>JAJOZX010001280.1:0-612500 GCA_023014485.1 Bathynomus jamesi | reverse complement strand
TTCCCTGCACAGGCTGACATACGCCTCAGTGTTCTCATGGGAACGACTGGCCTTCGCCCTCCTATACGCAGCTTTCCTATTTCGGATAGCTGAAGCGATGTCACGACTGAACCACTTAGGCTGCGTTGAAGCAGGGGTGACCGGTTTTGAGGGTATGGCAGCAGACTGCAACACCATAAACTCGTCCCGGAATGCACTCCACACTTCCTCAACATCGCCGCCGACCTCTAACCCCATCTCACCTACGCTATCACGGAGGCCAACAAAGTCCGCATGCCGTTGATCGAGCTTACTGCCTCTAGAGTCACTACGCTTCACCCGAGAGACGCAGACACAGAACCTAATCGGACCATGATCACTCTCGCCAAACGATTCGTCAACTGTGAGACCAGTGACGAGGTTGTTTTCTGTCGTGAATACTAAGTCTAGAACGCTTTCGCCTCGTGTAGGCCCACTGAACCACTGAGTCAGGAAGTTCTCATCAGCAAAGTCAACTAGCCTCCTCCCTTCGGCATCAGTAGTCCTGTTTTCCCACTTTATGCCGCGACAGTTGAAGTCTCCTAAAACTACACACACATCCTGTCCCCTAGCAGGCTAAGGAGTTCGGTGTACAAGGCTGTATCCTCCTCGAGGAGGAGATGCGGAGGTCTGTACATCAAGAGTAACCTATAGTTCGTCCCTCCCACGTTCAGATCGACGCCAAGCAGCTCCCGTTCCGATCAGAACTGGCAGTCAACCGGACTCAACGTGTCCCTGACGTATATTACTACCCCTCCCCCGTCCCCACGGGTGCGGTCTTTGTGAAACATTCTATACCCGGGAATCGCGAACTCCCCAACGTAGTCCCTACCATCAGTATGAATCCAGGACTCGGTGAGAGCAACGATATCCTGGTATTCTGATGCCAAGAGCACCCGTAGCTCCAAAACTTATTCCTAATCGACCTAGCATTAAAAAGCACTGCACGGAGGGAGCTCCTCTATTCTGACCGCCCCCTAGCACGACCCGTTTCCCGAACAGCCAGGGAGCAACTTCAGCAGGAGGCTGAGCCCCCTCCAACGGGGAAGGAAGGTCACCCACCTGTACATGGACGCACCCTTCAGTTAAAGTTACTTCCGCCACCGGCTCAACATCATCTCTCCCCGGTGGAGGGCCAACATCAATCCCCGCGCTTGACCTCACCATACGGTATAGGTGCCGGTCAAGCAGCGTGCCGAGCACACCTTTACCCTTGACATTGAGGTGGAAAACATCCCTCTGATACAGGTCCCACCTACCCGAAAACGCGTCGAACGGGTCAACAAACCTCACACCCAGTGGGACGCACAAGTCTTGCACCCTCTCGTTGATGCCAATGACCTTACTGAGCGTGTGGTCACTGGCATTTATCCGCGGTAAAATACCCATCAACATTCCCCTGTCTGTTTTAAGTTTTAGATCATCCGCAGGAGACATGATCTCGGTGATGATCCCTTCCATCGAACCTACCCTACCGCCTTTGAGGAACAGATCGTTTCCATCAGCGTGGACAACGATCGCAGTCCTCCGACTAGCCACGCGCAGCTTCTCTAATTCCTTCTTTAAATGCGCCGTTCCCCGAACGGGTAAGCACCTTACCTTCCTCCTGTCTCGGTTTGCAGAAGCAAAGTACTTCTCCTGACCCCTGATCTGCGAGTCCCTAATCAAAACGGTGTCTTCCTCCTTCGCGCACAGGAGACTAAAGCGGTTGGAGGTCCTGACAGCGGCCACCCGGGTCTCAGGTCTCGGCTTCGAAGCCTTCTTGCCCGATACTTTTCGATACCCGTCGCCACCCATAGACTCAGTCGCACTTACACCACCCGACCCACCCCGACCGGCAGCTACATCCTTCGGTTTCTTTGAGCCATCATTAGGCCCCTTCCCACCCTTTTTCTTTATCTGCCCCTTCCCACCCTTCTCTATCGGCCCCTTCTTTGAGCCCTCCCTTCCCTCCACCTTGCGCCGCGGTTCCGTGCATTCCACGTGGGTCGCTGGCGATTCCTGACACTGATTTTGTACCCTGGTCCCCGGTTGCACCTCTACCCTTTCTCCGCAGTTTCGAGCTCTGTTCAGTCCGCCGCTGGACTGCCTTTTCAGGCTGGCTATCCTATCAATGAGCTCCAGGGTGGAGGGCGCAGCCGCGTCAGTAACCGCCGCGCCTCCAACAGCCGATCTGGACGACTCGAGCCGCCGGACCCTCTCCTCTAGCTTCTCGTAAAACTGCATGAGTTCGCAGAAGCTGCACATGCTGGAGTGGTTGATCTTCTTGAAGCAAGCTTCTTTGAAGTTCGTCACCCACTGGTTTGCTCCACACCTCGCGCATTCAGCCTTCAGTTTCTGCGGTCCAGTCATTGTAACTTATTTTGTTTTTCGAACTCTGAATACACTGAATAAGATAAAGCGTTCTAGCAATGAAAACTATCAAAGAGTTCTGACCAGTATATAAAAAAGGAGGAGGGGGTTAAATTCTTCCTGCTCAAGCTGCATCCGCCTACTTGCAAGTGACGTTCATCCCATCCAGAAGACAACACCTCTCGCTGCTGCCGCACCGACCAAGGGTCTCCCCAGGGCCGGACAGTCCCAAACGTGTCGCAGCTACCAACTGACAAACACTCGCGACGCAGGCGTTACGGATTTCCCGCCAGGAGCGACAGCGAGATGCAGCTCCTTACTAAGTCTTACTAGTCACTCACAAGCGGCCAGACTCTTAGAATCCAGTGTTCAAGGGATATCCCACCAGACCCAGAGTCTATGCCAGAGACTTTCCGCTGGCCTGGCAGCCAGTAGGGCAGTAAAGCTCTCTCACCTAAGAGCAGTACAGCCAAGCACCATCAACTGGTCACCAAAGAACGGTCGCAGGGGCTGGTCAGGCCATTACGCGTTGGGAATGGGCTTAACAGGGCACTAACCACACTCCATTCATCGCGCCCCTACGCCTGGGTCCCCTCCTTCCCAGTCTCTCACGACCTACGAGCGTTAAATGGTGTTATTTATAGAGGTTCCAAAGCCTCTCTTCCCACGCATGAGGTAGCAGTAGGGTCCTAATAGTAAAAGAAGAGAAAAAGACTTAATACTAAAAGATTTTTTTTTTTTTTTTTTTGCAGTCAGAGAGAGCATCCTTAACTTAAACTAAAAGGACAGAGTAGGGATGGGATGGGGTCCTAGTAACCCACGGGACAGGATTGTACAACAGACTTCACCTGCCCTCCCGAAAGAGAGGGAGAACCTAAAGGAACTGGCAGTCAATTTCTCTAGAATCCCACGACTCAGGACTGGAGGGCTGTCGCACGCCAAGTATAAAGTTTACAACACCCAGAAGAAATGTGCATAACCTTTATACCCCCTGCGGAGAGAGAGAGAGAGAGAGAGAGAGAGAGAGAGAGATTAGTGTAATGACACAAGAAAAATGAAACTAGAGTTTGCCAACGCTTCGTTATAATCGCTATGACTTCTTCGGGACAAATACAGATAAGACAAGGATTTCGTTATACGTAGGTGTAATGAAGGGTGAGGGAATAGGGGAGTTGGTACCTCAGGTTAGCGAAAAAAAACTGATTACATGGTAGTGAAAAACAATGGTAACAGAGTAGAGTCAAGTGTTATAATTATAAAAGATAACTAACAATGATAGTGTAAATATTAAGAGTAACAGATGACATTGAAAATGGTGTTTAGAGTAATAATAACAAAAAATTTTAAAATAATAATTAGTGATGTACCGATGTTTCGGTATCTGCCGTATCTGCCTGTTTTGCCAATGAAATTGTGGCCGATACTGGAAGTACCACCAATACTTTACAAAAATATTCAATTTATAAAAATATTCCATTTTGATCCTTTAGAATTTTAAATTCTCTGAACTATGGCATTCTTGATAAGATTCAGATAAAGAAGGATAAAGTTGCTGGTCCCAGTAACAGTAATGTTAGGCTTCTCAACGAAGGGAAGGATAACTTAGCTGAGGTACTATTTTGTTTGTTACTGGTACATCTATTAATTTTGCAGAAATACCTGAAGATTGAAAAAGCAAATGTTGTACCATTTACAAAAAAGGGTAGTAAAAACGCGGTAGGAAATTAGTTTAACATCATTGGTAGGAAAGATACTAGAATTATAAGGAATAGTATTAAAGAGCATTTTGAAAGTTTTAAATCTTATTCCAAGTTCTTAACATGGATTTCGATTAGGAAGGTCTTGTTTGTCCAATCTCTTAGACTTTTTAGAGTTTGTAACTGAACAGGTAGATAATGGAAATGATGTAGATTAGTGATGTACTGATGTAGCGGTATCGGTACCGGCGGTATCGGCCAAAGTATCGGCAAAATTGAAATATCGGAATCGGTATCGGCCAAAATTTTTGTATCCATACATCAATAATAATAGTAATAATGATAATAGGTTTTCTTAGACATTTTGTCAGTTATCATGTACTTTAATTTTTTTTATTTTATATGAAGGCGATTTATACAGTATGCGGGTGTTGTAGTCAAGAGCATTGATTATGACCTTAGCATTGTTTGAATCAGTTTTGTGACCTGTAATTTTGTGAAGATAGATTGCGTTCTTCTTGGTGGAGGAGGGAATTGTTTGTGATCGTCTTTTCTTGTGTTTATAGGGTTCCTTGTCTCTCCGAAGCAGTACATGGTGCATACAATTGTGTACACAATCCCTTTCTATAACTTGGTCCCGTATATACTACTTTACTTCTGATTGTTTTGTAGTGCTGAATAATATGGTTAGATTTTTTTAAGTCCTTTGTTTATATTGTGTAGTGATATCATGTATGGAATTTTGATGCGTTTTTCGGGTTGGGTGGTTGTTTCGGGTTTGTATCTTGTGGCTGTAGACTGTTTTCTGTCTTCTTGAAGATGCCTTCTAAAAAAATGTTGGTTTCCTATAGCTTTAGAAATGGTTGAATAAAATGGTTTAGTTCTTTGTTAAGGTGTTCCTGGTTTGAATGTTTTAAGATTCTGAGAAAGAATGAGGAAAACATTGCTTTTCAAGTTGATTTGGAGTGGTTTGAGAGATAATGGATGTGTATTAGGCCGGGTCGTTTTTGCTTGAAAAAATTTTTGTGGGAAGTTTAATTTACCCTGTAATACGAAAGTTTGTGTACCTACATAGGAAGTATCATGACAAAGTTTCAAGCTTTTATATAAATATTTTGAGGTTCCACAAGTCATTTAAAGTTTTGGTGATTTTTTCCGATACTCCGTATAGTAAACTACAGCTCTTTGCTGACTTGCCATGATAGTTTACAAGGCAAATCACCCAGAATTCACCACGAGGAGGTGGCTGTAGGTCGAATTCCACACCATGCCCAGCCCAACCTCACTTCCATTCGTTTTTACATGTAGTTTATTGACGTTTGTATTCGCATTTTGACTCAAATGTAGGCATGTTTGATCTTGAAGCAATTCTTGCCTTTATAAAACTATCTCTATTTTCCTGGCCACAGACAGAAGCTGATGCTTCTGTTACAAGTTTGACATGTCTTTCCACAGCTTGTGAATGGCATGGGTACTTTTTCAATAGAGGGTTAGTTTCATCACCCCTTACGATAAGCTCTAACTGGGTGTTTGTCAAGCTTTTTGTCAGAGGTGGTTCATGTCTTGGGTAGTCTCCAAATCGGATTAAATCTGTGTAGTCTCTTGCCAAGAAATTAATTTTAGGCCGTCTAAATTCTCTAATGCCCGAGGACACACTTTTCCTGGCTAAGAGAATGCGCCGGAAAGCTAACTCTCTCATCACTTGCCTTTCATCAAATAACATCGAGACCAATAAAGTTTCTGGGTGAGCAAAATATGCCCCTCTTTCAATAACAGGATCAATGACTGCCTTAAGCTCATCAGATAGGTATCTTGAACTAGATATCATAAACTAGAGGTGCCTTGGTCCCTGGTAATAGTAAGGATTTCGCTTTATATTAAACCACGTTGGGGCATAAACGCGAACAATGAATTCGGTCAGAGTTTTCAAGTTTTCTGACGGCTTTTTGGTCGCAACATAAAGTCTAACTATCCTGCTGGCTGTTGTAAGCCATCTGGCATGGTTCAAAGAACCTGGGTTGCGGTTACAAATTTCCACGAGATACTTTTGATCTTGGCTTAGATTGAGATCTCCCGGAATAGAGGGCATATTACTTGATTTGATTGCTTCAAATTTGACAACTGGCATCTTCTCGCACGCAGTAAGACTTTTGCCAACATTTCCAGCAAGGGCTTTTGGTCCTTTGGTTTTACCTTCCAAATAATTAAACAAATGGCGGAGAGGTAGCTCATTGGTATGCAGCAAACACACGAACCAATGAAAAGGAGTATTGTAGTGTACCTCTAGTTGCCTGATAACTCCATTATGTATGCCAGTGTTTACATTGGTTCCATCACATCGAATGACCCTCAGATTGTCTACATTAATATTGTTACTGTTAAGAAACACTCCTTAGAAATGTTACTTGAATTTCCAGTCACAGGAGTGAAGTACCCAAGATATTTTGATTCTGGCTCAGCTATAAGCGTGATGTGTTCCTCAGTAATTGTTGTACTGTAGTACCTCCCATCCTTACAGATATTTGCTTTAGTTAAGTCCTTTCTTCCATCAAAATACAATGTTTCTATACTTTCTTCACTTGATTTACTCAACTCCTCTCTGATCTTCTTTCTCTGCCGTCTCACCTTATTCTTATCCACAACATTGTGATAATCTTCAGTAGTAATGAGACCAAAATCTTCCAGAACAGCAGAGGCAACGGCTGCACCAGCTCTGTCTGATAAACAGACACCGGTGTCGGGAGAACTGGATCTAACCTAGGTGCGAATTTCTCAATGGTCTCTGGATTGTTTCCTTCTCGTCTTTTTCATTCGTTTATCGGTTTATAAGTTCTGTATAATAAACAACAATGTAATAACCAATGTAATAATAAATTTATAATTTCTGTAATAAATAATAATGCAATATTAAATGTAATAAATTTAATAATAAATGTAATAATTATGTAAAATAATAGAATCTGTATGTATAGAACAAGAAGATAGTTTTAAATTTGTGCGAATGTACTTATAAGCTGGTCCCTTTAATGAAAATGCCCTTCCGTTGTCGGGAGAACGGGATCTAACCTAGGGGCGAATTTCTTAACGGTCCCCGGACTGTTTTCCCTCTTGTTTTGGTTCATTCGTTTTTCTGTATTCACCAGAGGAGGATGCCAGTGGGCATCGAAACTGTTGTGGAAATAAACTCTGTCTATTGGAGTGGGTTTTTATTTTCATGGTCGGAGAACTTTGTGTGCGTTACTTTTTTATCTATTATTATCTCGTTGTTATTTGTCCAGATTAAATCCAAAACGTTCTCCTTTCTCGTGGCTTCACAGATTTCCTGGGTAAGGGCGTAATATTCCATACTATCTAATAGCATTGTTGCTTGGGTTCTATCATCTTTAGTAATGTTGCCATGAAACTTCTCAACGTATATAACTTCGTCATTTTTCTTCCATAATATGAATGGGAAATTAAAATCTCCGAAAATTAGAATGTTTGTTGCTGGAGTTTCAAGTAAGTTAATATGTTTTCTATTTAATTTGTAGTAAATTGGAATTCACTTTTTGTGGTGTTTGGTGGTCTGTAGATGTTCATAATGGTTAGGTTCAGTTCTTTTACTTTTAATATAATAACTTCAACTGTGCTGTTTGATTTGTTTACCTTCTCTTCACATGTGTATGTGTTTTTCACGTAGATGCAACACCCTCCCCCTCGTCTAGCCACTCTATCTGCTCTGTATATGTTGTAGTCCAGCAATGCTATTTCAGTATCTCGATGCAGTTTTCACAGTCTTTTTCGCACTTATGTAAGTGTGTTTCCGTTAGGCATATGATATCTATGCTGGTTTCGTAGCTAAATTTTGCAAGTACAGTATTGTAATTTGCAGTCTGCATGGTCCATATAGAGGCCTTGTATATTTGTGTATGAAACATTTATTGCGTTTCTAATTTCCGTGTTCAGTTTTCCTATATAGTGGTCGTTTCCAGGTCGATGTCGGTTCTTGTTTGGTGTTATTGGTTTGGGAGAATTGGGGTTGCGGCACTTGATACCACTGTGGTTGTATTATCGGTGGTTGTATGTAATGGTGTGGGGAATATACCTGCGAAGTCCTGTCCTCTCTTGTTAGCAGGGCAAGCTGTGCTTTCATAGTTCTCATTTCCTCGAAAAATTTTGTTTCCTTGCTCCTGTCGTTTCTTCTAATACGAATGGGATCTGTTCTTTCCCGTTCTCTTCTTTGGGTACCCTTTATGTGAAAATATGGGCACTCTATATTTAGGCATTTTCTCTCTGTCAGTGACTGTCTGCACATAGGAGGGTGGAAAAAGTGGTACTTTTGTCTGTGTCTGCATATTCCATTCCTCATCATATCGAAGCATTTTTTTGGGTGACTGTACCTGCAGTTTGCACCATATACGCACGATCCTGTTTTATAGTATTCACATATGGCCCGTCGTTTAATTTCCTTAGGAGCCCTATGTGATTCAATTGCTTTTTTCTGTTTCACCACCACTTCTTTCCTACTCAGTGGTTTTTCTGTCTTCGACGAGTTTTCATTAGTGTTCTTGGTACCTTCCTCTTTCTCATTTGTATTCCTGGTATCCCTCTCTTTCTCTTTTGTGTTCCTGTTTTCTCTCTCTTCGGCAGGGGATATTTCATTCTGTGAGGCTACTTTTGCATCTCCCTGTATCGTAGCGTGCTGTAGCGTGCTTTCCTGTATTTTGTTGTCCTGAGCCTCGAGTTCCTGCTGAAGCGTGCTTTCCTGTATTGCGTTTTCCTGTTCCTCGTAATTGTTTGTGTCGGTGTTTCCCATTGCTTCCTTGTCATCTGTCGGTAAACATGTATTGCCCATATTCATTGTCCTTTGTACCATATTCTTATTTTTTTCCATGCATGTGATGCACAGGAAGCCGTAAATGCCTATGATTTTGTTATTTATTCTATTTATCACTTTCCTGTCTTTTCTATTTAAGTTCATGCATTCGTAGTGTTTAAAAGTATTGCACAGCATGCATTTTAAGCCCGTGGCTTGGTCCGCTTCATTTTTGCAATCGGAAAGCTGATGCACAGCGCATTCCACTAAGTATAGTCCAGCCCTATTCAGCCTTCTGAATTTATCGCAGTTTACACACTTCTTCGTATTTTTTGTCATTCTTTCCTTTATTCTTTCATTTCTGCTTTCTTTATTCTTTATTCTTTCTTTATTTCCTTATTCTTTCCTTTTTTTTATTCTTTCCTTGGTTTGCCTTTTCCTTCTCACCTCTCAAATTTCGTCTCGTAAACTTGACCTTCCTGTTTTATGGCTCTTTCGAATTTCCTCTGACCTTGTTTCCCTGTATAGGCCTAATTTAAAATCTCAGGGGCTGATTTTCCATTCGAGTTATTTTCAAATTTTGTTTCAAATGATGTAGTTTTACTTTGTACACTCTATATGCCACCGGCTTTCACTTAATAAATTATTACTGCGAGTTTACTGATGTTTAACACACACACACACACACACACACACACACACACACACACACACACACTGGTATAAGATAGCATTTACTGCTGAACTTATAAACACTAGTTATTTCGATATTACACAGTAGGGTGGAGTGAAAATGGCCCAAAATTTTTTTTTGAATTTTAACTTACTTGAGGTTTTAAAAATTGCCAATGGACTAATAGAACAATATGCAAAAAAGTTTATTAAAATCAGACAATCTTTTGATCGACCACCAGACGTTATAAGTTTACAATAATATATGATTTTACACAAAAATACCTAAAATACGAGTAAACATCAGACTATATATTTTTAGTTATTTTGGCACACTATTATGCTAACGATAGAGTCTGAGTTATGCATACATGGTTAATTCAGAATTGATGGTCACGTTTAGACTCAAGTTTCGGCATAAGCTGCCGAGAAGCGACGCGAGCCCGAATAAATCCATGGCGGGACGTCTCGCCACACACAGCGGCTGAAGCTTCGGTAACTAGGTTCACGCATCTTTCCACCGCCTGTGTGTGACAAGGGAAGCGAGGGAAGAGGACACTTGGTGAAATTTGAGCAGAGATCATGTCGTTCAATTCGTTGTCCGTCATATCCATCGTAACAGGAGGCTCCGTCACGGTCAAAGTCTGCCAATCGACCATGTCCTGGTATTCGGTCGCGTCGAGGTTGAGCGGTGGCACTCGAAACCTGCGGATTTTGTTTGCAGACACATGTGATCTTGCCTTCATGATTCTTCTGAGTCCGAGTTCCCTTATATGTGGTCGCTCATCTGTGATCATGGCTAATAGCACGTTCTCGGGGTGTCCGCAGAAGCCGTTTCGCCGAATTACCGGGTCGACGACTTTCTTTAGAGAGGAGCTGAGGTACCGTGTTCTCACCATCATCCCGTGCAGATGTTTGGCTCCATCTTTGCATGATGGCTGCGTCTTGATGGCGAACCATGTTGGGGCGTAGACCCGGATGATGAATGTGACAAGAGTTTTGATGTTGTTGGATGGTGCATCGAGGCCAACATAGAGGCGGAGGATTCTGTTGGCAGTTGTCAACCATCGCGAGTGGTTCAATGGTGCCGGTTTTCGCAATGCTAGATCACAGGGACAGTGTCCTTCACTGACAGCTTGACACATCTGCCACAGGTACTGCTGGTCAGTGCTCAGGTCCTTCACGTCAACATGCGGCAGTGGCTGTAATGGAGATATAGGTTCATACGATGTTATATGGAGTTCCGTGCATGCTGTGAGAGATTTCCCTATCGGTCCTGAGAAGCACTTAGGTCCTGTAGTTGCTCCATCTAAATGCTGAAAAAATGATGATAACAGCACAAATAACCTTCAATTCTCACTGCCACATGTGCACTGAGCTTGGCGGAGCAGCCGCGCTTTGCATATTACTCACTCTCCCCCCACTCCCAATCTCCCATCCCCTCTGACTCACGGACTGCATATGTTATCGCACCAAATCACTACCATCACTGAAACTAGCATTAAATCAATGTATGGTTAACTAAATTCTTTCTTATCTCACTTACTCACATCAGCTCTAATAATTTGGCCACCCTCTGTAATTGCCATTAATTTACATTCCACACATGTTGTAATCTTAAATGTCAACCTCAAGTATGCAATAACACAGTCTACAGCAAACTAAGCTGTTAATTATTTGCATAAACATGGATGAAAGACCAGCATCTTGGATGACTCCTTATGGGCAAAGCGATCGTTAAAACATGAAATATGCCATATATTAAAATCGCTGGTGGTCAATCAAGCAATGCTTCAATTGTATTATAATTTCACATGCTTGTTTCTAAAGCCCATTGGCAACTTTTCCACACTCAAGTAAATTAAAAATCCAAAAATGATATTTTCACTCCACCTTATTACACAGAGCGGAAACAAAAACGTCCGTGCACCACGAGGTAGAAAACACACACAACACATATATATATATATATATATATATATATATATATATATATATATATATATATATATATATATACACACACCTGAAACGACTTTCTGTAATAATTGTACATAATATGCAGGCTTAAACATAATGACATAAGCAGACAGTCACTACCAACAATATATGTCACAATCCACGCCAAATACAGTCTTCATTGAACCAATTCTGCCAAACGAAACTTCAGCCACAACGAAAAACTTAAAAAATAAAAGCGCAGCTACGATTTCAATTCCACTAAAAATATATGAACTAATATCAGATGATATATCAACCCCACTCACAGACACTTATGAATGAGTCAGTAGTACAAGGTGTATTCCCTGATTACCTGAAGATAGCCAGGGGTTTGTCTAGTATTCAAATCAGGCAGGTCTGATTCTTCATCCAATTACCGGCCAATCTCCATATTACCAACTTTAAGTAAAGTATTTGAAAGAATCGTATACAATAGACGGGTCACCTGAAGATCTCCCACCCAGGTAGAGCTGGGAGGGAGAAGATCTTCAGGTGGATCTGGATCTGGCTGGGGGGGATAATCTTCAGGTGATCCATATATATATATATATATATATATGCCAGGTTAGGTTAACTGAATGCCCGGTTAGGTTAACTGAATGCCCAGTTAGGTCAACTGTACGCCCTTGATGATTGGTTAGGTTAAGTCGTGATATTTTCTTTAGTTTACTGTCAAAACTGGGGGCAGCATCTCCAGGTGGAGCGGACTTGGGTGGAGTATCTTCAGTTGGATCGGGCTGGGGGGAAGATCTTCAGGTGGACACTCTGTCGGGGGAAGATCTTCAAGTGATCCCAATAGACTAATCAAATTCTTAGCTAAATACGACATCGTAGCAAAAACACAATTTGGGTTTAGAGAAGACTACACCAGAGAAGACGCTATCAACATGCACTGAGAAAATATCCATGAAAACCTAAACTATAAGAAACACAATCTTATTTTTCCTCGACCTGTCGAAAGCCTTTGATACGCTCTCACATGATATTTTACAGATAAGTTAAACACATATGGCATAAGGGGAAATATGCTAAATTGGTTTAAGTCATATCTCTCTAATCGTCATCAGTATGTTAAAGTAAATGACATTTCATCAGAATATGCTGTATTTGAAAGTGAGGTTCCACAAAGATCTATCCTTGGACCCTTACTCTTCTTAATACATATAAATGATTTTTATCGATCAACAGCATTGAACTGTATTCACAGTATGCAGACGATACAACACTCATTTCTGAACAACATGATATCAACTCCCTAATGAACGAAGTGAACACGCAATTAGATCATGTCTATAAATGGGTGTGTGCAAATAAGCTTTTACTAAACTTGACAAAATCATCATATATGATTGTAACTGAAAAAACTGCAGTCGTGCACATAACATTAATAATTGGAAACACTCCTCCTGCAAAAGTAAATGAAGTTAAAGTTCTTGGCATCAAGATAGCTGAAAAATTAAATTTCAAAAGCCACACACGACATATATAAAAAATATCTAGATTTCTCTACATAATATTTAAGCTCCAATAAACAATTCCCGAAAATGCCCTCCTCACACTGTATTACTAATTTATTTAACCACACTTACAATATGGAATCACAGTATGGGCTAGTACAAAGAATTATATATTGTATCCGCTGGAAGTAATCCATAAAAAATGCTTACGAACTCTCTCAAACTATGATAACAGGCAATCTCATACCTCTCCAATGTTCAGAAATTTAAATATTCTAAAACTAAATGACTTGTATAAACTTACTGTCGGTATCAGAATGGACAAAGTTACTAATAATAGAAATTACACTTCGTCCATTCACAGGGCGATTACCACCATCGGATCAACCATAATCATAATACAAGGCTCCTCAATGATTTCATAAACAAACCAAATTATTCAATGCAAACTGTAGAAAATGCTCTCTTCTCTAAAGGGGCAGATATCTGGAATGCTATACCTATAAATATGAGACAAGCACCATCATTAATTTCGTTTCGCAACTCACTAAAGAAACACTTTATTAACTTTTATTAATGTGTGTGTGTGTGTGTGTGTGTGTATACATTGTGTAAACGTATATGGATGTTATTATTATTATTATTATTATTATTATTATTATTACTATCATAATATGCTCTGAATTTACAAAATAAGCTCATTTCAACAGTAAATTTTCAGTACTATTTACATATTTTCAACTTCCAGCTTCAGATATATCTGTTCATTGTAAAAGTCAATTTTAGTTTATTTTTAAACTTCGACCTACAATAAACTTTACATTTTTAGATTTTGTGACTGTGACTCTTAATTTAACTTCGTAATCATTTTTCTTTATGAATATGGAAGGTAATTTTTTTAGTAAATTTAATTATAATTTAAATTGCTTCGTATTTTTTTTTAAAATGAATGTTTTATGCTCTTATTTATTTTTCGCATACACGTCCATGTTAACTATTTTAATATCTTAAGACTTAACCCTTTAAGGCCAGAATTTTTTGTAGGGTTAAATTATGAATGCGTGTATTTGAAACGCTACCAATTTTGTACAGGTCGTCCTGAAAGGGTTCAACTATAGTCTTTTAATTTTATAGTAACTAAAAAATTGCAATTTTTCAGAATTTTATGAATCTTTCATTTTTATTTTTTTTCCTTTATATAGGCTGATTTAAGTATGCCAGTCGATAGGTCGGCGAACCTATTTAAACGCCATTCTGGTCAACAAATCTTATACTTTTAAAGATACAAATGAGGAAAGATATTCAGTCAAAATTAAAGTATGACGACGTTTCTCGCATTACATTTTATTGCATTTATATTTGGTCATTAATGCAGTGACTATTTTCCAAATATTTTAAAACAAATATGTTTTATAATTTCAGACTTCGTTTTTGCAAAATTTTCAGTCATATCGGCATAACCTAAAATGGCAGTTTAGTTTATGTCACTTAATCTGAAGATATGCAAATGTTACTTCTATTATCTATCCATTTTCCTCTTTCTCACTTTCTGTACTTTTTTCTTCCATTTATTGTATGGCACCATATTGTCTTTTATTTGTATTCATTGTGTGGTACCTTATTCTCTTTTATTTGTATTCATTGTGCGGCACAGTAAGTACTAGGATGTACTGTAGTGCCACATGTACTGTAAAGTTTTTATAGTTTTTACTATGATAAAGGCTAAGATTTACATTTTCATATCAGTATTCTAACTAGTAATAGGCAGCAATCAAAAAATAATATACTAAAAAGTATACACACTTCGTCATTTGTTTATATCTTTCCTTCGAATTGCATGCATGCAATTAGCGTCATATGATATTCAATATATATATATACAGTATATATACACTGTGTGTTATATTCCTTATTTATTGTATTTACATTAACAAAGAATAGCACAGTATTTGAAAATTTGAAAATGACCTTTAACATTCAAATTATGTTTCCATTTCGTTCGAGAAATCGATTCGAAACTCGTCTTTTCAGACATGTTTACATCAAACCCGTAGAAAGAATGAGAAAGCTCTTTCTATTCGCATCTCGATTTTCATTCGTGTGTAAAAGACTCTTGCTCGTAAAGATTCAATTCAGAAATTTAATAACTTTGGTCAAACTTATTTCAGTGTTCATAAACAGTCTCACATTAAATGAACTTCTAAGTTAAATATTTATATTTTTTATACTATTGGGAAAAATTGTTTTCATGTACAGTACAATTTTGGAGAAAAGTTCCCCAAGACATATGAAATTTCTAAAATAATAAAAAATTACTAGTCAGTAATGAGTGGATTTTGTTTTTCATATTTTTAAGATTGTCACTGAAGAAGAATAAAATATCCGCAGGATAAAAAAACGCCAATTAGTAATTTTTGTGTTGTTTAGAAATTTAATATTCTAGACGAACTTTTCTCAGGAACTGTACATGCATAATTTAGGGTGGATCTATTTTACATATTTTTCGATTTCCATATTCTAATAGGGACAAAAACTTGCGCATGCATGAGAAAATAGCCACTGCAAAATCTTAGCTTAATAGGTAATCATCTTCTGCCCCCGGCAGAGCGATGAAAATCATATTTTGGTAGTCAAAAACGTATTTTTCTTATAATTTTTAAAATATTTCAATATGCATCAAAATTATTCCTAATAACTATAAAGTTGATGAAAAAGACCTCATATGATCGTTTTTCCAAGCGCGTTGTCCTACGTTAATATCTTTTGCCCCCGGCAACAACGTCAAATGTTGAAAAAATAGGTAATTTATATACATATTTTCAGATCGGCTCTTTGTCTTAAATAATGTATTTATATATTTCCCATAGCATTTATATCGTTGCTTAGGCATGAAATAACAGACACACATGCCTATTACACGGTAATGAATTATCACTGCGACACCTCATTCAAGACTTGGACGGCAAAACAACTGGGCCAATGGGCTTTACTGGACCAGTTGGAAAACAACTGAACGACTGCGAAAAACTTCCAATTACAGAATTCGATGCCATTCCATCTCCCGACATTGACATAGATGATGCCGAGTTGAGCACTGACCAAAAATATTTGTTAGGCATCTACAGAGCAGTGTCGAGCGGTAGCTACTCTTCAGCTCTCGCGGCTCGATATCCAGGTAAGATGGCGCATTCTAGGTGGCTGACAACAGCAAATAGATTTCTGCGCCTCTATGTTTCAACCAGTGAACCCTCCAGCACCTTCAACGAAATTGTGCGATTCATTATGACAGTTTACGCACCAATTTGGTTTAAGATAAAGAAAAACTCCAGTTTCACTGAGGGCGCAAAACATTTTTTCGAAATGATGCGTCTCTCTCAGACCATGCCTCAAAGATCTAAGACAATCGCCAACAAAGTCCTCCCTAGAAATTCTTTCTTTGCTCACCCAAGAAAATATTTTGATCTCCATGCTACATGCCGATGAGCAACACATAAGAGAATTGGGATGGAGAAGAATATTAAAAGCACGATCAAAACAATCACCAGCGGGGGAAATTCGAGCCTTCGCCATGCCTGAGCTGCTCTACGATAGTCAAAACTATTACGAAATGATCAACTGGCAAACGGCTGAGGTGACCGAACCCCCCGTTACATAAACAATACCTGATACCCGAATAAAAGAGTTTGTTGAGACGGAGACCAGCCTGATGGACTGATCCCACTATTCCCTTGTCATACTCAAGCGGTCGAGAGACTCATCAAATTAGTAATCGAAGCCTCTGCCAGTGTAAGTGGAATAGAAGAGAGGGACGGATTCATCCGCTCCCGTCTTCACTCCCGAACAAAAATTCCACGATTTGATTCTAAGAAAGATTACCGTATGTAAATCGACATGCAGCCAAAGGAAGGGTGGTTGGGGCTGGATAGGGTGGAACTCGACGTACAGCCACCTCCTCGTGGTGAGTTCTGGGTTGCTAATTTTATAAAATTAGCAAGCGAGGAGCTGTACTTAGTACTTATCGTACTTATAACATCGCATTAACGTAATTATAATCCACATTTAGACTTTTCTCGGGGACAGAAGATATTACTCTAGAGTCATAAAATTTTGCGTGTGTGTTATTTCATGCCTAAGCAACGATATAAATGCTATGGGAAATAAATAAATGCATTATTTAAGACAAAGAGCCGATCTGAAAATATGTATATAAATTACCTATTTTTTCAACATTTGACGTTGTTGCCGGGGAAAAAGATATTAACGTAGGACAACGCGCTTGGAAAAACGATCATATGAGGTCTTTTTCATCGACTTTATAGTTATTAGGAATAATTTTGATGCATATTGAAATATTTTTAAAAATTATAAGAAAAATACGTTTTTGACTACTAAAATATGATTTTCATCGCTCTGCCGGGGGCAGAAGATGATTACCTATTAAGCTAAGATTTTGCAGAGGCTATTTTCTCATGCATGCGCAAGTTTTTGTCTCTATTAGAATATGGAAATCGAAAAAAATGTAAAATCGATCCACCCTAAAGCATATGCACTAAAATTCCACCCGTTATAAAATGAAAACCCTGAATTAACAAAATACAAATCTAAATATACTGTACAGTCTTTCATTTCGTAACAACAGATCATGAATATGAAAAGTGTCAAAGAAAACTACAATAAACTTACTGTACAGGGTGTCCCATAAGTCCGGCATCATAGGAGAAATTCATATTTTTCTATTTCTACAAACCATAATTCATATTTTTATTATGCTCGGGATGCCAATTTCCCGTCCACCATTCTGTTCAGGGACGAGGCTGTTTTTTATGGAAATGGTGAGGTAAATCGACAGAACACCCGCTACTGCTCTCAAAACAACCCTCTCTGGTATACCTCTTCAAAGGAACAAAGTGCATCTCGGGTGATAGTATGGTGTGGCATTTGGAAGGATCGCATCATAGGCCCCCTCTTTTTCGATGAACATGTCACTGGAGCCACCTACCTACGTATGCTCAAGGAAGAAGCATTTCCCAGTGTCTTGAACGAAGAAGGAAATTTCCCAACATGGTTCCAGCAAGACGGCGCCTCTGCACATTACAGCACCCAAGTAAGGGAATACCTGTACCAACAATTGCCTGGTCATTGGATAGGACGTCGATGGCCTGTGGAATGGCCAGCTAGAAGCCCGGATCTCACGCCACTAGATTTTTATCTCTGGGGCCACTTGAAAGCGCTGGTATACGCAAAGAAAATTAGGAGTGTTGAACATTTGCGGCAGCGCATTATTGGGGCATGTAACACCATTACTCCTGAGTCCTAACATCATTCACCGTGTGCTTGCTGACTGGGTATCACGTCTGAATTTGTGTATTGAAAACAATGGTGGACATATTGAGCACGTTCTGTAAATAAAAGCTTTTGTTTTGCCTTTTTTTATTATTTTTCCTATGATGCCGGACTTATGGGACACCCTGTAGACAATGTTCCCTCTAATTTTTTTTAGTCCGTGTGCACAAGAAATTTTCGTTGTGCATACATTTAGATTCATGGTGAAAAATTGTGCAAACTTTTCTCAGCGTAATTATCTTCAAAATTAAATATATATAAATATTAAATACTTAATAAATATTATTTCCATAAGGTGATAGCTCGATCATTACGGTACTATTAAATGGATATTAAAAAACTGTTTACAATATTATATATTCTTAAAAAAGAAAACATTTTATCCATTCTAAAAATATGAATAAAATAAAAAATAGTAAAATAAAATTCAACAAAATAAAGAAATAAAATAAAAATAACATTAATTGAAAATGACTATTTTAGTTATCATTTCTCAAAACAATTTTTAGCATTTAAGCAATTTAAAATAGACTATCAAGGTTAATACATGATTTTATCCATTCACAAAATAGGAATAAAATAAAAAATAATAAAATTCAATAAAATAAAATATAATCAAAATAACATTAAATGAAAGTGCCTTTCATTTAAGTATGATTATGATTTCTTCCTACGATCTTTAGCATTTGCCCATTCCAAATAAACTCTATGAAGATTAATACATCCGTCATCATTCAGGTAACTTTTAATTCGCATGAGGGTGTCCAAATGATTTTCTTTCAAGCGGTTTCTTAATTTGTTCTTTATAGAATTCATTAAACTGAAGCAACGCTCACAGTCCACACTAGATGCTAGGAAAGTTCCCCCAATATCCATCAACTTAGCAAGGTCACAAAATTGTTCATTTTGTAGGACGAATGTCACCATATCATCAAAGTTTTTACCAGCTTACTTTTTATTTTCTCGCATACAACAAATTTAAAATCATTGTACTGTTCGATTATGGTAGAACCTTCGCCAAGAAAATCTGCATATTTTGCATATAAAGCTTTAACATGCTCAATGCCAAAGTCAAAGTCTTTCTGTAAAATAGCCGAACAATCAAAGGCAGACCATTCTTTTACTTCATTTTCAGGAAACCTGCCTTCCAAATAGGAACAAAGTTTTTCTGTGAAAGTTAACCTTGTGTGACGGTATATTTTTTAAATTACTTCATTTTTTGTCGTGACTCATGATACGCTTGAGCCTGTGCGCATTTTATTTTGCTGTGTGCGCGGGTTTCACAACGCGTGTGCGCGCGCACACGCGCACACCTTAGAGGGAACATTGCCTGTAGATTGATTTTATACTAAGAGACGTACTAGGAACGTTGCCATGTCTTGCGACACGAGGACGAACCCTCCTCTACGCTGCACGTTTTACTTCACTCTTCATATAATAGGAGAAGTAGTTTGAAGATAAATAAAATAATACAAATATTTAATAATGAAATAGGTCAGTGAGAATAAAAAAAACAATAATAATACTTTCAATTTCCTTACATTTTAACATTCTCAGTTTTGAACTGTTTTACTTCAATTTTCCTGATCAAAGGAATAAATAATTGGATTGAAATTCACAGGTTTTATCAGATCACTTTTAATGACGCGATCTGGTGTTTATTAAACGTTGATTGACCCATCCTCCCACTGTGATGTGCTTCCTTACATTTTAGGACACGAAATGTTCTTTTTCTACTTGCTACGGAAGCTAATGAACCAGGTTTTAAAGACATTATACAGGGTTTGCCAAAAAACGCACATTCTTGGGCGTAAATTTGAAACCCATGCCTGTACTCATTTAAGAATACCATGAAAATAAACAACAGGTAATAAATTGTGTGTTAACATAAAGTTTTTATTTCAATTACAAATTGACCCAATGTTATCATTAAACTCATTTATGACGCAACTAAAAAATTGTTCAATATGTTTTCCTCCAATCTCTACTACTTTCCTAAGTCTTGGTCGAAATTCATCTATAGCACGATTCACCTGGTCTTGAGGTAATTCATACCATTTTCTTATCAGCACATTTCTGAGGTGGTATCCCTGATTTGTTCATTGTACAGTCTTTCTGAAAGGTTCTCCCAGATGCCACAATC
Organism: Bathynomus jamesi; assembly: GCA_023014485.1. NCBI lineage: Eukaryota > Metazoa > Arthropoda > Malacostraca > Isopoda > Cirolanidae > Bathynomus > Bathynomus jamesi. The sequence continues at coordinate 592,022 of JAJOZX010001280.1, read as the reverse complement.
AACTGGATCTAGGTCAGGGCTGTTAGGAGGACAAATATCCGGTTGAAGACATTCTGGAACGTGTTTCGTTAAATAACCAACAGTTTGTTTTGCGGTATGAGCACTTGCTCCATCCTGTTGGAAGATAAAATGACCTCCATCAGCAAGTTCTTTCATTTCAAGAATCATATTCTCGAAAAGAGTATTCCTATAATAGCCTGAATTTACTTTAACACCCCGTTCTACGAAATTAATAGATGTCTTTCCCAAGTTTGAAACACCGACAGACACCATAATGCTTTTTGGAAACTGTCTCTTTGTGAGTAGAGTCTTTCATCCGTAATTTGGTTCTTTCATTGGACACCTGAGTACACTCTGATGTTTTGAAAGTTTCTTGGTGGATCTGCAGTGAAAATTATTTCATCTGTGAAGAATGTCTTACTGATCTTTGCGACTGTTACGCGTCTCAGCAGTTTGTTCGCCCGTGTTACTCGCTTTTCTTCATCAGCAGTACTAAGCCTTTGTCCATAGACACGTTTAAAAGGCCGAAATCAAAGATCCTTTTTGACTATACGTCTTACACTAGATGCTGACATTCCTGTCGCTCTTGAAATCTGTGCGGGAGTCTTATGGGTACCTGGTGCAACCATAGGCGGACCTAGGGGGGGGCGGTATGGGCGGTCCGCCCCGGGCGGCACGTTTTTGGGGGCGGCATTTTTTTGGTGAATCCAAGCCAAGGTCGCGAAGCCAAGTGCGCGGTTGTCAAATATCGTTCAGTATGTATTTTTTTCGTTTTCTTTTTCCAGACAAATATTATTTCATTATTATTATAGACAAAAGAAAAGAAACTGTACGAAACCTTGTGAAAAATACATATAATTTTCATCATAATTCTAAAAATAAATTTTAGTGTATTTTGAGATTCAAAAGTTTGAGGTTGTGCTATTTTTGCTAAGAAAGCAAGTTGATTTTTTACTAGTGCTTGCCACGCTTTTGAGGAGTGTTATTGTTTTTGAGTAGTGTTTGTGCTTTTATCTGAAGTATTTCTGTATAGAGGTAAGCAATCTTATCTATTGTGTTCTATATAAAAAGGTAAGAATCTATAGTTTTCCTATCAGTGGCGACTGGTGTATAGTGGCGATGGAGCGATCGCTCCCCCTTGCCTCTTGTTGGAATGGATAAATAATAATTATCATTATTTTTTTAGTTGCCCATCGTGTAAGGAGTAATTTATTCCTATATGCTCACAAATCTATTGTCGTGGAGTGGTGCATTTAGTTAATCAAAATCAGCTGTCAGCTCGTCACTGTGACTTAACATATGTTTTTTATTCGTGAACTTGTGTATTAAATGTGTTTAAATATAGCTATATAATCTATTGGAGTGTTAGTTTAAATCTGTAGGATAAAAATTATTAATTAACCCTCAATACGAATAGTGTGTCAAGACTACTAAAGGAAAAGTTTTTCAGATATACACTTGAAGACAAATTGAAAATAAAATTTAAACATAACTCAGTCAGCAATTAAGAATAATAAACCATACAATCGAAAGTTTAACTATGACTTATATGAAAGATACAGGTGGCTTTGTGGATGCCCAGAAAAAAATTAACTATTTTGTTTTCCATGTTTACTATTCGGAGGTGATATATTGCATATATTAGCCTATATATATACATACTCGTATATATACTTTATTACACATTTTTGGCCTCCTTCCACAGATGAAGCGAACGAAGGAGAGCGGTGCTGCATTCCGAAAAATAAGAAAAGAAGAAGAGGAAGCAAAGAGAAATGAAGGTGCCTTGCTGAAATACATCACGCGAAGAGAGGAAAATGAAACTACTGCAGAAGTTCCCGGTGATGTTCTTGCTGAAACTGAAGGTGCAGTTTTTGATGCTGATCTACAGAAGCTAAGGCTAACTAAGACCCTAAGCTCGACTCTAAGGTTAGCCCGAGAGAAAGGAAAGAGTAGGGGTTAAGAGAAGAGAGAAATAAGGGGTTAAGTAAGAGCAACACCTATCATGGGGTTAACATTCATTCAGAAAAAGAGGAAAAGTGTCTCACCATCATCATCCGCCGGCCACTGCCGACAAGTCAGAAAAATAGTCGGAGAAATAGGAGAGGGGTGAAAGATGAAAAGAAGTAAAATAAGAACGCTTACAAACCATGCAAACACAGTCTTACTCACTGTCATACCATGCAAACTACAAACATGCAAGAAAAGAGTTAGAGACATGCAAAGTAAGGAGATAAAAAGGAAAAAAAAAAAAAAAAGTAGGTAAAGTTAAACAAAGTGGGTTAGTTTACGCTATGAGCTACATCTACATTCGTGTTAGTCTAATTTTTTTTTTTTTTATAATTTTATTGCTGGCATCACACGCTGGCATGTCACAAGCTGGCATTCATCGTCAACAGACTCATCCTCGAGCACCACCACCAGAGCTTCTGTTGCTAACTTTGTTTTTTTTAAATTAAACAACGTTAATACCTTTAAAATGTCTGTCAAGACGGTTCTTAAACATATTAACGCTGGCAGAATGAACGACTGACGCGGGAAGATTATTCCATTTATCAATTACTTTAAACGTAAAGAAGTTTTTAGCGATATTAGTAATAAACGCCTGCCACGCAACTTAAATCCGTTATTGCGAGTATTACTATTATCAAAAGTGAACAATTTGTCAAAATTTACGTTATCGATGTTATTAACGATTTTGAAAACTTCAATAAGCTCCCCCCTTAATCTCCTAGTTTCGAGTGAATACAGGTCTAACTCATTAATCCTATCTTCATAAGGCTTATTGCGCAATGACGGAATAAGTTTCGTGGCACGACGCTGAACCCTTTCTAACCTATCAATATCCTCACGCAAGTACGGGCACCAAAACTGAACTGCATATTCTAAATGAGGCCTGACTAGGGACTTGTGAAGGGGCAATATAATATCCTTCGATTTAAATTCGAAATTACGCGCTATGAAGCCTAACATCCTATTAGCTTTTGCGCAAGACTCCAGGCACTGGTTCCTAACCTTTAAATCCTTAGATACGCGTACGCCTAAATCTACTTCCTCGTCAACGCTCGCTAACTCCCTATCATCCATCGTATACGCGTAATGATTGTTGCGAGAACCTATATGCAAAACTTTACATTTGTCTACGTTAAATTGCATCTGCCACTTATCTGTCCACTCCATAATCCTATTTACATCGTCTTGAATCCTATTTCTATCGTCCTCGTTAACAACCTTACCGCCTATTTTAGTATCGTCCGCGAATTTTGAAACGTTACTAGTCAATCCTACATCTATGTCGTTAATGTAAATTACGAATAGCAATGGGCCTAACACTGAACCTGTGGGACACCGCTACCTACATCTAACCACCCTGATTCACTACCATTAACTACGACCCTCTGTCTCCTAGCACGAAGCCATTCTTCTAACCAGTTAGCTACCTGACCGCGTATACCGTGCGCTTTAACCTTCGCAATTAGTCTCCTATGCGGAACTGTATCGAACGCCTTTTTAAAATCTAAATAAATAACGTCAGCTGCTCTATGCCTATCGTATTCGCGCACTATTTCGTTATAAAATTCTAACAAATTAGTTAAACAAGACCTATGGCGTCGAAACCCATGCTGACTACTATTAATCAAATCTCTACTTTCTAAGTGATCGATAATACGATCCCTAACTACGGATTCCAAAAGTTTACCTACAATTGACGTTAAGCTAATGGGCCTATAATTGCTAGCTACCGCGCGGTCGCCTTTTTTAAAAATAGGCGTGACGTTAGCTAATTTAAAGTCTTCAGGAATAATCCCCGTTTCGAGTGACTGATTAAAGATCTTCGTTAAGGGGCCTACGATAACTTCTTTCAAATCTTTCAAATGTCTGGGATAAAAAGCGTCAGGGCCTGGAGCCTTGCTAACTTTTAGCCTATCGATATAATGCGCAATCTCAGCCTCGTAAACAGTTATTTCATCCAAAATAGTCTCGCTACTAAATGGAACAATATCGTCAACGTCGGGGACATTATTTACGTCTTCTACGGTAAAAACTGTCGCAAAAAAGTTATTGAAAATACCCGCCATCGCCTGAGCGTCAGAAGCCAAAGCGCCATTTACATCCACTAGAGGGCCTATGTTATCTTTTACCGGCTTACGATTATTTACGTATTCAAAAAACTTTTTTGGATTATGTTTACTATCCGCAGCTATAACTATCTCTAAATTACGCTTAGCATTCCTAACTGATCTTTTAACCTGACGTCTAAGCTCGATATATCTATTAAAATTAGCTACTGGCCATTGCGCTTGTTAAGTATACGCTCTATTACGCTCGTTTATGAACTCGCCTACTTCCCTAGTCCACCACTTCGCGCCTATCACGATTTCTAACGCGCTTGGGCCTACGAGGAATAAACTCCCTTTCAATATTCCTAAAACTTTCTTTAAACGCCACCCAACGCAAATTTGTGTCATTACCATAAATAAGTTATCCCAGTCCACTACTCTCATCCTATCAGCAAAACTATCAAAATTAGCCCTACGAAAATCAGGGACTTCTATTACGTTACTATCCTTGTGTTTTCTATCAATAACTTAAACCTAAGAATTTGATGATCGCTACATCCTAAACTCTCGCCTACTTCTAAACCTTCGACTATATTCTCGCCGTTCGTCATCACCAAATTAAGATATTATCACCGCGCGTTGGTTCGGTAACTATCTGTCGTAAAAAGTTATCGTCCATAAACTCAACCAGTCTCAAACCCTCTTCATTACCCGTATAATTCTCGTAATTAACATTAGGGCAGTTAAAGTCTCCGACAATTATACTATTCCGATTGTCAATAAAATTACCAAGAAGTGAGTAAAATCTAGTGTCTATATCGAGGGGTTGAACGGGAGGTCTATAAACAACAACAAATTTAAAACTAATACTACGCGCCCTAACTTCAACACAGATCGCATTAATTGTTGCCGGAAAATCTAACTTAACCTCGATAGCCGTAAGGGAATTACGAATGTACAGCAAAACGCCGCCTCCAAATCTATGTAACCTATCATTAGTAAAGAGTTTAAAACCCGGTATATCAAGTTCCCCCAACAAGTCCCGAGTCACGGTATTTAACCAAGTTTCAGTGATGGCAACTATATCATAGTTGCCGGAATAAATTACCGCCTTAAATTCATTTAATTTATTTCTAATACTACGCGCGTTGCAATAAAAGACGTTTAAGTTATTTTTTACCACGGGCCGGCGTTTTAAACTATTTATCACGTCGGGCCCGCGTTTCCCGGACCCACAACGTTTAAAGAAGGCTTCGACCTATACAGCTTTCGCACGTTTTCGTCTATTAACCTACCTAGCCTAGCATTACCTATTTCATTAAAATGCACCCCATCTTTTATAAAAAGGCTAGGATCATTGAATTCGGACCACAGCTTTACGAAGGGTACACTTTCCTCAGCACAAATCTCTTCTAATTTGTTATTCAAAAATATTGTTTTGGACGTAATTCTAAGACCCAAACCGTGCCTAGGGGTAATACCTAGAACTAAAGACCTATCTGACCTCGCCTTCAGGGACCTAATTAACCCCCTATATCTCTCCAAAAGGTCAGGCACTCTCGTATCGGGCCTATACGAGTCGTTGCCTCCTACCATCGTCACCAACATTGAGTGACGGGAAGCAACGTCAACCCTATCCACTTCGTCTCTAACTCTGTCAACCCTGGCCCCTAAGAGACAGACCCTCCTCCTATTGGTTGGATTCCGTTTAACGAACTCTTTGTCCATGTGGCTCACTAAAGAGTCCCCTATTAAAATAGTTTCCCCCTCATTCACGTCCCTTTCCAAATGGGCGAAAGGGTTCGAAACCTCGATAGGGGGGGGATTCCTATCACCTAACGTACGCGGCCTAGCTCCACCCTTAACCTCTCTAAATCCCTCGCTATCTACTACTCTCGGACTAACCTTAACCTCTTCCTCAACTCTATCTAACCTTCCCGACAAGCTACCTAAACTAGAAACTAAGTTACGCACCTCACCCTTCAAATTACTAACGTCTTCAACGTTAGTATTGGTTCGGCTTCCGTCAACCGTAGCCCTAACCCTGCCCTCATCAAGCGTTGCAAGTCTATCCGCTACCTCACGTACACTGCGTTTTATGTCAACTAATTCCTCCATGAACTCGCAAAAGAAACAAACTGATCTATCGGTAATCGCCATTGGACCGCCGTTATAATCCTTAAATTCCGAATACCACCGGTTAACCCTACACCTAACACACGACGCTTTCTGCGACGGCGTCGCGGAGTTAAAAATTTAAACCGTCACAGGTATAAGTTAAGCCGGCACGCTATGTAAACTTCTAAATCGCTAAAAACCACTAAATCAATTACTTATCTATAACAACGTAAATTTAAACGCAAGTATATAAAATTCAAAACTATCCAAAAGTAAAATTCTCAGCAATTGTTGAGAGCGTGACGGGAAAACTGATTTGAAAGATATTGGGCTGTGGCCTGCCAAGATTGATCACAGCATTCGGGCCATGCTTTTACGACAAGGATCGAAAGTTGTGCAGCATATAGATTGTGAATTCAAGGAAGTCGTACGGCCAGGCACGAAAACGAAAGGGGAAACTAGAAAGCTGTCAAGAAACTGGTTTTTTCGAACTCTACAGAACGGGAGAAAAGCTTGAGAACGTGGATGATGTATTCCCCTTTCAAGGAAGCTGTGTTCTGCTTTTGTTGCAGACTATTTCCAGCTGGAAATTCAAGTTTTGATTCAGTTGAGGTTTCAAAAATTGGTGGAAGTTGAATCCTAAGATACATGAACATGAATCCAGTTCTGCGCATGCCCAGGCGTTCATTCAGTGGAAAGAGTTGGAGATCCGCCTTGCTCAAGGCAAACTAGTCGACAGAGAAGAACAAGACGTTGTTGAGAAGGAAGCAAAAAAGTGGCGGCAAATCCTAACCAGATTCCTGGACATCATTCGGTTTCTCGCTAAACAAAACCTGGCTTTACGAATGATGATGCTGCTGAAAATAAAGGGAATTTTTTTGAGCTAGTTCATTTGATGGCGAAGTTCGACCCAGTGCTACGGGAACATTTGGTGAGAGTGAAGCTTGGGAAAAAGTTCACAACTTCCTATCTTTCACCAAAAACTCAGAATGAATTTGTGAACATTTTGGGAGATCAAGTCAGGAAGAAAGTCATCGAGCAATTGAAACAGAGTAAATACTTTTGCATTATCTTCGACAGTACTCCCGACATTTCTCACAAGGACCAAATGAGCCAGGTCTTACGTTATGTCAAAATGGATGGAAAGGAAGTCAAAGTAGAAGAATCATTTCTTCGTTTTATTGAAACGAAAGGCAAAAATGCTGAGCAAATTGCAGCATTTATTTTGGAGCAGTTAGGAAAGGACGACATTCAGATTCAAGACTGTCGTGGACAAGCATTTGATAATGCGGCCGTAATGGCAGATCATCGATCTGGTGTTCAGACGCGCATCAGGGAAGTCAACCGAAAGGTTGTATTTATACCATGCACCAATCACTCACTGAATTTGGCAGGTGTGCATGCAGCTTCAGTGGCTGTCGATTCTGTTACATTTTTTGGAACATTGGACCGTTTATTTTCATTCTTTTCAGCCTCGACTCATCGATGGGATATCTTGATTGCGACAACTGGTCAAACTATCAAACGGGTTGTGGAAACGAGATGGAGTAGTCGAGCAGATGCTGTGAATATTGTACAGAAAAAATTCTCGGAAGTCGTCGTTGCTCTGGAACGGCTAACGGAAGATGGAGAAAACGCAGCTACCAGGTCAGATGCAGGGTTGATTCTTCACGCGATGCTATCATTTCCTTTTTTGTCTTTCCTTGGGCTTTGGAAAGCTGTCCCCCCCCGAAATTAATGATGCTCAAAAGTACCTCCAAACGAAAGGACTGGATTTACAACAATGTGCGGTTAAACTCTTGGCTTTGAGAGCTGCTCTTCTTCAGAATCGGGACAAGACTGTGGACGATGCAATGACCTATTCCAAAGGAAATTGTTCTGAACTGGGGATAAGCATGGAGCGTCGAATTCGCAAGAAGAAACGAATGGATGGTGAAGGATCTGGCGATGCAGCACTAGGGTACGAAGCTGAGCTAAGAAGAGAAATGTTGTCTGTGCTAGACAGGCTGATTGAAGAAATATCTTGCTGATTTGAACAAGTCCATGGTCTTTCAGAGAAATACGACTTCCTTACACCTTCAAACCTGTTAGATAAAGAATATGATTGCCAGTTAGATGATGTTGATGAGGATATAGAGAAAGACGAGTTCCTCGTCGAGAGGAAAAGCTTGCAACATTTTGTGGCGGCTGCTGGAACTAAAGAGATGGGAGGTCCTTTGCAACTTCTGCAGTTCATTCAAAACTATAATCTCGGTGACTCATTACCAAATATAGTCGTACTGCTACGTGTGTTTCTGACTCGTGCCATTAGTGTTGCGAGCTGCGAACGGTCGTTCTCTAAACTAAAGTTAATCAAGAACTACCTTAGGGCAGCAATGAATCAAACAAGGCTAACTGATCTAGCAATACTTTCCATTGAGCGTGACCTTGCCGAAGAAATAGATTTTGATGGTGTGATTAAAGATTTTGTGGAGAGGAAGGCCAGAAAAATTAACTTTTAAAATTATCGCGTTTGTTGTTGTTGCTGTTTTTTTTCTGCAATCAAAACAAAATAAATGGATGTAATTGTAATCTTTCTTTATATTTTCTTTCTTTCTTTCTTCTTTTCTTTCTTTTGTTGGCGGCAGGGGCTCCGCCCCGGACCCCGCTGGTGGAGCTACCACTCACCCCAGACCCACTACCTTAGAGACGCTCGCTACAATCGCGTCGCTCGCTTCGCTCATGGCGTCTCGATTTGAAATTTTTGGAAGTCTTGGAATTGTATGTTGTTTAGAGGGCGGCAAATTCTACGACCGCCCCGGGCGGCACAAACGCTAGGTACGCCCCTGGTGCAACTTCTTCACTGAGAATTCTCGAAAAAACTTCTTCAATGTTCTATTCCGTTCTTTCACCTTTTGGGCGCCCACTACCTGGTGCTCTTTGAACTCTGCTAGTATTATCAAATTTTCACAGTAATTTATCCAATCTACGCTGTCCATTCTTTATCCGGAAATTCTGCTAACAATTTCTTTCTTCCATATCCCTTTTGAAACCTAAGCGCTTTATAATTATCATGTCTTCATGTGAAAATGGCAGTTTGGGGATCTGAAAAAAAAGAAGACAAAATTAACGTTGGAATGCGAGTAAGATAAACCTAATATGAACACACAATTTATTATCTGTTCTTTATTTTCATGGCATTCTTAAATGAGTACAAGTATGGGTTTTAAATTTGCTCCAAAGAATGTTACTTAATCATATTTTAATGTGTTGAAGTTAAATTAGAATTGTTTTACAACTATAGATTTTATAGCCTATAGTATAGGGTCTCCTTTTTTTTTTTGGCAGACCCTGTATAATGCATATGCAGGACCGACCTGCGGTCGACCCCTCGGCAACATCCCGCTTATTTGCGGGATTTGGTGGAGTAGAGAATTATTTTTCGCTCTCTTCCTGCTCCTCGTATCCAGCCACGCATGACTGATTAGGGAATTCGCACAAAAACCTGTCTAGCTGGTTCTTGAAATTATTTAGGGTGGTGTGTCGGAGGCTTTCACTTCCTTTGGCAGCATGATAAAAAGTTTTGGGTCTTGTATTCTGAGGGTATTTTTCATTCTCATTTTTATGGCCCCTGTCTCATCGCAGTTGGGACAGTACAGAATCTACCTCCTCTCTCATTCCAGTGTGCTTCTATTTCATTTTTAAGGTTAGGGACACAACCTTCAAGTATTTTCCACACACATATATATATATATATACTGTATATATATATATATATATATATATATATATATATATATATATATATATATATATATTATTGTGTACTGCTCCGTCTTCTTTACAGACTCAGGGACTGTAGTCGAGACCAGTAGTCCTCATCTTTCGTTTCATCTATCTTAGATGTACAGTAAAAGTCCTTTGTATGGCTTCTGTGTTTGCAATGTCTCGTTTTCTGTATAGGTTTTGAGTGCTGAGCAATACTCAATTACTGATAGGACTAGATTCTTCCATAATTTTAGCATGATGTTTGCTTTTCTGCTGTGGAAGCTCCTCCACATAATTCCCATTATTTTTCTAACTTCTGCATCTGAAGACGTTATTACTCCAACAACATACTTGAATTGTGGGGTTTGGTGTTGTCTAATGTCTTGCAGTGTCTTGTACTCTTTATTCTGTAGCTCCTTGTTTTAACCATATCTTATAAGTTAGAATTTTTTTTCGTTGAAATTCATATTGTTGTCTCCTGTCCACTTGAATAATGTTTCAATGTTATTTTGTAATTTTTTTAGGTCATTTTCACTTGATATTTCCTTGCATATATTTCGTGTCATCTACGAAACACGATACGGTACAGTCACTAATATCTGCATCAATGTTTGCAATCATTACTCTGAACCGCAAGGGAGCTAATACTGTATCTTGTGGGACAGAGCTGACGACTTCTGAGATTTAAATTTGAACTCCATTTACTCCCTTTGTGTTCTTTTGGCCAGAAAACTCTTGCTCTTAAGTGTGTGCTATAATTCCACGATCACATATATCGAAGGCTTTAGCAAAATCACTATTTTATATCTATATTTTGACCTCAAAACATCGTTCCCAGTATTTTCTCTTGATGGTCTAATAATTGTGATACTGTGATAGACATGATCTTCCAACCCTGATGTCACGTTGGTTCGGATGAAGTAAATTTTTTTCTTGTAGGTAGTAAGAAATTTTGCCTCTAATTACACGTTCGAAGCACTTTATAAGGTGGGAGATTAGCGTTACTGGCCGGTAGTTCTTAGGCATTGCTCTGTTACCTCTTTTGAATAAAGCAACAATGTTCTCGTTCTGTAATGGGAGTGAAATTTGTTCTGTGTCGATTGATTTTCTCATACTAAGTATAGAGGCTTGGCAATACTCTCTTTGCATTCCTTCAGAAATATGGCACTCCCTGGTGTTAAATTTTCTTAGTATTTGTAATAGAGCTTTAATTACGTCTCCTTCCAAGAACTATAAATCCATTAATAGATTCGTGTCCTAACCCGTTCTTGGCTGATTTTTATCTATGCCAAAGAATTTATCTAGATTTTCTACTTTCTTTTCCGATTTAGGGATACTGAATACAGAGTTAAATTGTTTTGTAAGTAGTTCGCTAATTTTTTTTTTTTGTCATTTGTATATTCTGTCGCCCAATCTTTTTACAAACGAATACCCTCTTTACATTGCAGTTTTATTTTTGCAAATGTGTAAGTGTATTTGGGGGTTATTTTTTTGTGGTTTCTATTACCTTGTTGTCCTCCTCATCTGTCGTGTGGATGAATGTTTGTTTCAGGTCCATTTCCATTTCGCATAGTTTTTCTCTAGCTTGAGTCTCCTTGCCCCAGTCCTGCGGAGCAAGGACTGGAGCGGTTTATTTCTGTTGTCCAAATAATGTTCTGATTTTTCCTTCGAGCTTAGTACGTTTTGTTTTTTCTCTTGGAAACATGTTTAAGCAATATGGGTTTAGTTTCGTTTTCTATTATAAATAGTATTTCTTCCGGAATCTTATCGTGACGTAGCAATTCCCGATTTACTTTCTTTGAATCTGTATTTAAACTTTCCCAGTCCACTTTCTTTGAATTCATATTTAAATCTTCATATATTCCTTCTGTCTCTCTGGGATGCGTTTTAGGTCTCCTGGTTACTAACTTTATCGATTACATTGTGATCAGAGAAATTTGTCTGCGTTAACTTCTATTTATTATTGTCTTTGGTATTTGTCAAAATTAAATTAAAAATGTTCTCTTTTCTAGTAGCCTCAAAGATTTCCTGGGTAAGCGCATAATGTTCCATAATATTTCCATAATATTTATTGCCTGCGTTCTATCATCTTTTGTAATGTTACTGTGAAACTTCTCAACATATACAACTTCGTCATTTTCTTCCATGTTATGAATAGAAAGTTAAAATCCCAACAAATTAAAATATTTGGTGCTAGAGTTTTAGGTGATTTTAACATTTTTCTGTTTCATTTGTTACGAATTAAAATTCACTTTTTGTGATGTTTGGTGGTCTGTGCACGTTCATAATGATTTGGTTCAGCTCTTTTACTTCTAAAATATAAATTTCGACTGTGCTATTTGATTTTCTTACCTTCACTTCACATGTATATGTATTTTTCATGTAAATGTAAGCCTCCTCCTTTTATAACAAATCTATCCACTCTTTGTAGCCCTTTACTGCTATTTCTGCGCCTTCGATGCAATTTTCACAGCCTTTCTTGCATTGATGAAAGTTTGTTTCCGTTAGGCATATGATATATGTACTGGTTTCCAGAACTAAATTTTGCAGGTATTACAATTTGCAGACTGCACGATCAGTGTAAAGGCCTTGTATATTTGTGTATAATTAATTTACAGGGTTAATAATCTTCGTGCTCGGTTGTTTTGGATAATTGTCGTCTTCTAGTCGATTTTGGCGGTTCCTGTTCGGTGTTATTGGGTAGGCCATTGCCTTTAAGAATACTGGTAATATAGCCTTTGGTACCATTGTGGTTGTTTTGGACGGGAGAGTGGTGTATGCATTGCTGGGGTACATATATCTGCGAAGTTTGCTCTTTTCTCATTAAAAGGGAGCGCTGTTCTTTTATCGTTCTCAATTCTTCTACTAAACGTATTTCAATGGTACTGGTGTTATTTCTTTTATTTGGAGTCTGAGCTGCTATTTCCCTTTTTCTTCTTTGAGTACTGTTAATGTGATCCGTATGATCCGTATCTGCAACTTCCACTCGCCATCATGTAGGAACATTTTTAGGGTGGTTGTAAAGTATATGCATCTGGAGCCATATTTACACGAACCTGTATTGTAATATTCGCACATTAGGATGTGTCAATTTTAGTAAGGTCAACAATTTAAAGACTACTAATGCTCAAATGATGTCATATTATCTAGCAAACTTAGAAAATATCTTTAGTGTTGTTTAAAAAAGCCATTTACCTACTTATATTTGACCATAAACTTATAAAGGTTTGAAATATAACCTAAATATGACTGAAGCATCGTATATCAATGTGCCATTGATATGTGTGGTCAACTTTGGTTATTTTTGGTGTGCAGTATGGTTTCTAAGTTTCACATAGTCACAAATGCTGGAGTTTTGATTGTGAATGCATGTGTTTTCCCTCCTTTTTGACAATTTTGATTACTTCGTAATGTAAATATTGTGTAATTCAAATTATTCGAAATGTTATGTGTGACCCAAACTTTCTGTATATTTTGATATGATAGATATATGAAATTGTCATTACTTTGAATAATTAAGTCGTGTACCTCTAACAACACAACCTTTTATCTGAGCTTATAGGAAGATATTAAGAATTTCAATTAACTTAATTTTATGTAATCATAATCAGTAGGCCTATCCAAATTTCAATGACATTTCTTTTGTTCACAGGTCCACAGGATGAGTCAGAAAGAAATCAGAACCCGAAGCAAATCAAGTTGTCACCTAAGTCATTTGGTGGGGACTGGGAGGGAGCTTCCTCCTGCTGAGCTGCCCACAGCCAGAGATCTGCTGAGGTATATGGATGGCAAGACATTGAGCAACAACAAGTGGTCTTGGCCCCTAGGGAAGATGTTAGACACTGCCACTGAGCTGGAGAGCAACCCAAACTTCACGAGGATCACTGTTGGTCCTCCTCTACCCCATCTCAGTCAGGAGGTAGTCAAGGACCTCAGCACAGACCAATCATATGGCTACAGAATCATCACTGCCATCACATCGGGAGAGGTACCTCAGAGTCTAGCTCTCCTGGAGATTGGGCCAGTCTGTCACAGTAGGTGGGTCACCATGGCTCTAAGGTTCTGCAGATTGTGGATTTCCAAACATGAGCTGAATGGTAGGAACCTGAAGAATCTAAGGATAGTTGTGGAATTCATAGTGGGAGTCTACGTGCCAAACTGGTTCAACATCAAGTTAAATCACAGCTGGGTGGAGGGTCCCAGGCATGTACTGTACCAGCTGGAGCTGCTCAGAAGTCAGAAGAAGGAGGTGATAGGAATAGTGATGCCTACAGTGAAGAGATCAGCCTGGTATGCACACTCTGAGGCTGTGCTCCAGGCCATGCTGTGCAGTGAGGTGGAGGAGGAGAGGAGGGAGGCAGTGAAGAGGATACTGGAAATCAGAGGTGAAGAAGATGAGGACACACAGGTAGGAGGCTGCAGTGTTAGATCCAGGAAGACTCCTGACATCAACCCAGATGCCACCAAACTCTCGGAGCTTATTAACTGGAACTCTGGCGTGACTGAGCCTCCTCTGACCTGCTCCTTCACCATTGCTGCAATCAAGGAGTTTCTGGATAGACCAATGGAAGTTCCTGAATGGCCCTCACACACACAGTCAGTAGAGAGGTGTGTAAGGATCAGGGGCATACCTAAAGTATTTGGCACCCGGGGCGGATCCTTCCTTTGGCACGCCCCATATATAATTTTAAAATTTAAACACACAGAAAATTATATTATGTTTGCAAGTAGATTTTTAAACAGTACAGTACTGTCATAAGCAAATTGGAAATAAGAAAAATGCAGGACATTAAAAATTCAGTGAACAGGTAATACTGCATTTTATTTTATACAAAAAACACAGGAAATCCAGTTTCAACGCTCAGCCTATTCTTCAAAGGTAAATAGAGAGGATTCACAGTCTCTGCTTTCGAGCCTTAATTTCTGCAAATTGATCAATGACCTCATCAAAATTCACCTTCTTTGCATATTCATGTTCAATTGAAAGTAAAGCCAGATTTGTCACTCTTGTCTGACTCATTGTCGAGCGAAAGAAATTGTTTATCAATTTGAATTTGGAAAAACTTCTTTCACATGAAGCAATAGACACACAGACAGTGAAAAAGAATCTCAAACACAGTGACAAGCTTGGCAAAGATTCACAAAAATCCCATTTCACAATAAACTCCAGAAACTGCAATGCTGTCCATTTCTTTGCCTCTTCAACGCTGATTTTGGCAGCTTCCAAATGCCTCCGAAGTCGTCCAATTTCCACACTGATATCTTCATCAGAGAATTCATCGAAAGTCTGAGTCAAATTTGGAATATACTTCCGAAGTTCTTCTTCTGTTGGAACAACCAAAATGTTTGGCTGAATAACAGCGAAGATTGACAGAATTTGATCCATTGCCTTAGAACGAATCTCCAATTCTTGATGAAAGCGGTCAAGACATTCAAACATAGCCCTTTTTACTTCATCTGGCAATGTGAGACCAGCATCCTTTGCCATCTCTCCTGGCATCCTTTTTCGGAGCTTTACTCTCCCTCTTCTCTCCATAGAAATGTCCATTTCCTCACACTTTGTAGTTGCATAATGAATGGGCCACTCCACAATTTCATTGCGCTGATCTTCAAGAAACAAATTTAGAGCTTGGAGCTTCACAATGCACTTTTCAAGGCTGATTCCAACTGTTTGCAAATACTTTTGTGTGAGATTAATTTCTTCCAGGACTTCACACCAGAAAGAAAGGTAACTCAAAAAAGAGAAATCACATACAGCAGACAGCAAAATAACTAAATAACAAATAACTAGACCACTGACAAAATGAAAATTAACAGTATATCCAGTAAATAAAGAAGTAAAAAAAATTATTACAACAGAAAAGCTTCAAACAAGTGGTTCTCAAACTTTTTCCAACCAGATACCCATTGAGTTATCAGATTATCAACCCAGACAAGCAGAGACAAGTAATTATCATTATTATTATTATTAATTATCATTAATTATCATTTATAAACACTTAAACATCACTATGATACCACATTGTAAAAAATTACTGGACACTGGTATACATAAGTACCATGATATTGTTATAAACACCAGCACTTTATGCTTTATCATAATTATTTAATGAAACATACCTCATGTATGTGGAGTCACAGTGTCAAGTGAACAAGACTTGGAATGTCAGTTGCAGCCAGTTGGCTATGCTCAACAAACTGATGACTAAAACGTCAACAGACGTTCGCCTTTCGATGTAATTTTTATCAAATATTTAATTTTTCGTTTGTAAATTTTGTATTGCCAATAAAAATAAAAATAAAATTTATAGTGCAAATTAACATTAAGCTGTTATAATAGTTAGAACATGTTTAGATTTTTTTTTTTTACTTTAGCGAATTTTTCATTTAGTTTGAAAACTTGTACTGGTATTTCAACTCTCCCGATGGCACCCCCCTCCTGGCTGTCACCCGGGGCAGACCGCCCCCTCGCACCCCACTTAGTACGCCACTGGTAAGGATGACAACTGAAGCAGCACAACATGTTTACTCACAAGAGAGGAGGGAGGCGTACATCAGTGGCCAGGTGGCCAGTAGGGAGCTCATGTCCAGGAACAAGAGCAAGGCAGGCAAAGTTCAAGAAACCTATCTATATTTCTAAATTTTTATATTGAAATACAATCAAAATGTCTTTAATTGTATATAATGTATGTAAAATGTAGTTATATACAATAAAAAAATACTTGCAAAACTTGCTGATTTTTCGTAAACTTCAAATATAAAGGGCTAGGAGTAGTCAAATCTGGATTTTAAAGCCATATTTCGATTTAGTACATAAAAATGCATCATTTGATCACTAGTAGTCCTTGAAAATCTAAAAATTTCACTTTGCTCCCTAAAATTGAAACACCCTATTCGCACATGGTCTGTCTTTTGGATTATTCTGCATTTTCAGACTTACCCTTCTGAATTTTGCACAATTCAATCTCTCTTTTTGTTCCATCTCTACTTCCCTACTCAGTGGTTTTACAGTCTTTGGTATTTTCGTTTTTTCTTCATAGTGTTGCTACCTTGTATCGTGTGCATTCCTTCGTCTAAGTATTTTTCTGCTCTTTCTCTAATGCATTGTTCTCAGTGCTCTGTACTCCATTTATGTTATTTTGAGGGTATTCTGTCTCATCGCGGTGTTACGTTGGTATATTAGTTGATGCATTTGTATAATTTACCTCCTTATCCAAATTTACAGTAGATACATTTCCGTTTGATTTTCAGCACTTTCCAGCCCAGTTTATAAGACTTTTCTATTGATTTCCGTGCTCTTGATACAAAGGTAACCGTACAGACCAGTAATTTTATTGTCTATTCTGTTTTTCTTTCTTTTCTTCCCAGAGTGATGCATATGTAATACTTAAATGTGGTGCACAGAATGTATTTCAGGCCTGTGATTTTGTTAGTTTCCGTTTCACAGTTGAAGGCGGTCTAACAACATCTGATTGACTTGACATTCTATCGACAAGTTATTACTTGGTTAAATTAAGTTAGGTTAGGTTAGGTGAAGCTAGATTAAGTTAGTTTTTTAGAGTGTCGACGTTTTGGTCTTGTTGACGAAATGGATATAGGTTCATTGCAGGTGCATGCAACAGTACAATCCCCAAGGCATACACTGTTCTTGTTCACCTTTCTGATTATAGCACTTTCCATATTTATTCTGTTTATTTTTATTTATTGACATTTTTTTCTGTCTCTTCTTTTTCTATTCTCGACTGACTCCGGCACTTTTTCCTTTTCAGAAAACTAAGACGTATCGAGTTTTATGACCGTCTTCCTGGTTTCCCAGCCTTTGTTTGCGTGTTAAACTCTCTGAGGGACTTTAAGTTCACTGTCTGTTTTATATGGTGACAGGACAATTGCATCCTGGTCAAGTGCGTCCCGGACAAATGCGTCCCGGTCATTGGCGTCCCTGAACAATTGCGTCCGGTTTTATTTCGTCCCGGACAATTGCGTCCCGGACAATTGCGCACTTCCCCAACTACTATATGAAGTTTATTTATTAGAGAAGTGAATAGAAAGTTCATTGTGACTTCACCTACGCAATTGTCCAGGGACGCCAATGACGAGGGACGAGTATGTTTGTTATTGTAATTTTGTATGGGATATAATGCCCGGTTAGATTAATTGAATGCCCAGTTAGGTCAACTGTATGCCCTTGACGATTGGTTAGGTTAAGTTGTGATATTTTCGTTAAAACTAACGAAACTAACTTTATCTTAAGTGGACGTAACCCATAAAATTTGACAATGATGTTGCCGATGATGGATAAAGTTTTAGAGAACAGTTTCGAACAGAACTTATGAACAAATAACAAGTTTAATAGGTTAAAATGAAAAGTATATTTGAAATTCCGATACTAACTTTCTATTCACTTCTCTAATAAATAAACTTCATATAGTAGTTGGAGAAGTGCGCAATTGTCCGGGACGCAATTGTCCGGGACGCAATTGTCCGGGACGCAATTGTCCCGGGACGCATTTGTCCGGGACGCACTTGACCAGGACGCAATTGCCCTAGTACCGTTATATATATATATATATATATATATATTAGGGATGTACCAAATCTTCGGTATTCAGTAAAAAATGAGGATATTCGTTATTCGGGCGGAATAGTTTTTATGTTTTTAACCAAATACTGAATATTTGATAATCACGGTAAATAATGTGACTTAGGAAATACAACTTAAAAGGTATTTTTTTTTACGTTAAAGAATAATTACAAACAAATCGAACTTGGTATAATGATACTATTAAAAAAAATTAACAGCCAGTAATAATAATTACCGCAAAAACAAAGCCAAATAATTGAAGTTTAAGGGAAGTAGATTATCGTGCAGGAAAATTAGTCGTTCAGCTGCCTCAGCAGCATCAGGAGCGAAACGATTACATTCGTCGGTAATTATGATACATTTTTCGTAGAAATCAACAGCCGTTCACTTCGTACGCTTGTGGGTTGCTTGGTGAGATATTTGCGAGCAAGTACTAATAGTTTCGGGAATCTTTCGCCACTATTGCGCCACCTGTCAAGAGGGTTCGTGTCATGATTGACTCATGGCACCTTTGAATAGATAACTAATTTTTTTTGACAACTTTGCTGGCTACTTTTGATAGGTGGAGGCACATCTGATTGTGAAGACATAGCAACCTCATCGAAGTAGCTCCATAAGTTAACCTTCGGCTTCTTTTCGAAGGTTCTTGATTTTCTCTTAAAACAAAAGCAGTTGCTTCATCGCCATGAGTTATATTACGTGTGGGACTAGCATTAGGTGATGCATACATAGTGACTATCTTACTTTTTACAAACGCAGGCATTGTAATACAAACAAATTTTAAATCAGGATCTAAAACGTGAACAATCATGCAAGTAATGCCTGTCTTCCACTGCTTGAAGCGATTCTGTAAATTTTCTATTAAATCGATTTTTATAGTATGAATACCAGCATCATCATTTATGTTACGCAAAAATACCACGAAACCCGTTACAGTGGGAGGCACCGTGGAAAGACATGAATAATCAGAGGAAAAGTCATTCGTTAATTTTTTACATGGGCTAAGGGCCTTTACAACACGCTGAATAAGAGTCCACTGATGGTTATTGAAGATTGGTATGCCACCATAGTCCGAGGCGTATACAACAAATGCAGTTTTTTGTTGAAGAATTCGTAGTATAACCCTCCCTTATCGCAGGGAGATGGGAGGAGATGTGGAATTATAAGATTTCAACTTTTTTATATTTGTATTCTTAGAGGGCTTAGAATTTAGATAATAACTCTATTAAATTTTTTACGTTGATGCCTAATAACCCAAATAAAACTAATATTCAGTATTCGGCCGAATAGTTTTGCATCGAATATTCAGCATTCGGTACATCCCTAATATATATATATATATGTGTGTGTGTGTGTGTGTTGTGTGTGTGTGTGTGTGTCTGTGGTTTGCAGGTTTACACAAAGAGCAAAGGATTGGAATGCTTAGTTTTAAAGTACGTATGTCAAGCTTGTCGCCCCTCCTCTCGAGTTGGCCTGGTGAAGTAGTGAGTTGGTTTCTTGTTTATTGTACTCTCTACCTCACATAGCCAAGTACGCCCGGCTGATCGGGGATTGTTCTGAGCTTGGCGTCTAATCTTCTTTAGATGTCCACTGCAACACCATTCGTGTTCCTTAGGTCTTTGGGCAGCTGATTAAACAATTTCGGTCTTCTCACAACAAAACTATTTTCTTTCATGGTTAAGGATGTTCCCTGTCTCGCCTTTAATTTGGGAACACGATACAGTCTTCCTTTTCTATTTTCCACCGTTGTTTGGGGAGTTACAAGGTTCAGAGTAAGATTAGGGACTAGTTTCTCCATTATTTTCCAAGTGTAAATAATGGTGTATCTCTCTCCTCTCGTTTCCAGTGAATGTAGGTTTAGTTCGCGTAACCTTTCCCAGTAATTTAGTTCTTTGCACCCCTTGATCTTGGCTGTGAAGCTTCTCTGAATCCCTTCTAGCTGTCTGTTGGCTTCTTTTTATATGGGGATGTTAGGACCGAGCAGTATTCCAATTTGGGTATTATCAGGGTTTTCAGTAGAGGAATCATTACATTCCTATCCCTTCGTTTAAAGGTTCTCAATATTTGACCCGTTATTCTCTTTGCTCTGTTTACTGCTATCTTATTTTGTGTTTCAAATTTCGCATCATCAGTCATTACAACCCCTAAATCTTTTGCTCTAGAATTTCTCTGAATTTCCTGTCCATTTGCGGTATAATATTCCATGGATTTTAGTTCTTCTCTTTTTCCGTACCGTAACAGCTGAAATTTCTCATTGTTAAACTTCATATTGATGTGTTCCGTCCACTTGTAGATTCTGTTCATGTCGGTTTGTAGAGATCCTATATCTTCTGGGTTTCTTATTTTTCCACTGATCTTTGTGTCATCAACAAAGGATGTTACTGTGCTGTCTCTGCTAATGTCCTCATCTATGTCAGTTAGTATGATTATAAAGAGTAGTGGAGCTAATACTGTTCATTGTGGTACTGAGCTGAGGACCTCTGATTCTGATGAAGATACTCCTTGTACTGTAACGACTTGCCGCCGCTCACTAAGGAAATTATGTATCCATTTCCCTACTTTTCCTGTTATTCCCATATATTTCAATTTATGTAAGTAGTATGACGGAAAAAGGTTAGAGTGCAATGCAATTGCAAATGTTGCAATGAGTGCCAGTTCCAACCCCAGTGTCAAACCCCCTTGTTGCAAGACCCCTCCCGTGCCAAAAAAAAAAGGGGAGGGGTACTACCCCAGCAAGCCGGGGGAGTCCACCTGACCTTTTTGGGGGAGAAGCTGGGACGGCCAAACCCCCCAAAGGGGTATAACTAACCTAAGAGAGAGAGGAGGAGAGAGGAAGAGGCCATTCAGCTTCCACGAGAGATGGAACCTCAATGAGTGGTCATGGTAGCAACACTTGACTTAGAACTCCAAATCCGCCAGTTGGCGTAGAAGCCAGTGCCTCCAGGTATTATCAGCCAGTTGGCAAAGTGTATACATCGCCTGAACCACCAAGAAGTGCACACAAAAGCACATAGATCCCCTATTATTACACACCACACAGCTCTATATACTAATTATTTATTTATAGATGAGTTTCCAGAGAGAGAGAGAGCGGCGTCTATTTACTTTTGTCATTCATCTCTTATACAAAATGTCTTCAAAAACAGCATTTCTTTTTATTCCAAGAAAGACAAAAAATACTCGAGTTGTTCATTCTGACGAAGGCCAAGCTTTTCACCCCACGCTAGACGAATTGTTCATTCTGACGATAGTCAAACTTTTCACCCCACCCTAGACCTACGGTTTAACGGGGAATTCAGCACCCCGCATCTTAACCACTAGGTCACCCAGAGTACCCATTTTATCTACCAACCAATTGTGAGGAAGATGGGTGTGCTACGCATCTAGTAATAAAAGAAATAGACAGGGCTCTTTACACATTATTCCAATAACATGCGGAAGGATGTTCGTTTACCGAGGGCCGGTTGCAATCACTGGGCCTCGAGCCTCGAGCATGGACCTGATGCAGTTCTCTTTTTCGTACAATTTTTTCATCCATCGTAATATTCATTCTTTTGATTTGAGAAATCTATATATTAAATCTCCCATATGAGAACAGGTTTAATAATACGCAGTAGATATACTAAACGTATATTAAATTTGTTAATAAACAATTATTCTCATAGATTAACATTCAACAATCCTTTCTATATACTTTTATATTATTTTTACAAAGAAAATCCCGCCAATTCAAAGTTAATTAATTGTTAATTTTAATAAAAAACAGGGTAAAATACATTTACAATAAATTGTCTTCTCATCCACGGTACTTTACGCTTCCAGCCATTATTAAAAATTAACGAAAAATCTTAAAACGCATATCTTAATCTTGTGTTTTTGATTTATTCCTAATCCCCCATAAACTTTAAACCGATGCGAATTGCCCCGATTTCCAAATTTATCTTTCAGCGTCGCTAAGTCCCTCATATATATATATATATATATATATTATATATATATATATATATATATATTCATATATATATATATATATATATATATATATATATATATGTATATATATGTATATGTCACAGGTAAGATAATAAAACAGGAGTTTATGACATGGCCATTCTCTCCATAACTCTCCACAATTAAATTTTAATTAAATCTTAAAACGCATATTTTAAGCTTTTTTATTCCTAATCCCCAATAAACTTTAAACCGATGCGTATTGCCCCGATTTCCGAATTTATCTTCCAGCGTCGCTAAGTCCCTCATATGTATACATATGTATATATATACACACAACACAGGTAAGATAATAAAACAGAAGCTTATGACATGACAATTCTCTCCATAACCCTCCACAATTAAATTTTTATCTATTTTCTGTTCAAGATAGCTGTAAAATCCCTCATATTATATATATATATATATTATATATATATATATATATATGGGGGACTGCCCCGATTTCCAAATTTATTTTCCAATCTGCTTAATCCTTTATATAATACACCACAGGCAAGGTAATAAAACAGATGTTTATCATACATCCGCTCCACAATTATTTTTTTTAAAATTATTTTAGATGGTTGTAAATCCTTCATATAAAGTTTTATTTCGCAAAAACAAAACCTCTCTCTCTCTCTCTCTCTCTCTCTCTCTCTCTCAACGAATCATTTCTGGAAGAAATCTATGGAATGGGTAAGTTATATCTGACACGCCCCAGAATTCACGAATCAGCCAATTACACCCCAATGGGCGGAGCCACAGGACCTCTGGTTAGTGGATAGTAGCATTTACACGTTATTTGCCGCCCAAATTTCACCGACGGCCAATAGGAAACTCGTGATTCGGCTACTGGGGTGTTTACAATTAGGTTCGCGTATATAAAAGGGGGCTTTTTCATCTGGAAACAACAAAAGTTGTATTTATCAACCAGTAGCTACAGAAATATCTCGTCATGAGCCAATCACAAAACATTTACGGATACCGACAGTTGTTTGAAGATGGAGATGCCGCAGCGCTGTCTCCAATTTATCTTTTCGCAGCGGCAGACCGGAGTGATCTTCTCTCCACACAAAGCATTGCAGAAATTTGCGATAGAATGCAAGAATCATCCGTTGAAGACGATATTAAAATGTAAGTAATTAATTTAATTTGTGATTCGGGCTTTATACTTCGGTTCATTAAGTGCCTGTGTTAGTTAATTTATAAAAAGCAATAAATGCGTTTTGAAAAACTAGTTTGTGATTTAAGCGGAAGGCAGGGGTATGTATACAGGGTGAGTCAAAAGTCTCCATACATAGGCAAAATGGTCACTTTATTATGCAATCACTTTTAAGTCACAAAATATGCTCTATGTGGGCACCATTACACTGAATGCACATACGGATGCGTTCCTCCCAGTCATGGCAAACGCGCGTTAATACGTCTGGTGTTATGCGTGCACACGCGTGACGAATACGTTCCTTTAGGTGGTCCATGTTTTGTATTTTCACCTGGTACACCGTAGCCTTCAAGTGCCCCCACAAGTAAAAATCAAGGGGGGGTGAGGTCTGGGGACCTCGGAGGCCACTCCACGGGACCACGGTGGCCAATCCAGTGACCGGGAAACTGCTGATCCAGCCACTGGCGCACGCAGATACCGTAATGGGGTGGCGCCCCGTCTTGCTGAAAGTACGCTGGAAATCCCCCGTCCTCGTTCAGCAGGGACGGCATGACTGTGTCTTGCAGCATGTTTAGATACATTTCGGCATTCAGATTGATGTCAATGAAAAAAGGGTCAACAAATGTGTTGCCCCATATCACGCACCACACCATCACTTTTCCAGCGCCTTGCGTCTTTGAGGGACTCATCCAGTGCGGGTTGTCATCACTCCAATAACGTACGTTTTGACGATTAACCTCTTCATGAACATAAAAGTTGGCTTCATCTGAAAACAGGATGCCAGCCGAGAACTCCGTGTCTTCATCCACTTTTGTTCTTGCCCATTCACAGAATTCCAGCTGCCTCTTCGGGTCGTCTTCGCTAAGATACTGCAACATTTGCATTTTGTATGGATGCCATCTGTGCTCTTTCATAATGCGAACGATACTCCTTTGGCTGACACCGCATTCTGCAGACATCCGTCGAGTGCTTTTTTTGGGGACTCTTTGCGAACGCTGCCAGCACCATGGTCGCTGTGCCTTCATCGGTGGCTGTTCGTGGACGGCCACTTCTCGGTGGTCGGTCTGCAACACTTCCAGTCTTCTTGAACTTCTCAATGAGTTTGTCGTGTGTGATGTCCGTGCTGGGGCCTTGTCTCCTGTTAAAATCCTCGGCAACCTTGCGACAGCTTCCTGATCCTGCACATCACCTTAAAAAAAATAAAAAATAAATAATCATTTATTTATCATGACCATTTTGCCTATGTATGGAGACTTTTGACTCACCCTGTATATATATATATATATATATATCGCTTCATTCAGTGCAAGTGTTATAATTTATAAAAACTCGTAATAAAACGAAATGAAAGGATATCTGCCCAGGGGTAGAGGCTCCTCGGGAGGAAGGCGATGCGTAGCACACCAAGCTAATCTTACTTTTGAAAACTCAAGATATCTGCTTTGTGATTATAATTTGCTGGGCGCCCTAATCGTCGTTTTCTCTTATTGTAACTCTCCCCCCATATACATATATATATATATATTATATATATATATATATATATATGGATGTATGTGTAACAACCGGGCTCGTTACCCGGTGCCGGCAGACGATCCGTAGCACACCCTGCTAATCTTCCTTCCTGATGACGTGATTTAGACAGTGAATTTTATTATACGATGAAGGTGTCCTTTGACAGTGAAATTTTATTACACGCTTGTTTCTGATGACTTAAAAATTTATAGAAAGTCCTACAGGTAGGGTGTTAGAATCACCAAAACTTTAAAGAATTACCTGCGGTCTCGGGTTCGAGACCCGGTGCTCACAGACGTTGCGTAGCACACCCAGCTAGACTTCCTTTTGATCCTAGTTAGGATAGTTGCTTTGTGTTTATTATTTGACCCGGCACCCTAATCGACATTTTATCTTATTGTAACTCTCTCCCCATATATATATATATATATATATATATATATATATGGATGGATGTGTTAACAACCGGGCTCTTTACCCGGTGCTGGCAGATGATGCGTAGAACATCCAGCTAATCTTACTTTTGAAAATTGTCAGGATATCTGCTTTGTGATTATAATTTGCTGGGCGCCCTAATCGGCGTTTTCTCTTATTGTAACTCTCTCACTATATATATATATATATATATATATATATGGATGTATGTGTTTACATCCCGGTCCCGGGCTCGTTACCCGGTGCTGGCTGATGATGAGTAATAAACTCAACTAATCTTCCTTTTGAGCTGTAAATTAGTGTACTTGTAACGCCTTGCAGCTCTCTCTCTTCATATATATATCTGTAAAAATGAACAATGAATAATTCCTATGTTCATATAATTTTATATTCACATAATCCTTATGTTTACCTAATCCGTGCATTTAGATAATCTTTATATAAATCCTTATATTCATAGAGTATTATATTTATATAATCTTTATATTCAAATATTCATTTTTACATAAGAACCAAAATCGCCTAACGCGAGTTTGGATAAAATTTTGATTTGCTTTCTATTTTTGCCAAATAATTGGTGAACTGTTTCATTTTTTAATATTCCTTAATATTTACTGTATACTCGTATAAGTATATATTTAATTAATAGTTTCACCTGCTCTTTATACAATGGCTATAAACCTTTCATTACTATATTTCTTTAATTCGTTTCTTCTAATTTCTCCCAATAATGACTTGTACTGTACGTATGAATTAAATAACTATTGCGTATTGATTATGAATTGACGTATCGTATGGCATAATTTGAATAACTATGACGTCATAAAGTAGCTTAATTCCCTTCACATTTCCATACCTTGAATACTGATCATACCTTTAGTATTCAATCGGACCTACCTACTGTCTACCTACTGTCTACTTATGCACTCGTACATGTCCGTTGATAGGATAGTCATGATAACGTACATGATCATGATTACGTACATGTAAATACGGCCACATGTATTCTTTTTCTTTTTTCTTTTAAATTATTTAATTTCTCGCAATAGACTCGTAAATGCTTATGCAAGTGCTCGGATTCCGCTGACAACGGCAAAAGCGAGAGCTTCTGAGGTGAACAACCTCCCTCTTGCTTGCTTCTAATCCAAAAACATCATTATGTCTGTTATGTTATATATATATATATATATATATATATATATGTATATATATACGCACTGTGTATATGTATATATATATATACTATATATGTGTATATATATATATATATATACGTACTGTGTATATATATATATATATATATATATATATATATACACATATGTGTGTATATATATATACACAGTATATGCCCATGTACTTTGTGTTATACTCCTAACATCCTAATTGTCTGTAAATATGAAACACTGTAAAACTCTAGTTTAGTTAACTGTTTAATTGTAATTAACTGTAATAATTTAATATGATGTAATTAATGTACTTTAATGAAACTATAATTAACGATAATTGGTAATTATAATCATAGTTGTAATAAACCAAAATTACAATGTACTTAATGATGTGCTTGGGTTGTACTCAATGTGCTACTCCGACATTTTCTTGCCATTTAGGAATGTATACTCAGCGATATTATTATTATTATTTTTTTGTTATTTATTTTTTCGTTTTATTTTAGAATCTTTCAAAATTCTGATATGTTTAAATTATGCTTTACGTCCAAGAAGTGTGTAGATCTCCAGTTAAAAGGGCGAATTTAACCCTCAACTGCAGTCCCCCAAAAATTAGAATTATTTAATTCTTGTATTATAAATTCAATCACTCCTGTCTTAGCAGCCCTTCATCGAGGAGGTTGGAGCCCTCCTCGAGGAGTCCGAGGGCCTCCTCACTTTTAAATTCCGGCCTGTGCCATGGTCGAAAGAAGTCGAACCTCTCCCCCTGTAATAGTCTAATGTAACTTAGATACTGAGCATTACCTGTACATTTTAGCAGTAAATTACAGCAAAAGAAAGTCTTTATCTTCTCCTTCGAGCCGTGCTCTCTTCAGAGAACTTAGTCATTAAAATAAAGAAAAATAATTTCCCGATACGTATAAGAAGAATCGAGGAACCTTCAGAGAACTTAGTCTTAAATAGAGAAAAATAATATCCCGATACGTTATAAGAAGAATCGGGGAACCTTCAGAGAATTCAGAAAGCCTCCCAGAATCCTCCGAACCACTATAGAAGAACTCAGAGAGTAGTATAGAAGAAACTACTTCGAGTAACAAATCCGTTGCTGCCTCCTAACCAGAACCCCCGTCGACTTCGAACCAACCAAGGCCGTAGACGGAGGGGTTAACATAATATATATATATATAATGTTCCTCTGTGTATTTTGTGGAAAAACAATAGATTCTTAATTATTGTCCATTCTGTGTCGCCTTCGTGGTTATTTCGGCATATATATATATATATATATATATGGTGTGGTTGTAATAATACATTTCTACTCACATTTTATCGTAAATGTTTCATTAGCGGGTATCCTCACTTATAGCCTATTTTGCATTAGTACTGAGCTAGGATTTCTGAATAGAAATCGATTTATGAAAAAATTAACTTTAATTAAAAAAGATTCAGTTTGAACTAATCATGTTAATTTCTCCTTAAAGGACCGATGCGGTACTTGATCGTGTTATAGCTACTTCTCGCGACAGCTTTGATGAAAGGCAAATAAATGACAACGATTTGGAGGCTTTTCCTTGCAGCCAACCCAGTGACCTGAATACCGAGGTTGAGGGATTGGCTCACATCCGGTCCAACGAATGCCAGGTCATCGAGGAACTAATGTGAGTTTTTTTGTGGTTAAGAACAAAACACATTGCATTTTCATTCAATGTATTAAATTGTAGAAAGCATATTTTAGTACAATTCGGCTTTCCGAACTAGCGTCCATTAAATAAGACTAACATTAATGGAGACATTTTAAAGTTATAGTTATATATAAACACATAAAACTTTACACAATATAGTTGCAATTATATATACAAACGTAGAACTATACACAATACAACGAGTGCGTACAAATGGGAACCTTTTGTTTATTTGTCTGCATACCAATTCATCATTCATCTCAGTGTCGCACAAATCGAATAATTTTTAAAAATTTATAAATCCCTCCCCACCTGACATGTGCAGGAGAAATTAAAGACAGTACATTCCACAAGTATTACTAAAATATCCTTGTAAACGGTAAGGATTCCAGACAATTTCAGGGACATATAGCTGTTCGATAAATTGTACAACCACAGGGTCACTCCAGGACTGAGTGCCGAGTGAATAAAAATAGTACATTCTTTCCCTATTTTTAAATTAAATTGCAAACCAATGAATCCCCTCACCCCCACAATGTCCGTATTCACGATAAGGCTAGACATTCTCTCGTAGTTGGCAATTTCAATGTTTCATTCTTCGCAAACACACCGATAAATTTGGAGCGTGTGACTCGATCACTCTTCATTACTATCTGGAGTGTATACGCGTCCATTTTAAAAGTCTGTGACAACGTTCCTGAAACGGTCAAGCTCTATTAGAGCTTGTGATTCGAGGTATACTAGTACATTGATAGGCGCTTCTATAGGGTCGGCGAACTCCAATCTGACCGAGATGTTCCCACTTTGTTGTGGACTTAAGTGTGTATTTACACTAGCAGATAAGTCGGGGGTAATATCAAATGGGTAAAGGTTAAATTGATCGACTTCTTTCTGCGTTACGCCAAACCCAAGCTCGTCACAGCTACCGGCAATATGGGCCAGATTGCTATAAGCTCTCGCGCAGAGTGGTAACACTGCGTCTGATGAGTAGTTCGTAACCATAGTCCCGCCCAATGCAACGCCATTTACGTATAGTCATATTTTTAAGGCCGAAATTCTCGAATTTAAAGGCGCTCTTTTTATATTTTCCATTCGTCGAAGCGTGATCCTGCATTCCAATTAATATCCTTTAAGGTAGAACTCCCAGGGCCACGTTTTCTAGCTACTTCGAGGCCAACCCGGCGGGCACCGTGTATAGTTTCATCTGTACTCTGTTAATTGGGTATTTTACTGTTGCGTGTATTAATTTTTTTTCAATTTCTACATATTTCGGCGAACTTAATTTCACTCGCCGTACGTGGAGATATGTTTCCATAATGTGAATCACAACGGGCTTTCCTCCCCCTTCTTGATCAGGTCCCAGATTTATGCAGATCTCAGGATTCGTACGGTTGAGTTTTAGCTTCATATCCACCCCATTCATAAGCAGTTTCTCCTGGAACGTGAAGTCTGTATGCAGACGTCCAAAACACTCGTATATCTTCTTTTTAGAATTTTTAAATTTATCCTTTATACTACTTTCGTTTTTAGTCTGATAATAGCCATCGGCAGGTAAAAAGGTATCCTTCGCTTCTTTTGAAAAGTTGAGGACATTTTCCAGATAGGCTCGTAGGTGATAATAACCCGTTCCTGCCGAGATGTTAACCTGATTTAAATGCACTTCACACTGGCTGAATATGGAGTGTAAAAAGTTGGTTTCAGGGTATGCAGAGTAACTATCATCGCAATCCGTTCCATCTGAATGGGCTATACGCAGTTTAGCGTACATGTGCATACAGCTTGGATCAAAAACGTATGGGCCTGAGCTGGGTATCACCAATTCTATAGGGACACTCGGTGAACTAATTGTGTTTAATGGATTAATTGTAATAAAGTCGCTATGGTCAATAGAAACCTGTGTAGGGGGCATATTAAAGAGGGACAGTTCCTATTCACAACATTGTGAGCTACAAGGATGGATGAAACGCGCCATGACGAGTCAGAAATAGTGCCACCTCTCTCGACAAGTAGTAATCAGCCTATGATTCGTGAGAGCAGGGACCCCAGCTTATATCAGTTTAAAAAATGATTAGCCATAGGCTTCATACGCTTAGAACACTTCTTTTTTGATGTCCTTTTACGTTCAGTGCCACGTGTTGGTAACCCCTTCTTTCTGACGGGTGCCGGAAAAAAGCCCCCGGAGGAAAAAATCCCCCGGCGGAAAATAACCACCCAGGAAAAAACCCACCCGGAAAAAAACCACCGTGGAAAAAATCCCTCAGAGCACAAAGTAAAATCAATTCATTATAAAATAAATTAAATAAAATCAAAATTGATTCATTTAAGTTTAATTTACCTAAGTGGAAAAAAACCACCTTTATAAAATAAATTAAATAAAATCAAAATTGATTCATTTTAAGTTTAATTTGCCTAAGTGGCAACATTTGTTCGTTGGTTAAAAGGAAACCTAAAAGATATTTTAGTTTCAGTTATGCAGGACTTTCACAATTATATGCTATCAGTCCGGATTTTTCTCTAAAAATGCGCATGATTTCTGCTTTAGCCTTTTGCCCGCCAGATTATGTATTTGAAGCATTTGAAACACTTGCTGATGATTTCCCTGAAGATGCAAATTGCATCCTGGATTATTTCGAGGATACCTACGTTGGGAGACCAAACAGAAGGAACAGGAGACATCCAGTATTTGATATCAATATATGGAATATGTATACGAGAGCTAAAAGTGACCTCCCAAAGACCAACAATGCCATCGAAGGTTGGCATAGAAGTTTTCAAGCAAGTATTGGATGCTCCCATCCGAATATTTGGGTCTTTTTAAAAAGCATTCAAAAAGAGCAGGCATTGCAAGAAGTTTATATGGTACAGGCTTGCGCTGGTCATCTTCCAACAACGCAGAAGAAGAAGTACAAAGATGCAGCAACTCGCATTAGACACATTGTTAGCAGCTTTGAAGATCGCTCTCTTTTAGACTTTTTACGTGGCATTGCTTATAACCTAAGCTTTTAACTTATTAAATGTTTGTTTAAATGACAATTTTAAGCTTCTTTACTTGGTTTTACTTGGTTGGATTCCTTGATTTCTAACTTATTAAATGTTTGTTTAAATGACAATTTTAAGCTTCTTTAATGTCGTCCAATAAATCATTTTTATCATTACTGTTATTTTCCCTTCGGTGGATTTTTTCCGCGGTGGTTTTTTTCCGGGTGGGTTTTTTCCTGGGTGGTTATTTTCCGCGGGGGATTTTTTCCTCCGGGGGCTTGTTTCCTAGACCCCTTTCTGACAGCCCTCTTCTTCTTTCCGCCACCACGCATTTTTCTCTTTGATGATTTCGTCCCGTGTGCGTTTTAAATGTTTTTTTTAGAGCTTCTTTAGGTTTAGTTCCACCTATTATGTCTTCTATCGCGTTAAAACCTGATTGTAACGCCTTCCTCCCGCGGTATCTAGCACTCCTCTTCAAGAATGGGACAGCCGTGCGTAGTATGGTTGAAAAAATTGGCGCCAAGGCCCACTCCCACGCTGATATCTCACTCCTCGATAGATTGTGAAAGGCCTTCGTGTCATTATAACTGAATGCGACGAAAGTGTAGCTTCACTGTTAAGCTCCCATCACCAAATGGAAAAATTCTCTCTCATTCGTTCTTATATATATATATTGAAATATTGGTTGATTAGTCGCAACCTTCACATAATGGGGCCTGTCATATGTAATGCTTAAACTTTTCCCTCTATGGTTGGGAATGTGTACAATGCGCAGCAAGCGCGACTGCGTGTCCCCAACAAATTGATGCTCCACGATATTGCTGTAAATATAGCACATGTCTGTGGGTGGGTAGCTTTCACCCAATTTCTCCAACTTCAACTGATACATTCTGCACCCTTGTTTGGGGAAACTCCGCTAACAACGCATTGAATGGTATCTTTGTCATCCAAAAACGAGCAATAAGGTTATTATCTAATGCTGATTTCCTTGATCACTCTAGTGCATTATTTAAAGAGTTAAACCTACTAAAGCTCAACGATATAACCAAACTGGCACATTTTATTTTTATTTACAAGTGTAAGAACAAAATCATTAATTTGCAATGGGTAAATAGATATTTTGTAACTCATCAAGAAATCCATTCGTATCGGACCAGAAATAGATCAAAGCTTGTTATACCTCAATTTAGATTGTCTTCATCTCAAAAACTACCCATTTACATTGGATTGAAACTATGGAATGACTTGCATTATGGGCGCAGCAATATCAGAATAATCAGGAATTGTTGAGAACAATCCGGATGTTCGTTGACAGTTTCTTGCTCTAGAAATTGCCCGAAACTTCCACTGTGCTATATAAAGAAGAGCGCAGAGTCTGAGAAGTCAGTAAGTGTGAGTACACAAAGAAAGCAGGTTGTTTGTCTGATGGTTACCAGCACTGAGGTACTGTTTCTGTGTTCTCTGTGCTGACGATTTGAGTGTATCGATCCTTTTTTATTGCGAACATTATTTCAGTGTTGTGAATACATCTTTTTTTGGAATCTGTAATCTGTTGCAGATTTAATAACTCTTCTCTCTATATCTGCAGGTTATGATTAATGTAGTACAGTTTGGTAAAGAGAATGGCAACTAGAGCTTGTAAACACTCGCCGGATATATTCTGCTACGTTTGTGGGTATTACATAGGCCCCAAGCAAGTATCGCACAAGATTGTGAAAGGCACCAAGTTCTGGATCGCGTATCGGCTCTATTTTGGTATGCCTATGGGTGACCAAGATAAGCCCTGGGCACCCCATGTGATCTGTGGAAGCTGCCGCTCCACACTTGAAGGGTGGCTGCGGGGAGTACGCAAGGCAATGCCCTTTGCGGTACCCAGAATATGGAAGAGAACCAAAGAGCCACCACGACGATTGCTACTACGCATGGTAGATGTTTCTAAGTACAGGAAAGTTAAAGGAAGGCAGACTCTTCAGTATCCAAGCATAGCGTCGTCCATAGCTCCTGTACCACATGGCGAAGGTCTTCCAATACCACGTCCACCAGAACAGGTATCTATCCATTACTTTACCTTCTGTATTACAAGATTGTGGGTCATTATGTGTCGATTTTTCTTAGTGCTGATGCTCTTCTACATATATAGCTTTGCCTATATTTTGTTTCTTTGCTTTGCAGGTTGAAAATGAGGATGCAACTAGCTCATCTGAGATGTTGGCTGGTGAGGACAGTCATGATGAAGAATATACAGTAACTTTCAGTACAAACCCTCACTTTCCAAATCAGAGGGAATTGGACAACAGAATTAGAGATTTGGGTCTGACGAAATTAGCGTCTGAGCTTCTGACCTCCAGACTCAAAGAGTGGAATTTGCTTGGAGAAGACTGCAAGAGCACTGTATACCGAAAGCGGCATGAAGAGTTTGCAAGGTTCTACGATGTCAATGGCTCTCTCTGTTATTGCAGCGAAGTTAATGGTCTACTCACAGCTATTGGGTTAACACATATACCCTCAGAGTGGCGCCTGTTTATTGACAGTTCAACTCGGAGTTTGAAAGCTGTTCTACTCCACAATGAGAACAAATATCCATCTATACCAGTTGCACATTATGTTCAAATGAAAGAGGACTATGAAAATGTCAAACAACTGCTCACTCAAATCAGGTATGAACAATATAACTGGGACGTGTGTGGTGATTTCAAAATGATTGGTTTCCTGTTAGGTTTACAAGGAGGGTTTACTAAATATTCATGTTTTCTTTGCCTGTGGGAAAGCAGGGCTTCAACTGAGCACTATAAAACAGTTCAGTGGCCTCCACGTGAAGGACTGCAACCAGGAAAGTACAATGTACTCAGGGAACCTCTTGTGAAGCCTGACATAGTTCTGCTACCACCTCTCCATATTAAGTTGGGTCTAATTAAGCAGTTTGTAACTGCGTTAGATTTTGGAGGGGAAGTTTTCCAACAGATTCGGGTCATGTTCCCTAAACTCTCTGAGGCCAAAGTCAAGGCTGGCATCTTTGTAGGACCACAAGTCAAGGCGCTGTTGAATTCAAAGAACCTTGAAGCCAAGATGACTCCGATCGAAAAAGAGGCTTGGTGTGCTTTCCATGATGTGGTTCGTGGGTTTTTAGGCACCAAACTATAAGGAGTTAGTGTCAAACTTGATTAAGTGCTATGGCAAAATGGGGTGCCGTATGTCTTTAAAATTACCCTATCTGCATTCACATCTAGACTTTTTTGGTGATAACGTGGGAGATGTGAGTGAAGAACATGGCGAAAGATTCCATCAAGATATTTAAACACTGGAGGAAAGGTACCAGGGCCATTGGGATGCTTCCATGATGGGAGACTACGTATTAGGGTTTGTCAATTTTGTCAACTTTTTTCAAATCAATTTTGGTAGTGAAAATATAGTGTCTTTTCACGTTAAAACTTGAAATTGGCCAACCAAAATGAAATAAAATAACCCTTACCTACATCAATTTTACCTTAAAGTTTCAGAAATTGACTCTTTTACTAAATAATCGGACATAAATTGATTAACTATTCATCTGTCACAGAATTATCCCACTGATCGCATATGGAGTGTTTTCAAGGTCATATAGATGTTGTACAAGTCACAACATGAATAGAACTGTCCCTCACTCTCAGTCCTTAGTTGCCTCTTAGATGTCATAGACGGTGGTTTGCTGTTATTGCTCTTGTACCTACTTCATAGTTATTCTACTAGACGGACGAATACTACAGTTTAACTGTAAGTATGGATTATTGATTATTACAATTATTTATTATTATCATATTCTTCTGTCTAATTATGTTGTAATCCCATGAAATATTTTTTATTGAATTTTAGAACATCGAATGACTAAACTTTGAAACATCGTAATTGATATAAAATACTTAAATGTTTTTCTTTCTTTTCAGATATTCCTAAGATGCCAAAATTGAAGACAAGAGGTCAGTCGTCATGCCACTTGAGCCTGTTAGTCGGTACAGGCAAGGAGCTTCCCGTATCAGAACTACCAACAGTGCGAGACATGCTGAGACTAGGGTTACTCCTTCGTGAACAAAATACAAAGGATAGAAGGAACTACACAGAGAAAGAGCTCATAAGGGACATGATTCCCCCTCTTCTGCATCAGTGGAAAAAAGCTAATGTGTTATTCAAACCACCTGTACTCAATCAGTATAGAACTATTGAGCTAAAATTAACAAAGCTGTGGCACAAAGCAGTTGAGACATCACTTGGTAAAGGAAAACTAGCAAAGAAAAATAAATTTCTGCACACACTTGATACTCTTCTTGACATTTTTAACTGCCAGTGTCTCATAGAGTTGTGTTCTGAAGCCAATTGTTCTCCCTCATGCAGAAGAGAACCTCACCCTCACATTGATTGTCGCTGTCCTCGTGAGAAGAAGATCCCTGTTTTGGAGCTGGCTTTCATAAAGGCACAGAGAACAAAGGCAGAAGGCCAAGGAAGTATGCAGATTGGTTCGGCAGATTATTCAGAAACCAAAAAACAGATTGTTATTGCTAAGAAAAAGAGAAATCCGAGAGAGGGAAGAAAGGATGAAAAAGAAGAGTGAAGAAGCCACCCAAAGAGATGAAGAGCTCTATCAAGAGGTTTCCCACTTCTTTGAAAGCTCTTCAGATGAACAGAAAGAAGCAACATCAGATGATAGCTCCAAAATGCCATCTGAACCTTCGCCGAAGAGAATAAAATACAACACTTAAGACATCTCAAACATTGCCCTTGCCAGTATTCGCCACCATACGGGGCTACGAGAGACTGCAGAGATTACCACTGCCGCTTGGATAGATGCAGGCCTCATCAGCCGAGAGGATACATCCTTAGTGATAGATCATAATAAGATAAGAAGAGCACAAGAAAAAATAATGAAGGAAATATCTGATCAGCATGAAAAAGATTTGAAGGAGGAAGATCTATCTTGCCTTTTGTTTGATGGAAGAAGAGATGACACAAAAGTTCTCCTAGAGGTAGAGGGAATGGACAGAAAGTTTCCCGGTCTCATCAAAGAAGAACACTACTCTGTGTGTTCCGAACCTGGTGGCCGATATTTGTTTCACTTTGTTCCTGAAGCAGAAGTAGAAGGCAAGAAACATGCAGAGGCAATTGCTGATCAAATAATATGCTTGTTTCAAGAAAGAAGACTTGACAGTTCACTGCAGGCCGTTGGTGGAGACTCAACTGCGGTGAACACTGGATGGCAGGGTGGTGTTATGACGCATTTAGAGAAAAAACTTGGAAGAAGGCTTGTTTGGATTGTATGTGATTTGCACACAGGGGAACTACCTCTTCGTCGTCTCATCCAGGAACTTGATGGTCCTACAAAGAGCAACAACAAGTGGTCAGGTCCCCTTGGCAACATGCTAGATGAAGCAACGGAATTAGA
This sequence comes from Bathynomus jamesi, assembly GCA_023014485.1. Classification (NCBI taxonomy): domain Eukaryota; kingdom Metazoa; phylum Arthropoda; class Malacostraca; order Isopoda; family Cirolanidae; genus Bathynomus; species Bathynomus jamesi. The sequence continues at coordinate 555,170 of JAJOZX010001280.1, read as the reverse complement.
AATAAATACAAAATTTCCAAAGATCGAAGTAGGCCCTCCCCTTCCAGTGTTGTCTGAAGAAGTTATCAAAGACCTCAGCACGGATCAATCTTACGCTTATCGTATTGTTCAAGCAATCAGATCAGGAGAGTTGCCTCAAAATCTGGCTCTCTTGGAGATCGGGCCCGTAAGTCACAGTCGTTGGTTAACTACAGCGATTCGTTTCTGCAGGATTTGGGTTTCCAAACATGCCCTGAAGGGCAAAATGCTACAGAATTTGATGTTGATTGTTGAATTTATTATTGGGTTTTATCTTCCTCACTGGTTCAATGTAAAACTTAATCCAATGTGGATGGAGGGGCCCAACCACATCTTGTTTCAATTACAGCTACTGAGAACTCAAAGGAAAGTAGTGGTGGACATCGTGTTATCTGTGGTGAGAAGGTCCGCTTGGTATGCTAGGCCAGAGGCAGTTTTGCAAGCAATACTCTGCAGCCAATGCCAATGTACCAAAGAGCGAACTGAGGCTGTGGAAATCATTCTAAAGCTTAGAGGAACATCACTAGATGATGACCAGCTGGGAGACTGCTCTGTTCAGACAAGGAAGGTACCTCCGACAAACGTCAATGCCACGAAATTGTCAGAATTAGTTAACTTGAGTTCGAAAGTTTTGTAGCCACCACTGACAACATGTATAACAAACAAAGATTTAATACAACTTAAAGAGGCCCCAGTGCAAGTGCCAAAGTGGCCTTCTCACACTCAGAATGTGGAGAGATGTGTGAAAATGGACACAGAAGCAGCTAGTCAAGTTTACAGTCACGAGAGGCGAGAAGGCTACATCAAAGCGCAAGTAGCAAGCCGAATGCTGATATCAAGGAACCGCAGCAAAAAGGACATGACTGCATTGGTTACTTTCAAATAAAGACTCTGAATGATATCTTATTGCCACTTTAAATGTTGATAGGATGTTTGCGCACATTTGTTATTTTGTTACGAATTTACGGAAAAATGGAATTTTTTAATTAAAATTGATGTAGGTAGGAGTTATTTTTTATTGTTTTTGAAGCAAGGATATTATTTTGAATGCCAAATGATTACATTAAATTGCTACCAAATCACATGATTTTCAATTTAGTCATTTCACCCCCAAAATTGACACACGTTAGGGTGTGTCGAATTTTTCAACTTTCAAATTCCAAATATGAGGGGTGCTAAAAAGTTGCAGCATGACTTAGGAATTCTAAAGATATTTTTGTTAATTTAATATAATTTAGTTTTGCTTGGTAAGAAGCTACATAAAAATAGTGACTTTTTTGACTTTTTTGTGGAATTATATAATTTATTATATTAATAATTATATATGCTGTATATATAATGCACTGCTGTTTTTGCTTATTTCACAGGTTGAAACATGTTCATCAGTGTGCTGAAGATTACTTGTCCGTCAGTGCTACCATCCTAACCAGTGGGAATTGACCTACAATGGCTTCTAAAAGGAGGACAAGACTGGGGACATTCACACATATGAGCAACCTAATTGGAACTGGTAGAGAGTTGTTGCCCTCTGAACTCCCAACTCTGCGAGACGTTCTGAAATATGGGCTACTGCTAAGAGAACAAAGTGGTGAGGATGTGAGAAACTACCCAGCAGCCAGTCTTGCAAAGGACATTTACCCTAAAGTGCTTGAAAAGTGGGAACGAGCAAACAGTTCTTTTGTAGCCCCCGTTGTAAATTCACGAGTCACAATCTTAAACAAGATCCAAGAGAGCCGGGAGCAGGCCAAAAACATATCTCTTGGGAGAGGAAAGCTACATGTCAAAGAGGCTTTCATTGCAAAACTTGACAAGCTTTTTGACATCCTCAGTTGCAAGTGTAAAATTGTTCTCTGCTCTGAATTTGGCTGGTTGCAAAAACGAAACTCACATTAACTGTACATGCCCTAGGGAGATGAAGATCCCTGTGAAGGAACTTGCTTTCATTAAAGGTCAGAGAGACAAGTCTGGTTCTATTGAACCACATCAGATTGGCTTGCCAGATCAACCTGAGCACAACAGACAAGTCAAAAAGCAGAAGCGGCAAGAAGACGAAAGAAGAAGGCTTGCTGAATATAAGCAGACAAGTAAGCAGGATGTTTCAATGCCATCAAATGAAATAATTTTCTCTGATGATGAAAATGAAGAACAAATAGCTGATGCTCAAGATGGAAAGGATGGAAGTTATGAAGTGACATTAGAAATACCAAGCACGTCTTCAACTTCCAATAAAAAGCCAGAGTACAACACATTAGAAATACCTAATGTTGCTATGCATAGCATCAGATATGGTGTTGGCCTGCGTGCCACAGCTACCATCACCACTGCTGCCTTTATGGATGCTGGCTTGATCACTGAAGAAGACAAGAGACTTGTAGTTGATCACAATAAATTCAAGAGGGCCCAAGAAAAAGTTATGAGATCCCTGGATCAGGAATTTGATGATCTTTGTAAGAAGGGTGAAATTGACTGCATCTTCTTTGGCGGCCATCAAGATACAACTAAAGTTATGCTGAAAGCAGACAATTCAGATCGTCAGTTCCCCAGCATCATCAAAGAAGAGCATTATTCTGTGTGCAGTGAGCCAGGTGGAAGATATCTCTACCACTTCACTCCTGAGAAAGGCTCAACGAGAAAAAAACCTGCTGAAGTTATTGCTGATAATCTTGTAGATTTCATGAAGAAGAAGGCATTGATAAAAGCCTGCAGGCCATTGGAGGTGATTCTACAAATGTTAACACTGGCTGGGAGGGTGGTTCCATGCATTGGGTAGAGGTCAAGCTTTGCCGTAAGCTGATCTGGTTGGTTTGTGCCCTCCACACTAACGAGTTACCCCTGCGACACTTGATCACAGCACTGGATGGGAAAACCTTGTCTAACAACAAGTGGACAGGTAACATTGGCAAGATGCTAGACACTGCAACCGAACTTGAAATTGATCCTTCATTCACCAAACTCTCAATTGGAGAGCCTCTTACTTCACTGGGTGACAATGTCGTAAAGGATCTCTCTACTGATCAAGCGTACGGGTATAGGATCACACAGGCCATAAGGACAGGAGAACTTCCCGCAGATCTGGCCCTTCTTGAAATTGGTCCAGTGAGCCATTCAAGGTGGTTGACAACAGCAAACAGGCTTTGTCGCATATGGGTTTCAAAACATGGCCTTAAAGGCAAAACCCTCAACAACTTAATACTGATAGTGGAATACATTGTTGGTGTGTACTACCCCTGTTGGTTCAACATCAAAGTAAAACACTCTTGGGTGGAAGGTCCACGCCACATCTTGTTTCAGCTGCGCCTAGTTAGGCTGCAAAAGACGGTTGTAGTGGATGCTGTTTTGCCAACCATCAAGCGCTCAGCATGGTATGCATTCAGCGAAATGATAATCCAGACACTCTTGTGCTCAGATGGCAGTGAGGAGAGGAGAGCTGGTGTCCAAAAGATTGTTGACATGAGGGGTGGAGATGATGACACACTTGGAGATCTTTCTGTACGTCCCAGGAAGACACCTTCCATCAACCCCAGTGCTTCTTCCGTGTTGGAGCTGACAGACTGGTCTAACGGGGTATTTGAACCTCCTTTGACATGTAAACTGACTACAGCGGAAGTAAAGAAGTTCTTTGACAAGCCTATGCAAGTTCCACAGTGGCCCTGTCATGCTCAGTCAATAGAGAGGTGTGTGAAACAAGTCACGGAGGCAGCAGGCAGGGTGTATACACATGAGAAACGTGAGGGCTATATCAGAGGCCAAGAAGCAAGTCGGCGGCTGATGTCCAAGAACGAATCAAAGCAAGACTTGATGAAACTTGTTGTTTAAATATATTTTTTTACTGATGTCATTACTTTCTAATGTTGTTTTATGATTACAAGGATATGTTTTATGATTACTAGGATATGTTTTATGCAGAGAAACTAAAATTTTTATAGCATTGCCTGACATTTTGAGAAGCTAAAATTAATAAATGTTGTTTTCCGAGAGCAATTTATGTGCTTTTTAATCAAACGTAGATTTACCAAGCTAAGTGTTGAGCAATCACAAAAATAATAGCAGATTTGAATTCTTCACATCCAAAAACATATTTTTGAAACCCCTCAGTGAAGGAATTGGCAAAAATTAATTTTCACCTCCCAAATTGACACACCCTACTACTACGTATGGTCGCTGATCAGAAAGGATAAGAATGTTCATACGTGAAGTCGCGTTCTTCAGTGCATTTTTAAGGAACGCACACTGCATGACGAGGCTTGTTATTCTCTTATCGGTTCTCCTCATGATATATATTATATCCTTTGCACCATTTTGGGTTTGTCAAACAATTTTGGCTCAATAAACATTAATTTCCAATCGTGTTTTTATTTTCAGAAAATATTTGTTAGCCTTCTTTATATACTTTGCCATATGAAAAGTGTGATAAACTATATTTTTGAAACAGTTGATGATAGAGCAAAACCAATATCATTTTTGGAATCAGCGCCCCGAAATCATTAAGAAACGACAGAAAAATCACAATAAACAGAAAATTTTTCAAATTTTGTTACCCAGTGTAATGGCATACTAACAAAAATCTACGATTAATGTCCACTAATATTGTTTAATATTGTATAATATTGTAATACATGTTTTAACTGTTAATAATACTTATTTACTTATCATTTATTTATTATTATTAATTAATGACAACTAGCTGCTTATTTTTAATAAGAGCCCAGTCGAGCTTTACAATTATTCATGTCAATGTAAATTGAAAAAATGTATTTATTTTATTATTATCAATAAAGATTAATAAAAATAATAAAGGTCTATGTTTACGACTTCAAAAAGTAAATCGTTTGTCAGGTACGACTTTTCAAGACTCTTGTTTAACCCCGTCACAATGTACAGTGCTTACAATAAGTCTCGCGCCTCAATGACGTCCACATTATCATTGTGTCGATCACTCTATCTATTTATATACAGAGACATACTGTATATAGATATATATATAGAGTATGCAGGGGATAACGTGTCTCAGTCCCAGCTATGGTAGTTGTCTTACAATTAACAGTCCCAAGTGCAAGTTACGTTAACACCTCCACATAAACTACCCTGGACTAAAATAACATACGTGAAGCCTTTACACACAAACCATTTAAAAGGTGTGATTTAAAAGCCCTTTGTGTGTGTCTCTCTCTCTCTGTCTCTCTCTGTCTCTGTCTCTCTCTCTCTGTCTGTCTGTCTGTCTGTCTGTCTCCCCGTGGTGAGTTCTGGGTGATTTGCAGTTCATACTCAGATCAGTGAGACGCTGCGTTCTTTGCTAGAAAGACTAGTTAGTGTAGGCGTTTCCTTGCGTTTTAGTAATTTCGATCTGGTAGCGTCATCGTTACACAGACGGAGATTGACATGCGAAATATGTATATATTTAAGTAGGTTCAGCTGACGATATGGCGAAAGCAGTTCCATCTGTTGGCGTTACCGCTACACAGATACATATTAACGAATTTTGAAACAATGAGCGCTATGCTTTGGTTGATGAAGTTTTAGGCGTCGTAAAATACAAGGGGTAAAGGTAGGGCCCACTTCATAGGGCCGGTGGGATGGGCGCGTTGTGATTGAAAACTGGCTGAAGAATAGGCGGCAGAGGGTTGTAATTAAAGGGGTTAGTTCGGGTTGGGCCTCGGTCACTAGTGGGGTTCCTCAGGGTTCCGTTTTGGGGCCACTGTTGTTTATCATTTACATAAATGATATCGACGGTGGCATCGTCAGTCGGATCGCCAAATTCGCTGATGACACCAAACTTGGGGCCAATGTTGGGACGCCCGAAGCGATCGAGGAACTGCGTGCGGACCTAGGTAGGATAGGAGAGTGGTCCGAAAAGTGCCAAATGCCGTTTAACTTGGGTAAATGCAAAGTGATGCACATTGGCTATGCCAATCCCAAGTCGGACTACTCAATGTTGGGGAGTAATATCGAGGCGACTGAATTGGAAAAGGACGGGTGTGCTAATTAGCAGCGACCTTAAGTTTACCAAACAGTGCGTAGAAGTTGAAAAGAAAGCCCAGAAGCTGTTAGGTTATATCAGGAGGCAATTTCAGTTTCGGAACAAGGAGATTGTGCTCTCTCTGTACAATTCCCTGGTTCGGCCGCACCTGGAATATGCTGTGCAGTTTTGGTCGCCCACCCTCAGGAAAGATATTGAGAGGCTAGAGCGAGTGCAGGCGAGGGCCACAAAGTTAATCCCTTCCGTTAGGCATTTGGGCTACAATTGACGGTTACGCGCCCTGAACTTGTTTTCGCTGGAAACTCGGAGGCTGCGCGGTCAACTGATCGAGGTTTTCAAGCTCTTACGCGGGTTCAACGATGTCGATTTTAGAAGCATGTTTAGTTTAAATGATAACCCAACTCGCAACAATGGTTGGAAGTTGGATTTGAAGCGGTTTAGGACTAGTGTGTGTGGGAATTACTTTACGTATAATATCTGTGACACGTGGAACAGGTTACCTTCAGAAGTTGTGAACAGTTCCTCTGTGGATCATTTTAAGTAAAGGTTAGACCAAATCTTGCACACTATTTGAGGGTGTAAAAATTTTTCCCTGCACCCGTTGTCATTGGTACCTCCTCGGTATGGGCCGCAAGGCCTTTTGAGGTACTTCTTTTCCTTGTAACTCCTTGTAACTATCTCTCTCTCTGATCACACCGCATGGCAGTGTATCCATATAACGTTAATAATAACCGAAACTCGAGAAAATATATACTCTGCCTTCCGCTCTATCCCAAATCCTTTTCTCTTAGTAACCTCTTAATACAAACTAATCTATCATATTTTGCGACTTTTTAACTCTGGTAGGATTCAATTCCATTCCTATAGTGTAAGATACTTAAATTCATGTGTGAATTATGCCATATGATGTGCGTAATAAATAATCATTTTTAAATAGTTTGAGCGTTCAAGGTCATCTGTAGTAATCTATAGACTATCCCGTCAAGCCCACTCTCAACACTTAGATTCCCCTAAGACACAGGCGTCTTCAAGTAACATGAATGCGTAGAGATCTAAGGTGTTAGATTCCATATTATATAATTTATGTGCTAGGTTTAAGAACGCTGGCATTGAAGGATGGAAGGAAGGGGCAGTAAAAGCGATAATAGGTTTAATGAAGGAAGTGGAATGAGGATGGAGGTAAGCGTTGCTATGTCGAAGGAAACGAGGTTGGGTGGGGAATTACGAAGGGAGGAGGAAAGGGAGCCAGAGATTATTAATCTAATTCTGCCACCATGTTCTCCTGATATGAATCCGATTGAAAACCTTTCGGCAATAATGATTAACGAATGGGAGCAACGCAATGAAAGAACATTTGAAGCAGTTTTAGCTCACACGAGGAATAGTTGAAAGAGCTTACGTCGAACACCAAACATTCCCTACAATCTGGCCTCTTCTGTGCCGCAACGATTGCAAGAAATTATTGATGCCGGAGGAAGCTATACGAAATACTGATGTTAAAGCCATGACGTAAATGTGTATCGAATATATATTTATGTTAATATAGAATTTTATTATATTTTTATGTTTGACATCTATAAAAGTATATATTGTGACCATGAAAGAACTTTACTATCCTTAGTTAGAATCTTTTCTTGCAATGTCTACGCTCGTGGAGATGATAATATATGCATTGTTGAAACAAACTATGAGAAGGTAATAGTTTCAGGAAAAAAATAAAAACTGGCAACATCGAGGCCATCACATGTTTAAGGGAATTGTCACATGATATGCTACCAATGAACTCTTATATACAGTATACTATATTACGTAATAATTGCGATGAACAAATCAAATGCAAATTTCTCTGATTCACGGCCCACCAGTCTTGCTTTAGACTAATGACTTTCATAAGATGGAATAGGTTACCACTTAAAACAATGGATAAACTATCTATTAGTGAGACGACCGTGACTTCCTCGAAATGCGAGCGCGTGAGAGGTTCACTGAGGAATTTGATCATTAGATTCTTCACGTAGGATATGTATCACAAACAACAATATTGACAACAATTCCCAACAATTACTTAATATCAGTCATTGCATTTGAGCAAATAATTTAGACCTGCGTCAAAATAACTTAGGTATCATGCCATGATTTGGGATATTTGCGGAATTAGTCGTCCTCTATAGTCTACAGTATATATTGAGACGGTATAATGTAATGCCCAGCTAATATTATGATGACTAGGATTGCTCCATAACCATCCCAACATCCCGAAACTTGGTCATTCTGCTTCTTAATCATTTGTATTTTAAACACTAAAATGTAGCAGAAGTGACGTAATAATGGACGTCATTGATGGGGTTAGAGCAACTATGTGCACCAATCCGAACACACCTCCGCTGCCATAAGGACCGCCCATTTTATACCTAACAGACTAGCTTGGGACGAGACAGAGGCGCGAGACTTATTGTAAGCACTGTACATGGCTGTATCATAATGGCCAATTCCTAGCGAAACATTTGTGCTATAGTACTGTTCCTCACCGAACAGAACTGATCGCATAGTATTGTCTAAGGTTAGGCCTAAATTTTTGCTCTCATCGATTCTTCTAAGGATCAGAAATATGATTTGTTCATTTTCAAGAGTTAAAAATTTGGAGACTAACTGGAGTTCACATAAACCCACCTCATTCGAATCACGCTCCAATTCAATGGGTCCGTGGAGTTCTGTCACAAAGTTGCCCAGGATGTTGTTAGGATGTACAGACAGAGAAGAGGAAGACGGGAGTGTGACATAGAAGTGGCTAGGCTCCATGTTGCATACTATTTAAGCTTCATTATTGCAGCAGCTTTTATATAGGTGTTGGATCTTTCTGGGTAATCCAGCCATTTCACCAGGTACATTTTTCTTTTTCCTGAACCTTTGCTACCTAAAGTTTTTTCAATTTTTAAACACTTTCCTAAATTAAATATCACTTTCTGCAACTCCTCGCGGTAAAAGCCTCCAGCGATCTCTTCCCCATTCAAATCTTCAACGTAATACATCATTATCTCACCTTTAGGTCTCATAGCACGAACTTTAAAAATCTCACGTGTCCATCCTTACTCAAATCCCTTCGCGAATTTATTTCCCGAACGTGATAACCTTACATAATCATTGATTTTGAAATGTGTAGAGTGCGGTGGCGGTCCTCTATCTCTTCTCACCTCTAGCAGCGTATCTCTTTCTAAAACTTCGTTAGGTGTTGTGCCAATCGTACGGTGGTGTAAACGGTTGTATGATGATGCCAATGACCCGAGAACGTTTATATATCTGTATGTGTTTTTATGTGTAAAATAGCGATGCATGCGTTCCTTTATGGTACGCTGAGCTCTTTCAGCTAAAGAGGCCTTATGTATAGAACTGCTAGTGTAGTAACTCATATTAAACTCTGTCAGCATGTTCTGAAAAGCGCGACCTATAAATTCTTTCCCCATATCCGTAAAAAAATAGCCAGGAACCCTTTCTTCTTGTAACATCAACGTTTTGGTCGCTTTAGCAACTGTTTCAGGCGATTTATTTTTCAGTGGAATTAGCCACAGATATCTAGAGAATACATCTATTATGAATAGGATGTAGCGGTAGGGTGTGTCAATTTTAGGGAGCAAAGTGAAATCTTTAGATTTTCAAAGCCTATTAGTGACCAAATGATGCATTTTTATGTGTTAAATCGAAATATGGCTTTAAAATCCAGATTTGACCATTCCTAGCTACTTATATTTGAAGTTGAAGTTTACAAAAAATCAACAATTTTTGCATGTATTTTTTTTATTGTATATAACTACATTTTACATACATTACATACAATTAAAGACAATTTGATTGTATTTCAGTATTAAAACTTAGAAATATAGATAGGTTTCTTGAACTTTGCTAAGGATGCCATGTCTGCCTTGCTCTTATTCTTGGACATGAGCTCCCTACTGGCCACCTGGCCACTGATGTACGCCTCCCTCCTCTCTTGTGAGTAAACATGTTGTGCTGCTTCAGTTGTCATCCTTACACACCTCTCTACTGACTGTGTGTGTGTGTGTGTGTGTGTGTGTGTGAGGGTCATGCAGGAACTTCCATTGGTCTATCCAGAAACTCCTTGATTGCAGCAGTGGTGAGGGAGCAGGTCAGAGGAGGCTCAGTCATGTCAGAGTTCCAGTCAGTAAGCTCCGAGAGTTTGGTGGCGTCTGGGTTGATGTCAGGAATCTTCCTGGGTCTGACACTGCAGTCTCCTTCCTGTGTGTCCTCATCTCCTTCACCTCTGATTTCCAGTATCCTCTTCACTGCCTCCCTCCTCTCCTCCCCCACCTCACTGCACAGCATGGCCTGGAGCACAGCCTCAGAGTGTGCATACCAGGCTAATCTCTTCACTTTAAGCATCACTATTCCTATCACCTCCTTCTTCTGACTTCTGAGCAGCTCCAGCTGGTACAGTACATGCCTGGGACCCTCCACCCAGCTGTGGTTTAACTTGGTTGAACCAGTTTGGCACGTAGACTCCCACTATGAATTTCACAATTATCCTCAGATACTTCAGGTTCCTACCCTTCAGCCCATGTTTTTAAATCCACAATCTGCAGAACCTTAGAGCTGTGGTGGCTCACCTACTGTGACAGACTGGCCCAATCTCCAGGAGAGCTAGACTCTGAGGTACCTCTCCCGATCAGTGGCGGAGCAAGAGCAAAAATTATTTATGGGCCCCACAAAATTTAGATTTTAGTTTAGTTTATACATATGAACCACAAAAGCCTTTCGATCCAATCAAGGTGGCCCTTAAAACTGGTTCCAATCAATTTGTGTTTACTATCTATTCTAATTCACCTCACTTTATTGATTTTAGCAATAACTGAGTAACAAATAACAATAACTTTTCATAAAATTTAAAAAGTAGGTAGTACACAGTGATTCACTATAGTCACTAGTATTCAATAATACACTGCGGAAAATCAATTAATGTAATTTTTATTTGCACACTCATCCACTCAGCGTCTCAGCCATTGAAACTGACGCTTCACTGCGTGTCGAGTCGACAGATTCCAAACGAAGAAGAATATTTCTGAATGTTTTGAAACGTTTCGTTTCGTGCGTCGACGTGCGATGAGAAATAAGTGGTGTCACAGTGTAGTATAGTATATACAATAATATACTAGTACACCAGATAGTAGAATAATGTGATGGTTTCAGCATTTTGAATTCTAATTTTGATTTTTATCTATTGCAGACATCATTTCAGATGACCAATTATGTATTTAACATATATAGTATACAGTTTTACCAGAAAGGGGCCTGGAGTCGAAAGAATAACGATGTTTATATATGCATTTAAATACATTAAACAAGTGTAAAGGACTCTTATATTTTCATGCACATTTTGATCTAATTTTTATATGAAATACTTGAAAATTATTATTTTTCCTTGCCAAGGTGTCAAATATCAACCAACCGGGACCCCCAAAGGTCCGGGCCCCGGTGCACTGCACCGCCTGCACCTAGCTAGATCCGCCACTGCTCCCGATCTAATGGCAGTGATGATTCTGAGCCATATGATTGGTCTGTGCTCAGGTCCTTGGCTTGACTACCTCCTGACTGAGATGGGGTAGAGGAGGACCAACATTGATCCTCGTGAAGTTTGGTTTGATCTCCAGCTCAGTGGCAGTGTCTAACATCTTCCCCATGGGCCCAGACCACTTGTTGTTGCTCAATGTCTTGCCATCCTCTGCAGTCACCAGGTGTCTGAGACTCAGCTCCCCAGTGTGCAAGTCACAGACAATCCACACCAACTTCCTGCAAAGCTTGGCCTCCACATAATGCATTACTCCTCCCTCCCAGCCAGTACTCACACTAGTACTGTCACCTCCTATGGCCAAAAGGGTCTGGTCTGCTCCTCTCTCTCTTAGCCAGTTCATCAGATGATCAGCAATGACCTCAGCATGACTTCTCTCCTCTGCAGCTTCCTCTGGTACAAAATGCCACAAATATTTCTCACCTGGTTCATTGCACACTGTGTAGTGTTCTTCCTTAATGAGGCCAGGAACCTGCTGTCACTGCCCTCAGCTTCCATCATCACTTTGGTGTCATCTCTTTTCCCATCAAATAAGATACAGGTGATGCCATTTTCCCTAATCTCTTCATCAAACTTCTTGACCAGCTCCTTAGTCAGTCTCTCCTGAGCCCTCCTCACCTTGTTGTGGTCAATCACCAGTGCTGTGTCAAACTCTGTGATAAGACCAGCATCAATCCAGGCAGCAGTGGCAATCTCTGCAGTCTCTTTCAGCCCAGTGTGATGTCTCAAGCTAGCCAGAGCTATGTTGGTGATATCTTCAGTGTTGTATTTCTTCTTCTTAGCCACAGGCAAGGAGAAAGTTGTCGCAGCCTCTGGTATGAAGCCTTCGTCCTCCTCTCTCCTCCCTGCCTCCTCCAGTTTATCTCCAGTCTCCTCCAACTCCATCTCCACCAGGGACTCCTCCCTCAACTCCTCTTCTTTCTTGGCTGATTCCTCTGCCTTCCTCCTCCTCTTCTTTCTTGGCTGATTCCTCTGCCTTCCTCCTCCTCTTCTTTCTTGGCTGACTCCTCTGCCTTCCTCCTCCTCTTCTCCTCGGCCTTCCTTCTCTTCTCTTGTCTCTGCAGCACTGCTTCCTGTCTCCTGGCCTCAGGGTGATCAGCTAGACCTATTTGGTGTGCCCCCACACTTCCCACCTTTTCTCTCTGACCTTTAATGAAGGCAAGCTGCTGCACTGGAATCTTCTGCTCGTTCCTGCAGCTGCAGTCAATGTGAACCTCACTGTTGCAGACAGGGTTGCACCCAAGCTCACTGCAGCTCCTGATCACACAGTGACAGGTCAGGATGTCCATCAATTTGTCCAGTTTCATCATGAACCTGTCTTTGACCTCTCGTTCACATTGCCAATGGACACCTTCACTGCCTCATCCCACAGTGCCTTTACTTTAGCCCTGATCCTGACCTCAGTGTTGATTACAGGTCCTGTGAATAGAGCGTTGGCCTTTCTCCACTGAGCAAGTAGCCCCGGAACAATGCCGTTGTTGATCAGGTCATTAACTGGGTAAGTCCTCCTGTCTTCCTCACTCGTCTCTCTCCTCAGCAGATCTCTGGCTGTGGGCAGCTCAGCAGGGGGAAGTTCTCTCCCAGTCCCCACCAAATGACTTAGGTGACAACTTGACTTGCTTCAGGTTCTGATTTCTTTCTGACTCATCCTGTGGACCTGTGAACAAAAGAAATGTCATTGAAATTTGGATAGTCCTACTGATTATGATTACATAAAATTAAGTTAATTGAAATTCTTAATATCTTCCTATAAGCTTGGATAAAAGGTTGTGTTGCTATAGGTACAAGACATAATTATTCAAAGTAATGACAATTTCATATATCTAGCATATCAAAATATACAGAAAGTTTGGGTCACACAAAACATTTCGAGTAATTTGAATTGCACAATATTTACATTATGAGTAATCAAAATTGTCAAAAAGGAGGGAAAACACATGCATTCACAATCAAAACTCCAGCATTTGTGACTATGTGAAACTTAGAAACCATACTGCACACCAAAAATAACCAAAGTTGACAACACATATCAATGGCACATTGATATACGATGCTACAGTCATACTTAGGTTATATTTCAAACCTTTATGGTCAAATATAAGTAGGTAAATGGCTTTTTTAAACAACACTAAAGATATTTCTAAGTTTGCTAGATAATATGACATCATTTGAGCATTAGTAGGTTTTGAATTGTTGACTTTACTAAAATTGACACACCTTAATGTAGTGGTATCCGTCATTATACACTGCATATCTTTGCATATCTGTTAAATCCGCTTGCCAAATAGAGTCAATCGAATCCTCTGTGGTCTTGGCCGTTTTAAACCTTTTTCTCACCGGTTTATTAAGTGTATAAGCATCCTGCTCCGCCAAAAACCGCTCAACATCGTTTTTCCCTACTCCGTAAACACCTCTGTACAGTCTATTAACGCCACCAAAGGAGGCGGGGTTAGAAATGTCATAATAGCGCTTACTTAATATGTTAGCCATTTGGATATTTTAGAGACACGTGGATAAGGTTGGCCCTTTGTTCTTTTCTTTCTCTTCTTCAGAGACGCTGCTGCTAGTGCTGGGGGGCGATGGCGTACTCAGTTGTGACACATGCGAGACTTGATTCAGGTCTTTTAACCTATTCAGATTACCTATCAATGTTTTCGGGACATTTATTTGTTGTAGTCTTGCTTTAATATGCTTCCATCCTGTTGGTGAGAGCCTGTCCCACTTTCTCACCAGATCATGAACAATGTCAACGATGTTGGATCCTTGTACCCTTGTTCTTTCAACAATGACCTCGCCTGTATCCGCCCACTGTATAATGGGGTCCTCAGTCAATAGATTATAAAGACTTAAGCCTTTATTCCTCAATGTGTGTGGGAGACTGTTTTTAAACACATGATCGATGTGTTGTGTTCCGCTGTTCTTTGGTTGGTTATCTCTAACGTCGGGTCCAGTTCCTGTGTCACCATGCTCAGCGCTACTCGCACTTTGCCTCATAACCACGGGGAGCTCTGTCGGATTCTTATAATCTCCGTACTCATGAAGAAATTTCTGCAAAGCCTCTTGGTACAAGATCCTTTTCTCCTCAGGCAACTTTTCACTGTTTAATAAGGCTAGCAACTCGCTTTCCATTCTTTTAAGCCTAATTTTACGGGGTTTAGAGCCGTGTCTGGAATCTTTGAACTTTGCAATGAAGCATACACCTCGTGTGGAATCACTACTACCTTCTTCATTATATTAATCTAGCAAAAACTGAAAATAAGATGGGTAGGAATGATCCTCCTCTTTGTACAATAATTAGCTTTTTCTTACCCACAGTTCGACTTTTATGAGTGAACGCACGTATTATGTTCTTGTAACGACGTAGGCGGGCCTTCTGAGGGAGTTTCATTGACACATTACATTTTATAACATTAAAATAGATTTCACAGATGCATTTTAAAAAGTCCGAGTCGATATTTTTAACAAACATCTGCTGCAATTCTCGGGGCATTGATAGATTTTTAATAATTCACGATATTTCTTCAGCCTATTTGTCATCCTGGAATATACACCGTTTCAAGCTCGTTTGGGAATATATTCGTTCTTAGAAGCACCCTAAACATGTTTCGCGGGTGAAGGTCACAAAGCAAATATCTGTAACCCTGACTTGTGCCTTCTTTATAAACCTCCAAAAACTCCTTAAGCTGATTCGGGAACATTTGATTGGCTAATACCTCAATTTGTGACACATCTCTACGTTGCGCGAATAAGACTAGATATTGTGTATTTAACGACACATCGCGCATATATCTATTTTTGAAAAATAGATTCTGATTAATGAAGAATACGCTTATGTTAAGATGGTGGGAGAACACTGTAAATGTCTCGGCAAACGTTTTATCCGTTTCCAACATGAGATCGTCAATAACAATGACTGTATGCTCATTCCCCTTCAACGAATTAACGTCATATACACCTTTGTGGAACAAAATATCATCTTGGTACTCGTTGAACACTGATTGATACGTCGAAAGGCACCATATTACTTTATGCACAAATTTTGAGAACATCTCCCCCTTATCTTTAGTAATTTTAAACATAAACAGTTTTTCCACATCCTGTAGGGCCAGATATAATACATGTGGATGGGCTTGTGAACCTGAATTTTTCTACAGATTCCATCTCTAACACGTCACACCCCTAAGTGGGTCATTTACAAAATATAACAAAATTTAAGTGCTGCTCCTTATATTCTTGTTTATCTTCTTCCACAGAACCGTGAATAACGACGATGTACAGCCCCCAATCATCGATATTACAGATGACCCCGATGACCGTGTAGCTACAGACTCCACCCCCGCTGACGAACCCTCACCAGCGATACGTGTAGCACGCGACAATTCAAAGCGGAAGTATGCTGAAGAGCCCTCCACGTCAGGTATAAAGTGTGCCAGGATTGCGCCGGTTGTTAGGCCCCCAGTAATAGAGCCCCAACCCTCTGCGTCTTACGATACAACCCCCACAATAGTACCTTCCTGAAATATACCCCCTTAGTCCTGTTCAATTCCGGGTACTTCCTACACACCAGCAGCAGCAGCTTCTCGTGCTGTGGAGGAAGGTATAACATTCGAGTTGGTGCGCACCGCTACCCTCACCCCTCTCCTGACTAGGAATCGGTACGTGGTCAGGATTGACCCTGGATCCATGCATAGCTGTTCACACCTTGTAAATGAGCCAAGCTACCCAATGTCATGGGCGTAGCCGCTGAAGTTTCAAAAGGTATTTCCCTTACACTTTCCTCACTAACGAAACTTTAAACTCCGTAGGGCTGTCTCCCCCCAAACATTACTTTAACTACACCAGCAAGAGCGATAGTGAGCGTGAAGATTTTGAGCTGCTACTACAACAGTTTTAATCAAACTAGTCCATACAGTATAGCTGATGAATGTGAGCGTTATTGCGTGAATAATGTGCGCGTGCTTAGAGTATGTTTCCTCGCCTTTAGAAGGATGTACATAGCCAGTTTCAAATGCGATCCGCTGCAAGTCGCAACCACGATCGCCTCATTATATTTTACGGTGTTCAAGAATAAATTCATGCCTAAAGACACCTTAGCAGTCATTCACAGAAACAATCCCCGCAGTTATGGGCACAAAGCTATTTACTGGCTCATACACCAACAGCAACAAACAGGGGTATACATAAAACACGCCCGCAACACTGGGGAAGTACCCCTTAAGATCAGTGGTCATGTTTTTTGGGTTGACGGCCAAAGTGAGGATCCAGCCACTGGTGAGAAGACTGTGTATTCCTTTAACGGCTGCTGGTGGCATGGATGCCTGCGCGCTGAATGTGCCGTCACAGGGGAGTTTTATGGAAGATCCCCCGCCGAAAGCCTCGCATGGACCCGTAACCGTGATCAACTTATAGGCTCCCAGTTCACTCACAAAATCGTGTGGGAGCATGAGTATGATGCACGGATGGAAACAGATAGCCAGTACCGTGAAGAAATAAGGGCCATCAAACGTTCAATGGTGTTGGAACCCCTCAAATGCGGTGACAGCTTGTTTGGAGGGCGTGCAAGCCCATTCAAGCTATACTTCCCGCCTACGGAGGGCGTGAAACTCCATTACTACGACGTCTGTTCTTTATATCCCTCCGTAATGAAGAACAATCCGTACCCCGTAGGTGCACCTGAAAAACTGGTGGGCCCCGCCATGCCAACCAACCATCGAGGAGTTCTCAGCTAATTTGAGTGAGCGCTAATTCGGACTCTTTCATAGACTTGCTCCCCCCTCGCGATTTATGGATGCCGATCTTACCCGTCGTTATAGATCACAAACTCATGTTTCCCCTGTGCGTGAAGTGCGCAGAGGAGAACAACGGGGATTGTAATCATACAACCAATCAGCATAAGATCAGAGGTGTATATACAAGCCCTGAGCTGGACCTAGCCGTTCGCCATGGCTACAGAATATTGAAAGATACATGAGGTGTGGAAGTTTCAGAAGCTACCCAACCTTTTCACGCCATATATAAACACTTTTTTGAAGGATAAGGTAGAAGCATCGGGGTATGCGCGAGGAGTTGATACCGAAGATGAAAAATCGGCTTATATTCAGCGTTACCGTGCCCGTGAAGGTATACAGCTTGACCGTTCCCAAATAGTTAAGAATCTTGGCAAGCGTTTTAGTGCAAAGTTGTGTCTAAACAGTCTTTGGGGAAAATTTGCACAGAATACTGGCAAAGGGAATGTTCATTTGGCACAAAGTTATAGTGAAGTCTGGGATTATACCAACGCTCCTGATAAAGAGGTAATAGAGATCGTGAATGTAGGTAACACTTACATAATAAAGTACATCACCGAACTGGCCACAGATATCTCACGGGTTACAAACATACCTGTAGCCAGCTTCACAACGGCCTACGCCCGCATCAAGCTTTGGGGACTATTGCACTCTCTTGGACGGACGGTGCTGTACGCTAACACAGATAGCGTAATATTCACAGAGAGGGATGGTGAATACATGCCTTCTATTGGGAATTCCTCGGAGAGCTAACTGACGAGATCAAGGATGAGTATGGTGATGGTGCATATGCTGACTCATTTTTATCAACAGGACCAAAAACATATGGGGTACGGGTGAGGGTGGGGGAGGATATGAAATATATCGTGAAGGCTAAGGGTATCACGCTTAACCAGGCGAACCGACGAGTCGTTAACTTTGACTCGTTGAAGGATCTAGTGTGTTTGGAAGATGAGGACAACCATCCACTCCAACTGACTGTGGGGACCCACAATTTTCGGCCTCAGAAACTGGAGTGTGTGAAGGAACATAGGGGCACGAAGGTATGCCGTAACACCTATAGGAAACGTTACCACGTGCCTGGTACCTATGATACCGTACCCTTTGGATATCTTAATTCTTGATTGTTTATATATATATGTGTGTGTGTGTGTGTGTGTGTGTATTGTTAACGATATGTTTATTTATTATGTATATTTGTTTCAATTAAGGTTTCCTTTTCTCCTTTGTGTTCGTGCGTGTATACAATCCTAAGCTCCGCTCACTGTGAGCTCCGTCATGTGACTCCTGCTACTACCTGGGCATATCTCTACCCCGGCGTGCTCAGTTGACTTCTGCAAACCCTGGAGCTCAGACGTGTATTTTCTCACTTAGACGAAAAAATAGTGATGGCTACTTTTGATATTGTGTGTTCGACGTTTATGAAGTGATATTCGGTAAAGTCGGAAGATGTGGTGAATACTGAAAGACAACGTACCCCACTCTCCTTTGATACTTTTAAGGCTACATTGAATCGCGCTAAGGAACAAGATGTTCACATACGCTATGGATATTCTGGCGAGAGTAATGCCGGATTTCACGGCACAAACGACGTAATGGACTACGTTGTAGGGCTAAACTGTATAAAAGCGTACATATACCGTGAGGTGAAAGAAACAACGCGTGCAGAAGAGAAGTAACAGATATGGATAATGAGTCTTGTTGATGAGTGGTGTGACAAGCGGTATTATGTCATGGTGCATCATACCGAGTACGCGTACCCTGCGGCTGAGAATGTGAACCTTGTCATCATGGACAAGCTAAAGTACTTTTACTACTACATTCATATATATCATGACGAGGTTCGCAGTGAGGTTGTGGCTAAAGGAAGGTGTGAGTTTTCACTAGAATTTAGAGACGAGTATCGATTGTTAAAAAAAGGATAAATACGGTCACATGTTTCTCTCAAATAGTGCACCGGATTGTTAATGTGTGGAGAACGACTAGTGCGCATAAAACATTAAAAATGAAATTACTCCATGTGTCGGAAAATTGCCCGGTTTAATGGCCACAAGTACTCGTATGATTTATGCTAGAACAAATCCGAACACGATTCAACAGCTTATGGTGTGTCTCGCTCCCCCTTCGAGCCGATCCGCCCAACCGTTGCTCATACTCATCTCAGAGCTTGAACCGACTGGACGTGCACTCATCGAATACGATGGAACTTTCTTTGAGAAGCATTCTTAATGAAGCGTACGATGTGTCCGTGACGAAGTCATTGCGCGTGTTTAGGCGTGAAACCGGTGCCATTAACTATGTACTTGAAACAACTTGTAGCCAAGCAAACTCTGGTAAACGTAATGTTATTTATTTAAATGTTGAGGAGATGAATAGAATCTTCGTGATAGTTGAGAAGTGGGGTGAGGACCGTTATAAGATACCTGCAGGTGTAGGTACAAGAAGAGAGCAGATTAGTGATGCCCCTTCATATGCCGTTGTTTGTACGTTGTGTATAAATAACGATCAGCCATGCCTTGATATACGACTGATATGGAAGAATGCATCTGATAATAAACGTTCTTATCCCCACGCGAAACCGCTTCATTCTCGACAGAATGTTTGAAATCGGTGGTTTCCGCAAACTAAAACCTACATTAGACGCACGTGTTACGGACATGGTTTATTTTGATACGGTTCTTGAATACGCATACACCGCTCTGCTCGACAGATTTATCGAATGTAGGAATGAGCAGGGCGAGAATGGTCTAGAGCTGGATGCTTATTTAAAAGGTTTAGACTCTTCGAAATAGCATGATCTTTGGTACGAAGGACTTGAGCGATACAGGGCAGAGCTCGCCTACACTGATCACCTTGAAGAATTGTACCTCTATATAATGAGCAGCTGTCGTTACGACTTGGAAGATTATTTAAATTGCGGCTATGCGTTGTGAAGAAGAGTTCACGATTGAAAAGCTCGGATCTGTAAGAAAAAACCCTCGATTGGAAAGGAGTGTTTATAAACTTGTATTGAATAATGATGTGGTTGCTAACGATACCATCTTTTGCGTGCTTTTGATTGCATTCTATCTGTGTTTAAAGATAACTTGCCAACTGAATGTAAAGTGGGCACAAAAATAGTATTGAACGAATTGAAGGCCATTTACATCGAGTATAGGCGCCCCTACACCTTGAGCGGTGAAATAATGTTAAATCGTATTTACTGCGTAGTGCAAAGCAATAATGATGTGAGTGTAGACTCGATTACGTGCGAGTTTAGTGTTTTATTTCAGCGCAGTAGAACGAATGTATTTTGATGTATATTTATTTCAATATATTTAATTATTTAATATAATTGTGTGTGTGTATATATATATAAATTTTCCTGTATTAATATGTTGATGATTATACTCCATTGTTTTGTATTATTATTTTTATTTTCAATATATTTAATATTATTTTTAATTTCAATATATTTAATTATTCAATATAATGTGTGTGTATATATATATATATATATATATATATATATTTTTTCCTGTACTAATATGTTGATGATTATACTCGATCTTTTTGTATATTATTATTTTTTATTTTCAATATATTTAATTATTTAATATAACTGTACTGTGTGTGTATATATCTATATATGTGTGTGTATATATATGTTTCTCCTGTACTGTTATATTGATGGTTATACTCCATCGTTTTGTACATTACTATTTTTTATTTTTTGATTATATATATATATTCCTCGTTCGTATTTCTTACATTATTATTAATTTTTATTGCATCTATTCCTCGTTTGTATAGGATTGTATATTTATTTTCTATATATTTCGTGAAATTGATTCCAGTAATTCGTCTAAATAAACAGAATGATGTAATGGTGTTTTATTTAAATCTTTTGGTTGTATATATAAACGATATTATTATTTAATTATATGTATACCAAATGGCTGGTTAGGCCTTCTAAACCGACTGACGGAATTCTAAGCCAATGTCAAGAATATCTGAATAGCGCAATCTGGCAGCTGAAAAGTTAATAAATATATACACCTGCCTTCTAGGTCTTCTACGTCAACTGGCGGGTTAAGCCAACTGGCGGATTAAGCTAACTGGCGGGCTAAACCAACTGGCGGAAAGCCAACTCTCAAGAATATATGTTTTAATTAAATAAATAGCGCAATCTGGCAACTCAACCCTAATAATGTACACCTCAACAAGCCATTTACGCCTTCTAAGAAGCCTTCTAAGCCAACTGGCTGATTAGGATCTTATAAGACAGCGGGCGCTCGGATGAACTCTCATTATGCGTCTGGCAGATGCTAGGCGAACACACTTCTATCCTTCTTAGTTTAGTGCTTAGGTTAGGTTTCCCTTTGTGGGGTGAGGCCGTCCCAACTTCTCCCCCAAAGACCCTCCTCCTTTCTCTCCCTCTCTTAGGTTAGGTATACCCCTTTGGGGGGTTAGGCCGTCCCAGCTTCTCCCCCAAAGAGGTCAGGTGGACTCCCCCAACTTGCTGGGGAGTTCCCCTTCATTGCCGCTTGGGGGATAACCCCTCCCTTTTGTTGCATACCCCTCCCCTTTGTTGAATAACATCTTGCAACTTTCTCCTTTGCAACATTGATCAATATTAGCAATTGCATTGCACTCTAAACTTTTTCGGTCATACTACTTATGTATTATGATTCCATGGTCGCACTTGTCGAACGCTTTGGCAAAGTCTGCGTATATTACATCATAGTTTTCATTACTTTCCGGTGCATCAATAATGTTGTTGTAGTGTTCCATTAGTTGTGATAGGCATGATCTGCCTGACCGAAACCCATGTTGGTTATCATTGAATTTTTTCTGAGTTTCCAAAAAGTCAGATTTTCTGTCTAACTATACTTTCAAATATTTTAGTGAAATGAGATGTAAGCGACACTGGCCTGTAATTTTTGGCCTCAGATCGATCTCCTTTATATAATGGGACTATGTTCGCGCTCTCCCGTGTCTAGTGATCGCTTCCATATCCAATATAGGTGCTCAGCGACTGCATTCATGCAGTTCTTGATCAGTGAGGCATTCCATTTATCCGGTCATGCCGCTGAGTGTGCTTTAGTTTCCCAATAGCTTGTGTAATATCATCTGTCGTAAAGTTGAAGTCCGTTATACTTTCCCCTTGTAGTTCTTCTTCAAAAAACGCGTTTCTATCGCACATCAATTTGTCAGTTTTTGGTATACTGAAAGATGATTCGTACTGAGCTCTTAATATTCCAGATACTTCTGTTAGATCATCAGCTAAAGCACTGTTCTCGTTTTTCAGAGGTCCGATAGTCGCATGGTTTTTTGACTTCCTTTTTGCAAAATTATAGAAGTACTTTCAGTTAACCTTTATCGCTTCTATAGCGTCGTCTTCGTCTTTTTCTGTATGCTTCTCAATTAGTTCCTGTATGACGTCATCAATACTCTGCAGTTTATCATTTAATATTTTCCTGATGTTATCTTTACAGTTACCTAGTTTTGCAGTCACTCTTTTTCTCTTTCGGAACAATGATCTCTTTTGTCTCTCGAACCTGCTTCTCTTTCCTCTTTGCTGTATTTTTGAGACATGTCTTCCCACAATTTCCACCGTCTTCTCCTCTAAAGTCATTAGCATCTCTTCCGTTGTCTTGGCCTCGAAAATGGTTTTCCAATCTATTACTTCCATGCTGGATGCAACATCTTCCCAGTTTATAGCTTTGGAGTGAAAATTAAAAATTCCGAATTTCCTTCTTTCTGTTGTTCATGTTCTTTCCTTTCCTGTTGCTTTTATATTGGTTGTTATTTCAATAATGTCGTGGTCCGATATTAGAGTTGGGGATATTTCTACATTATCACTTAGGTTGCTGTTGTTTGTGAATACCAAATCTAGGCAGTTGTTTATTCTTGTCTTCTGTTATTTCTTGTATTAACATAAATTCATCAGCTAGAGGTAGTAGCATTTTTACCTGTTCCTGGTCTTCTCGTGTGCCCCCCTTGTCCTAGTGTACAGTATACATATATTTTTTCCTGTCCTTTTATATTTCATGAATGGGAAATTAGAATCACCACAGAGAAAAATATTTGAGGTTGGAGAGTGTAGATCTTTTACTCAGTTACTTACCTCTGTATTGGAATCTGAAAATTTTGAGGTTGGCGTGTTTGTTGGTCTGTACATTACAATTAGTACCATATTTAATTTTTCAACTTTTGCTGCTACACATTCTATGTAGCTGTTTGAGGTACTTATAGTCATTTCTGCCATATGTCTTTCGCGTGTGTAAATAACACATCCTCCTTTACGTCTTACTGTTCTGTCGGCTTGGAGTATATTATAGTTGTCAATTTGTATTTCTTTTTTATCAACACAGAACTCACAGTTTTCGCAGTCCGCTTAGCAGTCCTTTAGATTAGTTTCCGTGAGGCATGTAAAGTCTGCTCCGGCTTCTTGCATGAGTCCTTTCAAGTATAAAACTTTGTTCGTGAAATGATTTGATTTAAGGCCCTGAATGTTGGCTCGGATTATTTTTATTTTTTCTTTATCGTTTTCGCATACAGGTGGTTCCGATTCGTTTTCCAATGGTGGTGCCGGTTTCGTTGCCTTGTGGTCCTCCGATAATTTGCCTCTTTTTATCTTTGTCGGTATCTGTTCTCCCGATAACGCATGAAGTGTTTTTGTGCGTGCCTTCTGTCCGGCTCCGGGATTCCTATATTTGTTAGCTGACTTTGTATTTGCTAGATAGTATTTAGCAGCTAAATTGTGTTGGCTACGTCTAAAAAATTGGCACCGTTCTTTGATGTTCATTTTTCCTGTTCACCCGTTGCGTTCCTTTGAGGGTGGTGGTAACGGCATTTTTGTCCGTATTTGCACCTCCCATAGCTTGCATAGGTGTTGTAGACAGTAAGATCGTGAAACTTGCACTTCTTTTCAAATTTGCAATATCTACTTGTGTAATGTGTGTTACATAGTGTAGGATGTGCATAGATGCATTTCCCATTCCGATATCTGCAGTTCCCTTTAGCGTAGTATTTACATACTGTATTTTCTACGCTTCTACTTCTTGTTATCTTATCATTTGCAATGTTCTTAATTTTGGTATTATCATTATTTGTCTTTGGCTGTTTATTTCCTACGTTTTTAGTTATTATCTTTATCATTTCGCTCGTTGGACAGTTTTACTACCTCGCAACTTTTCCTTATCTCTTTTCTTTCATCTTGTCTTCATTCCTTATTATATTGTTTATATTGTTATTCGTTATTATATTGTTATTCGTTGTTTCCTCCTCTCTCTCATCCACCCGAATTTTCATTATTTCATCCTTTTTTGTAACCCTCGAGTTTGCTTTCTCCATTTCTTTAAATACCGCGAAGGAGTTTACAGTCTGTGTACAACTGTACATGCGGCACACAGAAATTTGATTCCCACGATCTGTTTCGCGTTCGTGACAAGAGATATTTTCCTATCATCGCAATTCATGCAGATAAAGTCGTGCAGCTTTTGACAGAAATCGCATCTTATTGCTGCACTTTCAGTTGTTTCCAGATTAAAAAATTGCAGATTAAGTGAGAATTTGGACCCATGGTCATGCTATTCATTAATTAGCGTAAAAAGAAATACACACAAATTATTTAGTTATTTTTTTCCTTTCTTTCTCTTTTCTTTCCTTTCGATGGTCACGAGGATTTTCTCACCTTTGCATTTTATGACCGTTTTCCTGCCTTGTTTCAAGATTTCTCGAATGCCAACCGTTTTATGGTTTAAATATATACGTTAAACTGGTGATAATTTATGTAAACTGTATTGCACTTTCTTAATTTTACTGAATTTCACTTAATAGTTTATATGGACGGATTCACTGATACTTTATACACTTCCAAGTGTAAACAGAATAAACCACCGAGTAGTTTATTCCCTTCTTATTTGGGTGTTAATATATAGAGAGAGACACACACACACACACACACAACACGTCCATTCTCCCGAACTATATATATATATATATATATATATATATATATATATATAGAGAGAGAGAGAGAGAGAGAGAGAGAGTTTGCTTGTACCTTGTGGAGAATGGACGTGTATATAATGTGTATATACATATATATAATGGGGAATTCCATTATTTCTACAATGTTACGTAAAATTATTAGTAAGATGGGTTTTTCGAAGAAATGATTGCTTATAAGAGTTTAGCAATTTATGTAATCGCCTTTACTTCCTTTATACCGGTAAGATATGAATGTAGCATGATAAGAGTTTAGAGTTGATCTCAGAGGGAATTGTAATAAAAGAATATCCCCTCGATTTCATTTTCTATCGATTTTCTTATGCCTTGGTTATAATAATAATAATAATAATAATAAATCTTTACTTGTAAAAATGAATATTACAGTTCTACAACTTTACAATAATTTTTTAGAATATATTTATCTATTTCTACCTGAGTAGTGTGTGTCTTAAACTTTAGGCTTTACTGGGCTCTCAGATTGATTATAAGGTAAAAAGCATTTCATATAGTATAAATATTATTATATAAAACAAACTTCGTAGTTGTGGTTATGAAATTTATAAATTAATTAGATTACAATTACATATAAGATATTGTATATGGAATAATTTTTAGGACACAGACGAACTTTCTGAAGTTGAGAAGAGAAATTATCACAATTCTGTTTATACTTGCCACCTGTCTGGATTTCGTCCCGACAGTCCGGACGAAAATTATTTCTTCAAAATAATGTGCTTATAAAATGTTCAGATTTACTTCAATTATAAGGACTGTGGGTTGGGAGGATAATTTTCTTTGGAGAGGGTAGAAGCGTCCTGATTTACTGAAAGGAAAAGGTGGCAACACTAAATTTCTGTTAGCAGTATATATTAAAATTTTGGTCAGTGCAATAGTTATGAAACCTTCGGTACTTAGAGTTAATAGTAAATACGATAATTACACAAAACGGTAAGCACAAGAAACGGAGAAGTAACAGTATTTCATCCCTAAATGCATTAGTACGATTTCAGTATTCCTTTATTAAGATTGACTTCATCTTACCTTTAAACGCACTTACGGTAGGCATATTTTGAAGATCTATGCTTAAATTATTCCATAATTTTAATCCTATGAAAATAGGTCATTTTTGAGATGAAGACATGCCTATTTCTATATCTAGTCTGATATGAGTTACAAAATATTTATTTCTTCACTCAAAGTTAATAATTTTGTTCGCACATTTTTAAGTAAAATAAAATGTGTTAATTTGATTATGTCTTTAACATAATTAAATTAACACATTTTATTTTTAATAATTGTAACTCTTTAAAGAATGCGCTTCTATGATCAAGAAAATCTGCATCAGGTAATATCTTTGTTGCTCGCTTTTAAACAAGAAAAATACTGTCTAATACGTTGTCAGCAGTATTTTACCAATGCAAGATTGCAGTACATCATATAAGGAAGAATCAAAGTATGATACAGAGTTAAAAAACTTGTTTATGAACCGCTATAAATCGAAGTTTAAACATTATAGCAACACTCCTAGAAATCTTTTTAAATATATAATTGATATGGTCCTTCCAATGCAAATTTTTAGCTAGCATGACGCCTAAAAATTTCGTTACATTACACTTTTTTACAACGAGTTCTCCAACATTCAGGTTGTCAAGATGTACACTTCTTTTGTTACTAAAAATCATAAAGTTTGTTTTATTTGAATTTAGGAAGAGTTTATTTGAGGTCAGCCTATTCACAAGTTTGGTAAATTCTCTTTTAAATATATCCTTAGCTGCATTGATATCTTTACAAGAAAAGGACACTTGTATCGTCTGCAAACATTGTAAAAATTAACAATATCGGAAGAACGTGGGTGATCACTTATATACAGGTTGTCCCATAGTTCTTGAACCATAGGGCAAAATGATAAAAACGGCAATAAAAACGGCTTTTATTCACAGAACGTGATCAATGTGTTCACCATTATTATTGATACACGAATGCAGACGAGATATCCAGTCAGCAAACACACGGCGAATATCAGGAGTGATGGTGTTACATGTGTCGATGATGCGCTCCCGCAAATGTGCAACACTGAATTTTCTCCGCGTAGACCAACGCCTTCAAGTGACCCCAGAGATAAAAATCCAACGGGGTGAGATCGGGGCTCCTCGCCGGCCACTCCACAGGCCCTCGACGCCCTATCCAATGACCAGGGAATTGTCGGTGCAGCCACTCTCTTACCCGGATGCTGTAATGGGCAGGAGCACCATCCTGCTAGAACCATGTTAGGAAATCCCCATCTGTGTTCAAGACACTGGGGAATTAGGGTGTGTCAATTTGGGAGGTGAAAATTAATTTTTGCCAATTCCCTCACTGAGGGGTTTTTAAAATATGTTTTTGGATGTGAAGAATTCAAATCTGCTATTATTTTTGTGATTGCTCAACACTTAGCTTGGTAAATCTACGTTTGATTAAAAAGCACATAAATTGCTCTCGGAAAACAACATTTATTAATTTTAGCTTCTGAAAATGTCAGGTAATGCTATAAAAATTTTAGTTTCTTTACATAAAACATATCCTAGTAATCATAAAACATATCCTTGTAATCATAAAACAACATTAGAAAGTAATGACATCAGTAAAAAAAATATTTAAACAAGTTTCATCAAGTCTTGCTTTGATTCGTTCTTGGACATCAGCCGCCGACTTGCTTCTTGGCCTCTGATATAGCCCTCACGTTTCTCATGTGTATACACCCTGCCTGCTGCCTCTGTGACTTGTTTCACACACCTCTCTATTGACTGAGCATGACAGGGCCACTGTGGAACTTGCATAGGCTTGTCAAAGAACTTCTTTACTTCCGCTGTAGTCAGTTTACATGTCAAAGGAGGTTCAAATACCCCGTCAGACCAGTCTGTCAGCTCCAACACGGAAGAAGCACTGGGGTTGATGGAAGGTGTCTTCCTGGGACGTACAGAAAGATCTCCAAGTGTGTCATCATCTCCACCCCTCATGTCAACAATCTTTTGGACACCAGCTCTCCTCTCCTCACTGTCATCTGAGCACAAGAGTGTCTGGATTATCATTTCGCTGAATGCATACCATGCTGAGCGCTTGATGGTTGGCAAAACAGCATCCACTACAGCCTTCTTTTGCAGCCTAACTAGCCGCAGCTGAAACAAGATGTGGCGTGGGCCTTCCACCCAAAAGTGTTTTACTTTGATGTTGAACCAACAGGGGTAGTACACACCAACAATGTATTCCACTATCAGTCTTAAGTTGTTGAGGGTTTTGCCTTTAAGGCCATGTTTTGAAACCCATATGCGACAAAGCCTGTTTGCTGTTGTCAACCACCTTGAATGGCTCACTGGACCAATTTCAAGAAGGGCCAGATCTGTGGGAAATTCTCCTGTCCTTATGGCCTGTGTGATCCTATACCCGTACGCTTGATCAGTAGAGAGATCCTTTACGACATTGTCACTCAGTGAAGTAAGAGGCTCTCCAATTGAGAGTTTGGTGAATGAAGGATCAATTTCAAGTTCGGTTGCAGTGTCTAGCATCTTGCCAATGTTACCTGTCCACTTGTTGTTAGACAAGGTCTTCCCATCCAGTGCTGTGATCAAGTGTCGCAGGGGTAACTCGTTAGTGTGGAGGGCACAAACCAACCAGATCAGCTTACGGCAAAGCTTGACCTCTACCCAATGCATGGAACCACCCTCCCATCCAGTGTTAACATTTGTAGAATCACCTCCAATGGCCTGCAGGCTTTTATCAATGCCCTTCTTCTTCATGAAATCTACAAGATTATCAGCAATAACTTCAGCAGGTTTTTTTCTCGTTGAGCCTTTCTCAGGAGTGAAGTGGTAGAGATATCTTCCACCTGGCTCACTGCACACAGAATAATGCTCTTCTTTGATGATGCTGGGGAACTGACGATCTGAATTGTCTGCTTTCAGCATAACTTTAGTTGTATCTTGACGGCCGTCAAAGAAGATGCAGTCAATTTCACCCTTCTTACAAAGATCATCAAATTCCTGATCCAGGGATCTCATAACTTTTTCTTGGGCCCTCTTGACTTTATTGTGATCAACTACAAGTCTCTTGTCTTCTTCAGTGATCAAGCCAGCATCCATAAAGGCAGCAGTGGTGATGGCAGCTGTGGCACGCAGGCCAACACCATATCTGATGCTATGCATAGCAACATTAGGTATTTCTAATGTGTTGTACTCTGGCTTTTTATTGGAAGTTGAAGACGTGCTTAGTATTTCTAATGTCACTTCATAACTTCCATCCTTTCCATCTTGAGCATCAGCTATTTGTTCTTCATTTTCATCATCAGAGAAAATTATTTCATTTGATGGCATTGAAACATCCTGCTTACTTGTCTGCTTATATTCAGCAAGCCTTCTTCTTTCGTCTTCTTGCCGCTTCTGCTTTTTGACTTGTCTGTTGTGCTCAGGTTGATCTGGCAAGCCAATCTGATGTGGTCCAATAGAACCAGACTTGTCTCTCTGACCTTTAATGAAAGCAAGTGCCTTCACAGGGATCTTCATCTCCCTAGGGCATGTACAGTTAATGTGAGTTTCGTTTTTGCAACCAGCATCTGCAAGGCAGCCAAATTCAGAGCAGAGAACAATTTTACACTTGCAACTGAGGATGTCAAAAAGCTTGTCAAGTTTTGCAATGAAAGCCTCTTTGACATGTAGCTTTCCTCTCCCAAGAGATATGTTTTTTGCCTGCTCCCAGCTCTCTTGGATCTTGTTTAAGATTGTGACTCGTGAATTTACAACGGGGGCTACAAAAGAACTGTTTGCTCGTTCCCACTTTTCAAGCACTTTAGGGTAAATGTCCTTTGCAAGACTGGCTGCTGGGTAGTTTCTCACATCCTCACCACTTTGTTCTCTTAGCAGTAGCCCATATTTCAGAACGTCTCGCAGAGTTGGGAGTTCAGAGGGCAACAACTCTCTACCAGTTCCAATTAGGTTGCTCATATGTGTGAATGTCCCCAGTCTTGTCCTCCTTTTAGAAGCCATTGTAGGTCAATTCCCACTGGTTAGGATGGTAGCACTGAAGGACAAGTAATCTTCAGCACACTGATGAATATGTTTCAACCTGTGAAATAAGCAAAAACAGCAGTGCATTATATATACAGCATATATAATTATTAATATAATAATTATTATATAATTCCACAAAAAAGTCAAAAAAGTCACTATTTTTATGTACCTTCTTACCAAGCAAAACTAAATTATATTAAATTAACAAAAATATCTTTAGAATTCCTAAGTCATGCTGCAACATTTTAGCACCCCTCATATTTGGAATTTGAAAGTTGAAAAATTCGACACACCCTACTGGGGAATGCTTCTTCTTGAGCATACGCAAGTAGGCGTTTCCTGTGACAGTGCCATCAAAAAAGAAGGGGCCTATGATACGGTCTTTCCAAATGCCACACCATACCATCACACGAGTGACACCTTGTTCCTTTGAAGCAGTAAACCAGTGAGGGTTGTCTTGCGACCAGTAGCGGGTGTTCTGTCGGCTCACCTCACCATTTGCGTAAAAATCAGCCTCATCACTGAATAGAATGGTGGACGGGAAATTGGCATTTTGAGCACATTGTACCGTAGCCCATTCACAAAATTCCATCCGTCGGTCTGGATCATCTTCGCTGGATCTACAGATCTACAGAAGCTAAGGCTAACAAAGACCCTAAGATCCACTCTAAGGTTAGCCCGAGAGAAAGGAAAGAGTAGGGGGTTAAGAGAAGAGAAGAGAATAAGGGGTTAAGTAAGGAGGAACATTCATTCAGAAAAAGAGAAAAAAGACTCACCATCATCATCCACCGGCCACTGCCGACAAGTCAGAAAAATAGTCGGAGAAAATAGAGAGGGGTGAAAGATGAAAAGAAGTAAAATAAGAACGCTTACAAATCATGCAAACACAGTCTTAACTCAGTCATACCATGCAAACTACAAACATGCAAGAAAAGAGTTACAGACATGCAGAGTAGAAAAAAAAAAAAAAGTAGGTAAAGTTAAACAAAAAGTGGGTTAGTTTACGCTACGAGCTACATCTACGTTCGTGTTAGTCTAATTTTTTTTTTTTTTTTTAATAATTTTATTGCTGGCATCACACGCTGGCATGTCACAAGCTGGCATTCATCGTCAACAGACTCATCCTCGAGCACCACCACCAGAGTTCCTGTTGCTAACTTTGTTTTTTTATATTAAACAACGTTAATACTTTTAAAATGTCTGTCAAGACGGTTCTTAAACATATTAACGCTGGTAGAATGAACGACTGACGCGGGAAGATTATTCCATTTATCAATTACTTTAAACGTAAAGAAGTTTTTAGCGATATTAGTAATGAAACGTCTGCCACGCAACTTAAATCCGTTATTGCGAGTATTACTATTATCGAAAGTGAACAATTTGTCAAAATTTACGTTATCGATGTTATTAACGATTTTGAAAACTTCAATAAGGTCCCCCCTTAATCTTCTAGTTTCGAGTGAATACAGATCTCACTCTTTAATCCTATCTTCATAAGGCTTATTGCGCAATGACGGAATAAGTTTCGTGGCACGACGCTGAACCCTTTCTAACCTATCAATATCCTCACGCAAGTACGGGCACCAAAACTGAACGGCACATTCTAAATGAGGCCTGACTAGGGACTTGTAAAGGGGCAATATAATATCCTTCGATTTAAATTCGAAATTACGCGCTATGAAGCCTAACATCCTATTAGCTTTTGCGCAAGACTCCAGGCACTGGTTCCTAACCTTTAAATCCTTAGATACGCGTACGCCTAAATCTACTTCCTCGTCAACGCTCGCTAACTCCCTATCATCCATCGTGTACGTGTAATTATTGTTGCGAGAACCTATATGCAAAACTTTACATTTGTCTACGTTAAATTACATCTGCCACTTATCTGTCCACTCCATAATCCTATTTACATCGTCTTGGATCCTGTTTCTATCGTCCTCGTTAACAACCTTACCGCCTATTTTAGTATCATCCGCGAATTTTGACACGTTACTAGTCAATCCTACATCTATGTCGTTAATGTAAATTACGAATAGCAATGGGCCTAACACTGAACCCTGTGGGACACCGCTACCTACATCTAACCACCCGGCTTCACTACCATTAACTACGACCCTCTGCCTCCTAGCAGAGTTTGTAAGGATGCCATTTGTGTGCTTGAAGAATGCGGTGGATGCTGCTTTTCGACACTCCTGTCTCAGCGGACAACCGCCGAAGAGACTTTTGGGGACTGTTTGTGAAATGAGCGAGGATGGTAGCGGCTGTCATCGTCGGTGGATGTCCTCGGAGGTCCACTGCGTAGTTTATCTCCTATGGATCCCGTTTCCCTGAACTTTGCTACAAGTTTGCCGACACAGCTGTGTTTTATCGGCGCGCGGTCCGGATGCAGTCTGTTAAATTCCTCAGCGACCTTCCTTGACTCCGATTTCCTATGAGCAGAATTACCTGGATGCGTTCTTCCTTACTCAAAGACATCATGGGCACTTGCATAAACGGAAAAACATGAATTACTTATTTTACCCTATGGTTCCAGACTTATGGGACACCCTGTATAATAAAATAACAAGGGACGTAGGGCTGAGCCTTGAGGTACCCCATGTTTTACAGTCAGTTTAATTGAACCGACATTATTTATCTATTCGACAATTAACTTTCAAACCAATTAATTATAACTCCTCTGAATCCATAGAAATACAATTTGTTAAGTAGAATATTATGGCCTGTCACATCAAAAACCTTACTCAATCCCATAAAGGTGGAGATCAATAATTTTTGGCTCTATTTAGCGAAATTGGCACTATCCACAATGTTTAAACTAACCATTTCTGTTTTCTTTTTTTCAGAAGCCGTCTTGATGCTACGATAATATGTTATATGATTCTAAATAATGATATATCCTATTTTATATAATTTTTTTTAAATTTTACTAAACACAGATAATGAGCAGACTGGTCTATAATTTGTGGCTATCATAGGATCACCGCCCTTGTATAAGGGTGTTACACAATCAATTTACAAATTGATGGAAATAAACCTTTAGTAATCCTTAGATTGACAATTATTGCCAGTGTTGCTGATATTTTATCTTTAACAAGCACATTTTATCTTTAACAAATATAAGCACAGGAATGTTATGAATGTTGTTGTTAGTATTTTTTAATTTACCAATAATGTTTTGGAGCTCATTAAAAATAGCAGGAACAAAAGAAAATATATTTTGTTGGCTAGGTGGCATATGATCCAACGGCAATCGGTCATTATTTGGTAGTTGTGAGCGGAGTGTTTCAGCTATAGATGTAAAATGGTTATTGATAGAGTTTGCAATAGTGATATCATCTCAACTTTTCATTCTACTAACTTACGTTACTTTTATATATATATATATATATATATATAACTTACTTTAAGAAGATTTCATTGTTAGCCCTATTCTCTTTATAAATCACACCAATTCACCGTTAATGTTCAGAGACCATTTGTGAGAAGGAGCGAAGAAGCGAAGACCCAGAAGTTTCAAGATAAAACAACCATCGAATAACAACCCAGAATCACAACACAGCCAGTTATATATATATATATATATATATATATATATATATATATATATATATATATATATATATATATATGTGTGTGTGTGTGTGTGTGTGTGTGTGCAGTATATATATTGATGGCTCTCACAAATGAGTTTATGCTGACACAGGAGATAACAGAAAATACCAGAAAAAATAGCTGCCTAGCTCTGGTATTCACGAATAACACGAACTTGATTGCTGATATAAAAACAACCCCAACCATTATCTCAGCCGACAACTTAACCGAGATATCAACAAATATGACGACAACATTAAAAGACAATACACATATTGAGGAAAGAAGCAAATCTGGGGCCTTTAACTTAAACTCCAAGACTATAAATTGGAAAGCAAACAGATCACATATGGCTCAAATAGAGTGGAGAACAGTTTTAGAGAATAAAACAACTGAAGAAATGCTAACAACCTTGAAAGAAAAAACGCTGAGAATTTTAGAAAACTATGCTCCGAAAGCACAGCCAAAAGGAAAGAGGAGCTGGCTAGAGAAGCAAAAGAGAAGAATATTCCGCAAAAGAAAGAGAGTGGAGGCGAAGTTAGTCAACTGCGGAGATAATGCCAGGAAAATAATATAAGAAAAACTGGAGGGTATCGATAGGGAAATACAAGCCCTGATTAAGGACCATGCAGAAAGGGAAGAGGAAAAGGCGGTAGAAGCAATAAAGGAAAATCCAAAATACTTCTATACTAGCTATGCGAAAAGGAAAACAAACACGCACGCCGCTATTGGGCCCTTAAGGAAGAGAAATAATGAACTAACTGACGCTCCAAAAGAAATATCTGAAACATTGAAGCCCAGTATGAATCAGTTTTCAGTATCCCAAAAAGTGACAAAGCGATACCTGACATAGATGCATTCTTTGAAGAGAAATTACAAGGAGAGTGTACAGTATAACAGACTTTAATTTTACCACAAAAGATGTATCGAGAGCTATAGGACAAATGAAACCACATTCAGCTGCAGGTCCGGACAATTGGAACGCATTATTGATTAAAAACTGTAAAAATGAAATAGTTACACCTTTATACTGGATATGGAGAAGATCCCTAGACACTGGAGAAATACCGAGTATCTTGAAAAGAGCAAACATTGTCCCTATATATAAAAGAGGGGACAGATCTCAAGCAAAGAACTATAGACCTGTGTCATTGACGTCCCACCTCACCAAAGTATCTGAGAGAATAGTTAGAGAGAAAATTTATGATTTCTTGGAGACACTGGAAAGATTCAACGAAAATCAGCACTGATTCCGATCAGATAGATCATACCTATCACAACTAATCCCAATATCCTACAACAATATCCTAGATACACTGGAAGGCAATGACAACTACGATGTCATATACACAGATTTTGCTGAAGCTTTCGACAAATGTGGTCACGGTATAATAGCACATAAAATTAAATATATGGGAATAACAGGCAAAGTGGGAAAATGGATCTACAACTTCGTCAGAGAACGTATACAGGTCGTCAAAATTCAAGGTATATCATCATCAGAATCAGGAGTACGCAGCTCAGTACCACAAGGACAGTACTGGCACCACTCCTGTTCATTATCATGCTAACAGGCCAGCGAAGTAAACAGCAACAGTATAGTAACATCCTTTGCAGACGATACAAAGATCAGCAGAAAAATCAGCGATGTAAATGAAGTGGAGGCCTTGCAGAGGGACACGAACAAAATATACAAATGGTCAGAAGACAACACCATGACATTTAACACAGAGAAATTTCAGCGCTTGAGATATGGTAGAAATGAGAAACTTAAACATACTACATATTATGCTCCAGATAAACAGGAAATTCAAAGAAGCACGAAAGCGATCGATTTGAGGGTTACAATGACCGATGATGCGAAATTCGAAGATATCGATAAACAAAGAAAAAAGAGTAGTGGGACAGGTATTTAGAACATTCAAAAGAAGAGACAAGACAGTGATGATTCCCCTGCTAAAAACACTGATTATACCAAAAGTTGAATACTGCTCAGTTTTGACGTCCCCATATAAAAAGGAAGAAACTAATAAACTAGAGGAAACGCTACACCTCGTGTAACTTTGAATACACGAAAGGCCTTGGAATCGTTTTTCTTTTTCCTTGTGGGTTTGCAGCATTTATTCATTTCACGTGTTTTATTGTGAAATTCATCCCATATAATGGAGCCCACGCGTGTCCTCTTCACTGTTTCTCTTTTTACTGTACAACCATATTCCCTTCTCTCCGATCGATTTTTAGAAGTTACCGTTCTGCTATTGCTCATGCACATTCTCTTAAGAACCAATTCGATTTCCTTAGGAAGTGTTATAGTGAAAAAGTAATTCCAAAATCCCTGCTTGGAAGACGATACCGTATGTTGGACGATACGCCGTTTGGTGACACCGAAAGGATTATTTTAAAGAAACATATTAATATAGCCCGCATTGAAGTGAAGAACGCCTTCAGAGAGTCCGAAGTAAGAAAAAATATATTTTTTTCCACCGTTCATCATGCGTGGAGAAGTACACTTTTGGATGATATTTACAACAACTTACGTAGAAGATGCAGAACTCAGAATAGAAATTAAACAGTAGACTGGAGGATTTAATTCGTAATAGTTACTGGACTAAAAAAGTTATTTTAGTAATATTGTTAACTTGTCGTCCCAAGAACTAGACTTCAATATGAAATGTGCGTTAGGTTTTGGGTTAGGTTTCTCAGTCCCAAAAAAGCCCAGCAGTTTACTGATTGCTAAGTTTTTTATTAATTTTGAAAAACATAGTAATATTTCCGAAAGTGAGGTGACTTTAGCCAAAGGTTGTGTGTATAGTGCTTTTAATACGAAGTTTGAATCGAATTATCCTTTGAGGTTTGAAAAAGCCCTAAAAACACTGAAAATAATGATTCATTACATATTACTAAAGCGGACAAATCCAATTCGATCGTCATCATGGACAAAAACAGCTATGTTGAAAAGATGAATACGTTATTAAGTGATCGTGACACGTACAAACCTCTAAATAGAGACCCATTGGAGGATGTTAATAAAATGTTTAACAGAAAATTAAGAGAATTATTAAAGAATAACTATAATGGGCTTTCACAGCAGTTTCTGAGTATCAATTCGTCACTACCATATCTGTACGGCTTAGTAAAAACACACAAAGTTAATAATCCCATGAGGCCTATTGTTAGCTCAGTGGGCTCCGTAACCTATAAGCTATCAAAATGGTTAGTTAGTTTATTAACACCGTTAGTTGGCTCTATTTCTGAGTCACATATTGTAAATAGCATGGATCTTATTGACAAACTGAAGTTCCCTAATGACCCTAATTTCAAATTGGTAAGCTTCGATGTATGCTCGCTATTCACAAAAGTCCCTGTTGATGACCTACTTGATTTAAAAAAAAAAATTTCTGAATATTCTTTCCCTGTTCAACACAACACTCTTATTGAGTTAATTAAGCTGTGTGTCAAAGATTGTAAATTTCAGTTTGAAAATAAGTTTTATGTTATGTCGTTTGGATTGGCTATGGGAAATCCCCTTTCACCTGTACTAGCTAATTTATATATGGAATTTTTTGAAAGTAGAATTTTGCCTACGATTGTTAATTTTAACCTGGTTTGGTACAGGTATATAGATGATATTTTATGCCTTTGGCCTAATAATTTGGATGTGGACTTATTTCTTGGTAGGCTCAACAATTTAGTCCCATCTATTAAGTTTACAGTTGAAAAAGAAAATGATGGAAGCCTATCTTTTCTTGATCTAAAAATTTGGAGATGCTCTAATCAGTTCAAATATGAAGTCTACCGTAAGCCTACTAATAATAACTCTTACGTGCATTTTTATTCTGACCATCATCCTTCGATTAAATCCTCTATTTTCTCTGCTATGTTTCTTCGAGCATTGAGAGTTGTCAGTCCTGAATTTTTAGATTCCGAGTTATGCAATATCATGAATATTGGTACTAAATTATGTTATCCTATTTCATTTTTAGATAACTGTCTTAAGAAAGCCAAGAATAGGTATTATAATAATGTAATTGTAAAGGAATTTCAGCGTAAAAATATCCTTAGCCTACCTTACCATGTTAATTTTCAATACCTTCCAACTGTACTTAAAGCAATTGGCATTAATGTAATCTTTAAGTATAATAATACTGTTAAATCACGCCTAATAAAGAATAGCCCTGATAATGTTGTTGGTTGTGTGTATTCGATCGGATGTACACAATGTAACTCAGTATATATAGGCCAAACCGGTAAAACGTTAGATATTAGGGTAAAACAGCATAAATATGCTTGTAGAACAGCTAATACTTCCAATGCTTTATTTAACCATATGTATAGATGTAACCATAGCATCAAGTGGGATAGTTCTAAAGCGCTTGTTAAAAACAGATATATAATAGAACGAAATATTCTAGAATGTGCATTTATTCATTTTAAAAACAATTTCAATAACAGTGCTGGGACGTATAAAATTGACGATATATGTTAAAATTTCTTTTGCCTCTCATTAACCCTTGTTAAGTATGTGTTAATTGTTTTGTTTTTCCTCTACATTGTATATATTTATGGGCATCTCGCCTTTTATCTTCATTCCCTGACGAGGTGTAGCTTTGAATACACGAAAGGCCTTGGAATCGTTTTTCTTTTTCCTTGTTGGTTTGCAGCATTTATTCATTTCACGTGTTTTATTGTGAAATTCATCCCATATATATATATATATATATATAGTCATGCGGTTTGCTTCTACAAAGCTTCAATTTAATATTTAGGAGAAATCCAATGACAAGGAGGAATGTAAATGCCATGAAAAGTCTTCTTTAATGCGCAACGTTTCGAGCAATACGCTCATCATCAGGCTAGATAATAACAATATGAAATTAGAATCAATAAATAAATGTGAACAACAAAATAATTTCTATAAAAAGACTAAAAGAAGAGGGTTAAATTCAGTTATAAAAGTTTACATATAAAATTACAAGAATTTTAAAAGCTATTTTTAAATTACATATAGTAAATTTGAAATTAGTACACTGGAATAATTAACACTAATACAATGGAATAATTAACACTAATACAATGGAATAATTAACACTACGAACCTTTCAATGCTGGTTCCGAGGCACGAGTAATTTAAAACAAAACAAAACAGGAAACAAGCTATGGGTTGGGCGGTTGGAGTTATAAGTTATAAGTTAGATTTTATTCGCATATGGGAATAAGTTGCCGAACAGGTAAAATTTTAAATAAAATAGAAGCCTCCAGTATTCGGGAACACAGTATAAAATGTAAAACTGATGTCACTTTAGATAATTTTAAAATTCTCGGTTGTAATTCTTGTCCTAACTCACTTAGAATTTTGGAATCTCTTTATATTAAAACATTGACCCCTTCTCTAAACGTGGATTCCTCAGCTGTCCCTCTAAATTTTGTATAAACCCCCCTCCCCAACTCCCCTCCCCCCACCCCAATTTTTTATAATCCCCCCTCCCCTAACTTATAACTCCAACCGCCCAACCCATAGCTTGTTTCCTGTTTTGTTTTGTTTTAAATTACTCGTGCCTCGGAACCAGCATTGAAAGGTTCGTAGTGTTAATTATTCCATTGTATTAGTGTTAATTATTCCAGTGTACTAATTTCAAATTTACTATATGTAATTTAAAAATAGCTTTTAAAATTCTTGTAATTTTATATGTAAACTTTTATAACTTTGAATTTAACCCTCTTCTTTTAGTCTTTTTATAGAAATTATTTTGTCTTGTTCACATTTATTTATTGATTTAATTTCATATTGTTATTATCTAGCCTGATGATGAGCGTATTGCTCGAAACGTTGCGCATTAAAGAAGACTTTTCATGGCATTTACATTCCTCCTTGTCATTGGATTCTCCTAAATATTATATATATATATATATATATATATATATATATATGTATATATACTGGGCCAAGTATTAACCGAATGAGGTGATGCTGATTAATTTAGTGCTAATGATTAATTGATGAAATGATTGATTGTTAATGACAGGCTGGGTCAACAATTTATGAAGACCTACGTTATCACCGGTTTGAAGGTGGCTAATGGAGTAGACCTACTATAATTACTTCCGAGTGATACGAATTGATTCGAGGTCACCAGTTTGGATTACACCCAAACAAATAATAAGGTTATAAAAATCATATTCTTGTTTTGTGTTTAATTAAGAAAATAATTCAGTTATTTGTTCACAGTGAATAACAATAACAATGAAGGTATTTACGGTGATTAACAATTATATAACGGCATTTGTAGTATGCTAAATATGACTGAGGATTAGCAAATGAGGAAATGGTTATACAGCCAGGCCCGGATCCAGACCCATAATCTGACTAGTGCCATTTCATTAAATGCATACCAAAATGTAAAAGAAGACATGATTCGTTATTTACTTCAAAATATTTATTTTACAAAATAAATCCTTTCTAATGTTTGTCACTGATAATATCAACAAGCTCCATCCTTCTTGGGTGGAGCCGTGCAAACTTCTCAACCAAAACATCCACATCGAGCTTCCACCCATAGTGGACATGCATCAGAGCTAAACCATTCATCCTATCATTTCTCATGGTGCTCCTCAGGTACGTTTTCAGTCGACGCATGGCTGAAACTGAACGTTCACACTCACAGGTGGTGACTGGAATGACTGCCAATACCTTGAGTGTAGCACAGATGTTTGGGAATAAGACCTTGTCCATGGAGTGTAAAGTTGACTGCATAGAGTCTGGTATGTCGCAGTTGGCCTGATGGCCACACATCCAGCTCTGCAGACAGAGTATTGGGACTGGGAAGGTCATCTTGGTAGGTCTGACAGAACTGCTGGAACTCTGGGTTCCATGTGTCTGGCTGTTCTATCATCTTTGCAGGGACACCTAAAATGAATAAACCAGTTGTCAATTTCATGTAACAGTAAGAGAGAGTACATATCAGTCCATCAATTTAATTATCATTCTCAAATTATCCCTATAGCTAAATAATTCCATCGCAAACCTGAAAATCCCAGAATGGTTTTCTGTTGGCCATCTTTGAATCTTGATTCAATATCTACTAGGAGATGATCCAAGACTGGCACAGTCACACTGCGACGGAAATAATCCTCCGTAGTTTCTGCAGGGACATTGTTTCTGTTTTTTTGCCGGGCGACTGTCCTGGGCTTTATCACTGCTATGTCGAGGTCTTCAGCTATTTCCTTTGCAGCCTTGAACCACTCAGAATGTTTTGAGTCAACACTGTCTCTGATTGTTTGAAGAAACCCAAGGACCTCACCAACAGTCATATTAGCGTGTAGCGTCATGAGCGATCTGGAGGCACATTTCAGGTTTTGTACAATCAACCTTGCTGATTTCAGAAAAGAAATCAAAAATTTTCAGCACAGAACACCTCCTTCGCATGTAAAAAATACAAAATTCTTGTTAATTACAGTTGGCAAAATTGACTGACATGGTACTTCTGGCAGCTTTCTAATTATTCTCAGTGAGTCATCCCTTGGAATTTCTTAGTTCTACGCTAGCTCGCTGTGGATGGGGTGTTCAAAAACCCCAAGGTACTAACGAAAGGTGCGTTTTGTGATATATACATTATACACATTTCTTTGTTTTGTTGTGTTTTACATTGTTTATAAGTTTGTTATATGTCTTAGGGTATATATATACCTATGAATATTTACATACATAATACATATGTGTGTGCAGTATATTTTATATATATATTGGTAAACTTATTGTTTACCAATAAACCAAGCCTTATATATATATATATATATATATATATATATAATATCATAATCAAATATATTTTTTATTTATACGTTTGTGTTTTTGTTTCAGGTGTTCCTGTGTGATACTTGTTGAGTTTTGCTGGTACAATGAGCACGCAAAGAACACGGGGATCTGCCAGCCACATTGTCTTTGGTTCTCCACTATCAGAGCTTCCTCTGTCTGAACTTCCA
Source organism: Bathynomus jamesi (assembly GCA_023014485.1). NCBI lineage: Eukaryota > Metazoa > Arthropoda > Malacostraca > Isopoda > Cirolanidae > Bathynomus > Bathynomus jamesi. The sequence goes on along the minus strand of JAJOZX010001280.1, from coordinate 513,203 downwards.
ACCCGTATACAAGTTGCAAGGCATTTCCTCTTCTTGAAGGAGAACAAGTACACCAGCAACAGGGAGATTCTTCCGGAGGTATGCCAAACACTCATTGACCTTTGGAATCGTGCTAACATTCCATCACAGCCAATCAAGAATGTGAAGACCAAGCTGCTCCGATTGATGGAAAAAGGCTCACAAGCATCGAAGCAAGGCAAGCAGGCCACAAAAACCAAGAAGTTCGAGGAAAGCCTGAATCAATTGTTTGACATAACTGTCTGCCAATGCGATGATCTGTCTGCATGCCACTGTGAAAAAGAAATGAAAGTTCCACGACGAGAGCATGCCTTTCTGATCGACCAGATAACCACGCGGATCATGCAGATCAGTCGGGTGGATACGAATGTGACTCAGATGATGGAGAGAAGGAAGTCAAGAGAGGATCGGATGCAAGAAAGACAAGAAGAAGAGAATAGAAGAAAACGGAACGACAAGAGGTAGCATCCTCTGCAGATGTGGTCGAATCAGCTCAAGCAGAAGCAGACTCCAGTGGTGAAAGTGTTGGTGATGAGTGGATGGGTGATAGCAGTGGTGTAGTGCTAAATAAGAAGTGGGGGAACGCATTTTGAAAGTGTTACTCAGATGCGGGGGGGACAATGGTGAGCGCGGCGAGCCCATACAGCTGGGGGTCCGGGGGCACTGTAAGCCCCCCGGGAATCTTTTGAAATCTGACCAATTTCAGGGATATTTTGAGGTCATATGCACTGGATATTAAGATATATTCCAAGGTTGAAGATGCAGTATTTCCAGTGTCATTAGATATACGACATCCAGTACGATCAATAAAATAGCTAACAACTGGAATGATTACTAAAAAAAATTAACTGGTACGCCGTGGTGACTGTTTCACCGATCTTTATAGGCTAGCATTGCCTCAGTCGAAGCTAAAAGAAATGAAACAGTTAATGATTCTTTCACATATTTCTTCTACGGGTGTGAATTAAAATTTCATGGCGTTAGAGATTTGTAAGTTCGTTTATATTTGAAATAGTGAGGGAACGCCGTTCCCACCGGTTCCCACAGCACTACACCACTGGTGATAGTGCCCAGGGGACAGGAACATCACACCGATTCCCACTGTTGCTTTGGAAGCTGACCGGTATGGTGTATCGAACAGGGCTGCTGCAGCTATCAGCACTGCAACAGTGGTTGACTATAGTATCATTAGTTCTGATGATCAGATAAACGTAATTGACCACCACAAAGTATGGAGAGCACGGCAGAAGGTACGGAGGGATCTGAAGGAAGCAGTAACTTACCACGATGTGGAAGTCACTGCTTTATTTTTTGATGGGCGGAAAGACATGACACTTGTCAAAGAGAAAAGGGGAACAAATGGTAAGCACAAAGAAAGTTGAGGACCATTATGTGCTGGTCGGAGAGCCTGGAACCTTCTATCTAAGCCATCTGACACTGGAACGAGGAACTGGCACTGTCATTGCGGATGGACTTCAAAATGCGATTGAAGAAATGGGTATTGCAGACAAGATAATTGCAGTGGGAGCCGACAGCACAGCCACAAACACAGGGCACAGAAGTGGAGCAATACACCTGCTAGAGTGCCGCGTGGGTCGCCCTTTGCACTGGTTCATCTGTAGTCTGCATTTAAATGAGCTCCCACTGCGCCACTTGTGCAAGGAACTCATCGGCCCAACAGAATCTGCAACTCAATGGAAAGGACTAATTGGCAAAGCTTTGGCCACATGTGAAAGTTTGCCACTTTCCTCAAGAGGAATTCAATGTATTGCTGATGGCCACACTCTCCCGGATGTTGACCTTACTGAATTGAGTCGTGACCAAGCCTACCTCTACAGAATGATGAAAGCGATAAGGACTGGTGTCATTAATGAAGATCTTCTACGAGAGAAGCCTGGACCAATCTCCCATGCAAGATGGTTTACAACTGCCAGCAGAACTTGTCGGCTATATGTAGCGATGGCGCAGCCAAATGATGAACTGTATTCACTCACACAGTTTGTCGTGTGCCACTATGGACCCATGTAGTTTAGCATCAAGTGCCATCCAAGGTGCACAGATGGCCCAAAACATTTCCTGGAGCAAATCAAGCTGCTACGATTACTGCCACCAGCTAGCAAGACTGTCACATGGCCTGTGATCCAAAGAAATTCATATTGGGCTCACCCTGAAAATGTTCTACTGGCAATGCTTGCAGATGCAGATCAAGCAAACCGGAAATTGGCCATCGATGTAATCAACACCATTCGACGAGCTCCCAAACCTGCTCAACAAGTCAGAGAATTTCGGCCACCAAAGATCAAACAAAGTGCTCAGAATTTGAAAGATTTACTTCCACCAGTGGAGGAGTGCACAATAGAACCACCACTCACGAAGCAGTTCTCTGTCGAACACTTCGATAAGATCACTGAAGAGCCCCTTGTTGTCCGGATACCATGTCACTCCCAAGGTGTAGAACGCTGTGTTAGGATGGTAACTGAAGCGTATGGGGCAGTGTATGGAAAGGATTCAAGAGATGGTTACATTAGAGCAGTACTTGAATCTCGTGACTTTATGCCGTCATTCAAAACTAAACAAGATTTTAATGTATCATTTACTAAATAAAACTATCTAGTCCACCTACCTACCTACCTACCTACAGTGTATGTTTATTCCAAAAATAAATTCTTCTATTTTTCCTGAAAAGCAGTACATTGTAAGGGGTCAAATGATAGCTCAAACCCTAGGAAAGCAAGTGTCCAAAAGTTATGGGTAACTAGCAATTTTCACGATTTTCACATGCGAAAAAGGAGGTGTTGCACTTGTCACAAAAAAATTTTGTTTAATTTTTTAATTTAGGGAGGTCAATTGTACAAAACCTGAAATGTGCCTCTTGATCCGTTACACTTTGCCAATGACGCTACACGCTACTGTCATATGCCTTCTTTGTGTCGAGACTCCTCACCTGCAACTTGACTGTGATACCACGGGTGTATGACAAAACTTTCTTTGTCACAACAAAAGTGAAGATAAACTGGAATGTTCCAATTTGGTGGAGCATACCACTGGCCTTTGTTGATGATTGACTGTCCCAGTTATGAGTGACGTTATCCTCGATGCACGTCAAGGTTGAAACCACGGCGGGCAGTAGCTCTTCGAATACATCTAGGGCATCCAAACGCTGGACCCATCTAGTTCGGAAAATATCGGTCAGCTTATGATGGATAAAGGCTGGACACTCCTCCTGAGTGAGAAAAAACAGAAAGCAATAATTTTCAGATTAGATGTATGAAAAAATAAAATAATTTAAAATAAATTTCACAGCATTAAATTCACTATTACAAACACAGCCATTACAATAGAAAATGTACTGACTATACCAAGAAAAAAACACACCTTGATCTTTTCTTCAAGCAGCAGGTGTCTTTTCGGTGAGAACTTGAAGAAATGCTCTACTTCCTCCAAGGTGCCCATCATGTTGTGTACTTCTTGTAAAGCACAAGCTTTTACAACACACAGGTTCAATCTGTGAGACTGGCAGTGTACATAAGGTGCCCTTGGATACTGCTGTGCTATCAAAGCTGCTGCACCTTTGACTTGTCCAGCCATATTGCCTTCTCCATCATAGCACTGGCCTCTGCATTTCTTCATATCTAAGCCGAGATCACTAACCACTCGCAACAGCAAGTCAGCAATGGCTTTGCCAGTGACACCATTCACACATTCAAGGAAACTAACAAACTCTTCAAGAACAGAATCTGTGTTGTCAACAAACGCAACGCAACACAATGGAAGTTGTTCCTTGTTGCTGACATCAGTAGCTCCATCTGCAAGAATGGAGAACAGAGGACTTGTGTTAATCTCCTTCACAATTTTGTCTTGAATGTGGGCAGCGATAACGGAGATCAGTTCATTCTGTATTGTCTTTGATGTATATGTTGCATTTTTTGGAGCTGATTTCAAGTGTTCTTCGAGGACCACATGACCAGCATCCACGCGGAACTGCAACAGTGCCAAGAAGTTGCCTCTGTTCTTCGAGTCGTCTCAGCATCTTCATGGTCCCCTCGAAGAGCGAAGTTCTGCCTACCATACAAGATCACAATCTTCATCATTGATGCTACGTTTTTTTGTTTGCTGCGACACGTTTGCTGATCGCTGATGAAATAAGTCGATTCACTGGTTGTGACTTGTTGGACATGATTCTGCGAAAATTATCAGCAAAAAGTGTTGCGTGTTTGTGGAAATCTGACTTGCTATTATGCTCGGCCAATTTATTTGTAGCTGTTACCCAATTGGTCAAAGGTGATTTGTACAGCTTGTCCAACTTGCTGCTGTTGTGGCCACTTGCTATACCAAACAGCACACAGGTTAAACAAAATGCGCCACATTCTGATGGTGAATACACCAGCCAGGGATACATCTTTAGCCATTCTCCATTGAAGAATCGCTTCCTGCCATAATTGTTGGTACCTGGAAGCTTGTATCTTGCAGGAGGTTGCCAGTGGGAGTCAAAAGCTCATACTTCTTGTCATCATTCAAATCGCTCACACACTGGTAATACAAGCCTGTCATTCCTGAGGTTTGATGATGTTATGTCCTCACCTAAAATTCAAAACAATATTCTTTTTAATTCGTCATAAAACCATGAATTTATGATTAGTTTCAGTATAAATTGTAGTGAACATCTTGTTCAAACTTGTTTTGTACTACATTCATGACAATAAATGAATGGGATATTTTTTAGTTAAGGGCAACAATATAAGAAATCAATTCTTACCACATATCCTGTCTGTGTTCTGTATTTTGCATACTGGATCATCTGCGTCATATCTGATTTCATCAAACTTCGTTTTCTGCGATGATCTGTAACCCAAATCATCTAAGATGTCAGTTGAGCAAGAAGGTACTGGTGGTACTTCCCTGAAAAGAATGACCAATAATATGAATAATGATAAGGTGACATTGTGAAACCCCCAGTAGGAAGGAGTAGAGTTGAATATATGATTCTACAATTTGGCTGATTTTCCAAGCAGAAAATAAATCATTGTCTGATCCGACTTAACGACTGCTATTGAAGAAAGTCCCGATCTTTGCTTGTACCTTCTTCATTTTTCTGTAGACCTCGACGTTCACTCAGATTCACTTTAGCTTATAAAATATTATAACACAAAAAATACAAACGATAGACTTATTCAAAGTGAAATTAGAACTGCACTGCAAAACACCTGTTGCATACAAAGATGGCGCTTGAAAACATTTGAGAAATTAAAAAGTGTACGGCGCATGCGCGAACTATAAGTTCTATGCATTTTCCAGCAGAAATCGAGCAGAGAGTATCGTTTCAAGGCAGTCTCGCTAGGGGTCGCTATTTTCAAAAAATCTGACCAGTGCAAAACGATACCAAAATTTATCTGACCGATGCCCTGGCATCGGTGAGCACTGGTCTGGATCCGGGCCTGACAGATTAATTGTTAAGTAATACCCTCATTTATGATAGGCTAATGGTATGCAAAAATGGAACACAGCATGAAATATGAAACTTATTGATAACAGAAATTATGCACGTACGTTTTGGTACACTGAATAGATTATGTAATACACTAATTTAGGTAGGCTAAAAGTGATGCATAAATGGAACATGGACAAGATGCTGCAGCCTAATAATGATTGGAAGAAATGTACGTAAGTTGGTACACTGTAAGTGGATTAGGCCTTCATTTAGGTAGGCTGATGATATACAAACGTGAAATATAAACAAGATGCTGCAGCCTAATGATGATTGGAAGAAATGCAATGACAGTGGTTATATGATTACCAATTATATAACGGCATTTATTACTATGCTAACGAATGATTGATGCTTAGCACATGAGGAAGTGGTTATACAGCTTAATTGTTAATATATAGATAGGCTAATGAGTTGTGCACAAAGGGAAACGCAATTACGGTATTTGATACAACACTATGAATAGGAATAGGAAATAAACCTACTGCGTGTTTTAACGAGAGTCAGTTAGAACGCTTATGGGACACTTTGATATGGCCTAGAAAAATGCGGTTCTGTGGTTACACCTTGTAGGCTTCACGAGAGTTGCTTAGAAAAGATGCACTGAACTTATCGAGATTGTCGAATACCTCTGGGGATGGATTGTTGCTTGGAGGCTGACCTATTATTGTAGGCTCGAGGTCTCGTTGACCGTCCGTTGTTTCGCACGTAGTTCTTTCGTGAAAGCGGATATGCGGGCCTACTAGAGTCTCGTTGACGGCCGCTTTTCGTAAAGTGGTGGAGGATGAACAGAGATAAAAATGACGGGATTGTAGCTTTGTAGAAAATTCACGTATCGTATCCTCCTTGAGGATGTTTCTTGTAGCGTGTTGAACTTTTCGGTGCCCTCGAGGATGATTGAAAACCACGCGAGATGACTTGAGGAAACCACAGGGACGCCTACGGCAGTAGTGTGGTTTATTGCAGGACCGATTTATAGCTTACTTCAAGTGATACTTCGTTTCTTGAATGAAATATGTTGAAGTGGGCCTTGATCTGGTGCCGGCTAAAGCTGATGCAGGGAAACTGCGTGCAGAGTAGACTTACGAAGTGGACGCACAAAAGGAGTGAGGATGAATGCCAGTAAAGTGCGCCTTATATAACCTTCGGGACTTTCGAATTCCGCAGCACTCTGAAAGCGTTCCCAAGCGTCCGTTATATTGTTACGTCATTTTTTTTTATTCCTTGAAACCACGTGTGTCTTTCGTTTCCATGTGATTCGAAGATGTTTGAGAATGGCGGGGAAAAGAATTCCTATCGCTGTTCTTTGTCTGTTTTTCTGCTTGTTGTTGTCTGTTCTTCTACAAGTAGTCCCCTCTCAGAGACTGCACAGGAACGATAATGAAGAGGATTATCATTTCGGGGCAAAACTGATGCGGCCACTCCGAGTACGGACACCAGGTCTTGCATTTGGCGGTGCTTCAGTGGCAGGGAGGGCGCGAGACATCTTCCTGGACTGGGGAAATGGGTAGAGTTGGGGCTGCTGTAGTAGGTTGTGGGTGAAATTGGGTCGTCCTCGAAGTAAGCCGGCTTCAGGCAATCAATCGACACTACGTCCTTGCGTCCAGCGCGATCGAGGGTGAAAGTCTTGTCACCCCTCTGCAGCACTGGGAAGGGCCCGTCGTATGGGTGTTGTAGGGGAGGACGGATGGTGTCGTTCCTGACGAAGACGTGGGTGCAGGAGGACAAATGGGTGGGGACAAAATGCGACGAGTATTGGGATGACTAGGGGAAACCGGACGAAAGTTGCGCATAGTCGTCCTTAAAGTGTCGGCAGACGTGCTTCCATCCACAGAAGGGTGTGCTCCTGACGAAGTGAAAAATTCGCCGGGTAGCCGCAAGGGAGTACCGTACACCAATTCGGCCGATGTGCACTGTAGGTCGACCTTGAACGCTGCCCGAATTCCAAGGAGAACGAGGGGAAGGGCATCGGTCCAACGTGGGCGGTGTAGTCGCTCGACGAGGCCATTGGCCATGGGCCTATATGCCGTAGTCCGGATCCGGGAACAGGCTAAAATCTGTGTCAGGCTCTTCCATAGGGTGGATTCGAATTGCTGACCGCGGTCAGTAGTGATCGTTGATGGGACTCGAAAACGGGAGACCCAACCACTGACGAAGGCGCGGGCGGCAGATTCAGCCGTGATGTCCTTTATAGAGATCGCCTCAGGCCAACGCGTGAAACGATCGATGCAGGTGAGAAGGTACGTGTAACCTTCTGAGTGGGGAAATGGGCCGACGAGGTCCAGATGTACGTGATCGAAACGTGCGTCGGGTGGGGGCGAAAAACAACTAAAGGTGCCCGTCGTATGACGGTGAATTTTGGCTTTCTGACATTTTATGCAAGCACGGGCCCAACGTCTGACGTCACGGTTGATGCTGGGCCAGACGAAACGCGAGGTGACGAGGGCCTGAGACGCACGAATTCCGGAGTGAGAAAGGGAATGAAGCCTATGAAAAACTCCGCGTCGGAATTCTTCGGGGGGGGGGGGGAACGTAAGGACGAGGCGATCCTGTAGAAGCGTCGACCGTGAGGGTCAATGTAGAAGTAGGCAGTGGAATCTCTTCCAGATGTAATGACGTGCATGCACTACAGATCTGCTGCAGTTCATCATCTCGGCGCTGGGCTTCTGCTATTGCTTCGTAGTTGATGACGTCACCGCTGGCCAGAACAAGGGACGCGTTAATCGTAACTCGTGATAAAGCGTCCGCTGCAGTATTTTTGTGGCCTTTTATGTGCCGTAGGTCGCTGGTGACTTGTGAGACGAAGTCCAATTGTCTCATTTCTCTGGGGGAATACCGGTCGGAATGTGAGTTAATTGCGAAGGTGAGTGGGCGATGATCCGTAAAGATGAATTCCCTTCCTTCGAAATAGTGCGGAAAATGTTTAGTTGCCCGGTAAACCGCAAGCAATTCTCGACCGAAAGTGCTATACCTGGTTTCTGTTGGTTTGAATGCGCGTGAGAAGAAAGCTAAAGGCTGCCAACCATCTCCGGACGCTTGTTGCAAAACGGCGCCTGCCGCAGAGTCAGAAGCATCCACGACGAGGCTGATTTCTGCGTCAGGATGAGGGTGAGACAGCTGGTTCGCGTCTATGAGGGCTGATTTAGCCGACTCGAACGCTCGCTGAGCCTCTTCGGGCCATGGGATTGACGTAGAGGAGCCCTCTCCTGCAGGGGTGCAGGAGGGCGTGCAGGGGGCGGAGGAGATGCGCGCAATGGGAGATGAATCTGCAGTAAAAGTTTACCATACTTATGAATTCCCGCAGTTTTCTTTGAGTGGTAGGGGGAGACCACAGAGGACGTCGTCTATGAAACTCTGAAAGGTCTGTGCCGCATTCCGGAGACCGAAAGGCATGCGGTATTCAAAAAGTTCGAAGGGCGTTACTATCGCCGTCTTGGGAACGTCCTTCGGGGCTACCGGGATTTGATGGTAGGCCCGTACAAGATCCAGTTTGGAGAAAACTTTACGTTCGTAGAGATTGGCGGAGAAATCTTGCAGAAGGGGGGGGGGGTGAAGATAGCGATCGGGCACTGTACAAGTATTGAGCGCCCTATAATCGCCTACAGGACGCCAGTCGCCTTCAGTCTTCTTGGGGACGATGTGTAACGGTGCCGCCCAAGCGCTTTTGGAGGGCCTGACGATTCCCAGTTCGAGCATGTGTTCCAACTCGGCCTTTGCGATGCGCATGCGGTCCGGGGCCAAGCGTCGAGGACGAGCATTCTTCGGGGGTCCTGAAGTCTAGATATAGTGGAGGACGTTGTGCTTGACTGGCACTTCGCGGTTGCAAGGGCGTGTCACCGATGGAAACTCAGCCAGTAGGTTACCGTACGGTGACTCAAGACGAGTCACCGAATATACTGGCGGAGGCGCTGACGTACGGGAGAAGGTGCCTTGCACGCTGATGCTGGTCGTGTGGTCGATGAGTCTCCGGCGTCTGAGATCTAGTGCGACGTCAAAATGTTGCAGAAAATCTGCTCGTAAGATTGGCTGCTGCATGTCGGCGATAAGAAAAACCCAACGGAAAATTCTCCTGAGTCCGAGGTTGAAAGTGAGGGATTTTTCTCCATAGGTCTGTATCGGCGACGAGTTCACCGCATGTAATTCAGTTTCTCACCCTGGAAGTAAGCGATCTTGCGGGGAGGGGGGTTGGAGGATACTGACTTGAGCCCAGTATCGACCAAGAACCGTAGCTTGGAATGGGCGTCTGTAACGAAGAATAGGCGGACGCCGTGGAAACCTGGAGCATTAGACGCCTTTAATGCTCGGCTGATACGTTTCCCGCTCGTAGACAGGGGGCAGTACATTTTCGGGCTTGATCGCCGAATTTCCTGTGATGCCAACATACGCCCGCTTCGTCGGTGGAGGCGGGAGTGTGGGAACGGGAGCGGGGTCTTGGGTTGCGGGGCTGGTGGTGGGGTTCATGTGATCTGCTTCTGTCTCGTGCCTGCAAATCACGTACGTCGTGGAAGAGGCCTTCCACCATGGTGGTCAGCTTCGTAAGAGCGAGGTGGGTGTTGTCGGTAACAGCTGGGAGAGGGGGTAATAAGGCAGCTCCGGCCACCTGTAATGCTTCGATCTCCATGACTCTGTCCGTCATGTCTGCCAGGTCCTGCAAAGGGGTGTCTGACTCCGTCACCACAAGCACTCGTTGGATATGCGGTGGCAGTCTTTGGATAAAGAGCTGGCCGAAAAAGGAGTGCTCGATGACGTTGGCCGAATCCCCCAGGAGCTGCTGCATGTGTCTCCAATTTTAGCTAATATTTTTATGGAATTTTTTAAAGTTAATTTTTTGTCGGAATCTTTGGTGCCGGGGGTCATTTGGTTCCGTTACGTTGATGACACGTGTGTTATTTTGGAATCTCATGTGGATCTGGATGAGCTGGTGGGAGTTCTTAATAGTTTTGTACCCTCAATACAGTTTACTTATGAAGTTGAAAAACGTGGATCTCTCTCGTTTTTGGATGTTCTTATTTTAAGACATCCCAACCAAAGACCTTTCAAAGTATTTAGAAAGCCTACGCATTCAGACAGCTACATTCATGCTTTTTCCAATCATTCTCTTTGTACTAAGAAAGGCGTTATTTCCGGTCTCTTTTCGAGAGCTTTCGGGATTTGTGACCCCCATTTATCTTGACGATGAAGTTTTACATATTAAAAGTATATTTATATGTTTGGGTTATTCCAAACTATTTCGCCGCTAGGAGATCTTTCTTTTCTCCCAAAACTGGGAACCGGGATAAAGACGTTTCATTCCTGAAAGTGCCCTTTGAGGTTAACAAAGGGCTTTCCTCATTCTTGCCAAAGCAGATTAAGTTGGTCTCCGTTGTGCCAAATAAATTGGCTTCGTTCATTCGTCATCCTATTACTAAAGCCTCCAACAATTCTGGCGTAGTTTATGAAATCCCATGTGGAGGCTGCCCTCAAAAATACATCGGGGAGACAATTGATTTTCAGAGAAGGATTAATTCCCTCAAACGTGACCTGAGATCGGATAATATTTATGGTAGCCTAGTTCAGCATAGAGAGCAGCATAATCATATTTTTAACTTCCAGGATTCTAAACCTATCATAAAGGTCAGGGACCAGGAACAGAAATAAATATATGAGGCATTTTATATTTTGGCAAAAAACACCATTTCCAATATTAAGCTGTCCTACAGTATGAATAGTTTTATTTTTAACATTTTAAAATATTTTAGGGCAATTTCGGGTCGTGACCGGCTGTCAGATGTACAGGATTGATTTTTATGGATTTCTTATATCAAAGGTTGAAATGTGGGCAATAGTTTGCCTTTGCCAACTGCCAGACGTACGACAGCTACCATCTCTCTGATTTCTCTGTTCGTTTTTATGCCTTCACACAGTCATTTTAATCTCATCTCTTCTGCAGGACGGAAGTTTTATAACTTTTTAGATATTTTAATTAGTTTATGGTTTTGAAAAGGGCTTGGTTATGACCAGCCGAAATTAATTAGCCTTTTTAAACACTATTTTATAATTAATTTTATATTTTTTTCCTTGCGGGTTGGTGTAATTTTATATTGTTGCGGTTATTGCAATTAAAGTATATATATATATATATATATATATATATATATATATATATATATATATATATATATATATTTATGTATATATGTTACACACAGACCGTGCATGGAACAACGAACACTTCTGGGAAAATTAAATCGACTATAGTTTGAATAAGTAATGGTAAATGACAAATACTATAGTTTTACTTTTTCATGATGTTAGCCCGACGTGGGCAACGGGTCACTCGCAAAGAGGCCCCAAAATATAGTTTCCCTCACCAGCTATCTGCCAAGCAGATAGGACCCAACTTTGGGACAGGCTCTAGGGTTTACAGCTACACCTAGCCAGGGCCTGGTTAAGGTTAGGGGGGGGTCTACACCAAGGGCTCAAGGGGGGCCTCAAGCTCATCATTAACACTATAATGTAGATTGTTTAATATGTGTGATCTTAAAATGCACAATAATTTACAAAAATATATATACACATACAGTATAAAATGTGTGCATCCATGAGACAAAAATGTAAAACGAAATGAAGTACAAAAAAGATTACGGCATGAGTACATCATACAACTACAGATTTTGTACTGGACCAGACACAGTGTACACTAAACATACCGACAATAAGTCTGTAAACTGTTGTAGGGTCTATCCATAATAATACAAAATTTGGAAGTCCTAGAAAATTAAGCCTGGGTTTCTTTTCTCGCGGCACTTTTTTCTGATTATGTTCTAGTCTAACACTGTCACTGTGTCTGACAAAATGAAATACACCTCTAACATTTCTAATAATTGTTTTATTCATAGTAACTCAAAATTCTATAAAAATCACTTACAATGGCTTACAAATTTATTGAAAATATAATCAAAATAAAAGGTGAAAACTGACTCCTCCATTACACAAAAGTTTTTTCTTGACTTTTGTGCAACGAAGTTCCTCACAATCTCGTTGAGAGGTAGTGATCGTGTGAGGTCGAATTCTGCTGACAGGATACAGAGATTGCTCAGCTTTTTATCTGAGAGGCATGACCTCATACAGTTCTTAATCCTACCTATGCATGAAAAAGAACGTTCAGCCTCACAGACTGAAACATCAATGGTCAAGAATATTGCTACTGCTGTTTTCACATTAGGAAATGCACTTGTAGTCAAAGGATGAGCAGTCAGATGCTTCATCACTTCCCTTGGGGTCTTTCGACAATTTAATGGAGAGCAATGGCGCAGGCATCCTTTGGAGCATGAATCAGAACACTTTTGGCAGTCAATAGGGAAGCAACGAAATTGTTCAAATTCAGTGTAGCTATCTTCGGCCAAATCACTTGGGTAAGCAGCCATGAGATCTGCAACTGATGATTCTGGAAGAGGATCTTTAGAAGCAAGGAGGAATATGCACCTGAAGGTCTTTTGAGCATCTGTGTAGGCACTTTGTCGCTTTTCAATTGACTGTGATAGGCGATCAATTATAGGAATGTAGCTCTTAACACGAAATTTTGTAGAGCCACTCAGCACCACATCCTCCGAGCCACTGTCATCACTCACTTTCTTTGGTCTTCTGACCCTTCATTTAAATGTTAAAAGATTTTATTTTATTTGTTTTTAAGGTGAGTACGACGAGCGATAAAACTAGAAAGGGAGGAGAAATTTCGGGGGGCCCAAAATCCGGGGGCCCTACGCCATGGCGTAACTGGCGTATGCCTTAACCAGGCCCTGCACCTAGCCTACTATATTCAGAACCTCAATATACGCAAGAAACTCGTTGCATTCACGTCGGATTGAATACATCAAACAAAAAGGGGTAACTATTGTATTTTCAGCCAAAAACAAAACTTAAATCTCAACTGCAGAATTGAGCGTCCACTTTTTAAAGCACTTAACATTAGCGTGTAGCGTCATGAGCGATCTGGAGGCACATTTCAGGTTTTGTACAATCAACCTTGCTGATTTCAGAAAAGAAATTAAAAAATTCTGCAACAAGCAGAACACCTTTTTCGCATGTAAAAAATACAAAATTCTTGTTAATTACAGTTGGCAACACTGACTGACATGGTACTTCTGGCAGCTTTCTAATTACTCTCAGTGAGTCATCCCTTGGAATTTCTTAGTTCTACGCTAGCTCGCTTGAGAGAAACAAGTGTTTTTTCTGTGGATAGGGTGTTCAAAAACCCGAAGGTACTAACGAAAGGTGCGTTTTGTGATATATACATTATACACATTTCTTTGTTTTGTTGTGTTTTACATTGTTTATAAATTTGTTATATGTCTTGTCTTAGGGTATATATATACCTATGGATATTTATATACATAATACATATGTGTGTGCAGTATATTTATATATATTGGTAAACTTATTGTTTACCAATAAACCAAGTCTTATATATTATACTCATAATCATAAGTCTTATATATTTTTTATTTTTACGTTTGTGTTTTGGTTTCAGTGTTCCTGTGTGATACTTGTTGAGTTTTGCTGGTACAATGAGCACGCAAAGAACACGGGGATCTGCCAGCCACATTGTCTTTGGTTCTCCACTATCAGAGCTTCCTCTGTCTGAACTTCCAACCCGTATACAAGTTGCAAGGCATTTCCTCTTCTTGAAGGAGAACAAGTACACCAGCAACAGGGAGATTCTTCCGGAGGTATGCCAAACACTCATTGACCTTTGGAATCGTGCTAACATTCCATCACAGCCAATCAAGAATGTGAAGACCAAGCTGCTCCGATTGATGGAAAAAGGCTCACAAGCATCGAAGCAAGGCAAGCAGGCCACAAAAACCAAGAAGTTCGAGGAAAGCCTGAATCAATTGTTTGACATAACTGTCTGCCAATGCGATGATCTGTCTGCATGCCACTGTGAAAAAGAAATGAAAGTTCCACGACGAGAGCATGCCTTTCTGATCGACCAGATAACCACGCGGATCATGCAGATCAGTCGGGTGGATACGAATGTGACTCAGATGATGGAGAGAAGGAAGTCAAGAGAGGATCGGATGCAAGAAAGACAAGAAGAAGAGAATAGAAGAAAAACGGAACGACAAGAGGTAGCATCCTCTGCAGATGTGGTCGAATCAGCTCAAGCAGAAGCAGACTCCAGTGGTGAAAGTGTTGGTGATGAGTGGATGGGTGATAGCAGTGGTGTAGTGCTAAATAAAGAAGTGGGGGAACGCATTTTGAAAGTGTTACTCAGATGCGGGGGGGACAATGGTGAGCGCGGCGAGCCCATACAGCTGGGGGTCCGGGGGCACTGTAAGCCCCCTGGGAAATCTTTTGAAATCTGACCAATTTCAGGGATATTTTGAGGTCATATGCACTGGATATTAAGATATATTCCAAGGTTGAAGATGCAGTATTTCCAGTGTCATTAGATATACGACATCCAGTACGATCAATAAAAATAGCTAACAACTGGAATGATTAACTAAAAAAAAATTAACAACTGGTACGCCGTGGTGACTGTTTCACCAGATCTTTATAGGCTAGCATTGCCTCAGTCGAAGCTAAAAGAAATGAAACAGTTAATGATTCTTTCACATATTTCTTCTACGGGTGTGAATTAAAATTTCATGGCGTTAGAGATTTGTAAGTTCGTTTATATTTGAAATAGTGAGGGAACGCCGTTCCCACGCGTTCCCACAGCACTACACCACTGGGTGATAGTGCCCAGGAGGACAGGAACATCACACCGATTCCCACTGTTGCTTTGGAAGCTGACCGGTATGGTGTATCGAACAGGGCTGCTGCAGCTATCAGCACTGCAACAGTGGTTGACTATAGTATCATTAGTTCTGATGATCAGATAAACGTAATTGACCACCACAAAGTATGGAGAGCACGGCAGAAGGTACGGAGGGATCTGAAGGAAGCAGTAACTTACCACGATGTGGAAGTCACTGCTTTATTTTTTGATGGGCGGAAAGACATGACACTTGTCAAAGAGAAAAAGGGGAACAAATGGTACAGCACAAAGAAAGTTGAGGACCATTATGTGCTGGTCGGAGAGCCTGGAACCTTCTATCTAAGCCATCTGACACTGGAACGAGGAACTGGCACTGTCATTGCGGATGGACTTCAAAATGCGATTGAAGAAATGGGTATTGCAGACAAGATAATTGCAGTGGGAGCCGACAGCACAGCCACAAACACAGGGCACAGAAGTGGAGCAATACACCTGCTAGAGTGCCGCGTGGGTCGCCCTTTGCACTGGTTCATCTGTAGTCTGCATTTAAATGAGCTCCCACTGCGCCACTTGTGCAAGGAACTCATCGGCCCAACAGAATCTGCAACTCAATGGAAAGGACCAATTGGCAAAGCTTTGGCCACATGTGAAAGTTTGCCACTTTCCTCAAGAGGAATTCAATGTATTGCTGATGGCCACACTCTCCCGGATGTTGACCTTACTGAATTGAGTCGTGACCAAGCCTACCTCTACAGAATGATGAAAGCGATAAGGACTGGTGTCATTAATGAAGATCTTCTACGAGAGAAGCCTGGACCAATCTCCCATGCAAGATGGGTTACAACTGCCAGCAGAACTTGTCGGCTATATGTAGCGATGGCGCAGCCAAATGATGAACTGTATTCACTCACACAGTTTGTCGTGTGCCACTATGGACCCATGTAGTTTAGCATCAAGTGCCATCCAAGGTGCACAGATGGCCCAAAACATTTCCTGGAGCAAATCAAGCTGCTACGATTACTGCCACCAGCTAGCAAGACTGTCACATGGCCTGTGATCCAAAGAAATTCATATTGGGCTCACCCTGAAAATGTTCTACTGGCAATGCTTGCAGATGCAGATCAAGCAAACCGGAAATTGGCCATCGATGTAATCAACACCATTCGACGAGCTCCCAAACCTGCTCAACAAGTCAGAGAATTTCGGCCACCAAAGATCAAACAAAGTGCTCAGAATTTGAAAGATTTACTTCCACCAGTGGAGGAGTGCACAATAGAACCACCACTCACGAAGCAGTTCTCTGTCGAACACTTCGATAAGATCACTGAAGAGCCCCTTGTTGTCCGGATACCATGTCACTCCCAAGGTGTAGAACGCTGTGTTAGGATGGTAACTGAAGCGTATGGGGCAGTGTATGGAAAGGATTCAAGAGATGGTTACATTAGAGCAGTACTTGAATCTCGTGACTTTATGCCGTCATTCAAAACTAAACAAGATTTTAATGTATCATTTACTAAATAAAACTATCTAGTCCACCTACCTACCTACCTACCTACAGTGTATGTTTATTCCAAAAATAAATTCTTCTATTTTTCCTGAAAAGCAGTACATTGTAAGGGGTCAAATGATAGCTCAAACCCTAGGAAAGCAAGTGTCCAAAAGTTATGGGTAACTAGCAATTTTCACGATTTTCACATGCGAAAAAGGAGGTGTTGCACTTGTCACAAAAAAATTTTGTTTTAATTTTTTAATTTAGGGAGGTCAATTGTACAAAACCTGAAATGTGCCTCTTGATCCGTTACACTTTGCCCAATGACGCTACACGCTACTGTCATATGCCTTCTTTGTGTCGAGACTCCTCACCTGCAACTTGACTGTGATACCACGGGTGTATGACAAAACTTTCTTTGTCACAACAAAAGTGAAGATAAACTGGAATGTTCCAATTTGGTGGAGCATACCACTGGCCTTTGTTGATGATTGACTGTCCCAGTTATGAGTGACGTTATCCTCGATGCACGTCAAGGTTGAAACCACGGCGGGCAGTAGCTCTTCGAATACATCTAGGGCATCCAAACGCTGGACCCATCTAGTTCGGAAAATATCGGTCAGCTTATGATGGATAAAGGCTGGACACTCCTCCTGAGTGAGAAAAACAGAAAGCAATAATTTTCAGATTAGATGTATGAAAAAATAAAATAATTTAAAATAAATTTCACAGCATTAAATTCACTATTACAACACACAGCCATTACAATAGAAAATGTACTGACTATACCAAGAAAAAAACACACCTTGATCTTTTCTTCAAGCAGCAGGTGTCTTTTCGGTGAGAACTTGAAGAAATGCTCTACTTCCTCCAAGGTGCCCATCATGTTGTGTACTTCTTGTAAAGCACAAGCTTTTACAACACACAGGTTCAATCTGTGAGACTGGCAGTGTACAGTACATAAGGTGCCCTTGGATACTGCTGTGCTATCAAAGCTGCTGCACCTTTGACTTGTCCAGCCATATTGCCTTCTCCATCATAGCACTGGCCTCTGCATTTCTTCATATCTAAGCCGAGATCACTAACCACTCGCAACAGCAAGTCAGCAATGGCTTTGCCAGTGACACCATTCACACATTCAAGGAAACTAACAAACTCTTCAAGAACAGAATCTGTGTTGTCAACAAAACGCAACACAAGTGGAAGTTGTTCCTTGTTGCTGACATCAGTAGCTCCATCTGCAAGAATGGAGAACAGAGGACTTGTGTTAATCTCCTTCACAATTTCGTCTTGAATGTGGGCAGCGATAACGGAGATCAGTTCATTCTGTATTGTCTTTGATGTATATGTTGCATTTTTTGGAGCTGATTTCAAGTGTTCTTCGAGGACCACATGACCAGCATCCACGCGGAACTGCAACAGTGCCAAGAAGTTGCCTCTGTTCTTCGAGTCGTCTTCAGCATCTTCATGGTCCCCTCGAAGAGCGAAGTTCTGCCTACCATACAAGATCACAATCTTCATCATTGATGCTACGTTTTGTTTGTTTGCTGCGACACGTTTGCTGATCGCTGATGAAATAAGTCGATTCACTGGTTGTGACTTGTTGGACATGATTCTGCGAAAATTATCAGCAAAAAGTGTTGCGTGTTTGTGGAAATCTGACTTGCTATTATGCTCGGCCAATTTATTTGTAGCTGTTACCCAATTGGTCAAAGGTGATTTGTACAGCTTGTCCAACTTGCTGCTGTTGTGGCCACTTGCTATACCAAACAGCACACAGGTTAAACAAAATGCGCCACATTCTGATGGTGAATACACCAGCCAGGGATACATCTTTAGCCATTCTCCATTGAAGAATCGCTTCCTGCCATAATTGTTGGTACCTGGAAGCTTGTATCTTGCAGGAGGTTGCCAGTGGGAAGTCAAAAGCTCATACTTCTTGTCATCATTCAAATCGCTCACACACTGGTAATACAAGCCGATGTCATTCCTGAGGTTTGATGATGTTATGTCCTCACCTAAAATTCAAAACAATATTCTTTTTAATTCGTCATAAAACCATGAATTTATGATTAGTTTCAGTATAAATTGTAGTGAACATCTTGTTCAAACTTGTTTTGTACTACATTCATGACAATAAATGAATGGGATATTTTTTTAGTTAAGGGCAACAATATAAGAAATCAATTCTTACCACATATCCTGTCTGTGTTCTGTATTTTGCATACTGGATCATCTGCGTCATATCTGATTTCATCAAACTTCGTTTTCTGCGATGATCTGTAACCCAAATCATCTAAGATGTCAGTTGAGCAAGAAGGTACTGGTGGTACTTCCCTGAAAAGAATGACCAATAATATGAATAATGATAAGGTGACATTGTGAAACCCCCAGTAGGAAGGAGTAGAGTTGAATATATGATTCTACAATTTGGCTGATTTTCCAAGCAGAAAATAAATCATTGTCTGATCCGACTTAACGACTGCTATTGAAGAAAGTCCCGATCTTTGCTTGTACCTTCTTCATTTTTCTGTAGACCTCGACGTTCACTCAGATTCACTTTAGCTTATAAAATATTATAACACAAAAAATACAAACGATAGACTTATTCAAAGTGAAATTAGAACTGCACTGCAAAACACCTGTTGCATACAAAGATGGCGCTTGAAAACATTTGAGAAATTAAAAAGTGTACGGCGCATGCGCGAACTATAAGTTCTATGCATTTTCCAGCAGAAATCGAGCAGAGAGTATCGTTTCAAGGCAGTCTCGCTAGGGGTCGCTATTTTCAAAAAATCTGACCAGTGCAAAACGATACCAAAATTTATCTGACCGATGCCCTGGCATCGGTGAGCACTGGTCTGGATCCGGGCCTGACAGATTAATTGTTAAGTAATACCCTCATTTATGATAGGCTAATGGTATGCAAAAATGGAACACAGCATGAAATATGAAACTTATTGATAACAGAAATTATGCACGTACGTTTTGGTACACTGAATAGATTATGTAATACACTAATTTAGGTAGGCTAAAAGTGATGCATAAATGGAACATGGACAAGATGCTGCAGCCTAATAATGATTGGAAGAAATGTACGTAAGTTGGTACACTGTAAGTGGATTAGGCCTTCATTTAGGTAGGCTGATGATATACAAACGTGAAATATAAACAAGATGCTGCAGCCTAATGATGATTGGAAGAAATGCAATGACAGTGGTTATATGATTACCAATTATATAACGGCATTTATTACTATGCTAACGAATGATTGATGCTTAGCACATGAGGAAGTGGTTATACAGCTTAATTGTTAATATATAGATAGGCTAATGAGTTGTGCACAAAGGGAAACGCAATTACGGTATTTGATACAACACTATGAATAGGAATAGGAAATAAACCTACTGCGTGTTTTAACGAGAGTCAGTTAGAACGCTTATGGGACACTTTGATATGGCCTAGAAAAATGCGGTTCTGTGGTTACACCTTGTAGGCTTCACGAGAGTTGCTTAGAAAAGATGCACTGAACTTATCGAGATTGTCGAATACCTCTGGGGATGGATTGTTGCTTGGAGGCTGACCTATTATTGTAGGCTCGAGGTCTCGTTGACCGTCCGTTGTTTCGCACGTAGTTCTTTCGTGAAAGCGGATATGCGGGCCTACTAGAGTCTCGTTGACGGCCGCTTTTCGTAAAGTGGTGGAGGATGAACAGAGATAAAAATGACGGGATTGTAGCTTTGTAGAAAATTCACGTATCGTATCCTCCTTGAGGATGTTTCTTGTAGCGTGTTGAACTTTTCCGGTGCCCTCGAGGATGATTGAAAACCACGCGAGATGACTTGAGGAAACCACAGGGACGCCTACGGCAGTAGTGTGGTTTATTGCAGGACCGATTTATAGCTTACTTCAAGTGATACTTCGTTTCTTGAATGAAATATGTTGAAGTGGGCCTTGATCTGGTGCCGGCTAAAGCTGATGCAGGGAAACTGCGTGCAGAGTAGACTTACGAAGTGGACGCACAAAAGGAGTGAGGATGAATGCCAGTAAAGTGCGCCTTATATAACCTTCGGGACTTTCGAATTCCGCAGCACTCTGAAAGCGTTCCCAAGCGTCCGTTATATTGTTACGTCATTGTTTTTTTTATTCCTTGAAACCACGTGTGTCTTTCGTTTCCATGTGATTCGAAGATGTTTGAGAATGGCGGGGAAAAGAATTCCTATCGCTGTTCTTTGTCTGTTTTTCTGCTTGTTGTTGTCTGTTCTTCTACAAGTAGTCCCCTCTCAGAGACTGCACAGGAACGATAATGAAGAGGATTATCATTTCGGGGCAAAACTGATGCGGCCACTCCGAGTACGGACACCAGGTCTTGCATTTGGCGGTGCTTCAGTGGCAGGAGGGCGCGAGACATCTTCCTGGACTGGGGAAATGGGTAGAGTTGGGGCTGCTGTAGTAGGTTGTGGGTGAAATTGGGTCGTCCTCGAAGTAAGCCGGCTTCAGGCAATCAATCGACACTACGTCCTTGCGTCCAGCGCGATCGAGGGTGAAAGTCTTGTCACCCCTCTGCAGCACTGGGAAGGGCCCGTCGTATGGGTGTTGTAGGGGAGGACGGATGGTGTCGTTCCTGACGAAGACGTGGGTGCAGGAGGACAAATGGGTGGGGACAAAAATGCGACGAGTATTGGGATGACTAGGGGAAACCGGACGAAAGTTGCGCATAGTCGTCCTTAAAGTGTCGGCAGACGTGCTTCCATCCACAGAAGGGTGTGCTCCTGACGAAGTGAAAAATTCGCCGGGTAGCCGCAAGGGAGTACCGTACACCAATTCGGCCGATGTGCACTGTAGGTCGACCTTGAACGCTGCCCGAATTCCAAGGAGAACGAGGGGAAGGGCATCGGTCCAACGTGGGCGGTGTAGTCGCTCGACGAGGCCATTGGCCATGGGCCTATATGCCGTAGTCCGGATCCGGGAACAGGCTAAAATCTGTGTCAGGCTCTTCCATAGGGTGGATTCGAATTGCTGACCGCGGTCAGTAGTGATCGTTGATGGGACTCGAAAACGGGAGACCCAACCACTGACGAAGGCGCGGGCGGCAGATTCAGCCGTGATGTCCTTTATAGAGATCGCCTCAGGCCAACGCGTGAAACGATCGATGCAGGTGAGAAGGTACGTGTAACCTTCTGAGTGGGGAAATGGGCCGACGAGGTCCAGATGTACGTGATCGAAACGTGCGTCGGGTGGGGGCGAAAAACAACTAAAGGTGCCCGTCGTATGACGGTGAATTTTGGCTTTCTGACATTTTATGCAAGCACGGGCCCAACGTCTGACGTCACGGTTGATGCTGGGCCAGACGAAACGCGAGGTGACGAGGGCCTGAGACGCACGAATTCCGGAGTGAGAAAGGGAATGAAGCCTATGAAAAACTCCGCGTCGGAATTCTTCGGGGGGGGGGGGGGAACGTAAGGACGAGGCGATCCTGTAGAAGCGTCGACCGTGAGGGTCAATGTAGAAGTAGGCAGTGGAATCTCTTCCAGATGTAATGACGTGCATGCACTACAGATCTGCTGCAGTTCATCATCTCGGCGCTGGGCTTCTGCTATTGCTTCGTAGTTGATGACGTCACCGCTGGCCAGAACAAGGGACGCGTTAATCGTAACTCGTGATAAAGCGTCCGCTGCAGTATTTTTGTGGCCTTTTATGTGCCGTAGGTCGCTGGTGACTTGTGAGACGAAGTCCAATTGTCTCATTTCTCTGGGGGAATACCGGTCGGAATGTGAGTTAATTGCGAAGGTGAGTGGGCGATGATCCGTAAAGATGAATTCCCTTCCTTCGAAATAGTGCGGAAAATGTTTAGTTGCCCGGTAAACCGCAAGCAATTCTCGACCGAAAGTGCTATACCTGGTTTCTGTTGGTTTGAATGCGCGTGAGAAGAAAGCTAAAGGCTGCCAACCATCTCCGGACGCTTGTTGCAAAACGGCGCCTGCCGCAGAGTCAGAAGCATCCACGACGAGGCTGATTTCTGCGTCAGGATGAGGGTGAGACAGCTGGTTCGCGTCTATGAGGGCTGATTTAGCCGACTCGAACGCTCGCTGAGCCTCTTCGGGCCATGGGATTGACGTAGAGGAGCCCTCTCCTGCAGGGGTGCAGGAGGGCGTGCAGGGGGCGGAGGAGATGCGCGCAATGGGAGATGAATCTGCAGTAAAAGTTTACCATACTTATGAATTCCCGCAGTTTTCTTTGAGTGGTAGGGGGAGACCACAGAGGACGTCGTCTATGAAACTCTGAAAGGTCTGTGCCGCATTCCGGAGACCGAAAGGCATGCGGTATTCAAAAAGTTCGAAGGGCGTTACTATCGCCGTCTTGGGAACGTCCTTCGGGGCTACCGGGATTTGATGGTAGGCCCGTACAAGATCCAGTTTGGAGAAAACTTTACGTTCGTAGAGATTGGCGGAGAAATCTTGCAGAGGGGGGGGGGGTGAAGATAGCGATCGGGCACTGTACAAGTATTGAGCGCCCTATAATCGCCTACAGGACGCCAGTCGCCTTCAGTCTTCTTGGGGACGATGTGTAACGGTGCCGCCCAAGCGCTTTTGGAGGGCCTGACGATTCCCAGTTCGAGCATGTGTTCCAACTCGGCCTTTGCGATGCGCATGCGGTCCGGGGCCAAGCGTCGAGGACGAGCATTCTTCGGGGGTCCTGAAGTCTAGATATAGTGGAGGACGTTGTGCTTGACTGGCACTTCGCGGTTGCAAGGGCGTGTCACCGATGGAAACTCAGCCAGTAGGTTACCGTACGGTGACTCAAGACGAGTCACCGAATATACTGGCGGAGGCGCTGACGTACGGGAGAAGGTGCCTTGCACGCTGATGCTGGTCGTGTGGTCGATGAGTCTCCGGCGTCTGAGATCTAGTGCGACGTCAAAATGTTGCAGAAAATCTGCTCGTAAGATTGGCTGCTGCATGTCGGCGATAAGAAAAACCCAACGGAAAATTCTCCTGAGTCCGAGGTTGAAAGTGAGGGATTTTTCTCCATAGGTCTGTATCGGCGACGAGTTCACCGCATGTAATTCAGTTCTCACCCTGGAAGTAAGCGATCTTGCGGGGAGGGGGGTTGGAGGATACTGACTTGAGCCCAGTATCGACCAAGAACCGTAGCTTGGAATGGGCGTCTGTAACGAAGAATAGGCGGACGCCGTGGAAACCTGGAGCATTAGACGCCTTTAATGCTCGGCTGATACGTTTCCCGCTCGTAGACAGGGGGCAGTACATTTTCGGGCTTGATCGCCGAATTTCCTGTGATGCCAACATACGCCCGCTTCGTCGGTGGAGGCGGGAGTGTGGGAACGGGAGCGGGGTCTTGGGTTGCGGGGCTGGTGGTGGGGTTCATGTGATCTGCTTCTGTCTCGTGCCTGCAAATCACGTACGTCGTGGAAGAGGCCTTCCGCCATGGTGGTCAGCTTCGTAAGAGCGAGGTGGGTGTTGTCGGTAACAGCTGGGAGAGGGGTAATAAGGCAGCTCCGGCCACCTGTAATGCTTCGATCTCCATGACTCTGTCCGTCATGTCTGCCAGGTCCTGCAAAGGGGTGTCTGACTCCGTCACCACAAGCACTCGTTGGATATGCGGTGGCAGTCTTGGATAAAGAGCTGGCCGAAAAAGGAGTGCTCGATGGACGTTGGCCGAATCCCCCAGGAGCTGCTGCATGTGTCTCCAATTTAGCTAATATTTTTATGGAATTTTTTAAAGTTAATTTTTTGTCGGAATCTTTGGTGCCGGGGGTCATTTGGTTCCGTTACGTTGATGACACGTGTGTTATTTTGGAATCTCATGTGGATCTGGATGAGCTGGTGGGAGTTCTTAATAGTTTTGTACCCTCAATACAGTTTACTTATGAAGTTGAAAAACGTGGATCTCTCTCGTTTTTGGATGTTCTATTTTAAGACATCCCAACCAAAGACCTTTCAAAGTATTTAGAAAGCCTACGCATTCAGACAGCTACATTCATGCTTTTTCCAATCATTCTCTTTGTACTAAGAAAGGCGTTATTTCCGGTCTCTTTTCGAGAGCTTTCGGGATTTGTGACCCCCATTTATCTTGACGATGAAGTTTTACATATTAAAAGTATATTTATATGTTTGGGTTATTCCAAACTATTTCGCCGCTAGGAGATCTTTCTTTTCTCCCAAAACTGGGAACCGGGATAAAGACGTTTCATTCCTGAAAGTGCCCTTTGAGGTTAACAAAGGGCTTTCCTCATTCTTGCCAAAGCAGATTAAGTTGGTCTCCGTTGTGCCAAATAAATTGGCTTCGTTCATTCGTCATCCTATTACTAAAGCCTCCAACAATTCTGGCGTAGTTTATGAAATCCCATGTGGAGGCTGCCCTCAAAAATACATCGGGGAGACAATTGATTTTCAGAGAAGGATTAATTCCCTCAAACGTGACCTGAGATCGGATAATATTTATGGTAGCCTAGTTCAGCATAGAGAGCAGCATAATCATATTTTAACTTCCAGGTTTCTAAACCTATCATAAAGGTCAGGGACCAGGAACAGAAATAAATATATGAGGCATTTTATATTTTGGCAAAAAACACCATTTCCAATATTAAGCTGTCCTACAGTATGAATAGTTTTATTTTAACATTTTAAAATATTTTAGGGCAATTTCGGGTCGTGACCGGCTGTCAGATGTACAGGATTGATTTTTATGGATTTCTTATATCAAAGGTTGAAATGTGGGCAATAGTTTGCCTTTGCCAACTGCCAGACGTACGACAGCTACCATCTCTCTGATTTCTCTGTTCGTTTTTATGCCTTCACACAGTCATTTTAATCTCATCTCTTCTGCAGGACGGAAGTTTTATAACTTTTTAGATATTTTAATTAGTTTATGGTTTTGAAAAGGGCTTGGTTATGACCAGCCGAAATTAATTAGCCTTTTTAAACACTATTTTATAATTAATTTTATATTTTTTTCCTTGCGGGTTGGTGTAATTTTATATTGTTGCGGTTATTGCAATTAAAGTATATATATATATATATATTATATATATATATATATTATATATATATTATATATACAGGGTGTCCGAGAATTATCTGTACAATTTTTGGCTGTTATTAAAAGTCAATCATGAAGTGTAGAAATTCCAGTGTTGTCCCATTTTACAGAGAATCTCATTAAGTTTTTTCTGATACCACGTTTTGACAAGTTTTTTAGAAATGTACGCGGGTGACAGACATTGATGATTTAAAAGCAAGAATCACAGCTGCTATTGAGCGAATTGATGTGGATATGCTGCAGCGTACATGGCAACATTTGGAGTATCGATTGGATGTTTTGCGAATCACTAATGGTGCACATATCGAATGTTTGTAACAACGTTATTTTAATAAAAGAAACTTTTGAAAATACAGATTCTAAATAATCTTGTTTAAGAATTTTACGTGTGTTATCAAGAATTTTATTAAAAGATGAAATTGTACAGATAATGTTCGGACACACTGGAATTTCTAAAAAACTTGTCAAAACTTGGTATCAGAAAAAACTTAATGAGATTCTCTGTAAAATGGGACAACACTGGAATTTCTACACTTCATGGTTGACTTTTAATAACAGCCAAAAATTGTACAGATAATTCTCGGACACCCTGTATATATATATATATATATATATTTATGTATATATGTTACACACAGACCGTGCATGGAACAACGAACACTTCTGGGAAAATTAAATCGACTATAGTTTGAATAAGTAATGGTAAATGACAAATACTATAGTTTTACTTTTTCATGATGTTAGCCCGACGTGGGCAACGGGTCACTCGCAAAGAGGCCCCAAAATATAGTTTCCCTCACCAGCTATCTGCCAAGCAGATAGGACCCAACTTTGGGACAGGCTCTAGGGTTTACAGCTACACCTAGCCAGGGCCTGGTTAAGGTTAGGGGGGGGTCTACACCAAGGGCTCAAGGGGGGCCTCAAGCTCATCATTAACACTATAATGTAGATTGTTTAATATGTGTGATCTTAAAATGCACAATAATTTACAAAAATATATATACACATACAGTATAAAATGTGTGCATCCATGAGACAAAAATGTAAAACGAAATGAAGTACAAAAAAGATTACGGCATGAGTACATCATACAACTACAGATTTTGTACTGGACCAGACACAGTGTACACTAAACATACCGACAATAAGTCTGTAAACTGTTGTAGGGTCTATCCATAATAATACAAAATTTGGAAGTCCTAGAAAATTAAGCCTGGGTTTCTTTTCTCGCGGCACTTTTTTCTGATTATGTTCTAGTCTAACACTGTCACTGTGTCTGACAAAATGAAATACACCTCTAACATTTCTAATAATTGTTTTATTCATAGTAACTCAAAATTCTATAAAAATCACTTACAATGGCTTACAAATTTATTGAAAATATAATCAAAATAAAAGGTGAAAACTGACTCCTCCATTACACAAAAGTTTTTTCTTGACTTTTGTGCAACGAAGTTCCTCACAATCTCGTTGAGAGGTAGTGATCGTGTGAGGTCGAATTCTGCTGACAGGATACAGAGATTGCTCAGCTTTTTATCTGAGAGGCATGACCTCATACAGTTCTTAATCCTACCTATGCATGAAAAAGAACGTTCAGCCTCACAGACTGAAACATCAATGGTCAAGAATATTGCTACTGCTGTTTTCACATTAGGAAATGCACTTGTAGTCAAAGGATGAGCAGTCAGATGCTTCATCACTTCCCTTGGGGTCTTTCGACAATTTAATGGAGAGCAATGGCGCAGGCATCCTTTGGAGCATGAATCAGAACACTTTTGGCAGTCAATAGGGAAGCAACGAAATTGTTCAAATTCAGTGTAGCTATCTTCGGCCAAATCACTTGGGTAAGCAGCCATGAGATCTGCAACTGATGATTCTGGAAGAGGATCTTTAGAAGCAAGGAGGAATATGCACCTGAAGGTCTTTTGAGCATCTGTGTAGGCACTTTGTCGCTTTTCAATTGACTGTGATAGGCGATCAATTATAGGAATGTAGCTCTTAACACGAAATTTTGTAGAGCCACTCAGCACCACATCCTCCGAGCCACTGTCATCACTCACTTTCTTTGGTCTTCTGACCCTTCATTTAAATGTTAAAAGATTTTATTTTATTTGTTTTTAAGGTGAGTACGACGAGCGATAAAACTAGAGAGGGAGGAGAAATTTCGGGGGGCCCAAAATCCGGGGGGCCCTACGCCATGGCGTAACTGGCGTATGCCTTAACCAGGCCCTGCACCTAGCCTACTATATTCAGAACCTCAATATACGCAAGAAACTCGTTGCATTCACGTCGGATTGAATACATCAAACAAAAAGGGGTAACTATTGTATTTTCAGCCAAAAACAAAACTTAAATCTCAACTGCAGAATTGAGCGTCCACTTTTTAAAGCACTTAACATTAGCGTGTAGCGTCATGAGCGATCTGGAGGCACATTTCAGGTTTTGTACAATCAACCTTGCTGATTTCAGAAAAGAAATTAAAAAAATTCTGCAACAAGCAGAACACCTCCTTTTTCGCATGTAAAAAATACAAAATTCTTGTTAATTACAGTTGGCAACACTGACTGACATGGTACTTCTGGCAGCTTTCTAATTACTCTCAGTGAGTCATCCCTTGGAATTTCTTAGTTCTACGCTAGCTCGCTTGAGAGAAACAAGTGTTTTTTCTGTGGATAGGGTGTTCAAAAACCCGAAGGTACTAACGAAAGGTGCGTTTTGTGATATATACATTATACACATTTCTTTGTTTTGTTGTGTTTTACATTGTTTATAAATTTGTTATATGTTTGTCTTAGGGTATATATATATACCTATGGATATTTATATACATAATACATATGTGTGTGTGCAGTATATTTATATATATATTGGTAAACTTATTGTTTACCAATAAACCAAGTCTTATATATTATACTCATAATCATAAGTCTTATATATTTTTTATTTTTACGTTTGTGTTTTGGTTTCAGTGTTCCTGTGTGATACTTGTTGAGTTTTGCTGGTACAATGAGCACGCAAAGAACACGGGGATCTGCCAGCCACATTGTCTTTGGTTCTCCACTATCAGAGCTTCCTCTGTCTGAACTTCCAACCCGTATACAAGTTGCAAGGCATTTCCTCTTCTTGAAGGAGAACAAGTACACCAGCAACAGGGAGATTCTTCCGGAGGTATGCCAAACACTCATTGACCTTTGGAATCGTGCTAACATTCCATCACAGCCAATCAAGAATGTGAAGACCAAGCTGCTCCGATTGATGGAAAAAGGCTCACAAGCATCGAAGCAAGGCAAGCAGGCCACAAAAACCAAGAAGTTCGAGGAAAGCCTGAATCAATTGTTTGACATAGCTGTCTGCCAATGCGATGATCTGTCTGCATGCCACTGTGAAAAAGAAATGAAAGTTCGACGACGAGAGCATGCCTTTCTGATCGACCAGAGAACCACGCGGATCATGCAGATCAGTCGGGTGGATACGAATGTGACTTAGATGATGGAGAGAAGGAAGTCAAGAGAGGATCGGATGCAAGAAAGACAAAAAGAAGAGAATAGAAGAAAAACGGAACGGCAAGAGGTAGCATCCTCTGCAGATGTGGTCGAATCAGCTCAAGCAGAAGCAGACTCCAGTGGTGAAAGTGTTGGTGATGAGTGGATGGGTGATAGTGCCCAGGAGGACAGGAACATCACACCTATTCCCACTGTTGCTTTGGAAGCTGACCGGTATGGTGTATCGAACAGGGCTGCTGCAGCTATCAGCACTGCAACATTGGTTGACTATGGCATAATTAGTTCTGATGATCAGATAAACGTAATTGACCACCACAAAGTATGGAGAGCACGGCAGAAGATACGGAGGGATCTGAAGGAAGCAGTAACCTACCACGATGTGGAAGTCACTGCTTTATTTTTTGATGGGCGGAAAGACATGACACTTGTCAAAGAAAAAAAGGGGAACAAATGGTACAGCACAAAGAAAGTTGAGGACCACTATGTGCTGGTCGGAGAGCCTGGAACCTTCTATCTAAGCCATCTGACACTGGAATGAGGAACTGGCACTGTCATTGCGGATGGACTTCAAAATGCGATTGAAGAAATGGGTATTGCAGACAAGATAATTGCAGTGGGAGCCGACAGCACAGCCACAAACACAGGGCACAGAAGTGGAGCAATACACCTGCTAGAGTGCCGCCTGGGTCGCCCTTTGCACTGGTTCATCTGTAGTCTGCATTTAAATGAGCTCCCACTGCGCCACTTGTGCAAGGAACTCATCGGCCCAACAGAATCTGCAACTCAATGGAAAGGACCAATTGGCAAAGCTTTGGCCACATGTGAAAGTTTGCCACTTTCCTCTAGAGGAATTCAATGTATTGCTGATGGCCACGCTCTCCCGGATGTTGACCTTACTGAATTGAGTCGTGACCAAGCCTACCTCTACAGAATGATGAAAGCGATAAGGACTGGTGCCATTAATGAAGATCTTCTACGAGAGAAGCCTGGACCAATCTCCCATGCAAGATGGGTTACAACTGCCAGCATAATTTGTCGGCTATATGTAGCGATGGCGCAGCCAAATGATGAACTGTATTCACTCACACAGTTTGTCGTGTGCCACTATGGACCCATGTGGTTTAGCATCAAGTGCCATCCAAGGTGAACAGATGGCCCAAAACATTTCCTGGAGCAAATCAAGCTGCTACGATTACTGCCACCAGCTAGCAAGGCTGTCACATGGCCTGTGATCCAAAGAAATTCATATTGGGCTCACCCTGAAAATGTTCTACTGGCAATGCTTGCAGATGCAGATCAAGCAAACCGGAAATTGGCCATCGATGTAATCAAAACCATTCGACGAGCTCCCAAACCTGCTCAACAAGTCAGAGAATTTCGGCCACCAAAGATCAAACAAAGTGCTCAGAATTTGAAAGATTTACTTCCACCAGTGGAGGAGTGCACAATGGAACCACCACTCACGAAGCAGTTCTCTGTCGAACAACTCGATAAGATCACTGAAGAGCCCCTTGTTGTCCGGATACCATGTCACTCCCAAGGTGTAGAACGCTGTGTTAGGATGGTAACTGAAGCGTCTGGGGCAGTGTATGGAAAGGATTCAAGAGATGGTTACATTAGAGCAGTACTTAAATCCCATGACTTTATGCCGTCATTCAAAACTAAACAAGATTTTAATGTATCATTTACTAAATAAAACTATCTAGTCTACCTACCTACAGTGTATATGTTTATTCCAAAAATAAATTTTTTTTTTTCTGAAAAGCAGTACATTGTAAGGGGTTAAATGATAGCTCAAACCCTAGGAAAGCAAGTGTCCAAAAGTTATGGGTAACTAGCAATTTTCACGATTTTCACATGCGAAAAAGGAGGTGTTGCACTTGTCACAAAAAAATTTTGTTTTCATTTTTTAATTTAGGGAGGTCAATTGTACAAAACCTGAAATGTGCCTCTTGATCCGTTACACTTTGCCCAATGACGCTACACGCTACTTAACATGTCCGTTTCATGATGGGATTGAACTCAGAATGGTCCCCTGAAATCTTTTATCTTACACACAGATCGTGCATGGAACAAGAAACTCTTCTGGGAAAATTAAATCCACTATAGTTCGAATACGTAATGGTACATGACAAATACTATAGTTTTTCTTTTTCATGATGTTAGCCCGACGTGGCTTCCCTCACCAGCTATCTACCAAGCAGATAGGATCCAGCTTTGGGACATTGAATTTCTTTTAATGGTCTCAATATCATCGAATCGGTGTTCTTTCAAGGTTTGTTTGAGCTTCGGAAACAAAAAAGTCGCATAGAGCCAAATTCAGCGAATATGGAGGCTGCTGTACTTCGGGGGTAGCGTTTTTAGTCAAAAATTGCTGGACAAGTTGCGACGAGTGAAGCATCCATTCCACGGACTCCCATTTCTGCGGTCGTTTTCTCCAAAATGCTTCTTGTAGACGTCTGAAAACTTCATTGTAAAATTTCTTGTTGATTGTTTGTCCCTGTGGAACATATTCATGGTTCACAACGCCTTCACAGTAAAAAAAACTCGGTACTCTCCGACATCGTAAGAAATCGCCGCGAAACAAAACACGTTTAACTTTATCGGCTCACCATAGTGGACTGATGCTACACAATGAAGTGCAACCCTATCAGTCTATCAGTCAACTTGTCTCGGCATGCAGAGACATGTTTAGCACAGTCAAAACTCCAAGTGTGACCTTGTTTTAAAAATAAACACCCTGTCCGGATACCTTTTGAACAGGCCTCGTGTATATATATATATATATATATATATATATATACACAATCCCTACATGTTTAATGACTATAAAACCGTTCTGAAATCGTAGGATTCGAGTGCTGTAACAGCTGCATGAGAGTGGTGTTACTTTGTGTAATCCTTTGTATAATCCAACCAGATCTCGGTAATGAATGAAACTTCAATGATAATTTTGTTAACGCCCTTTAGCCGTTTATCATTCAAATAACCGTCAGTCTCTCTAATGAACTCATATTTTAAGTTCATTTTCATGAAAACTGATCTCATTTTAATTAATTCAGTGAAAAACATCATCGTTATACCAATTTACTATTCCTGAGTTAAATACAATTCCCGTCTTTTGTTTTAGAGTTTTTGAAATATTTATCAGTTGTTGTGCTATTTGCTTATGTAAATAAAAACAATTGTTCTGTCTACCAAATAGTAATTATAACTTGTGTTGTTCATTTCATAATTGATTACAACAACAAAAAAAACATTGGCACAAGAATGAAAATATGGAAATAATCCTTTTTTGTTAAATATAACAAGAAACAATGAAACAGTGATTCATACTGATTTTCATCTAACCTTGTTACATATGGAATTAGTTTAATAAAATTGCAATTTCGTTGGTCATAATTCATTTCTAAATGTCCTGAACACATTTTTTTGGAAAAGATGCAAATATAATTTAGTGAGAGTATGAAATAAAGAAACACGGAAGCGAAAAGGAGTCTATTTATGAGGGAAATAATGGTTTCAATTTAAGAAAATTAAAACGTTTCATGTAACGGACTTTTGTTTAAGCAAAAGAAATCTTCCATGTAATTTTCAACCTCGGAATATGATATGGAGACTGCACCCTTAATTCTCCAAAAATGTCTTTAAACATTTCATTATTTAAGTACATAATGAAACAAAATTGAATGGAGGAAGTCTAATAGGTTAACATCACACACACACACACACACACACACACACACACACAATTATTGAAAGAGAGAGATTTACAAGGAGTTACAAGGACAAGAGGAAGCCAAAGACCTTTCGGTCCACTCGGGGAGGTTGCTGTTATTAACAAGTTCATTTTTTTAACTATTCTAGCAGTAGTAGAAAACTGAATAGAAAAGCACAAGGCTCTCTCCACATCGTCCGCTCCCTCCCCACCGGAGAAGGGTACGGAAAAAGGTTGAAGAAAATACCTTGACCTTGGAAAGTAGCCAATGAAATTTTACAAAAAAGAAGCGAATATATAAAACTAGCTCTACATTTACGCTATGTACACAAAAATCGTACACTAGGTAGCACCTTTGTATAAACTAACATAATATATCTGTGCTAATCGTATATTACCTACTTGGTATCGTTACAAAAACCTCGAACATATGGTTATGATTTTATACAAAATATTTACAGCTCTATTTACCAAAGTATTGAGCCAACAAAGACCCTATGACCCACTCCAGGCTACAGTAGTTCCAAAAGGATTTAGGGGGAGGAAAATGATAAATTATCCATGTTTACATCCATGTCCGGGCAAAACCATCACACCGGCAAAGTGATGAAATACTTCTGCAGGAAAGGTGTTGAAATAGGAATTAAGACTGGAAATCATATTTTCAACACCGTGCCCTGCCACCTAACCTTCACAAGCCCAGCCACCCAAAAGAAGAAAGAGGAAAAAAAGAAATAAGTGAAGGCAGAAATGCAACTTTACTTCATGAAATCCATGCCATACATTTAAAAAAAAATTTTTTAGTTCATTAGGAAATTATGTATTTCTACAAAATACTTATCTAGTCCATTAACAAGGCAGGCAAGTGTGTGGGCGTGTTTTCTGTAATTGGATGTCTGTCTTGTGTATGTGTCTGCTAACTTTTTTGAATGTCGCCGAATTTCAACTTGGATCTCCCACCGTGAAAGGTATTTCTACTGCAAGTGATATACTGAATCGTTCATACTTCGCGGTGTTGTGCCACCACAAGAGTAGAGAAAATCTCTTTCCGGCGAGGAATAACAGTGGACGGTCCCTGTGTACTTGTCCATTAGGGAGAACAAAAGTTTTTTCCGTGGGTGATCACCCGTTATTGCTACAACGAATTCAAGAGTCTCCCTCTTAAAGGTGTTTATGAGGCAAGTAATCAAAAAATGAGTTGCTTGATGATTGATCATATTATGTGGGGCACAATCAACCAGAGACATCTCTCTAAAGTGGGAGAGGACTAAGTGTAGGAGGAAATTTTTAAACAAACTCCTGCAGGGTTATGTTACAATACAATAATACAATAAAAAACCTTTGGTTAAAAACCTTTGGTTAGCTTCCGCCCGAACTGTTCATTCTGAAGAAGGTCAAGCTTTTCACTCCACCTTAGACCTACAGTTTAACGTGGAATCCGAACCACGCCCCACCAGCAGCCCAGCGTCTTAACCACTAGGCCACCTAGGGTACCCATTTATCTACCAACCACTTTCTTTATTGTGTGAAAGGATGAACAGCTGGGTTTTGCTGCGCGCCGGCTGCCGTCGGGTCTCGAACCCGGGGCCGATGGATTCGTAGTCAGCGACGCTAACCACTACACCACCGAGGTTATAATATTATTTTTAAACTACTTATTTAATACGGGGCTCCAATAAACCCTAGTCCCCCCGCCTATGGCCTAAACCATTAGAGGTACCGTAAAACTAAACATACCTTACAAAAGAGAATTTAATCCTGCATTTAATGAGAAACAATTAAAACTTGGTGTTCCCGCCATTGGCTTCCAAGACAGCCTGAATTCGCTTTGGGTAGCTTGCCAAAAGTGACGTGAATAGATCTTGATCGTACGCAAATTTGCTAAAACAGTTTCAATGTGTTGCGTCATTGTATCCTTCGAAAATCGATTTGCTGCAGGTTCTTGAAACAAGAGGCATTCAACCTTGTCCTTTATAAATGATCGAATGTGTTCACAGACGTTCAGGTCAGGAGAATTTCCGGGCCATTCTTCATTTCCAAAGAAATCGATCTCATGGTTCCGCAACAACTGTTGAGTGGCTAATGCCTTAAAGCAGGGGGCCTTATCGTGCAGAAGTGTGACCTGATCGACATCCATAACATTGTTTGGGTTTCTAAGAAAAAGAATGACATGCTGGGATAGAATATCACGAAAATACTGTCCATCCCAACTCTGACCATTTGGCTTCAGCACCCACATGAGCTTCTTTGCAGTGAACAAAACAAACACACGAACACAGTCTGGACTTTTTAATAATTAGCGATAATGTTCATTGTCATCGATTTCATCTGGTTTGTGGCCCACACTCGATCATTTTGGTAGTTAGGCCGACGTGTTACGGAAACAAAAAATTCATCGGAGACAGCTAAATGCATGAAATCATCCACATCCCAATCTTCAAGATAATGGGCAAACCACATTCTGTCATCGATGTTAAGTTGAGTTTTTCTTGGCTTTGGAAGTTCATGCCAAGGCTTTAAACCTTGCCTATGACGGTACAGTCGAATGATCTCACCATTAACGATCTTTCCTCTCAACACTTCGATCTCTCTAGAAAGTTTAGCACAGCTGTTTTTCCGCTTACGCGTACCGCTTTCAACGATGTCCTTTGTTTCCTGAGAGAGTGGCAAATTTGGGCGCCCAGATTTGGTTGTATTCACTTCACATTCATCCAAAGTTTTATTCCAATTTCTTTTGACGAAGTCCTCACTTCTTCGCAACTTTTTGGCAACCCATGAACGTGTAATAAAGGTGGCTCCAGCATCACGAGCTTCCCGAAATGTTATTGCTCGTATGCGATCTATCACACGTTGACCCTCCGAATCACCAATTAATTGAGAAACCATTATATTATCACTTTATCAGCTAGAGTAATTTTAATACCTGCAATAAATAAAGAATTTTATATATTTTTATAATCACTGAAAACTATTTCGATATAAGTAAACATGTAAGAAGTTGGTTCCAGCTATTAACTATTTTCTAGAAGAAATTATTGCAGATGGAGGTACGAAATGGTTTTAGTTCCAATTCAGAATAATTATTTCTTGTCGGATTGGTATTAAATGAGAATAATTTCCTGTGGTCTACCCTGTCTATTCCACTGAGCATCTTGAAAACTTGAATAAGTTGGTCTCCAAGGTAAACAGATTTAAGCGCTCTGGTCTTTGTTGGTAGTTTTGCAGTTTCATTTAAGGGATCAGTTTTGTGGCCCTTGCTTGTACACTTTCCAACCTTTCTATATTCGTCCTAAGGGACGAAGACCAAAACTGCACATAATATTCGAGTTGAGATCTAACTAGTGAACTGTAAATAGACATTACAATCTCCTTGTTTCTAAATTGGAACTGTCTTTTAATATAACCTAGTATTTTAAGGCCCTCTTTTCAACTCCTACACAGTGCTTTGACGGTGTGGCACCATTACTGATATAAACTCCTTAGTCTTTCCCCAGATCAATCTCAGTCAAGTTCCTCCCCAAGAGAGAGAGCAATCGGTCTTCGGGTTCTTGTAACCTATGTGCATTACCAAATTCAATGAAATCTACCAAGTACCAGACCATTCGCCCAACCTATCAAGATCATTTTGACATTCTTACACCCTCCTGATTAGCTACACTATTTACTAATTTGGTATCGTCTGCAAATTTAGAAATTGTATTTGGAGCTCATCGTCTATATCGTTAATATAGATAATAAAATGTAAAGACCCAGAATGGAACCCTTTGTAACCCCATTGGTGACGGGGCCACTCCACTTATTACCACTCTCTGTTTTCTGTCTATTAACCAATCTTCAATCTAGCTGGAAACGATCCAGGTAATTCTTAGTCCTCTAACTTTAGCCATCAATCTCGCCTGAAGGACTTTGTCAAAGGGTTTTTGAAAGGCGAGATACACTATATCTACTACGCTAGTTGCGTCGTATAAAGTATACATATTATGGAAAAATTCTAACAAGTTTGTTAGACAAGATCTTCGCCGCCTGAATCCATGTTGAGAATCAAAAATTAAATTGTTTGATTCGAGGTGATACACAATACGTTCCGTAATAATGGATTCCAACAGCTTGCCAACAATTAACGTTAAACTGGTCACGCAGTAATTAAAGGGATTTTACCTATCACCCTTTTTAAAGACTGGTGTTACATTTGCTAATTTCCACTCGGTTGGGACGTTCCCTAATTCGATTGATTTTTTTTATGCAGGAAGGTGGGGCCAAGGGCAAATGCCCGCAAAAAGCGCCCCTCCCATAGAAGAAGAAGAGAGCCAAAATCAAGGTTCGGGGTTTTCGAGATGCCTAGACACTCTGCGTTTGAAAGATGGGAGGTCATAGACAGGAGGAAAGATGGATTGAGGAAGATTGTTCCAGAGTTGACCGGTTGAGTAGATGAACGACTGAAAATACCGATTAACCCTTGCATTAGATAGTTGGACAGAAAAGGAATGAGAAAGTGTAGAAAGTCTGGTACTGCGTATTCTCTTTAAAGGAGGAGGCACTTGTTTGAATATGGGGAGCTATTGAAGAATAGGGACCCCAGCCTTCTTTAGTTAGCTTTATAAGGCTAACTAACGAAAATATCATGACCTAACCTAACCAATCGTCAAGGGCGTACAGTTAACCTAACGATTGGTTAGGTTAGGTCGTGATAGTTTCGTTAGTTAGCTTTATAAGCCTAACTAAAGAAGGCTGGGGTCCCTATTCTTCAATAGCTCCGAATATGGTTACTAAATCATCAAAAACCTCTTTTAATACCCTTGGAAGAAATAAGTCAGGACCGGGTGATTTGTACTTATTCATCTTTTCAATTAGTTGTTGCAATTAGTTGTTGCAACTTGTGGTCACTAAGGGATGGTCACCGTCATACGTAATCCGTGGATTTGGTACATCAGGTAAGTCTTCTTCCGTGAAGACTGTAACGAATAACTCGTTTAACATATTAGCTACAGTATACGTATCTATATCACTAAATTTCAGTATGACAGTTCTATTTTTTATGGGATCTACAGAATTTTTAATTGGTTTTCTGCCATTAACATGGTCGAAGAACTCTTATGGGTTAACTTCGCAGAGTGAGGCAACCCTGTTAATGATATCACGTTTAGCTGATCTAATTAAGATGTAACCCTCCGAGAGAGGATATAATTTTCTGAATTAGTCGGATTGGAATGTGATTTAACCCTCATCAGGAAAAATGGGGTCAAAACATTGAAAGAAATGATGGTATTCGTTAAAACCTCTTAATGTCAAATACAAAGTTTCACTCATTTGATTGTTTTATTACAGACTTTTTACGAGTACAACACCATTTTGTGGGATTTTAGAACCGCAAGGTTCCAACAACGTAAGTAAATTGAAGGTTCCTGACGAGGGTTAAATAGTTTGTAGGCTCTATTTTTTTCCGTAATAGCACTGCCAATTTCATCGTTAAACCATTTCGGCGACTTGGTTAACAAGGAGGAAACGATTTTAGTGGGTACAAAAGTATCCTGTAATATTCTAAATTGACACCTATATGAGCTCCAGGTGACATTAACATCCTAGCTTTAATTAAGAGAGAGAGAGAGAGAGAGAGAAACGCATCCAATCACGTTCTCACAAATTAGTATGCAAATAAATGATCGTCCGAGAGCATTAAAAAGTAATATTAAATTCACAGAAGAGAACTAATTTTCGACCCAGTTACAGTGAAATCAAAATTTTGCTATGGAAGAAAAAAATGTATTATGAATTTTCGGAAGCTTATAAATAAAAAATAAAAAATGTAATTAACTTCCTCATTTCTTCACCTTTATAAAAATCACATTTCATTAATTTATCAGACTTTTCACTTCACTGATAATACGCATGAAGAATGTACGTATATATAAGCAGAAAATGCTTTAAATTTACACTTGGGGAAAAGCAGTCAATATTTCTTGTAATAATTAAAAAACAATCTCCTCTTCCATTTATATAAAAGATGATGATGCTAAATTCAAAAGCGTATTGATAATGTCTCAAAATGAGCGCCCATAAATTCCAAATTGAGGCCATGCTCTGCAAAACTTTTAAAATTTACTATTAATATTTATTTTTAGTTTTTATTAATATTAATTTGTTATTTATTCCTTTAATGAAAATATATTTTAATATTAGTAATTGATGGGCCTCAATATATGTATATATACTATATATATTTCCTGAATGCACATCGATGCTGTAGTAGTTAGCATCACTGATTAAGAATCCACCAGCCCGCGGTTCGATTTCGACGAAACAGGCGGCGTGCAGTTTACCCAGCTGTTCATTCTTAAAAAAAAGTTGGTTGGTAAATAAATAGGTGGCCCAGTAGTTAATACGCTGGGCTGCTGATCGGGAGATCGAGTGGGGGCAAGGACTTTATAATTTCGGACCACCCACCTGTGGTGCGTCGTGGTTCGGATTCTACGTTAAGCTGATGCAAAGGGGAGTAACAAGCTTGACCTATATCAGAATGAATAATTCGGGAGCAAGCAAAACCAAGGTTATATAATTTAGTAAAAACTGCAACTCAATAAACTGCAAACTCAAAAAAAAAGTGAAATCTCCAATAAAAAATGTAAAAGAAATTAAAATTACATGTATATATATATGTTGCGTATATGTAGGCAATGACCAAACTTGTTCTCGTATTCCCGAATTTGAATACTCCGAAATCTATACCCTCTGGCTAAGGCTTACATGCCAATCTCAAACTAAATACTCGTACATCTGCGATGTCTACCTTTATCTTAATTCTACTGACCATCCAAAATTCTTTGACTACCTCACTTCCAAAGTGTAATACATTCTATCCAACTCTGCTTTTGCTGAAATCTCCATTTAAGGAGATTTCAGTATTCACCTTTGGCTTGCCTCCCATTTCACTAACATCTCTGGTAAACTAGCTTACAACTTTTCTATCCTCAATGACCTTGATCAGATTGTACACCGTCAGGATACATCAATAAGTTTTTGCTATTTTTGCCAATTTTTTGGGTCTTTGACTCAATTTCTTTCTTGTGTACTAAGGTATCATTATCAAACTTTACTTCTAATCACTTTCATAGAGTCTCATTGCTGCGTATAAAGTCACGTCGGTTGGGACTTGAGCTTCCCTTTTGCTGCTGTGTGAATACAAAGGAATACAGAGGACACCAAACAGCAACAGACCGGCTGGTCCCCACGAGGCTATGTTTAAGAAGGAAGGTTAAAAGCTGGAAGAAAATTTAAAGACAAGTGAAAGTTTTAAAGCAAAGCAAAGAAGAGAGGTTGAAAGGAAGGAAGGAAGTTTAAAGATAAAGTGATAATTTTAAAGTACACAGGAGGGAATCTGAGTGAAAACTCTACAATACTTCTACGCGCTAACAAATGCTTCTAAATAGGGGTTTAAGGCAAGATAAGCATCTAGTCTCGCCCAAATTACTTTCAACTACACTGGCTGGCAATCCATTCCACAAATTAACAACACGACAGAAGAATTAAAGTGTTTACCCCCGCTAATTTGAGATCATTACCGCGAGTTCTATCTGCATTTCTGAAGGTGAAATATTTTTCGGCGTCATTATCAAAATCGTTAATCATTTTAAACACTTGGTTTGAATCTCCTCAAATCCGCCTTGGCACATGTGAAATTAAATTTGACGTTTCTAAACGGGCAGAGTTTGATTTGTTTCTAAGTCTAGGAATCATCTTTCTAACCCGTCGCTGCACACTCTCCATTCTGCTTATTAAATTTCGTAAATATGGGGACCAGAACTGAACGCAGTATTCCAGGTGAGGGCGTGCTAAGGAATTAGGATCAATGAAAGAAAGCCACCTCCAGTCTTCTTTAGTTAGCTTTATAAGGCTAAGGAAAATATAACGACCTAACCTAACCAATCGTCAAGGGCGTACAGTTGACCTAACGATTGGTTAGGTTAGGTCGTGATATTTTCGTTGGTTAGCCTTATAAAGCTAGCTAAAGAAGGCTGGGGGTGGCTTTCTTTCATTGATCCAGGTATTATATAATGTTAGCACTGTTTTCTCAGACTTAAATTCAAATGAGCTACCAGTAAATCCAAAGATTCTAATTGTTTTCTGACCACTTCGATACATTGCTTACTCGGTTTAAGAGTGTCGGCAACAATACTATCTAAATTTTTCTCTTCCGTAACACTCATTAGTGTCTTGTCGCGCATAAACTACTTTTCTTTAGCATTGTTTCTACCGACATGCAAGGTTTTACATTTATTTATATTAAAGTTTATTTGCCAAATTTCTGCCCACTCGAGTAATTTATTCATATCTTCTTGAATCTGCAAACGTTCTGCCGCTGATTTTGTTCGTCCTCTTAGTTTGGTATCATCCTCAGATTTTGAAATTATACTCTTAATTCTTATGTCGATGTCACTGAATAAAAAAAAAAGAACTGGTACCAGAACTGATCCCTGAGGCACGCCGCTAGTTACACTTTTCCAGTTAGACGCTTTGCCATTAAATTAATGACCACTCTTTGTTTACGTCCACTCAGCCAATTTTTAATCCATTTGAGAACATTACTGTGAGAATGAAGTTTAGCTAATAATTTCCTATGTCGCACTTTATCAAACACCTTTTGAAAATAGAAACACGATATCAACTGTTTTACTCTTGTCATATCATGAAGATATCATTAAAGAAATCGAGCAGATTAGTAAGACAAGATCGATTACGTCGAAAGCCGTGGTGAGAATCTTTGATTAATTTATTAATTTCTAAGTGATTAACTATTTTGTTTTGAACGAGCGTCTCCATACATTTACCGGTTATTGAAGTCAGACTACTGGGACGATAATTTCCCGGAAGCGATTTGTCCCCTTTTTTAAATATTGGTGTAATGGTTGCAAGTTTCCAACGGAACGTCCCCAGACTGTAACAATTTATTATTATTAAATACGTATGTGAGAGGGGAGACTATTGCGCAGTTCATTTCTTTAAGTACCCTTGGGTAGAGCTTACCTGGACCGGGAGTTCTATTAGGATTAATTTTACCTATGGTCGAGAGTACTTCACTTTCACTAATGGTAAAATCGTGAGGCTTTAAATGGTTATCACTGAACATGATTACGGGAACAGGAATGCTGTTCATATTTTCGTTAGTAAACACGGAAGTGAAAAATTTACTTAAAACTCCCGTCATTTGTAAGTCATCGTAAATTTGGACCAATAGTCTGCGAAGTTACGTTTTTATTCCTAAAATAATTAAAGAATTCCTTTGGATTCGACTTAATTTGATTTATATATATAGCTCATACTTGTGCTTACATTTTCTAATAAGTTTTTTGCTTCGCCTTCTCAAGAACTTGTAAGCATTTTCATCGGACAAATTACTCGTTTCTTTAAATTTGAAACGTTGAAATTTAAAAGCTACTTTTAATTTCAGCATTCCACAATTTAGGTTTAACAGACTTCACCAGTTTCTTTTTACGTAATGGAATATTACTTAATTCTAAACGTTTAAAATAATTAAAAAAATGAAGTCCTTGTGTCAATATACTTGAAAATATTTAAATCTGAAGTGACAGATCAGTTCGAATTCGTTTTGTTTGCAGTGTTGAACTTTTTCAGCTCAAATGCAATAATTTCTAGTTTATCTGTTCTATTATAGGCACAGCAGAGTTCCACCTTCTTTTGGACAGTCTCTGGGTATTTTGCAGGGGTTGGTTTGGAATTTTTTTAAATTCTGTAAATATTACA
The DNA here is from genome assembly GCA_023014485.1 of Bathynomus jamesi. NCBI lineage: Eukaryota > Metazoa > Arthropoda > Malacostraca > Isopoda > Cirolanidae > Bathynomus > Bathynomus jamesi. Next base: position 470,429 of record JAJOZX010001280.1, on the reverse strand, counting down.
GTAGGAATGCAGTGCACTTTGGACCCTTTTCAAGAAGGATGTAATTGAACTAGCTTTATCCATAACGGAAGCAACTTCTGCACTGAGACCGAGTAGTTGATTATATTTGGGAAAGAGGGTAGGTTTTAAGTATAAATTCAGTGTGTGTGCTGAGCACATTTTTCTTTTAATTGAGAGAATTTAACATGCTTTGATTACGTTTGTACCACTATCTGTTATTGCACAAATAGGTTTACCTATTTTCATTACTTCCAAACAGCTCTCAATGGCTTCCGCAATATTTTCGGAATTGCGATAATTTGCATGTAATGCAACCAGTGCAGTAAGAAATCAGTTTCCATGACGCTTGAATGAAATGAGCAGTTACAGCAAGGGATTGTTTTTCATATTTGGTGCAGCTCCACAAGTAAAAGCTCCAAAAGACTGCGAATTTGCAAACAACTTTTTCTTTACAATCTTCGTATAGATCGAACAGGTGTTTATTTTAGATATTTGAGATTTAAAAGAGTAAAATTTTCGGAGTCGGATCCAAAAGTTTTGCTCTGGCTCCAGATATCGTTGCTCCAGTTCCGCTCCAGCTTCATCGGCCCTGCTGCCGCTCCGCTCCAACTCAAGGTAGCTCTGCTCCAGCTCTTTTCTGCCTCTGTTTACTTTTGGGATTTTCAGCTCCGTCACGGATGCGGAGTTCTTGCCAACCTTATTTTATACCAAACATAAAAAATCCGCGGGGCCTGTTATGAGAAATCCGCGACCTCCAAAAGTAAGTGTCAATCACAAACAAAAATTTCTTGTCCGTAACAAATTTTCTTCATCTACAGTATTTATGAGACAAAGGAGGAGATTGTAGACACCAGTCGATCAGGGAAGTACTCCGGGGTGACTCTAGGCACGAGACAGGAATTGCTTTAGCTGATCTTTTTTTCCGTGTCTCATCTACCTGTGAGCAGTCCAGCATGCTCTCAAACACATACTTTTCCCTCTATTCCTCACTACACATGCATCTTACACATTACAGAATCTTTTCAGAATCTACAAAAAAAAGTGGCATCGTTGAGCCTTGGACACCTTGCTTTCGACTCTCTCCTTCTATGAAGGGGGTCACTTTTGCGGGCGCTCGCTCTTGGTGCCCTCCTTCCTACATAAAAAAAAACGTGAGAAGCGTTGGGTATAAAACAGTGTTGGTACAAATGAGTGTCGTTGTTAATTCCCTCCTTAGTTTAAGGAATAAGGAATAAATATGCTGTGCTGTATTGCAAGGGCAGCTAGACCAAAATAACTTTTATCTCTCAGCTGAAAAAAAATTGTCTTCGATAACTTCAGGGGACATACCAAATCCGCGGAAATTGGAGAGCTACAGACGGGGGGGGAGGGGTACTGCCCCATTATCGCGGATATTCCATAGTCTAATATATATATATATATATATATATATATATATATATATATATAGCTAAATTTTGATGACTTGGGAAGTGAAGAAAGAGAATGACCAATCCAATTCCAAACATCTTTATTTCGTTTTATCATCAAAACTATGCAAAGTAATTACATTATATTGACAATAAGATAAATTATTTACGTACACACACACAGAGAAAAGTACAAAAACATTAATAAATTGAAAAAATTTAAAAATTACAATACAAACAAGAACAGAAAAAAGTTAAATTAAAAAGATAAATATACAGAAAGGAAAGGTTACGCGGAAAGGTTACGCGAATTAAACCTATATTCACTGGAGAGGAGAAGAAAGAGAGACACCATTATTTACACTTGGAAAATAATGGAGAAACTAGTCCGTAATCTTAAGCTGAACCCTGTAATTCCCCAAACAACAGTGGAAAGTAAAAAAGGAAGACTGTAGTGTTCCCAAATTAAAGGCTACACAGGGAACATCCTTAACCCTGAAAGAAAATAGTTTCGTTGTGAGAGAACCAAGACTGTTTAATCAGCTGCCCAAAGACCTAAGGAACACGAGTGGTATTGTGGTGGACATCTTCAAAAAAAGATTAGACGCCTGGCTCAGAACAATCCCGATGAGCCGGGCGTACCTGGCTATGTGAGGTGGAGAGTACAAGAAACCAACTCACTACTTCACCAGACCAACTGGAGAGGAGGGGCGACAAGCTTGACCTTCGTGAAATGAGGAATCATCGCACGGAACATTTGAAAGGTTGAAAGGAAAGGTACATTACTCAAGGATATGTAACATGTTGAACGAGGTATATTCGTTAAGATCTGGCTTATGTTTGTAAATGAAATGGAAATAGTTTCCATCAAATTTAAATCAAACTTAGGAACACTAGAAAGGACTATAAAGTTATTTATTCTTACAGGATATCCCGTTTCCTATGAATGACTTCTAATACTTGAATTTGACGTGTTACAAAGAAGAGAAATTTTTCGGCTGCGCTTTTGACTGGAGTGAGTAACACGTGCGGCATTTTACATCGTATTAACATCTATCTTTCACAGTGACATAAGCTGTTGTGAGAAGTGAGTTTCTCGTATTATGCGTGTAAATATCTCTTAACCCTTTAGTGCCCAGTGTCACTTTACTGATTTTGTTCTGGCTAACGCCAGACGATTTTGTTCTGGCTAACACCAGACGATTTTATTCAGGCTTGGAAAAGACCTCCGGGCAGCTAAAAGGCTAAATATCCCATCAAAATTTAGTATCCCATCTTCAATTAGAAAATAGTTTTACACCATTTAATTCACACATTTGAATCTACATATTTTTCTGGTGACCTTTGGCAAGCGGTGTGATTGCATGACGGAAGATCTAGAGTGCCACGTCTAAACGCACGAACAAAAAAACGTGATTACATGTGGACAACTAACTTTAGAAAAATTCGGTTTCTAATTAAATTACCTTTAAATGTATAAATAAATAAAAATTTAATCTAAAGCAAGAACGTTGTCTAAATACTGAGCCAAATTTTCTCATTAGGGAAGCGCTTCCGAAAAACAACTATCAAAATTACCAAAATTCAAGTGAAGCAATCTTGCAAAAATGGCATAAAGAAGAAACAAGAAACAACAATGATGACAACAACAACACCAAACTACTCGTACGCCCCCAGACATTCCCCCTTCCCTCCCCGGCAAGAGTATCTATGAGGGAACAGATGCGCTGGAGAGAGGTATGCCTTCTCCCTCCACCTCAAGCGCTGCTTTCCCCTTCTCCCTCCGTTAACGAATTGAGGAATTCACTACGATCAAATGGCAGAAATGCCTGGACTTATCGGAGAAAATAAACAATTAGCTTTATATATGGAATCGTACCTGTTTTTTTTTTATCCTAAACTGCATGCCAGTAAAGGATGGCAGAATAAACAAATTAGAAGAAAACAACGAATTAAATCAGCGCATAAGCACGCTTAATGAGAGTATTCACGTTATAATGTGGACTCCAGAACCAGATGAAAGAAAATTAAAACTTAAACAGCGACCTCAAACAGGAACCGCATAAAGACCTATACTTCAGCGGGGACCCGGAGTCTCATAAGGTTTTCCAAGTGCAAAACCTACCGAAATCGTCAGAGATGCCATTAGAGTAAAACTCCGTATAACCATCCCCTTAAAATATCATTACGGAGGCAAATCGAGTTAGCAAAAATAAAATATTAATGACACTGACAAAAGAATTATAAAATTCAAATTCAGTGAAATCAGAAATAAGAAATGCAGTGATACAAATCAAACCAAATTATTAATTAAGAATAATGAATCACTCCATGATACATAAAATAAATCTTTGACAAATTATTAAAACTTTTAAATTTGTATTCAACATTATTTCGACAACTTTCGGCAGCATCTACAAACAGAGTTGCTATCAGCATAACCCGTGTTTTAGGTAAACCTATCATTACTTTAATATACCGAGTGTCCCATTCGAAATGAAACAACTTTGAAACTCTGTAATTTTTAAAGTATTAATGTGAGAATGTTGAAACTTTGCCAGTTACTACACCATATGCATAAAGTTTTGTCATAATGTTGGTTGGTTTGCTCATTGTATCAGTTTGTTTCAGATTGAATTATGTTTACCCCACAAGAAAAAGCGAAATGTGTGTTATGGATGGCCGAGTTGAAGTCCCCTACTCTGGTGCAACGGTGATTCCGTACAACCTTTCACAAGGAACCACCCACCAGAAGAGACCTATATGCATGAGTAGTATAGCCGAAAAAGGGGAGAGTGCAAGAATGTTGCAAGTGATTACGTAATGTTGCAAAGGGGGGTGGGGTGTTGGAAAAAAAGGAAAAAAAAGAAAAAGAAAAAAAGAGTACTGGCCTTTGTTGCCAACCGGGGTTGCAAGGGGCATGCAACTTGGAGGCGGAGTTCTCCCCCAATCTATTCCCACCAAAGGGCCAGAAAGGAGACAAAGGAGGAGAGAAAGGAGGAGAGTTGTTCACCTGGCAGGAGCCAAGTGCATATTAAGACTTCAGCCGAGTAGGCGTTGTTTTATAAGCTCCTAATCAGCCAGTTGGCTTAGAAGGCGTAAATGGCTTGAGTTGCCAGATACCACTTTTTAGCAATACCATTGTATACATTATTATAGACTCCTAATCAGCCAGTTGGCTTAGAAGGCGTAAATGGCTTGAGTTGCCAGATACCACTTTTTAGCGATACCATTGTATACACTATTATAGACTCCTAATCAGCCAGTTGGCTTAGAAGGCGTAAATGGCTTGAGTTGCCAGATACCACTTTTTAGCGATACCATTGTATACATTATTATATTTCTTAAAAGTTGGTTTAGAATACCGGTAGTAGGTTTAGAAGGCGTAACATGATATAATTAAGTAAAACAACATTGCATCATTCTGTTTATTATAAATATATAGAAAATAAATATACATTTCAATAATAATTGAGGAATATGCATATAATCATAACAATACAGGAAATATATACACACAATTATGGAGATATATATATAAAATAAATATACATTTCAAATAGAAATAAATATACATTTCAATAATAATAGAAATATGCATATAATCATAACAGTACAGGGGAAATATCACGCAAAATATATAAATACATTTCAATAATAATAGAAATATGTATATAATCATAACAGTACAGGAGAAATATCACGCAAAATATATAAATACATTTCACTTTTTTTAAAAAATACTAAACTCGGTCTTAATCGAGTTTACAATTACATCATTATTGCTCTGCATTACGCAGTATATGCGGCTTAATAATATTTCACCGCTTAAAGTATAGGGAAACCTGTATTCGATATGAAGGGCTTTCATATCGTTCAGTACTATTTTTGTTCCCACTTTACAACCGGTTGGTAAATCATCTTTAAATACGTCTAGAATACAATCAAAAGCACGCACAAAGAGTTCAACGTTAGCTACATTATTAAACACAAGTTTATAAACACGCTTTTCCAATCGAGGGTTTATTTCTACCGAATCGAGCTTTTCAGTCGTGAACTCACTCAACATAGCGGCAATTGAAATAATCTTCTAAATCGTTACGACAACTGCGCGTTATATAAAGAAATAGTTCTTCAGGGTGAACGGTGTAGGTGAGCTCAGCCTTGTACCGATCAATTGCTTTGTACCAAAGTTCATGGTATTTCAAAGAGTAAACTTTTTAAATAAACGTCCAGCACTAGACCATTCTCACCAGCCCTACACTCGGTAAACCCATCGAGCAGAGCGGTGTATGCGTATTCAAGTACTGTATCAAAATAAAGCATGTCCGTAACACGCGCGTCTAATATAGGTTTCAGCTTGCGGAATCCGACGATTTCAAACATTCTGTCGAGGATGAAACGGTTTCGCGTAGGAACAAGAGCGTTATTATCAGAAGCATTCTTCCACATCAGCTGTATATCAATGCACGGCCGATCGTTATTTATACACAACGTACATACAACGGCGTATGAGGGTGCGTCACTAATCTGCTCTCTTCTTGTACCTACGTTAGCATGTATTTTATAACGATCTTCACTCCACTTCTCAACTATCACGAAGATTCTATTCATCTCCTCGACACTTAAATAAACCCGTTTGTTTGTTTGTCTACATTCCGTTTCCAGTACATAGCTAATGGTACCGGAATTACGCCTGAACACGCGCAACGATTTCGTCACGGACACATCGTACGAGGCGTTGAGAATGCTGCTCGAAGGAAGTTCCATCGTATTCGAGGAGCGCACGTCCACTCGGTTCAAGCTCTGAGATAACTATGAGCCGTGTGAGGCACGCAGGTAGGCAGGAACGGTTCGACGGGCGGCTGACTCGATGATACGTGAATGGGCTTGTTCGTATGATCCGCGAGTCGTACCGAATTGTTGTACATATTTGTTTTTCCGGTACAAGAATTAATTTCATCACTACCAGCCTACGCACCAGACATTTTACCTCAGGATAAGAACTAGGAACATTTTATGTTTTACTAAACATCTTCACACTCCGGCGCACTATTTGAGAGGAACATATGCTCATATTTTTCCTTTCTCCCCATCAAACGATACTCGTCTCTAAAGTCTGTTAAAAACTCACGCAGGGCACTAGCCACAACCTCACTACGAACCTCATCATGATATACGTTAATATAGTGATAAAAATATTTAAGATTGTCCATGATCACGAGATTCACATTTTCAGTCGTAGGGTATGAGTAATCGACATGGTGTAGCATGACGTAATACCGCTTGTCACACCACCCATCCGCAAGACTCATTATCCATACCTGCTGCTTCTCTTCTGCACGCGTTGTTTCTTTTACTTCACGATGTATGTGAGACTTTATAAAGTTTAGCTCTGCAGTATACTTCAGCACATCGTCTGTGCAACGAAAGCCTTCAACGGTCTCACCAGAACATCCGTAGAGTATTTGTACATCTTGGAACTTCGCACAATCCAATGTGTTTTTCAAAGAGGTATAGGAGGGAGGAATAGGAAGTTTTTCGGTGTCCACCACATCCTGACACTTTGCTGAATACCATTTCATAAACGTTGTACAAGCAATATTAAAGGTAGCCATTTGAATACACGTTCTGATCTGAATACACGTCTGATCTCTCGGGTTTACTGCAGTCGACTGAGCACGCAGGGATTCCCAGATAGTAGCATGACTCACGGTCTTACAGTGGGCGGAGCTTAGAACTTTCACCTGCGCACACACACACACACACACACACACACACACACAAGGAGAAAGTGAAACGATAATTGAAACATGATTTATTTAATAAACGAGATATTGAAGTTATATATATTTACAAATACGATTTAATAAACGAGATATTCAAGTTATATATATTTACAAATACGTGTAATAAATCAATAGATACTTTACAAATACGATTTAATAAATGAGATATTCAAGTTATATTATATTTACAAATACGTGTAATAAATCAATAGATACGATTATATACAAGACAAATACGTGTGAGTTAACAATAGAAGCATCATACGTTATGGTATCCAAAGGGTACGGTATCATAGGTACCAGGTAACTGGTAACGTTTCCTATAGGTGTTACGGCACACCTTCGTACCCCTAAGTTCCTTCACGTCCCCCAGCTTCTGCGCCCGAAAATTGTGGGTGCCTACAATTAGTTGGGGAGGTTGTTCGCCCTCATCATCGTCCAAACATACTAGATCCTTCAACGATTCAAAGTTAACAACCCGCCAATTCGCATGTTGAGCGTAATACCCTTTGCCTTCACGATATATTTCATTTCCTCCCCCACCCTGACCCGTACCCCATAAGTCTTAGGTCCTGTTGAGACAAAAGAGTCGGCGTAAGCGTTTCCCCATACTCGTCCTTGATCTCATCAGTGAGCTCGCCGAGGAACTACCCAATAGCGGGCATGTATTCACCCTCCCTCTCTGTGAATATCACGCTATCTGTATCGGCATACAATACTCTCCGCCGAAGAGAATGCAATAGACCCCAAAGTTTTATACGGGCGTAGGCTGTTGTGAAGCTGGCCACAGGTATGTTTGTAACCCTTGAGGTATCTATGGCAAATTCAGTGTTGTTGTACTTTATTATGTAAGTATTACCTACATTCACGATCTCCATGACCTCTTTATCGGGAGCATTGGCATAATTCCAGATATCGCTATAACTTTGTGCCAAATGAATGCTCCCTCTGCCGGTATTCTGCGCAAATTTTCCCCATAGACTGTTTAGACAACTTTGCACTAAAGCGCTTGCCAGGATTCTTTACAATTTGGACACGATCAAGTTGTATACCTTCGCGGTCGCGGTAACGTTGAATATAGGCAGACTTTTCATCTTCGGTATCAACTCCTCACGGATACCCTGATGCCTCAACCTTATCCTTCAAAAAGGCGTTTATATATGGTGTGAAAAGGTTGGGTAGCTTCTGAAACCTCCACACCTCATGTATCTTCAGTATTCTATAACCATGGCGTACGGCTAGGGCCAGCTCAGGACTTGTGTATATACGCCTCTGATCTTACGCTGGTGGGGTATATGGTTACATTCGCCGTTATCCTCTTCCGCGCACTTCACGCACAGGGGAAACATGAGCTTGTCGTCGATAACGACAGGTAAGATCGGCATCCATAAATTGCGTGGGGGAGTACGTCTACGAAAGAGAGCCCAAAGTAACGATCATTCAAATTTTTTGAAAATTCATTGATGGAGGGTAGGCTAGGTCCCACCAGTTTCTCAGGAGCGCCCACGGGGTACGGATTGCTCTTCATCACGTATGGTATAAAGAACAGAAATCGTAGTAATGGAGCTTCACGCCTCCGTAGGTGGAAAGTATAGTCTGAAAGGATTTGTACGTCCTCCAAACAAGCTATCACCACATTTGAGAGGATCCAGCACCATTGAACGCTTGATCGTGTTATTTCCTCACGGTACACCTCGTCTGTCTCCATCCGTGCATCATATTCATGCTCCCACAAGACTTTGTGAGTGAACTGTGATCCTATAAGTTGATCGCGGGTGCGGGTCGATGCAAGACAGTCGGCAGGAGACCTACCGTGGATATCTCCGGCGATTCCGCACTCAGGACGGGGGCATCCATGCCACCAGCAACCGTTAAAGGAGTACACAGTCTTCACACCAGTGACACGGTTTTCACTTATCCCATCAACCCAAAAAACACGTCCATTAATCTTAATGGGTACTTCACCCGTGTTGCGGGCGTGCTTTATGTATACACCTGTCTGTTGCTGTAGGTGTATGAGCCAGTGGTGGCCGGTATATTCCCCCATGGTATATTCCACCACGGTAAATTCCACCAGGTAAATTCCACCAATGGTAAATTCCACCAAAGTAAATTCCACCAGGTAAATTCCACCAATGGTAAATTCCACCAGGTAAATTCCACCCCAAATTATTTAAAATAAAATATGATGTAAATAAGTAAAATGTAAATATTTTATTCATATGGGTACAAATAGAAGAATACAATGAATATTACAATAATTTATGGTGCTTTTCCAATATGTGCTCTACCGCGAAATTTACATTCCAATACGTGATCTACCTTAGATTATTCGGATTAGCAGCAGGTACGTTAGTTAGCCTTATAAGGCTAACTAACGAAAATATCACGACTTAACCTAACCAATCGTCAAGGGCGTATAGTTGACCTAACGATTGGTTAGGTTAAGTCATGATATTTTCGTTAGTGCTAATCCGAATAATCTAAGGTAATATTTACATTTTACTTACATTACTTAAATATGATTTAAATAAGTAAAATGTAAATATTACCTTAGATTATTCGGATTAGCACTAACGAAAATATCATGACTTAACCTAACCAATCGTTAGGTCAACTATACGCCCTTGACGATTGGTTAGGTTAAGTCGTGATATTTTCGTTAGTTAGCCTTATAAGGCTAACTAACGTACCTGCTGCTAATCCGAATAATCTAAGGTAGATCACGTATTGGAATGTAAATTTCGCGGTAGAGCACATATTGGAAGAGCACCATAAATTATTGTAATATTCGTTGTATTCTTCTATTTGTACCCATATGAATAAAATATTTACATTTTACTTATTTACATCATATTTTATTTTAAATAATTTGGGGTGGAATTTACCTGGTGGAATTTAACATTGGTGGAATTTACCTGGTGGAATTTACTTTGGTGGAATTTACCATTGGTGGAATTTACCTGGTGGAATTTACCGTGGTGGAATTTTCCGCGGTGGAATTTACCTAGAACCGAGCCAGTAAATAGCCTTGTGTCCGTAACTGCGGGGGTTGTTTCGGTGAATAATGGCTAAGGTGCCTTTAGGCATGAAGTTATTCTTGAACACCGTAAAACATAATGATGCGATGGTGGTTGCGACTTGCAGTGGATCGCATTTGAAACGGGCTATGTACATCCTTCTAAAGGCCTGGAAACATACTCTAAGCACGCGCACATCATTCACGCAATAACGCTCACATTCATCAGCTATATTATAAGGGTTACTTTCATTAAAACTGTCGTAGTATCGATCAAAGTCTTCACGTTCATCCATACAGTCAAAATAATGTTTGGGGGGTGGTGGGCCTACGTAGTTTAAAGTCTCGCTGGTGAGGAAAGTGTATGGGAAGTATCCTTTGGAAACTTCAGCTGCTACTCCCATCACCTTGGGTAGCTTTGCTAATTTACAAGGTGTGAATAATAAAGTATCTTTAAATTGTACATTGCCTCTTATCTGCATCTGTATTAATTTGTTGCCTCTTTTCAATGGATCACCTGTAAATATCTCAGAGGATTCGTGTTCAAGCAACTCCTTATAAAGGAACTGCGTGTCAAACTTTGCCCCGTTATGGGCGAGAATATACACAGTCATTTTTTTGAACTTGTCGGCTAACTTGACAATATAGGACACAAATAGTTTCACAGGACTATCGCTGACATTCGTTTTAAAAACGTTTGTCCGTTTACCACATTTGGGGCACTCGTCACATTCGATACCCATACACTCATCACAGATAGTCTGGCTCACAAGTAAATGTGGAATTACCTCTTTGGTTTCAGCGTTCGTATATGTTTCTATATCGTAGTATACAGTTATACAAGGGTTATTTTTAGGCTTAGCATCTTTCATATAACATACATGCTTTACTCCATCCGCCTTATATTCCTCCTGGCATGTAGGACAGTGAATTACGTCACACTTGTGCTTAAATTTTCCCCAATTATCCATTGTGTGAAACATACCACATTCACAGATTCTCATTTTCCTGCACGTGCCAATTGATTTATGGAAATCAAAACAGCTATTATTGAAAAATGTGCGTCTACACACATCACAGTCTCTCTTCTCAGCTTCAACTACACGGCTTTCACATTTGGTGCTTTTACACTGCTCACATACCATGTGACATTCTTTACAATGTCTCACTATATCATCCGCAAACTCGAGGCACCCCTTACACAAATCATGATGTCTCCCATATTTTCGACTTTTGTCATAACTCGCGTAAAGCCACCTTATATTACGGATGGGGAGATACGTTGTCCCTGACAATCCTAAAATAAGTAGGGGCCTTGTACGATCTCTCACACAGCTTTTAAAAACATACACAGTCCTACGACGATCATCCAACCCAAACACAACTATGCGGACATTCATTTCCTGTTCTACCCTTCTCAGCTCTTCAGGACCCATATTACAGTCAAATTCAAGTTCACAGTCTACAGCTAGTTTACGGGCATGCTCCACGACTGTAGGCAACCAAATTTTTTGAGTTCGTGTATTTTGTACAGTAAACATACGTGCTAAGAGTACTGCTATAAAGCCGCAACCACGATCGACGTTTATATGCTTCGTAAATAGCTTGAGAATTGAAGTTAAGAGTATACGGTATGGCACTATGACCCGCAACACGGTATACATGGTCAATATTTACCGTGAAGTTGTCCATATTGAAGGCTATACTACTTTGGGCGGCTTGCATTATACGTCCTAATATATATTCTACATCTTCAGCCGCCAAACGTCTAAATGGCACTATCACCCAATAATCGTCTACATCACCGTCATCTGACCCGAATCCAAAGGACAGACTCGTCCTGACTTCACGCTCGTCGCGATTCTGAAGAGCAAACTCTATAATACGCTCTACAACCCGGCGTAGTCCGCGCTCAATTCCACTGCTATACATGACTCTAGGGTCGACCCTGACTCTATACCGATTTCTAGTCAAGGCTGGGGTGGGGGCTGCGGATCGCACCAATTCCAGCGTTATACCATCCTCAACAGAACGGGGGGCGGCGGATGAATTAGTGGATATATTAGCGAAGGCTGCTGATGGGGGCCCTGTTGCGTAGGAGGTTGATGGTTGGGGCTCTATTATTGTAGACTTAACAGAACGGGGGGCGGCGGATGAATAAGGGGATATATTAGGAAGGTGCTGCTGGGGGCCCTGTTGCGTAGGAGGTTGATGGTTGGGGCTCTATTATTGTAGACTTAACAGAACGGGGGGCGGCGGATGAATAAGGGGATATATTAGGTGCTGCTGGGGGGTTGTTGCGTAAGAGGTTGAGGGTTGGGGATCTATTACCGCTGCAACAGACGCGTATTTCGGTCGCTTTATACCTGACGTGGGTTCTCATACCTCCGCTTTGGACGTGTTACCGGTATCGCTGGTGAGGGTTCAGGGGAGGAGATCACAACTACACTGTCGTCGAGGTCATCCGTAATGATGGGCTGCTCTACCTCATCGTCATTCACGGTTCTGTGGGAGAAGAAATATAAGGATCAGCACTCAAAATTTGTAATATTTTGTAAATGACCACTTAGGAGTGTGACGTGTTAGAAATGGACTCTGTAGAAAAATTCAGATTCACGAGCCCATCCACATGTATTATATCTGGACCTACAGGATGTGGTAAAACTGTGTTTATGCTTAAAATCATTAAAGAAAAGGGGAGATGTTCTCGAAATTTGTGCATAAAGTTATATGGTGCTATTCGACGTATCAATCAGTGTTCAACGAGTACCAAGATGATATTTTGTTCCACAAAGGCGTATATGACGTTAATTCGTTAAAGGGAAATGAACATACAATCATTGTAATTGACGATCTCATGTTGGAGATGGATAAAACGTTTGCCGAGACATTTACAGTATTCTCCCACCATCTTAACATAAGCGTGTTCTTCATCAATCAGAATCTATTTTTCAAAAATAGATACATGCGCGATGTGTCGTTAAATACGCAATATCTAGTCTTATTCGCGCAACGTAGAGATGTATCACAAATTGGGGTATTAGCCAATCAAATGTTCCCGAATCAGCGTAAGGAGTTTTTGGAAGTTTATAAAGAAGCTACAAGCACGCGTTACGGATATTTGCTTTGCGACCTTCATCCGCGAAACACGTTTAGAGTGCTTCTGCGAACGAATATATTTCCAAACGAGCCTGAAACGGTGTATATTCCAGAATGACAAAGAGACTAAAGAAATACCGTGAATTAATAAAAATCTATCATCGACTGCCCGGGCAATGCAGCAGATGTTTATTAAAAATATCGACGCCGACTTTTTAAAATGCATCTGTGAAATCTGTCTTAACGTTATAAATTGCAATGTATCAATGAAAACCCATCAGAAGGCTCGCCTACGCCGCTACAAGAACATAATACGTGCACTCGCTCGTAAAAGCCAAACTGTAGCGAAGAAAAAACGAATTATTGTACAAACAGGAGGGTCATTTCTCCCCATCTTATTTTCAGTTTTGGGTCCTTTACTGACTAGATTAATATAATGAAGAAAGTGGTAGTGATTCCCCACGAGGTGTACGCTCACTGCAAAGGAATCCAGACACGATCTAGATCCCCGTAAAAGCAGACTTAAAAGAATGGAAAGCGAATTGTTAGCCCTATTAAACAGTGAAAAAACACCTGATGAGAAAAGAATCTTATACCAAGAAGCTCTGCAGAAATTTCTTCACGAGTACGAAAATTATAAGAGCCCTACAGAGATTCCTGTGGTTATTAGGCACAGCACGGGGACGATGGACATGGCGACATAGGATCTGTACCCGACGATACAGCTGACCAACCAAAAAGATTAGCCACACAACATATCGAACATGTATTAAAAAATACCCTCCCACTTACATTGAGGAGTAAAGGCTTAAGTCTTTATAATCTATTGAATGAGGATCCGCCATACAATGGACCGATACAGGGGAGATCATTGTGGAAGGATCAAAGGTACAGGGATCGAATATCGTAGACATTGTCCATGATCTGGTGAGAAAGTGGGATAGGCCATCACCATCAGGATGGAAGCATATTAAAGCAAGACTACAACAAATAAATGTCCCTAAAACGTTGATAGGAAATCTGAACAGGTTAAAAGACTTGGAACATGCAACGCTGTGACACAATTGAAGGCGCCGTCACCCCCGGCGGTAACACCTTTGAAGAGGAGCAAGAAGAGGTTAAACCAACCCTACCCACGTGCCTCTAAAATACGCAAATGGCTAACGTATTAACTAAACGCTATTATGACATTTCTACCCCATCCTCTTACGGCGGCGTAGATAGACTGTACAGAAGTGTTTACGGAGTAGGAAAAAAAGATGTTGAAAGATTTTTGAGGGAGCAGGACGCTTATACGCTTCATAAGCCTGTGAGAAAAAGGTTTAAAACAGCCAAGACAACGGCTTCCTCGATTGATTCTATTTGGCAAGCAGATTTAACAGACATGCAAAGATATTCTGTGTATAACGATGGTTACCGCTACATTCTATTCATAATAGACGTATTCTCTAGATATCTGTGGCTAGTTCCTCTGAAAAATAAATCACCTGAAACAGTTGCTAAAGCCACCAAAACGCTAATGTTAAAAGAAAACAGGGTTCCTGGCTATTTTTGTACGGATATGGGGAAGGAGTTTATAGGCCGTGCTTTTCAGAATATGTTGACAGAGTTTAATATCAGCTATTACACAACCAATTCTATACATAAGGCTTCTTTAGCTGAAAGAGTTCAGCGCACCATAAAGGAACGCATGCACCGTTATTTTACACATAAAAACACATACAGATTTCTAGACATTCTGGAATCATTGGCATCATCCTACAACCGCTCACACCATCGCACGATTGGGGCAACACCTAACGAAGTTTTAGAAAGAGGTACGCTCCCGAGAAGAGATGGATCACCACCACCACCACACTCTGCGCGCTTCAAAATCAATGATTATGTAAGGCTGTCGCGTTCGGGGAATAAATTCGCAAAGGGTTTTGAGCAAGGATGGACACGCGAGATTTTTAAAGTTAGGGCTGTGAGACCTAAAGGTGAGATAATGATGTATTACATTGAAGATTTGAATGGGGAAGAAATCTCAGGAGGCTTTTACCGCGAGGAATTGCAGAAAGTTGCGTTTAATTTAGAAAAAAATGTGTTTAAAATTGAGAAAATTTTAGGAAGCAAAGGTTCAGGAAGGAGAAAAATGTACCTGGTGAAATGGCTAGGGTACCCAGAAAGCTTCAACACCTATATAAAAGCTGATGCAATAATGAAGCTTAAATAGTATGCAACATGGCTCCTAACCATTTCTACGTCACACTCCCGTCCTCCTCGTCCCTGTCTGTACACCCTAACAACACGCTAGCCAACTTTGTAACAGAACTCCATGGGCACATTGAATTGGGTCGTGATTCGTATGAGGTGGGGATATGCGAAATTCAGCTGGACACCGTCTTTTTAAATATTGAACATAAAGAAACCGTTTTTACGATTCTTAGAGACATTGACGAGTGTGAAAAAGCTGGGGTAGCTATGGATGAAACTATGCGCATCGCTCGGACTAAGATTGCACGGTATTACAGTACAGAAGTAAGACTAGGCCGGGTCAATATGGTTCGGCCGAGGATGTTGTGAGAGGCTTAAACGTAAGTTTAAGAAACTCAAACCTTACGAATGATTTAGTATATGAAATCGTAAACAACCCTGCACATACACTAATCCTAAAATCAAAGACTAACAGACGTCTTAAAGAACATAGAAAGTTCAAAATTCTAACCAACGGCCGATATAGCGCAGCCTTCCAAAGAGACACATTTCACGAGACACAGTATAACTTGTCCAGATTAATGTATCAATTGAAGATGGAGAAATTGGCTGAAAGGTCCCCAGACATGTGCTATATTTACAGTAATATAGTGGAGCACCAGTTTGTTGGGGATACCCAGGCACGCCTGCTGCGCATTGCTCACATCCCCAACCATAGAGGAAGGAGTTTGAGTATTACATATGACAGACCCCATTATGTGAATGTCGCAACTAATTTAATAACCAATATCACAATATATATAAGAACGATTGAGGGCGAAAACTTCCCATTCGGTAACGGGAGCTTAACAGTGAAGCTACACTTTCGACGCACTGAGTTATAATGGATAGAAAGCCTTTCACCGTCTATCGAGGGATGCGATACCAGCGCGGTAGTGGACTTGGATCCATTTTTTCATCCATACTACGTACGGCTGTTCCTTTGCTGAAGAGGGGTGCCAGATACCTTGGAAGGAAAGCGCTACAATCAGGCCTTAACACTGCAGAAGACATATTGGCCGGGGCTAAACCTAAAGAAGCTCTAAAAAAACATTTAAAGCGTACACGGAACGAAATCATCAAAGATGCAAAGAGAAAAATGCGTGGTGGCGGGAAGAAGAAGAGGGCTCCCCGGAAGAAGAAGGGGTCACGTGGTATTAAACGTAAAAGGCTATCAAAAAAGAAATGCTGTAAGCGAATGAAACCTATGGTTGACCACTTTTTTGACTGATATAAGCTAAGGATATTGATCTCATGAATCATAGTTTGTTTACCACTTGTCGAGAGAGGAGTCACTATTTCGCCATGGCACGCTTCATCCACCCATGTAGTTCACAATGCTGTAAATCGGAGCTGTCCTTTTTGAGCTCCCGCCAACCCAAGTTTCTATTGAGCACAGTGACTTTATTACAATTAACCCTTTAAACACAATTAGTTCCCCGAGTGCACCTATAGAATTCGTGATACCCAGCTCAGGTCCTTACTTTTTTGATCCAAGCTGTGTGCACATGTACGCTAAGCTACGTATAGCCCATTCTGATGGAACGGTCTGCGATGACAAATATGCTGTATACCCTGAAACAAACTTTCTGCACGCCATATTCAACCAGTGTGACGTATATTTAAATCAGACCAACATATCGGCAGGCACGGGGTACTATCATCTACGAGCCTATTTGGAAAATGTCCTCAACTTTTCCAAAGAAGCGAAGGCTACCTTTTTAAGTGCGGAGGGATATTATCAAACTAAAGATGAAAATAGTATAAAGGACAAATTTAAAAATTCTAAAAAGAAAATATACGAGTGTTTTGGACGGTTGCACACAGATTTCACTTTCCAGGAGAAGTTGCTTGTGAACGGGGTGGATATGAAAATAAAGCTCACCCGCACGAGTCCTGAGATCTGCTTAAATCTGGATGTGAATCAAGAAGAGGGTGCAAAGTCCGTTGTGGTTCACATTATGGACACATACCTCCGCGTACGGCGAGTGAAATTAAGTTCACCAAAACAACTAGAAATTGAGAAAAATTTACTAAACGCTACAGTGAAATATCCTATTAACAGAGTGCAGATCAAACTATATACGGTTCCTGCAGGGTTGGCATCGAAGCAGATAGAAAACATTGCCCTGGGAAATCTTCCTAAAAGGATATTAATCGGCATGCAGGACCACGCTTCGGTGAATGGAAAATATAAAAAGAGTGCCTTTAAATTCGAGAATTTCGGACTTAAAAATATAACTCTATACGTTAATGGCACTGCTTTGGGTGGAACAATGGGTACGGACTATTCATCAGACGCTGTGTTACCTCTTTGTGCCAGAGCCTATAGTAATCTGACCCATATTGCAGGTGATTGTGATGAGCTTGGTAATGGGGTAACGCAGGAAGAATTCATTGATCAATTTAACCTTTATCCGTTTGACATTACACCTGACTTATCTGCTAGCGTAAATACCCATTTAACCCACAGCAGAGCGGAAACATCTCAGTGCGGCTGGAATTCGCCAAGCCTATAGACGCTCCTATTAGTGTACTAGTATATCTCGAATCGCAAGCCCTAATAGAAGTAGATAGATTTAGAGCGTTATCACTGACTTTTAAAATGGATGCTAATACACTTCAGAAAGTAATGGACGAGTCACACGTTCCAAATTTATCGGCGTGTTTGCGAAGAATGAAACATTGAGTTTGCCAAGTACGCGAGAATGCGGTAGTCTTATTGTGAACACAGATCATCGGTAATGAAGGGATTCACTGGATCGCTGTCTATTTTAAAAATAGACAGCGCCTGTACTATTTTGATTCACTCGGTACTCAACCCTGGAGTGACCCTATTATTGTAAAATTTCTCGCTCAGTTACATATTCCCGAAGTTGTATGGAACCCATTTCGTATACAAGGATATTTTACTAATGTTTGCGGAATGTACTGCGTCTCATTTCTCATGCATATGTCAAATGATAAAGAATTTATAAATTTTTTAAATTTATTTGACCCGTGTCACACTCGCCGAAACGATGAAATGGTATGCAGACAGATAAAAACCGTTTTCCAATTGTACGTACTCGTTGTATATTATAATGTTTTTGTTCGTATATTTGTAACGATATATTCTGTAGTTGTTATTGTACTGATTTCTTTCATTTAATAAATTTATGAAAATATATGTGTCTTCTTCCCAAAAAGATCGAAAAACACTTACATTATTTCGGTGTGACATTGCTGACTGATCAGTATATCCTCCGTATTCATGACCGAGATTCTTCAAAAGATTGTATAACACGTGTCAAATCCTCATCGGACCTTAAAGGAATAATGTTCATTCTTTTAAAACATATACAGAGTATACAGACAGATCCCCATTATGTGAAGATATCTTTGGTTCATTTAAGAGGAATAACATTGATTACCATAAAAAATTTCGATTTTAGCATAATGGGATAAGAGGTAAAACCAAATAACATTGATTGCCATAAAAAAATTTCGATTTTTGGCGAGTATCTAAATGAATATTTGACGAGATACTACAACCTCCATATATATAAATCGAATTATAGACACTTACATTTCTATGGTAGTCCCTTGCGTCGGATTGTAAGGAGCGTCACTGCAAATATCTTCAACGGTTTGCGTTGGAAATAATTCATCACGGTCAATCGCGTTAAAAAGACTAATTGGTTAATGCTGCAGTCACTTTCTTCATACAATCCGGGGAGACGTACAGGTCCATGGTGGAGGATGTGTGACATTGCTGACTGTTCAGTATATCCTCCGTATTCATGACACGAGATTCTTCAAAAGATTGTATAACACGTGTCAAATCCTCATCGGACCTTAAAGGAATAATGTTCATTCTTTTAAAACATATACAGAGTATACAGACAGATCCCCATTATGTGAAGATATCTTTGGTTCATTTAAGAGGAATAACATTGATTGCCAAAAAATTTCGATTTTAGCATAATGGGGATAAGAGGTAAACCAAATAACATTGATTGCCATAAAAAATTTCGATTTTTGGCTAGTATCTAAATGAAATATTTGACGAGATACTACAACCCATCCATATATATAAAATCGAATTATAGACACTTACATTTCTATGGTAGTCCCTTGCGTCGGATTGTAAGGAGCGTCACTGCAAATATCTTCTACGGTTTGCGTTGGAAATAATTCATCACGGTCAATCGCGTTAAAAAGATTAATTGCCGTTAATGCTGCAGTGTCACTTTCTTCATACAAATCTGGGGAGACGTACAGGTCCATGGTGGAGGGAATGATTATTCACTGACGCGAAAATAGCTACTGTTACTCCAAACTGAAAAATATCCCCTTTTATATGCACAATCGCTGGCTGCCGGTGTAGCTGGGTGGAGCTATGATGTGTACCAATCCGCTATAACGGGTCCGGACGAGTAATTGCATCTTTATATTTTCACTAATAGATTTAATGCTCGTATTACTCCTTTGAAAATTATTTGGTGATTCTTATAGAACTTTTGATACTGATTCCGGTTTCAGAATTTTTCTATCACCCATAGTTTTCGAGAAAATAATATTTCCATTTACTCAGAGTTTCCCCTTATACACAATGCAGGTCCTGTACACAATTGTTTGAACACAATTGCTCGAAAACCAAAGTTCGAAAAACAAAAAGTATTAAAAACATTAAAAGTTAAAAATCTTTATTCATACGTTATTCAAAGTTAAAAATCTTTATTAATAAAACAGGATAGAAGCATATGAAAGTCAAGGTAAACTATAGTTAGGTTAGGTTAGGTTAGGTTAGGTCTCTTACATATAAAAATCCATTCACTAAGAGCATTGGCTTTCCTTTCTCACTCGAAACAAACTCTGCCATTTTAAGGGTGGTTTAACTGCAGCACTATAAATGTTATAGTTTAAATGAAGAGGCTAACCTTCTTATTTACGTCTTCGTATTTGCGTCTTGGCAACTAAGATTTTATTTAGTTGGCTGTTCATTCGAACAATTATAACGTCGAATAATTGTTTGCTTCGAACAACTGTTTTTCGAACTATGGTTTTCGAACAATCGTCCGTAATTCGATTATTATTTATTATAATTGTGGGTATAGTTAACCTGGAAAAAAGAAAGTAAATTTAAATTAGTACACTTAATTTTAAATAATATTTTGGGAAAACTGAGTAAATGGAAATTATTTTCTCGAAAACTATGGGTGATAGAAAAATTCTAGGTTACGTAAATGGAACTTGCTGGCAAAAGGTAAAACCATATTCCTTTATTTGAACAAAACTCACTTTCTTTCTCTCTCTCTCTCTCTCTCTCTCTCTCTATATATATATATTATATATATATATATATATATATATATATATATATATATATAATTGTGGGTATATCTAAGAAATGGAGTGAAGAGGTTTTGTTCAAGCTGTCTGGGAGAAAGGTAAAAATTATGATCAGAAAAAATCGCCTCTGGCAATAGGTGAATCAAATTGACACAGGCTCCTTTTCCTCGTGTGTGTGTGTGTGTGTGTGTGTGTGTGTGGTGTGTGTGTGTGCACGAGTGTTTATTGTTTATTATATATATATATATATATATATATATATATATATATATACACATCAAGAGCGGTCTGGAAGGAAGATCTCTCATGTCGTCCGACCCCGTTATAGCGGATTGTGTTTTGGCTAATTTCAACTTTTAAATGAATTGTTTCGTAAATTTTCATTTCGTTTCGTTGTTCGTGACTTAAATATTTATAATAAAAATTAAGTGTGTAAAAAATATTTATTTAATAAACAGAATTTAATTGGATTCATCTACCGTCATATAAATATATATTGTGGTACCTATTTAAATGGATGAGTAATATATGGTTTTTGCTATCTGGAACACATGGCGCTATCTGGCAACTGAATACATGGCGCTATCTGGCAACTCAGCCAGAATAGAGGTTTATAAAAGACGAGAGACGACTGACGGAGTCATTCAAGCTCGGCTCCCAGCCGAGCAAGGACCTCTGGTCCTTCTCTTTCTGGCCCTTTGGGAAAACCCCTTAGAGGCCTCTTAGGTTAGGTAAACGAAAATAGCTTGGGGGAGAACTCCGCCTCCAAGTTGCATGCCTTGCAATCAAAGGCAACTTCTCTCTCTCTCTCTCCTGCAGGTGTACCCCTACCCCCCCTTGGTTCAGCCAACTGGCTGATTAGGAGCCTATAAACAACGCCTACTCGGCTGAAGTCTTAATATGCACTTGGCTCCTGCCAGGTGAACACCTCTCCTCCTTTCTCTCCTCCTTTCTCTCCTTTCTGGCCCTTTGGGGGAATAGCTTGGGGAGAACTCCGCCTCCAAGTTGCATGCCCCTTGCAACTCCGGTTGGCAACAAAGGCCAGGACTCTTTTTTCTTTTTTTCTTTTTTTCCTTTTTTTCTTTTTTCCCCTTTTTTGCAACACCCCCACCCCCCCTTTGCAACAACCCCAACTCCCTTTGCAACATTACGTAATCACTTGCAACATTCTTGCACTCTCCCCTTTTTCGGCTATACTACTACATGGACCAAGAAATTTGAGGAGACTGGCAGTGTTCTAAAAGAACACTCTGGAGGGCGAACAAGATCGGAAGATGTGAACGAATTCGCGCGCCTTTGGTAGTAGCCCGAGAAAGTCTATCCGTCGTGCCAGTGTCGAACTGCAGATTCCTCGTTCAACTGCGCATAGAGTCGTGCGCAAGCGGCTGTAGCTCTATCCATATAAACTTCAAATTGTTCAGCATATGACATGTGAAGATCTTAACAAAAAGAAACATGCTATGCACAATGTATCTAATGTATCTAAATGTTATAATTCACATATACCATACGAAACTTTATGACATTGACTATTTACTGTGTGAATATCACATTGTTTGCATCATTCAATAAAAAATTATGAGGGTTCAAAGTTGTTTCATTTCGAATGGGACACCAGGTACTATAGTATAATAATTAATTAAAGAAAAAGCAAAAGTTTTATAAATTTATACTGTCTTACAGTTTTATAATTCTATTATCGTTATAATCTTATAATTTTTAATTTTCATAGTCTTTCAGGTTTTTAATTGTTCCTTTAAGATTTTATAATTCTATAATTTTTTAACTTTTCAATCCTAGTTTCATTGTGGATACATATACAGGGTGTACATAAAGTCAGGATCTATTTTTGTGAAGCACTTGGAAATTATATAGAATTCAATCATAAAATGATAAAGTGGTAACATTTATCAAATAATTAAGAGTAGGATTCGACGTGACGCCCATCAGTATCCCTGCACACTGTAGGGTGGATCGATTTTACATTTTATTCGATTTCCATATTCTAATAGAGACAAAAACTTGCGCATGCATGAGAAAATAGCCTCTGCAAAATCTTAGCTTAATAGGTAATCATCTTCTGCCCCCGGCAGAGCGATGAAAATCATATTTTAGTAGTCAAAAACGTATTTTTAAACCCTAGCCTAGAGTCATAAAATTTTGCGTGTGTTATTTCATGCCTAAGCAACGATATAAATGCTATGGGAAATATAAATGCATTATTTAAGACAAAGAGCCGATCTGAAAATATGTATAATATACATATTTTCAGATCGGCCCTTTGTCTTAAATAATGCATTTATATATTCCCATAGCATTTATATCGTTGCTTAGGCATGAAATAACACACACGCAAAATTTTATGACTCTAGGCTAGGGTTTAAAAATACGTTTTTGACTACTAAAATATGATTTCATCGCTCTGCCGGGGCAGAAGATGATTACCTATTAAGCTAAGATTTTGCAGAGGCTATTTTCTCATGCATGCGCAAGTGTTTGTCTCTATTAGAATATGGAAATCGAAAAAAATGTAAAATCGATCCACCCTACTGCACAGCTCAAATCGTTCCGCAGCATTTCTAAACACATTCTGGAGCATTTGCGGGGTTATGTTATCTGCAGCAATTCGTATACGTGTACGTAAGTTTTCAAGACTCGTAATCTTCGTCTGATAGACATGCGATTTGATAAAGCCCCATGCAAAGAAATCTAAAGGGGTTAAATCTGGTGATCTCGCTGGCCAAGGTCTGTTGCTTCCGCGTCCGATCCAGCGATTTGGAAAACGTCCATTTAGATAATCCTGAACAATTTTGGCATAGTGACAAGGAGCACCATCATGTTGATAGACGACGGGGATAGGATTGTTAGTACCGTCGTCTATCAACATGATGGTGCTCCTTGTCACTATGCCAAAATTGTTCAGGATTATCTAAATGGACGTTTTCCAAATCGCTGGATCGGACGCGGAAGCAACAGACCTTGGCCAGCGAGATCATCAGATTTAACCCCTTTAGATTTCTTTGCATGGGGCTTTATCAAATCGCACGTCTATCAGACGAAGATTACGAGTCTTGAAAACTTACGTACACGTATACGAACTGCTGCAGATAACATAACCCCGCAAATGCTCCAGAATGTGTTTAGAAATGCTGCGGAACGATTTGAGCTGTGCAGGGATACTGATGGGCGTCACGTCGAATCCTACTGTTAATTATTTAATAAATGTTACCACTTTATCATTTTATGATTGAATTCCATATAATTTCCAAGTGCTTCACAAAAATAGATCCTGACTTTATGTACACCCTGTATAACAGTATGTTCTTACTTAAGTTCTTGCTTTACAATAACTGCTTTTTTATTTTTTCGCATAGACTGTTGTGTGTATATATATATATATATATATATATATATATATATATATATATATATATATATATATATATATATATATATATGTGTGTGTGTGTGTGTGTGTGTGTGTATATACTGTGGAACTACCTCAGAAACACTTGCAATATAAATGTATATTCATAAAATCCAATATTCAATTTTAGCCATCTACCGACCACCAGCTAGTGACGTATCAACTTTTATTACAAATGTCAATAGAATTTTAACCTTCAATCACAGCGGTAACAGTTGTGTCATTGCAGGAGATTTAAATATTAATTTCACAAAAGAACATTCAAATAATAATGCAAGCTTCCGCCTGTTGCGTGGCACGGTCAGAATGCCGATCGGCTCCCGGGGCCGGACCTATTCTCAGCGTGCTATTTTTTCAATTACAGGGAGCAATTGCGTGCTCCCCGAACTACTCTTACTCTCTGGCGACATTAAGACTAATCCAGGCCCCACTACAACTTACACATGTCTCCATACACAAAGACATGGACACAATAACACCATGAGACACATACAGAAGTATAATATTAACATATTACAGTACAACGTAGATACAAACAAAATCATGCAGCTTAGGGAATTCGGACACAAACAAAACATTCACATAGCACTTATACAAGAAACAAAACTAAAACGCACACACAAAACACCCACCATCCCTGACATCACGGCGATCCATCAAGATCGTACTGGGGGTAACGGGGGTGGACTCATTACTTACATACGTAAAAGCATTAGCTACACTGATGCTACCCAAAACATTACAAACACAATCCAAGCAGCTAACACGATAGAAATACACGCAGTTAACATTAAAACACGCGCAAAACACAACACCACACTAATCAACATTTACATCCCACCAGATAGTTCACCTCAGGTGACAGCCAATTACAATTCACAGTTACACAGTCTGGCCTCTCTCACTAATGTCATCTTAGGAGGAGACGTCAACGCCAAAGACACTAGTTGGTACCTACACAACCCAAACAACACCAGAGGCGCCAACATAGCAACACAACTAAACAGCCTCTTCTTTCTTAACAATACAGAAGAACATACACACATACCACATCAAGCAGGATACTCAAACTCCTCCCCAGACATAACGTTCTGTTCCCCCTCACTAGCAACACATACACAATGGAGAACAGAAAAACAACTGTCATCAGACCACCTACCCATCATCATTACATTACATTCTACACTCTGCCCCAACAGCCTTAGGCACACTTACAGAAATTACAAGAAAGCTGATTGGGAACAGTTCAAAATACAGACTGAGGAACAATTCACCACATTAAACAGCACACCCATCATAAACATCAATACAACACTCAAGACATCTAATCAGATCATCAATAATACAAACAAATACATACCCAAGGGCAACATTAGGAAATACAACCCAAATTACACTAAAGAAATAGCCCACCTCATAAGGCAACGTAACAACCTCAAATATAACACAAAAACACCACACACAGAAACCATAAAACAGCAGATACAACAGCTCAACACAGAAATAAACAACAAATTCAAAGAAAAACAAACAGAAACATTGAGGGAATTCATAACAACACTAAACCACTCCACAGATACATCCAGGCTATAAAAGACTATAAACAGCATTACCCACTCTAACAGCGGCATTCACACCTCACACGCGGCTATCTGTCGCAGCCAAAATAATATACCAACATACACACAACAAGCTAACATTCTAGTTAATCACTACGCAAAGATAAGTCACTTAAACAGAGACAACAACCAGAAATACGCAGACAGACAAAGAGCCAGACACAAGAAAACCTACAGACTCGACACGACCATTACACCCTTCAATACAGACCAGACCACCAAGATCATCAAAAACATTAAGAATTTAAAGGCTACTGGACCAGACAACATATCTAACATACACCTTAAACACTTGGGCCCACAAGGAATACTAGCTCTCACAAATATCAGCACATATTCATACCAACACTGTATTATTCCTGACATATGGAAACAAGGTAAAATTATTACACTACTCAAACCAAACAAAAATCCGACAGAACCAGCTTCCTATAGACCCATTACTTTACGAGGCACACCTTCCAAAGTAACAGAAAGACTAATCTTACAAATCACCAACCCACACATTCCACTATCGCCTACTCAACATGGATTCAGACCTCACCACTCAACCACGACATTACTCACTAACCTCACGCAGCACATCATGGATGACATCAACTCCAGACGACCAGCTCAACGTACACTATTAGCAACAATAGATTAGTAAAGCATTTAATGCTATCCCACGCGTCCCTCTCATAAACAAAATACTCAACACAAACATGAACAATAACACCAAAAGGTGGCTGAGCAACTATCTTTCAGGAAGATACTCACATGTCACATTTAATGGCAAGTCATCCAAAAACAAGCTTTTTCTGAACGGGTACCCTCAAGGCTCTGTTCTCTCACCAACACTCTTCAATTTATACATGCATAACATTCCAACACCCATAGATAACAAGCTTACCTTATCATCATATGCAGATGACATCACTCTAACATCTACCCACAACAACATCGACGCCGCTACAAATAACCTACAAACATACATAAACAGTATACAAGACTGGTTCACACACAATAGACTCAAAGTAGCGCCCACAAAATCAACCATCACCTTGCTTACAAGCAACACAAAAGAACACCAGGTAATTCCACAGCTTACACTAAACGACATCAACATTCCACACACTCACAGGACCAAAATACTTGGGGTCACATACAACACATCATTATCTTTAGCAAACCACATTCAGGACATTAAAAACAAATGTACGTCAAGACTTAACACGCTTAGGGTACTAACAGGCACAAACTTTGGACACCAGCAGAAAACAACATCACTCATATAACTTACAAACAATATATTCGCTCAGTTATGGACTATGCTAGCCCATGCTGGGCACCCATTATCTCAAACACACACATAAACACCTTACAGACAATACAAAAACAACACGCTTCGTATCATTACAGGATGCACTCAAACAACACCAATAGAACACCTGCACACAGAAACAAAAATACTGAAAATTAGGGAACATTTAGACATGAGGGGAACACAATTCATGGCAACAGCGACAACTAACCCACAACACCCTTGCCACTACATGTACAATCATGCACCAACACCTCGCACCATTAAGGTAACACCAGAGAGACATTATAACCAAATACTCCATTCCATACCACGCCCCATAGACATCACACAATACAGAAAACACACACACACACATCTAACCCACAAAGCACTGACACGACTCGGTCCGAATGCGGTCCTAGTTGCGAAGCCGCCAACCATTAACAGATCAGAGATCAGCCTGAGCAGATCGGATGGAGTTAACTTAGCATGACTCCGATGTGGACATCACCCCAACTTACGGACATATAAACACAGACTAGACAACTCCACAGACGACACCTGCCACCTGTGCCAGGACACACCACAAACAATTGAACACATTATGACAGACTGTACCGCTCTAGCACAACAACGAACACAACACAACATCACTAGTGCGCTGAACCTCTGGTCCACTCCGGAGAGGGCGATCGGTTACCTGCGTGCCGCCGGTTTGCTCGATCATGGTGGGCTGATCGGCTAAACAACAACGACAACAACATTATGACTGCAAGTGGTTTTAAATTAGCTTTCACAAAACCCACGAAACTTCACAATGACTTTAGAAATTCGACTCTACTATATCAAATCTGGGACTGCACTTCAGGTACAGCTATTATATTAAATAAATATCACAGCTCAAATGCCTACATACACCATGCCTACATACACCATTCCTTAGAGGAATAATAGTTTTTGACTGGACTGGAATAACCAAAAATAACCATGATATTGGAACAAATTTCAAGCATTCTCAAGCACACTAATGGATATATCCAATACAAACTTTCCTTTTAACTCAAAAGTAATATAAAAAACTAAATACAACCTCCAGTGGATCACCCCAGTACTTATTGTGAGTATTAAACGCAAGTAGTATGGGCGCAAATAGGAAGAGTGCATATGCAATTGCAATGTTGATCAATTGAGTGCCACACCCACCCCCCAGTGCCAAAGAAAAAGAAAGGGGGAATTCCCCCAGCAAGCTGGGTGAGTCCACCTAACCTAAGAGAGAGAGAGAGAGAGAGAGAGAGAGAGAGAGAGAGAGAGAGAGACTTTGAAGGAGAAGGTGGGACGGCCTCATACCCCCATAGGGGTTTCCCTATCTTAGCTTAGGAAGGTAAGAGAGGAAGAGCGCAGCCAGAAGCATAATAAGATTTCTTGACAGCATCACTTGGCTTAGAAGTGTCTTTCAGCCAGTTGGCTTAATCTGGCTTAGAAGGTGTAAATGGCTTGTTTAGGTGTATGTGTATATATATTAATAACTTTTCAGTTGCCAGATTGGGCTATTTATTTAATTAATGGAGATATTCTTGACATTTGGCTTAGAAATCCGTCAATCGGTTTAGAAGGCGTAACCAGCCATTTGGTATTCATATATATATAAATACAGGGTGTTTGAAAACTTTCTGTACAAATTGTAATGGGGGATAGGCAACACCAAGACAAACCCTTTTCGTCTATAAGTGTATGTCCGCCGACGTCACCATTCGGCGCGAGAGGGCGCCGCTGCAATTGGCTAAAAGGTGAAGTGGGCTAGACTCGCGCTTGCCGCGGGCATTCTTAAATCGGACGTAGTACGCGTAACATGTTTATTTAAAGAAGGCATGTTTATTTAAAGAAGGTGCTAAAAGTTGCGACCGGTAGCATCAATGCATGCCCGACAGCGTCGAAGCATTGACCGACGTACACGTCGAAAGATTCCCGGCATTTCTGGACCAGTTCCAGCGGCGACAGCGATTCTTGCTACGAGGTCTTCTTCTGAGTAAATGGGAGTCTCGTACACGAGGTTCTTCATGTGTCCCCACAGGAAGAAATCGAGGCATGTTAAATCGGGCGATCTCGGTGGCCAGGCTACGGGCCCACCCCGGCCTATCCATCGGTCCCCAAAAGTGGCGTTCAGATAATCCCGCACATCGTTGCTGGAGTGTGCTGGGGCCCCGTCGTGTTGAAACCACATTCGTCTACGAATAGCCACGGGAACATCTTCCAGCAGTTCCGGCAACGTTTCTTCAAGAAATATCCGATAAACCCGCCCGTCGAGTCGGGCAGGCAGCAGGTACGGCCCAATCAACTTGCCATGGACGATACTCGCCCAAACATTGACAGCGAACCGTTCTTGATGAGCATGCACCCGTGTAGCATGTGGATTTGCGTGCGCCCACACGTGAGAATTGTGCATGTTAAACACACCCTCACGTGTGAAACGGGCCTCATCTGAGAACAGCACATAAGCCGGAAAATTAGGCTGCACCGCTGTCTGCTGCAGAAACCAGCGTGCGAATTCCACACGAAGAGGGTAATCCAGAGGTTGTAATGCCTGGACTCTCTGACGATGAAACGGATGTAACTGCTGCTCGTGCAACACTCTCCAGACCAGGTCGTGGTTCACACCGAGGATACGTGCAACACCTCGCGTGCTTGCGCTTGGATTATCCTCAAATCGCCGTAGGATTTCTTCTTCCATGTCAGGAGTGCGCACGTTTCTCTCCCGACCAGTGTCATGCATGTTTGCATGGAATGTTCCAGTTTCTCGCAGTCGCCGATGCAAATGCGCAAACGTTTGGTGGTTTGGCATACGTCTGTTTGGGAAGCGCTGTCGGTACAACCTCACAGCAGCTCTTCCGTTTCCATTGGCAGCCCCATACACCATATGCATGTCAGCCATCTCAGCAGTCGTGAAGCGCTCCATGTTACGCGTACTACGTCCGATTTAAGAATGCCCGCGGCAAGCGCGAGTCTAGCCCACTTCACCTTTTAGCCAATTGCAGCGGCGCCCTCTCGCGCCGAATGGTGACGTCAGCGGACATACACTTATAGACGAAAAGGGTTTGTCTTGGTGTTGCCTATCCCCCATTACAATTTGTACAGAAAGTTTTCAAACACCCTATATATATATATATTTATTTATTGAAGGTGCATTGTTTATATATATTCCTGTCTCCCCAGTTATTCCTTAATATCGTTTATATATACAACCAAAAGAATTAAATAAAACACCATTACATCACTCTATTTAGAAGAGTTAAGGGAAATAATTCATGAAATATATAGGAAATAAATATGCATTCAAAAATAATATACATAAAAAATACACCCATTAAACAATATATATAAATATATACATTCTTAAATAATAATATTAGTACAAGAGAAATCTGTATACATATTTAATACATGTATGAGCAAATACAGAATTATATATATATATATATATATATGTAAAAATGAACCATAAATAATTCCCATATTCCTATACTATCTTATTCTTCATGTAATTCTTGTATTCATTTATATAGTTCTTGTATCCATTTTAGAAAAAAGTATCCATTTTAAAAATTCATGTGTTATATGGTTCATGTATTTATATAATCCTGTATATTCTTATATATTTAACTTTATATAATGCCTATACTCATATGTATGTACGTGTGTGTATTCATTTTTACATAAGGACCAAAATCGCCCAACGCGAGTTTGGATAAAATTTTTGATTTGCTTTCTACATTGCCAAATAATTGGTGACCTGTTGTTTTTTAAAATCTCATAATCATTTTTTAAGATTTCGCTTAATAAGGAATCCTGCTTAAGCTTTGCAATGTTCATATTTTGTCTACATTCTCTTTCGTTATGAAAGATGAGATTATGTCTTGCCTAAGCATTAAAATTGTACATCTTAAACCTTAAAATTTTACTCATATGCATATTTTAGTGTAAAGATGCATAGTCCGATTTCCACTTTTAGTTAACTTGGCAGATCATGATAACATCAGATCTAAAAAGTCGCGGTTTAAGATAAATATATGGTTTCGTCTTCAAATATTTTGTTTACTCGTTCAAGCCTTACCACAGCTAAAAATTTACTTTATTTTCGAATATTGCGCAAAAATAATACAGCCTTTTTAGCATTTAATAATAATGATGTCAGCAGTTTTGGGGTACATAAACCCCAGTAAAAATCTTCCATTGTCATTCAGAAGCTAATTCAGAGGCTGAGCACTACCTGTACATTTTAGCAGTAAATTACAGTAAAAGATAGTTTTTATCTTATCCTTCGAGCCTTGCTCTCTTCAGAAGAACTTAGTCATTAAACTTTCCGGATACGCTATAAGAAGAGTCCGGAATCTTCAGCATTTTTAGTAAGTCTACCAGAGTCCTCCGAGCCACTATAGAAGAACTCGGAGAGTAATATAGAAGAAAACTACTGCAAGTCACACATCCGTTGCTGCCACCTAACTAGAACCCCCGTCGACTTCGACCCAACCCAGGCCATAGACGGAGGGGTTAACAACTGGCGACCCTTTAACCAGGATCTTCACAATTGACAACTTCTGATCCAGGATTCTTCCAGTCTTCCAGACCCTGGAACTAGAACCAACACCCAGTTGACCGGCGTGTCACGACTTCTAGTTCGTCACATCCACCCTTGAACCGGTGCGTCACGACTCCAATTTCTCCACGCCTAATTTTCATCCAAGAACAAGTGGCCAGCAAGACACGTCTTCAGGACACGTCTCCAAGAATTTCGCCGTCGGAATCTTGTTAAGTACAAAACTCTTTTTTAAATAATCTGTAAACATTTGAAAAGTCAGCATTATTAACAGTTAATATTTAGTTTTGAGCCAGAATTAAGACAAAACACAGTGAACACTTCAGACACCAGTGATACATTTTTTTTATTGAAAACAGTATTTTCACAGAATTATTGTCACAGAGTTATTGTCAGAGAGTTATTGTCACAGTTATTTTCACAGTTATTTTCACAGTTATTTTCACTATTGTAGTTAGTATAGTATAATTTTATTTAATGTACCAAGCATAGTACCAGGATAATCTTGTTTACATTTTTTTTTATTATTATTTTGTTTGCAATCTTTTCAAATTTTACCCTAGTTAGGCAAATTGTTGTGCATTTATTTTTTAGATAGTGTAGTTAGGAAAACCCCTTAAGTGATCATTCCGTAAATTAAGATCGGTCAAGCAGACGTAACACATTAATAAGTACCTTCACATATGAGCGATTCAGACGGTGCGCTTTCTGACATCGAAAATTTACCTACACCCATTTTTCCACCTACCCCGCTGCCTTCAAACATACTCCCAAACACACAAACTTCAGATCCAGAACAAGTCAATGTGTCTCAGTCTCAAACCCCCGCCCCAGCATATATTAACTTAGGCAGACTAGTAAACCTTCCCCATACTGTTTTAATTTTTAAGGGGACCATAGATAATCGCTTTGTGAACCACGCGTAAGACCTTGGATTGAATCTTTAGAGCAACATTTCTTACGCGAAAACATCACCGATGATGATATAAAAATTAGGGAAGCAAAAAGATTTATCGACCCTAAGGAAGGGAATGCTCATGACACAGTCACCTACGTCCCATCAATTAGCGAAGCTACAACATGGGACGATTTTAAACAAAACTTATTAGAATTTTTTAAAGAAATAACACTTGCACAACCCTTAGCCACGTTAGAAGCAGTCTTCCAAGCTAAATGGAAGAAAGAGGAACACGAAGATTTAAGCAATTTTATTACACGAACACATAAACTTGTAGGAGAAGCCCTCCGTGTCGCTGAAAATGCGTGTGACATTACTTTCACTTCGAAACAAAGAAATCTAATAGTAGCAACAACCATTTACCAAAACCTACCCGGAGCACCTAAAAAAAAGTTTCAGGAGTTTTTAAATGTTGACAAATCTGTAGGCGTAGCTATAAACAAAACACGGGAACATTACCCCGATTTAGCAAACCAGAACTACCGAAAGGGTAGAGAATCCCCTGTACATTACATTCAGCAGCAGCAACCACAACACCAACAGCACAACAACAACCCTATAAATCGAGGCCAATGCAGGGAACACCACCCCAGAAACAAGCCCCCCCCCAAACCCAGAATACACTCCCTCCTCCACAGTGTTTTAACTGCGATAGCTTTGGGCACATGATAAGTCAGTGCAATTATCCTCTTATTGCTCCCACTGTCACGAACATGGTCATCGCCGTGGCGATTGCCAAAAGTGTGCTGATAAAGCCCCTGCAGGGTATAGACCCCACTTTCAGAAACCAAACCACCCACGTTCCCAAAACGTATCCCAAAAGTCGTCCAATCCCCAGAAACCAGTCCATTCCCAGCCTCAGTCGAACCACCAACCCAATAGATTACGACCACAGGGTCAACCACACTCTTACCCCATGTACAAACCTCAGTACAACCAGCAAGGTCAGCTAGTTCGGTCAGTGGCGGATCTACTATGAAACTAATGAAGCTTAAGCTTCAGGGCCCCTAATCCAGGAGGGGCCCTGAAGCAACTTTTTTTTTAATGAGTGAATTTTTCAACAAAATCGATGGAGTTTTTTTAAGTGTTTGTTATAAAAATAAGGCTATTTTAGTGATAGAATCATAAGCCAATGGGTTGAAGTACTTAATATTGACCTTAGAATATGCTCTAATACCCATTTCATATGGCCTCAAAATGCCCCTGTAATTGTTGCTGGTTGCGAAGGGGCCCCCATAACAGTTCAAGCTTCAGGGTCCCAAAAATGTAGGTCCGCCACTGAGTTCGGTACGTAGAATACCCGTGGAGGAATCATTTTCCCCAGAGTACAGTTTTCAAGAACACCCTCCAGCGTATGGTAATCCCGTACAATATGACCCAGGTCCTCCCATAGAAGACCATTCGAGCCCTTTTTTAGACCCTACATTGGAGGCGGCAGTTCAACCCCCTCCCTCCTAAATTACAGTAATGAACCCAGATACGCACACAAACTCCCCATCAGGATAATAGGTGCGGACCTCCGAGATTTAATAATAAATTGTAGCACTGACAACCAAGATTTAACTGCTCTCCTAGATACAGGAGCACACGCGACGTTAATTAAGAAACAATGTGTAGATGAATTATTAGGGAGTACAAATTACAAATATGAACTTAAGGCGCCATCCTGCCAACTCAGAGGAGTTACGGGCACACCCATACCTACATACGGAGAAATTGAGTTCTATTTAGAAGTTGGAAACGCGGTATACCCCGCGAAATGTTGTATAGTGGACACAGTCGCCACCTTTCAGACAGATATCCTACTAGGTATGGATTTTTTTAACCGGAATCAATGGGAGATTTACCCAGCCGGAAAGTTAGTAAAGTGTCGAAATAGGACACACCATCTCCGTGAGAATGACAGACAGCTTAATGCTAATAGAATTAGTCCAGTTCAGATTTCCGAAAGAAATAGGAAACCCCCTCCACTTGATAGCAGTTCAAGTCAGCCGGTTGCATCCAGAGGGACAACCGCTCCAGAAATCAGACCCCAGGGTAATCAGTTCCAGTTGGATCAACACAGTCAGTTTCCAGTCAGTCAGTTTCCAGTCAGTCAGTTTCCAGTCAGCCAGTTTCCAGTCAGCCAGTTTCAGTCAGCCAGTTTCCAGACAGCCAGCTTCAGTTCAGCCAATAAGGCAAATTTTAGTCGCCGAACCAGAGTCAGATTCACAATTTTTCATATGCCCTACCGAGCATATAACAGTAGCACCTTATGAGAAGATTTGTTTCCTAGCAAAAGTAGTTAACAGTCAAGGAAAATTATTAGAGTCAGAGCGTACTCTGATTACAGAGAAAAGTAATTTCAAAAGAGATGTTCTTATTGCCCAAGTCCTTAGTCAGAGTCAGAATTCAGCTATCCCTGTTGTTTGTTTAAACAAAGGAAAAAGTCCTATAGAATTAACTTCAAATCAGAAAATAGGAACTGTTTCCACAGTAGAAGTAGATTCAGATTTCCCCATCAGTATGATAAATCGTGTTTCCAGTTCCTTAGAGTTAAATCCTTCAGTATTAAAAGAAGAATATAAGAAATGTCTGGAGCACTCCCTTCAGGAGTCACCAGCTTTACAGGATCCCAAACTAATGGAATCACTTCTCGATTTCCTGATAAGAAATAGAGATGTGATTGCCCTAAAAGGAGATCCTCTGGGCCGAACTAATTTGGTCCCTTTTGAAATCAAGTTGGAACCCAATTCCAAACCCATTTTCATTCCTCCCTATCGGGTTCCACATTCCCAATTAGTCACTATTGAGGAACACATCAAGGACATGTTGGAGCAGGATGTCATTCAGCCTTCAGCTAGTCCCTGGTCCGCTCCTATGATTCTCGTCTCCAAAAAGGACGGAACATCTCGCCCTTGTATAGATTTTAGACGCCTGAACAACATTACCATCCCAGACCGTTTCCCGATTCCAAACATGCAGGAAACAATTCTGAACGTAGGGAAAGCGAACTTTTTTCATCCCTCGATTTAGCATCGGGTTATTGGCAAATGGAGGTCAGTCCCGAATCTCGGGCATTGACTGCTTTCTCCACTAACCGAGGCCATTACGAATTCCAGGTTTTACCTTTCGGAGTCCGAAATGGGCCTGCTAATTTCTCTAGGTTGATGAATATAGTCCTTTCCGACCTATTAGGTGTCGAAGCTCTCGTTTATCTTGACGATATTATCGTCTACAGTTCGGACATAAAAACACACTTTCAACGCCTTCAGAATGTGCTATCACACTTGAGAAAAGCACACCTTAAACTGAAGCTTGCAAAGTGCAATTTTTTACAAGAATCCCTGGTATACCTAGGATTCCTACTCTCGTCCACAGGAATTAAACCTGATCCAGCCAAACTCGAAGCCCTGGAAAGGTACCCTGTACCCAAAACCATCGACGACGCCCGTGCATTTATTGGTTTTGTCGGATTCTATCGGAACTTTATCCCCCAATTTTCAAATATTGCTAAACCCATTACTAATTTGTTCCAGAAAAATTCGAAATTTAACTGGGAATCCGATCACCAACATGCCTTTGAAACTTTAATTAATAAACTAACCTGTCATCCCATTTTACAATATCCTGATTACACAAGACCCTTCATCATAGCCACAGATGCTTCCTCCTATGGACTAGGAGCCGTCCTGTTACAGGACGTAGACGGTGTGGAATTACCCATTGCTTATGCCAGTCAACTTCTCTCTGCACCTCAACGGAATTATTCCACTACGGACCGAGAGGCCCTAGCGGTATATTGGGCTTTGAAAAAATTCCGAAATATCGTCTATGGCTACGATGTAACCATCAAGACTGATCATAAGCCACTCACGTACCTCTTCAAGGACAAGCTACTTGAAGGACGATTGAGTAGATGGGCTCTGTTGATTCAGGACTTTGCAGCAAAAATCTTATACAAACAGCCCGACGCCCAAGTGAATAAAATAGGAATTCTTCCTGTGTTCGACTACGAGTGTCTGCAATACTCCCAACAACAGGACCAACACACCCAAAACCTTCGGGCGCGCCTGGAACAAAAGGAACCATCGAAGGTAAAAGAACAGTACAACCTCAAAGATGGGCTCGTACATTTCAGGAACGAAGATGGAAACGACCTCGTGGAGATACCAAAGGATCTCGTCGATATAGCCATTGGACTTTGTCACGACTCACCTTTGTATGGACACATGGGGCCGGATCGCACCATCAAGAGTCTTTTGGAGCGATACCACTTTCCCGAGATGAACAAAGGTACAAGAATACATCGCCGAATGTCCGTCGTGTTTAAAGCATAAGGGCAACGTACCATCCACAGCTCCGATGCATAAATATCCAGTATGCCAAAGGCCCTGGCAAAGAACTGGAATGGATATACTGGGACCATTTCCCAAAACATCAAAGGGAAATCAGTACATCATTGTGTTTACGGACCACTTCTCGCGTTACAGCGAAGTAGCCGCCATTCCAGACCAGACCTCGGAAACTGTGGCAAGAGCCCTAGTGGAACGCGTCATCCAAAATCATACCACTCCTTCCATCCTAATCTCGGATAACGCCCTTAGTTTCACTTCCAAACTGTTCGAGTCACTCTGTAACATGTGTAAAATTAAAAATACACACATTGTGGCATACCATCCGCAGGCAAACGGCTTAGTGGAAAGGCACAATCGAAAGATCTTGGAAGCCCTGCGCCACGTTGTCGATGCATCCTCCCGTACATGGGATGATTCCCTTCCCATGGTACAAACAGCCATCAACAATGGCTATAATGTGTCCATCGGGGACACCCCTCATTTCGTCCTCTATCACTACGACAAGCGTCTACCTTTTGATTTGCCCGACCAAACCGACCCGGCAGTTCTAACATCTTCCGAAATGGCAGAAGCAAATCAGCAACTAGCTGAACGATCTTTCAAGATTTTTGACATAATCCGCTATGCCCTCGACCAACGAAACCAACAGATGGAGCAAGAGCAACATAGGCGTCATCCCCGTCAACGGACTATAATCGTCGGTATGCGATGTTATCTGAAGAGCGTGAAACCGCCAGGTGCTCATCGCAAATTATACCCAAAATGGGATGGCCCATATAGGATTATGAAAAACCTCGGAAAAAATCGTTATGAAATCCTCGACCTCCGGGATCATTCCAAACTAAAGATCATTCACGCTGACAATTTGAAGATAGCTTCCGAACAACACCTTCCCAAAAAACAGCTGCCAGGCGTTCGAGCCGCCTATCCTTCAAAAGGTCAAGTATTAACAAATCGGGCAGGGATCAAAAAACTGAAGTGGTCACCGCGGGAACCGCTACCCATGACGAAGATTGGTACCTCGTAATACCACCAGTACTCGAGGCAATCTCTGAACAAGAGGAGGCCCCAGAGCCAAGCGTCCCATCGGACCCAGACCCTGGAGAAACCCCTTCGAGAGGATCACTCAGTGGAACTCCACCATCTCCTCCAACTCCACCATCTCCTCTGTCACCACCCTCACCGATTGATGATCGACGCACGGACCCTACATACCGCCGCAAATGCATCACCCACGTGAACTAGAACCTTCACATAAGAAACGAACCCGCTCAGAATCCGAGCTCAACGGTCGACCCCCATTGCCACCAAAACGAGGCCGACCCCTTCGCCCACAAACACAAGTATCCACACAACACCCCCAGCTCCGTATAACCTAAGGCGTAGAAATGAATAAAATTGTCCCCCTTATAATTTTCCAAATTATTTACTCTTGTAGACCTAGCATTAAAATTTCTACCGGAGTTGTTATAGAAAAACTTGCAGAAGGTAAATTTTTGAAAGGGCACGCAGACCTTTATATAAATTTGCAACCCCCTGCTAGAATTAAAATCAATCTCCTTCAGATACAAACCCAATTAAAAACGTTTGAAAGTAAAGTCCAGAATTCTTTCCAAGGAAAAGATCAGATTAGTCGCGTTCTGTTAGAAAATACCCTCGAAAATATTCAAACTACAGCACGCGCCCTATCAGAAATATTAGCCTTACCATGGATACAAACTGAAACTAAAAATTCAGAAAACTTTAACCAAAGAAGTAAAAGGGGACTGATAGATATAGGAGGGAAACTGTTCAAAGGTTTATTCGGATTAGCAACCGAAGAAGATATTAAAAGAATTGAACTTAAATTGAATCTCTTCGCGCGAAATCGACAATATAATGGACACATGTTAGAACAAACTATTAGGTCATTACACGAAAACAATCGCTTCCTCCACTCCCTTTCGGACAGATTCACATACCTTGAATCCATGTTAGCTCAATACAAAGAACACAAAAGATATCTAGAATTAATAGAGATAATGAACCTACAAGTAACCCTAATCGATAAATACTTACAACGAATAACTACGATTCATTCCAAGGTTTTGCGTGCAACCCAGCTAGCCCATGGAAAAATCACTCTTTCCACCCTAATACCATGGGAAATACTTCAGTCCTTGATTCACACCGCCCAGTCACAATTAAAATTATCACCCATATTCCCACTCAACCACACTAATTACCCTCAATTTCTAGAATACACCTGGACTGTACATGGACCACGCCCCTACACATACCTCATAATTATACCATTTTCGATGTCCTCACTTATGACGTATATAAATTTCACCCTTTCCCAACACCCTACCAAAACAACTCTAATGTCTATCGATTGTATTTACCCACCGTACCACCTTACCTTTTCCTCACCAAAGATCTGTCAGCTTATTCTATGATGTCAGATAGCGACGTCCGGCATTGCCGATTCCCGCAACCAAATAAACAACTCGTCTGCCCTCCACTCAAACCAGTTATTCTTCCAACTACTAGGTCTTGCTTTATCGACTTAATTCGTGACCGGCATGCCCCGTATGTTCATTTAAAAAATTTAATTTCCCCTAAAACCATCCAACTACGAATTGGACCAGACATCTGGGTTTCTTCGCGAACAGGACTGCCGCTACTCTCGAGTGTCCATCGAATTATTCCCTCATCACAATCCCTATGGTTATTCGGCTACCAATTGGTTGCTCCTTGCGTTCAAAAGCCCTCCAAATATACAACCCGTACAAGGTTACCCTTAATAACTCATACCCATTCCCGTCGCAAATTAAATTTAAACCCGTCATAGAGATCTTAAATCTCTCCATAAAACCTGTAACCATCCTACCCGAACTACATGCCCCTGAATGGAATGATCAATTGAGCCGGTTTAAAATTTCGGATGATAACCAAAATAACCTCTTACAAATACTACAACCGGTAACAATTTTCTCAACATCTGCCGTTAGTATCATTATTGTATGTGCTATTATCCTCGGTATATTTGTGGTGAAAAGATCATTCTGGGAACAAAGGAAACCAAGAGACACGGAACAACATGAAACTATTTATGCACGACCAAGAGTGCGTACCCAGACGACGTGAACTAGACTTAACCACCCGACTTATGTTGTGTATATAAATCTGTATTATAAAACCCATAGTTATCATCTAGTTAGCATTAGTTAGGATGCTACATTATTATATTAATATCATTCTAGAGGGGAGAGCCCCTGTAAAAATGAACCATAAATAATTCCCATATTCCTATACTATCTTATTCTTCATGTAATTCTTGTATTCATTTATATAGTTC
The DNA here is from genome assembly GCA_023014485.1 of Bathynomus jamesi. NCBI lineage: Eukaryota > Metazoa > Arthropoda > Malacostraca > Isopoda > Cirolanidae > Bathynomus > Bathynomus jamesi. The sequence goes on along the minus strand of JAJOZX010001280.1, from coordinate 429,987 downwards.
TTGTATCCATTTTAGAAAAAAGTATCCATTTTAAAAATTCATGTGTTATATGGTTCATGTATTTATATAATCCTGTATATTCTTATATATTTAACTTTATATAATGCCTATACTCATATGTATGTATGTGTGTGTACTCATTTTTACATAAGGACCAAAATCGCCCAACGCGAGTTTGGATAAAATTTTTGATTTGCTTTCTACTTTGCCAAATAATTGGTGACCTGTTGTTTTTTAAAATCTCATAATCATTTTTTTAGATTTCGCTTAATAAGGAATCCTGCTTAAGCTTTGCAATGTTCATATTTTGTATACATTCTCTTTCGTTATAAAAGATGAGATCATGTCTTGCCTAAGCATTAAAATTGTACATCTTAAACCTTAAAATTTTACTCATATGCATATTTTAGTGTAAAGATGCATAGTCCGATTTCCACTTTTAGTTAACTTGGCAGATCATGATAACATCAGATCTGAAAAGTCGCGGTTTAAGATAAAAAAATGGTTTCGTCTTCATATATTTTGTTTACTCGTTGAAGCCTTACCACAGCTAAAAATTTACTTTATTTTCGAATATTGTGCAAAAATAATACAGCCTTTTTAGCATTTAATAATAATGATGTTAGCAGTTTTTGGGTATATAAACCCCAGTAAAAATCTTCCATTGTCATTCAGAAGCTAATTCAGAGGCTGAGCACTACCTGTACATTTTAGCAGTAAATTACAGTAAAAGATAGTCTTTATCTTATCCTTCGAGCCTTGCTCTCTTCAGAAGAACTTAGTAATTAAACTTTCCGGATACGCTATAAGAAGAGTCTGGAATCTTCAGCATTTTTAGTAAGTCTACCAGAGTCCTCCGAGCCACTATAGAAGAACTCGGAGAGTAATATAGAAGAAAACTACTGCAAGTCACACATCCGTTGCTGCCACCTAACTAGAACCCCCGTCGACTTCGAACCAACCCAGACCATAGACGGAGGGGTTAACATATATATATATATGAAAATTATTTCACGAAGGTAACACGTGAAAAATATTTATGATGAATAAAACCACGAAGGAAAGGAAACACAAAATGGTGCTCAAGCGCTTTCGTCTAATGACATCCTCAGGAACACTGAAGTACATAAAAAGGTTAAGCCTATATATAGGTTACAGAAAGAAAAAAAAAGAAAAAATAAATAACATACATACACACACACACACATATACATATATATATATATACATACATATCTATATATACAAATACATACATACATACATACATACATACATATACAATAAACAGAGAAGTAAAAATAATAAAAAATTAAAAATTAAAACCTTAAAGGATTACCAGTGAGGCGTACAGATTTGTAAGGAAACATATCGATTTTTAGCACAAGATCAAATGGATTATAAAAATACAAAATTATACTGGAACTCTGCCGGGTTTTAACACAATGCTGCCTATGGCCAGGTTTCGATATATATAAAAAAAATAAAAATAAAATGCAAATTAAAAGTTAATAAAGTAGAAGACAAGTTTACCAAAGATTTAATGTTTTACCCTTCTTATTTAAATCTGTTTTAAAGGAATTCAACATAACAGGATCGAGTTGAAAAAGACCTTTGCTTATGTTGAAGTTATTTGAAAGTTGGATAATGGCAGACTCAAGAATATTTCTATTAACAATGTTGCTTGAATGGAATAAAACTGAAGCATTATTCCAATCAATACAGTGGGCTAACTCTGACAAATGGACAAAAAGGGCACTGGACAACTGTCCTGTTCTAACGGAATATTGATGCTGTTTTATACGTGTGTGCAAATCCTTTCCCGTCTGACCTATGTAAAAGGAATCACATTGTTTACAACCAATTTTATAGATAATGCCTGAATTATTGGTAGAGCTATTTTTTACTATGATATTTTTCACAATATTGTTATATGAAAATACTACATTAATATCCAAAAGTTTAAGTACATTAGCAATGCCTAAAAAGCCCGGGAAAAATGGAAGTACTAAAATATTTTTGACAAAGTACGAGTGTTAATATTGACACGATAGAAAGTTCGTTTTGCCTTGTTGAGACAAGATTCCATAAACGCAGATGGATAACACAAATCACTTCCAATACTGTTGATTTTTTCCAATTCGGCATCGATGTATTCTGGACTGGCGATCCTAAGGGCGCGGAGAAACATTGATGAAAATATGGCCTTCTTAGTGGGGGTATCATGTCCCGAGTAAAAGTGTACGTAGGACAAATTGTTTGTCGTTTTCCGATAGATACTAAACTTAAAACCTGGGCTTTCCCTATGTACACGCACATCCAAAAATGGGATTGAATTGTCTTGCTCAACTTCTAAAGTAAACTTAATGGAGGGGACTTGATCATTTAACTGAAGGAGGAAGCTATCCAGGTCACGATTCATGGGCCAGATACACAAAATATCGTCGACGTACCGCAACCAAGGGATGCCAACCCCCAGGATTCTCGGAATATAGGTAATTTCGAAAAACTCCATATAAATATTGGAGAGGAGGGGCGATAAGGGGTTGCCCATAGCCATCCCAAAAACTTGTTGATAATACTCGTTATTGAAAGTGATTCCTTTTACATAGGTCAGACGGGAAAGGATTTGCACACACGTATAAAACAGCATCAATATTCCGTTAGAACAGGACAGTTGTCCAGTGCCCTTTTTGTCCATTTGTCAGAGTTAGCCCACTGTATTGATTGGAATAATGCTTCAGTTTTATTCCATTCAAGCAACATTGTTAATAGAAATATTCTTGAGTCTGCCATTATCCAACTTTCAAATAACTTCAACATAAGCAAAGGTCTTTTTCAACTCGATCCTGTTATGTTGAATTCCTTTAAAACAGATTTAAATAAGAAGGGTAAAACATTAAATCTTTGGTAAACTTGTCTTCTACTTTATTAACTTTTAATTTGCATTTTATTTTTTTATATATATCAAAACCTGACCATAGGCAGCAGTGTGTTAAAACCCGGACGGAGTTCCAGTATAAATTTGTATTTTTATAATCCATTTGATCTTGTGCTAAAAATCGATTAACTTTTAATTTGCATTTTTTTTTTTTTTTTTTATATATATCGAAACCTGACCATAGGCAGCATTGTGTTAAAACCCGGCAGAGTTCCAGTATAATTTTGTATTTTTATAATCCATTTGATCTTGTGCTAAAAATCGATTAACTTTTAATTTGCTTTTTTTTTTTTTTTTATATATATCGAAACCTGACCATAGGCAGCATTGTGTTAAAACCCGGCAGAGTTCCAGTATAATTTTGTATTTTTATAATCCATTTGATCTTGTGCTAAAAATCGATATGTTTCCTTACAAATCTGTACGCCTCACTGGTAATCCTTTAAAGTTTTAATTTTTAATTTTTTAATTTGTTATTATTTTTACTTCTCTGTTTATTGTATATGTATGTATGTATGTATGTATGTATGTATTTGTATATATAGATATGTATGTATATATATATATGTATATGTGTGTGTGTGTGTGTATGCGTTATTTATTTTTTCTTTTTTTTCTTTCTGTAACCTATATATAGGCTTAACCTTTTTATGTACTTCAGTGTTCCTGAGGATGTCATTAGACGAAAGCGCTTGAGCACCATTTTGTGTTTCCTTTCCTTCGTGGTTTTATTCATCATATATATATATATATATATACAAAATCAGAATAGTCCCGTGAGAAACTTATATGTTAAACACAGACCGTGCATGGAATAAGGAACTCTTCTGGGAAATTACATCCACTATAGTTCGAATAAGTAATGATAAATGACAAATACTATAGTTTTTCTTTTTCATGAGTAACCCGGTGCCCACGTTGGGCTTTCCATCATGAAAAAGAAAAAAACTATAGTATTTGTCATTTATCATTACTTATTCGAACTATAGTGGATGTAATTTCCCAGAAGAGTTCCTTGTTCCATGCACGGCTTGTGCTTAACATATACTCGTATATATGTATATATAGATATATATATATATATAAACAGTAAAACTTATATATAAAATAAAAAATAATAATAGTAGAGGATAAAACTATATACCTGTTTAATATATGTACGTTTTACTTCCGTGAAATAATCTTCATATATATATATATATATATATATATATATATATATATATATATATATATATATGTATATATATATATATATGTATATATACAGGATGTTTGAAAACTTTCTGTACAAATTGTAATGGGGGATAGGCAACACCAAGACAAACCCTTTTCGTCTATAAGTGTATGTCCGCCGACGTCACCATTCGGCGCGAGAGGGCGCCGCTGCAATTGGCTAAAAGGTGAAGTGGGCTAGACTCGCGCTTGCCGCGGGCATTCTTAAATCGGACGTAGTACGCGTAACATGGAGCGCTTCACGACTGCTGAGATGGCTGACATGCATATGGTGTATGGGGCTGCCAATGGAAACGAAAGAGCTGCTGTGAGGTGGTTGTACCGACAGCGCTTCCCAAACAGACGTGTGCCAAACCACCAAACGTTTGCGCATTTGCATCGGCGACTGCGAGAAACTGGAACATTCCATGCAAACATGCATGACACTGGTCGGGAGAAAAACGTGCGACTCCTGACATGGAAGAAGAAATCCTGCGGCGATTTGAGGACAATCCAAGCGCAAGCACGCGAGGTGTTGCACGTATCCTCGGTGTGAACCACGACCTGGTCTGGAGAGTGTTGCACGAGCAGCAGTTACATCCGTTTCATCGTCAGAGAGTTCAGGCATTACAACCTCTGGATTACCCTCTTCGTGTGGAATTCGCACGCTGGTTTCTGCAGCAGACAGCGGTGCAGCCTAATTTTCCGGCTTATGTGCTGTTCTCAGATGAGGCCTGTTTCACACGTGAGGGTGTGTTTAACATGCACAATTCTCACGTGTGGGCGCACGCAAATCCACATGCTACACGGGTGCATGCTCATCAAGAACGGTTCGCCGTCAATGTTTGGGCGGGTATCGTCCATGGCAAGTTGCTGCTCGTGCAACACTCTCCAGACCAGGTCGTGGTTCACACCGAGGATACGTGCAACACCTCGCGTGCTTGCGCTTGGATTGTCTTCAAATCGCCGCAGGATTTCTTCTTCCATGTCAGGAGTCGCACGTTTCTCTCCCGACCAGTGTCATGCATGTTTGCATGGAATGTTCCAGTTTCTCGCAGTCGCCGATGCAAATGCGCAAACGTTTGGTGGTTTGGCACGCGTCTGTTTGGGAAGCGCTGTCGGTACAACCTCACAGCAGCTCTTCCGTTTCCATTGGCAGCCCCATACACCATATGCATGTCAGCCATCTCAGCAGTCGTGAAGCGCTCCATGTTACGCGTACTACGTCCGATTTAAGAATGCCCGCGGCAAGCGCGAGTCTAGCCCACTTCACCTTTTAGCCAATTGCAGCGGCGCCCTCTCGCGCCGAATGGTGACGTCAGCGGACATACACTTATAGACGAAAAGGGTTTGTCTTGGTGTTGCCTATCCCCCATTACAATTTGTACAGAAAGTTTTCAAACACCCTGTATATATATATATATTAGGGATGGTCGAAGTTGGTACCAGAAAGCGAAGAAACATCCAGTAGTTGTCGTTTCATTTATGAAATGTGAAAATCACAAAGAAATGCATTTTGATAAAAGATCAGAATGCGAATTTAGCTTTTAAGTTTTTAATTTTTTCTGTTGTCGCTTCATGCGTAAAATCCCGTATGCGTCATACGCGCAACCAAAACAATGCAAACCCAAAATTGTTAACTTGTTTCTATAAGCATAAATATCAACGTTTTGCTTGTATTTTTATATAGTTATTAATTATGCATCTTTATTAAAAAATTATGGTAAAATATTATATTTCCTGTGACCGTTCACGCTTATTTCTTACATATTGCTATTCGCATTAACATTTTTCATTATGTTTCAGATTTTCCGGTGTAAATAGTGCCGAAAGCGAAAACAAGACACCTGACCCGAAAGAAAAGTGAAGAAAAGTATGGAGGTGGTTCTTGTGAATTATTAATGACCGAACCAAGCACTTACAGGCAGCTGATTCAATACTATTATGACCTTAATCATGCTAACCCTTCCGCAGATTTTTGGTCCTTAGTGCAGCAAGTTATCAAGGATTTAAAATCCATTTGGTCTTCAGTGAATCCAAGGCTGCCTTTGATTAATGACAAATCCATTGACAGAAAGGTTATAGACCTACTCACTCTTGTGAAAGACATTAATCGCAAGCATGCTAAGACAAGTGTCAAGCGAAATCTGGATGCTAACTTGGACAAACTTTTTGATATTTCTGCCTGTTCCTGTTCTTTGGATATTTTGCCTTGCAGTGATTCAAGAGTGTAGTGTAAGAAGGACAAGTGTACACAAGAACACATCATCTGTGTTTGCCCTCGAAATGCAAAGGTGCCACTTGAAGAAAGAGCATACCTTCGTGATCAGCGATCCAAAACAGGTCCTAAGGGTGCATACCAGCTGTCTTCAGTGGACACAGCTGCTGCCAAAAGAGACAGGAAGGCCAAACAAGGACACCAACATGTACTACCTCCGGAGGAAGTTGAGCTAGTAGGATCTTTCATACAGCCTGCAGAGTTGCCTGGACTTACAAACAGTTCATCTGGTGGCAAGGTTAGTTTCCTTTTATTTATATTAATTATATATAATTATAAATAAATAAATAAATAAATAAACAGAAAACGCATTAATATTTTCCATTTATTTTCAGGAAGGAGAAGATGAATGGCAGCCTAGGAAGAGGCCTTCAGGAGACTACAGCCTTTTAAAGTTTCCCAGATATGCTATGAAACTTGTCAGAGATGAATGTTCATCAAATCTGGGCGCAGCTCTTGGGAATGCCTTGCTCCATGACATCAAACACGTACTGAGACCTGAAGTTGACATCAATCACATCATGATTGACAAGTGCAAATTAGACAGGGCCAAAGCCCAAATTAGGGTAGTTAGTGAGGGTGTGGAATCAGAGAAAAAGACACAGCTCATTTGTGTTGGTGTGGATGGGAAGGTTGACGAGAATACCATGATTTACAAAGAAATAGAGACACCTGAAGGGGAAACTGTTCTCAGAAAGTGTGTTGACGCAGAACATCACCTCACCTTCACCTATGAAGATGGAAAATCTCCTGGCGCCTACTTGACCCACAGAACAATTCCTGTTATAGGCGCCACTGGTGAGGTCCTTGCTCAGGAGACATTCAGTGTTCTTGAAAAATATAATAGCCTTGAAAGTATCCGAGCCATTCTTCTTGATAATACCGCAACCAACACTGGCTGGAAGAATGGTTTAGTGGTAAAACTTGAAGAAACTCTGGGGAGGAAACTGGACACTATTGGTTGCGCACTGCATCAGAATGAACTCCCACTAAAAGCTCTTTTCACAAAAATGGATGGAGTGACGACTGGCCCAAGAAGTTTCAGCGGGCCCCTTGGGCAAAGGTGCGCAGAAGATATCCAGGATGAACCTCAGGTACAGTTTGAAGCTGTGGAAACTCCAATCATTGAAGGGTACATTCCAGAGGAAGTACTGAAAGACCTCAGTCATGATCAAAGGCTTCTGTATGAGTATTGCAGAGGGATCGGATCAGGAAGAGTAGATGACAGATGGGCTGCTTGGAAGATTGGTTCACTTAACCATGCAAAATGGTTAACTCTTGCCATACGACTTCTTTGTTTGTACACAAGAGACAACAGACCAAATCTGAATTTGAAAAAGTTGGTCCATTACATTGTTCGAGTTTATGCTCCTGCGTGGTTTAAGATAAAGGCATCCTCTAAGCTGCATGATTCTCCTCGCATCCTCTTATCTGCTATCAGCCGACTGAGGCTGATTCCATTTGATGATGTGAAACGCATTGTAAAGCAGAACATCCAGGGTAATGTTTTCTGCCTCCGACCTGAGAACGTCCTCTATGCCATGATGAAAGATGATGAAGACAGAATCAGGAATCTTGAGCTTCAGACTATACTCACTCTCAGACACAGGTAAATTTTGAGCTTCTTGTAATTATTTTTTTTTGGCCAAAGCTGAGTTATTCTCCAAAAAATATGGAAAAATATTATAATTGTCACGTTAAGTGGGTAATTTGTTTGTATTATTGAAACGGCAATATTTGGAGCACTATTTTTCATTTATATTTATATTTTTATTTATATTTATATTTTCATTTATATTTTCATTTTCATTTTTCATTTATAGAATGGAGAGCAACCAGGAAGCAGGGAAGAAAATTCCCCAGTGAATTGGAATGCAAATCACTGGCATGAGCTCATCGACCTCACTGACCCTGATGTGATGGAACCACCTACCACACAGCACCTCTCTGATGAACAAATCCAGTCATTCATGGACACTAACACTAAGCCAGACATTCCAGACTTGCCTTCTCACTCTCAGAGTGTTGAGAGGAGTGTGAAATTAGTGACAGAGGCTTTCCATACCGTGTACGGGTTCGAAACTCGTCACAGATGTATCCTTACTAAAGTACTGAGCAGGAAGATGCGTCCTGCATTTATGTCAAAAGGACATTATTCTCAATCTTATGATGATTTATATGAATAGTTTTTCTTTTTATATGAGAACATGTGATTTTTTTAGATTTATCACCTTTTGAAAGTATTTTTTTCAAGTTTTGTAGCCAAAATATGTGAATAAATTAGCAAAAATGCATGTTTTTTTCAACGAAATTTTATCATTTTACACTTAAAACACGTGATATACATTAGGCATTGTCTCCTCTTGGGATAGAAAATGATATTGAGTTGCTACATCTATAATTAGTTAATATTGTCTTCAAAAATGACGAGTTTACCTATCGTGTATGACGAAAATTGGGGTAAAAAACCATAACAAACTTTATTGCAAATCCGCAAGCAGGCCCTTATCCGTTTGCTCTAAACAAAATTTTGGGTTCATTTCTCAACCAAACCTAACTACTGGGCACTTATTCACATTGCGATTTCAAAACATGTTGAAAATCGACCCGCCCAAATATACTGTATATGAAAAGAAGGACCAACACAATAGCAAACATTTTCGCTTATTTTTTATACTTCAGACGTTTCGACAAATCTGTTGTCATCATCAGTGAATTATAAAACTTAAAACCTTAAAACAAAAATACGAATAAATAATTAAAATTACATCGATACAAAGAAAATTAAAATCATTAAAATTACATCAATACAAAAGAAAATTAAAATTATTAAAATTAAATTAAAATTACCTCAACTGGTAAATACACAATGTTTACATGAACATCCATATTCGGTAGAAACTAAGAGAAAACTGTATGGTCAGTTAATTGTAAGGTAAGATATATCTATGAAAGTAAGTTGGTTGGTTAGTTAAAAGAGCTGTAATTTGTAAGATGAACTATTGTTGTTAATAGAGGGCTTGTTTCTATAGATGTACAAAGATTCTAAAACTCGGAGTTCTGTAAGGTTATTGGATCTTGTTAAAATTTCGAACTGAGTTTTGTGAAGGGGATGGTTGTTTTCATTACTATGGTTTCTAATTGTGGATTGTGGTGGACTACTGAGGGGACGGTTGGTACGGACTGATAAGCCCAAATGTTGAGAAAGGCGTACCTCCAGTTGGAGTTGAGTACTGCCAATATACGCAGCCTTACAGCTGTCGCACGTGTATTTATAAACAATATTAGGGCATACAGTTTTGGGGAATTTGTCTTTGAACTTTAAAAAATTTGATAATTTAAGTGGGTTGACGAGGGCGAATCTAAAATTTATTTGGGGATACCTAGACTTAAGCAGTTTGGACACTTCACTTCAAATACATAATGATAAATAACCATAAAAAGGTAATTTAATATATCTGGTTTCTTTTTGTACTGTGGTTATGGGGAGTTTAGTATTAAAAGTGTTATTTAAAAATTTCTTTAATTGGTTGTCAAAAAGATTAGAAGGGTAGTAATTATTAATAAAGTACTGTCTTAAAAATTTAAATTCTTCGTTTAATGAAAAGTAATCTGAACAAATTTGGTAACTTCTTGTTAATAATGTCAGTGTAGCGCTGAACTTATATTTATAAAACATACAACTTAAATAAGTGGTTCCCAATCCAGTAAAAGTTTGTTTTCTAAATAATGAGGTCTGGAACTTGTTATTAGCCCGTTTAACTAGAACGTCCAGGAAAGGTAAACTTTTATTTATTTCGTTTTCACATGTGTACTTAATATTAATCTGTTGTTTGTTTAGATAATGAAGAAAAAGTTTTACGTTTTAAGGATGTTTAAACATTAAGAAAGTTCATCCACGTATCTTCTGTAATATACGGTTTAAAACTATTGGGACAACTTTCCAACCAAATTTCTTCGTAATGGCAAAGAAATGCATTTGCTAGTGTTGGGCTCAACGGGGAACCCATAGCTACCCCATCAATTTGGCTGTAAAGGAGAAGTCAATAGCTTTGATATATATATATATATATATATACTGTGTATATATATATATATATATATATATATATATATATATATATGTTAACCCCTCCGTCTATGGCCTTGGTTTGTTCGAAGTCGACGGGGGTTCTGGTTAGGAGGCAGCAAGGGATTTGTTACTCACAATATTTTTTTCTATAATTCTCTCCGAGTTCTTCTGTCGTGGTTCGGAGGATTCCGTGAAAACTTATTAAATTCTCTGAAGATTCCCTGATGCTTCTTATAACGTATCGGGAAAATATTTTTCTCTACTTTATTGACTTAGTTCTCGGACGAGAGCACGGCTCGAACGAAAAGATAAAAAACACTTTCTTTTACTGTAATTTACCTCTAAAATGTACAGGTAATACTCAGAATTTACAGGGGTAGAGGTTCGACCTCTTTCGACCATGGGACAAGGGAGTAAGTGAAATCAAGAAGAAAAAGAAGTAGCAGTTATTTTACATTTACATTCTTTATACATATATAATTTAAATTTTGGGGGAGTGCAGTTTGAAGGTTAAATTTCCTCCTTTAAACACATAATCAGAATTTTGAAAGATTAAAAAAAAAAAAAAAAAAATAGTAATAAGAAATAATCGTATTTTCGTCGAGTATACATTTCTAAATGGCGACATAATTTTGGAGTAGTACATTGAGTACAATCTAAGTACATCACTGAGTACATTGTAATTTTGGTTTACAACAACTATGATTATTACGGATTAATTCACATTCACTTATTATCGTTAATTACAGTTCTATTAAAGTACATTCACTACGTCATTTAGTACATTACATCATTAAGTACATTAATTACATCATTAAGTATATTAGTCACTTACAATTCTTACAGTGTTTTTATATTTATATATGGTTATTAGTACAACACAAAGTACATGGGCACATACGGTATATATTTATATACAACATGACACATGATATATAACATAACGCATGATAATGTTTTATAAATTTGAATCAGAGCGAGAGGAGATTTTACGTTTTCACATGTCCAATTTATGCTGTGATCATCGAATTGCGTTCACTTGCAAAAGCATTTTCGAGTTTATTGCGAGAAGCGAAATAATTAAAATAAAAAATTAAAATAATAATACATGCGAACGTATTTACACGATTTTCAACGAACAGGTACGGATGCATAAAGTTTTGTACCCATTTCATAGACTGACACGAGTAAAATGAATATTTAATAAAATTGATATAGGATAATGGTCAAGATAAGATATGGACGTATGGATGAATATGGTCGAATAATAGTTATATTGCATCATACCAGACAGGCCATAACATAAAAATAACGAGATATAAAGTGTAACGTTTTCATACGTCAATTCATAATCAATATGCCACGGCTATTCAATTCGTACATACAGTACAAGTCATTATTGGGAGGATTTAAAAGAAACGAATTAGAGACAAAGAGTGGGTATTAAGGACTAAGAAGTACAACTACGGGTTCCAATCCTGCTATATACAATGTGCATGCATAATCTAATAAAATTTAGGGACGAAGGTTAGATGCAAGACAACCATAATAGAATAGCAAAATAGAAAGCAAAAATCGAAATTCTATCCAAACTCGCTCAGGCGATTTTGGTTTATCATAAAAATGAACATTCGAACATAAAAACCATACAAACATAAGTACTGTATGAAGACAATGAATATAAAGATCCATATACAAATTATATAATAATTATACAGGGTGTCCCATAAGTCCGGCATCATAGGAGAAATTCATATTTTTCTATTTCTACAAACCATAATTCAGATTTTTCTCTTTCTACAGGCAATAATGTCTGTGAGCAAGGAAGAACGAATCTAGATAATTCTACTCATAGGAAATCGGAGTCAAAGAGAGGCCGCTGCTGAATTTAACAGACTGCATCCAGACCGCGAGCCAATAACACAGAGTTGTGTTAACAGACTTGTTGCAAAGTTTAAGGAAACATGATCCATGGAAGATAAACCAGGCAGTGGACCTTCAAGGAGGTCCACTGACGATGATACAGCGACTGCTATCCTGGCTCATTTTAACAGAAGTCCCAATACGTCTCTTCGGCGATTGTCCGCCGAGACAGGAGTGTCGAAAATTAGCATCCATCGCATTCTTCAGGCTCACAAATGACATCCATATAAACTTTAGATCCTACAGAAATTAAGCGAAGATGATCCCGACCGGCGGATGGAATTTTGTGAATGGGCTACGGAAAAATATGCTCGGGATGCCAATTTCCCGTTCACCATTCTGTTCAGGGACGAGGCTGTTTTTTATGGAAATGGTGAGGTAAATCGACAGAACACCCGCTACTGGTCTCAAAACAACCCTCACTGGTATACCTCTTCAAAGGAACAAGGTGCATCTCGGATGATGGTATGGTGTGGCATTTGGAAGGATCGCATCATAGGCCCCCTCTTTTTCGATGAACATGTCACTGGAGGCACCTACCCACGTATGCTCAAGGAAGAAGCATTTCCCAGTGTCTTGAACGAAGAAGGAAATTCCCCAACATGGTTCCAGCAAGACGGCGCTCCTCCAAATTACAGCACCCAAGTAAGGGAATACCTGTACCAACAATTCCCTGGTCATTGGATAGGACGTCGAGGGCCTGTGGAATGGCCAGCTAGAAGCCCGGATCTCACGCCACTAGATTTTTATCTCTGGGGCCACTTGAAAGCGCTGGTATACGCAGAGAAAATTAGGAGTGTTGAACATTTGCGGCAGCGCATTATTGGGGCATGTAACACCATTACTCCTGACATCATTCACCTTGTGCTTGCTGACTGGGTATCACGTCTGAATTTGTGTATTGAAAACAATGGTGGACATATTGAGCACATTTTATAAATAAAAGCTTTTGTTTTGCCTTTTTTTATTATTTTTCCTATGATGCCGGACTTATGGGACACCCTGTATAGGAGTTATTCATTGTTCATTTTTACACACACATATATATATATATATATATAAACAGCAAAACTTATATAAAACCAAGAGTAATAATAGTACAGGGTAAAACTATATACTCATTTAATATATGTCCGAGAAAATACATACTTATATATTTAAACTTCAAGTAATATACAATACCTACAGTTTATGTTGTACTGCGCTTAACTAAAATACTAAACTCGCACGTGATCGATTCTACAGTTACATCATTGTTGCTTTGTACTATGCAATAAATATGATTTAACATCATTTCACCACTCAAGTGTGCGGGTGCCTATATTCAATGTAAAGGGCCTTCAATTCGTTCAATACTATTTTTGTGCCCACTTTACAATTGGTTGGCAAATTATCATTCTCTTTAAACACGGACAGAATACAATCTAAAGCACGCACAAAGAGGGCGTCGTTAGCCAGAATATCATTATTAAATTCAAGTTTACAAACAATCGTTTCCAATCGAGGGGTTTTTCTTACTGATCCGAGCTTTTCAGTCGTGAACTCTTCTTCACAACGCATAGCGGCAATTGAAATAGTCTTCTAAATCGTAAAGACAGCTGCTCATTTTATAAAGAAACAATTCTTCAGGGTGATCAGTGTAGGCGAGCTCTGCTCTGTACCGCTCAAGTCATTTGTACCAAAGTTCATGCTATTTCGAAGAGTCTAAACCTTTTAAATAAGCATCCAGCTCTAGACCATTCTCGCCATGTTCATTCCTACATCGGTAAACCCGTCGAGCAGAGCTGTGTATGCGTAGTCAAGAACTGTATCAAAATGAACCATATCCGTAACACGTGCGTCTAATATAGGCTTTAACTTGCGGAAACTGACGATTTCAAACATTCTGTCGAGGATGAAGCGGTTTCGCGCGAGGACAAGAACGTTATTATCAGATGCATTCTTCCATATCAGTCGCATATCAATGCATGGCTAATCGTTATTTATACACAACGTACAAACAATGGCATATGAGGGGGTATCACTAATCTGTTCTCTTCTTGTACCTACACATGCACGTATTTTATAACGATCCTCACCCCACTTCTCAGCTATCAGGAAGACTCTATTCATCTCCTCAACACTTAAATAAACAACATTACGTTTACCAGAGTTTGCTTGTCTACAAGTCGTTTCAAGTACATAGTTAATGGCACCGGTTTTACGTCTGAACATACGCAATGTCTTCCTCACGGACATATCGTATACGGCATTGAGAATGCTGCTCAAAGGAAGCTCCAGCGTATTCTATTGTGAGGAGTGCACGTCCAGTCGGGTCAAGCTCTAAGATGACTATGAGCAACCGGTGCGCGGTTTGGCTCGGAGACAGGTGTGGAGGAGTGAGTCACACGGACGAGTCATACCAAGCCTTAATGTTTCGTGTACGGGTTTGTTCCAGCATGAAAGAATCATGCAAGTACTTGTGCCCATTATACCGGGCAATCAGGATTTTTCCGATACATGGGGAATATCGGCTTTAATGTTTTAATGTGAGCTTTAATGTGAGCATGTCAATTGGACTATGGTCCAATGGGGACGAGTCATGTTCACGGACGAATCAAGATTTAATCTTCGAACATCCGATGAACGTGAAAGAGTGTGGAGAAGAACAGGAGAAAGATTCGCCCCTTGCACTTTTACGGAGAGGGTTGCTTTTAGAGGAGTCCAATTGACATGCTCACGAGCAAAAACAAGATGAGCATTGCGGTGGTGTTCGACCAATTCCGGGCCCATTGCTGGACGTCTAGCATGTAAGCCACTTCACACAAGTCTCCTAACTATTCGCTCCGATACACTGACGTCTCGAGACCTTTCCAGCTCATTGCGGACGTTTGTAGCAGTCAAGCAACGATCTCGCAAAACACTCAAGACGATGAAACTATCGTCACGGGCAGATGTGCGGCGCGATCTTCCAGATCTTCACGTTCCTTCACGCCCTCCAGTTTATGTGCTCGAAAATTGTGGGTCCCTACGTTCAGTTGGGGCGATTGGTCACCCTCATCTTCTAAGTACACTAGCTCCTTCAGCGAGACAAAGTTAACGACCTGTCGGTTCGCCTGGTTAAGCGTGATACCCTTAACCTTCACGATATATTTTATCTCTTCTTCCACCCTTATCCTTCCCCCCACCCCATAAATTTTTGGACCTGTTGAGTCAAAAGTGTCAGGGTATGCGATGTCTCTATACTCATCGTTGATCTCGTCAGTCAACTCTCCGAGGAATTCCCCAATAGGCGGCATGTATTCACCCTCCCTCGCTGTGAATATTACGCTAACTGTGTCAGCGTACAGCACCCTCTGCCCAAGAGAGTGCAGTAGTCCCCAAAACTTGATGCGTGCGTATGCCGTTGTGAAGCTGGCTACAGGTATGTTTGTAACACGTGAGGTATCTGTCGCAAATTCGGTGATGTTGTACTTTATTATGTACGTATTACCTATATTCACGATCACCATGACCTTTTTATCGGGGGCATTGGTATAATCCCACACCTCGTTATAACTTTGGGCCAATTGAACGTTCCCCTTGCCTGTATTCTGTGCAAATTTTCCGCAAAGACTATTTCGGCACAACTTTGCACTAAAGCGCTTGCCAGGGTTCTTAACAATTTGGACCCGGTCAAGTTGTATCCCTTCACGGTCACGGTAGCGCTGAACATACGCCGATTTTCACTTTTCACCCTCGCTCTCAACCCCTCGCGGGTAACCTGATGCTTCTACTGTATCCTTCAAAACACGATTTACATACGGCGTGAAAAGGTTGTGTACCTTCTGAAACCTCCATACCTCATATATTTTTATTATTCTGTAACCATGGCGAACGGCTAGGCCCAACTCAGGGCTTGTATATACAACTCTGATCTTCCGTTGGTTGGGTGTGTGATTACAGGACCCATTGTTCTCCTCTGTGCACTTCACGCACAGGGGAAACATGAGCTTGTGATCCTCGTATAACGACGGGTAAGATTGGCATCCATAAATCATGAGGGGGGAGCACGTCTACGAAAGAAAGACCGAAATAGTTCTTGTTCAAATTTGCTGAGAATTCATCGATGGTGGGAAGAGCTGGGCCTACCAGCTTTTCAGTTGCTCCTACAGGGTACGGGTTGTTCTTCATCACGTATGGGTATAAAGAACAGAAGTCATAGTAATGGAGTTTCACGCACTCCGCAGGTGGAAAGTATAGCTTGAATGGGTTTGTACGCCCTCCGAACAAGCTATCACCGCATTTTAGAGGATTCAACACCATTGAGCGTTTGATTGTGTTTATTTTTTCACGGTACTGACCATCTGTTTCCATCCGTGCATCATACTCATGCTCCCACAAGATCTTGTGAGTGAACTGGTAGCCTATAAGCTGATCGCGGGTGCGGGTCCATACAAGACTGTAGGCAGAAGATCTACCGTGGATATCTCCTACGATTCCACACTCAGGACCTGGGCATCCATTTCACCAGCATCCGTTAAAGGAACACACAGTTTTCTCACCAGTGACACGGTCTTCGCTTAGACCATCAACCCAGAGAACACGACCATTGATCTTAATGGGTACTTCATCCATGTTCGTGCATGTTTTATGTATACACCGGTTTGCTGCTGTAGGTGTATGAACTAGTAAATAGCCTTGTGTCCATAATGCGAAGGTTGTTTCTGTGAATGACGGCTAAAGTGTCTTTAGGCATGAAATTGTTCTTGAACACAGTAAAGCACAATGAGGCGATTGTGGTTGCGAGTTGCAGCTGATCGCAGTTGAAGAGATCTATGTACATCCTTCTAAAGGCCTGGAAACACTCTAAGCACGCGCACATCATTCAGGCAATTTTATTTTCAGTTTTGGGACCTTTACTATCTAGATTAATTATAATGAAGAAAGTGGTAGTGATTCCGCACGAGGTGTATGCTTCACTGCAAAGTTCAAAGAATCCAGACGCCGTTCTAGAACCACGTAAAAGCAGGCTTAAAAGAATGGAAAGCGAATTGTTAGACCTATTAAAACAGTGAAAAGTCACCTGATGGGAAAAGGATGTTATACAAAGTGGCTCTGCAGAAATTTCTTCATGAGTACGAAGATTATAAGAATCTGACAGAGATCCCCGTGGTTATTAGGCACAGAGCGGAAAACGATGAGCATGGCGACATAGGACCTGGGGTCGACGTTAGATATTACCAACCAAAGAATAACAGTGCGCCCCCGCAACATATCGAACATGTATTAAAAAGCAGTCTCGAACTTACATTGAGGAATAAAGGCTTAAGTCTTTATAATCTTTTGAGTGAGGACCCCTTCATACAGTGGACCGATACAGGCGCAGTCATTGTTGAAGGAACAAGGGTACAGGGTTCGAATATCGTCGACATTGTCCATGATCTGGTGAGAAAGTGGGACAGGCCCTCACCATCAGGATGAAAGCACATTAAAGCAAGACTACAACAAATAAATGTTCCCTAAACATTGATAGGAAATCTGAACAGGTTAAAGACTTGGAGCAAGCCTCGCATCTATCACAACTGAGCTCGCCATCACCCCCAACGATATGGGGAAAGAATTTATAGGCCGAGCTTTCCAGAACATGTTGGCAGAGTTTAATATCAGTTACTACACTAGCAATTCTATACATAAAGCCTCTTTAGCTGAAAATGTTTAACGTACCATAAAGGAACGCATGCATCGCTATTTTACACATAAAAACACATACAGATATATAAACATTCTGGAATCATTGGCCTTATCATACAACTGTTCATACCATCGCGCGATTGGAAAGAGATATTCGTTGAGCACCACCACACTCTACACGTTTCAAAATCAGTTATTATGGAAGGCTATCGCGTTCGGGGAATAAATTCGCGAAGAGATTTGAGCAAGGATGGATACGTGAAATTTTTAAAGTTAGGGTTATGAGACCTAAAGGCGAGATAATGCTATATTACGTTAACGATTTGAATGGGGAAGAAATCGTAGGAGGCTTTTACCGAGAGGAGTTGCAGAAAGTGACATTTAATTTAGGAAAAAATGTTTAAAATTGAAAAACTTTTAGGCAGCAAAGGTTCAGGTAAGAAAACAATGTGCCTGGTAAAATGGCGAGGGTACCCAGAAAGATTCAACACCTATATAAAAGCTGCTGCAATAATGAAGCTTAAATAGTA
This sequence comes from Bathynomus jamesi, assembly GCA_023014485.1. Taxonomy (NCBI): domain Eukaryota; kingdom Metazoa; phylum Arthropoda; class Malacostraca; order Isopoda; family Cirolanidae; genus Bathynomus; species Bathynomus jamesi. Next base: position 411,376 of record JAJOZX010001280.1, on the reverse strand, counting down.
AGCAACATGGCGCCTAACTACTTCTATGTCACACTCCCGTCTTCTTTTTCTCTGCCTGTACATCCTAACAACACCCTGGCCAACTTTATAACAGAACTCCATGGGCCCATTGAATTGGAACGTGATTCGTATGAGGTGGCGATATGCGAAATTCAGCTATCCACCAGCTTCTTAAGTATTGATTATAAAGAACCCGTTTTTACGGTTCTTAGAGATCGTGATGAGTCTGAAAAGGCAGGGGTAATTAGGGATGACACCATGTGTACCGCCCGGGGTGGGAAGGCAGTGTATTACACTACAGTTGTAACACTAGGCCCGGGTCGTTTTGGTGCGGCTGAGGATGTTGTGAGAGACTTAAACGGAATTCTTAAAAGCTCAAATCTCACGGCTGATTTAGTATACGAAATCGTAATCAAAGAAACCCCTGCACATGCTCTTACCCTAAAATCACAGGATAATATAAATATTAAAGACAAATGACTGTTCAGAATTATAACCTACGGCCGATATGAGCAGCGTTCCAAAGAGATACCTTTCACGATGCGCAACATGACTTGTCAAGCCTAATGTATCAGTTGAAATTGGAGAAATTGGGTGATGGCTACCCATCCCCAGACATGTGCTATATTTACAGCAATATCGTGGAGCATCAGTTTGTCGGGGATACCCAGGCACGCCTGCTGCGCTTCGCTCACATCCCCAACCATAAAGGTAGGAGCTTGAGCATTACATATGACAAACCTCACTATGTGAATGTCGCAACTAATCTAGTAACCGATATCTCAATATATATAAGAACAATTGAGGGAAAAAGTTTATCATTCGGCGATGGGAGCTAAACAGTGAAGCTGCACTTTCGTCGCATTGAGTTATAATGACCCGAAGGCCTTTCACAGTCTATCGAGTGTTTAGATACGAGCGTGAGAGTGGGATTGGTTCCATTTTTTAAACTATACTACGTACGGCTGTCCCATTCCTGAAGAGGGGCGCCAGATATCTCGGGAGGAAGGCGTTACAATCAGGTTTAACACGGTAGAAGACATAATGGCTGGGGCTAAACCTAAAAATGCTTTAAAAAAGCACTTAAAGCACACACGGGACGAAATCATCAAAGATGCAAAGAGAAAAATGCGTGGTGGTGGGAAGAAGAGGACTGTCCGGAAGAAGAAGAAGAGAGTACCAGTGCGTGGCTTTAAACGTAAAAGGACATAAAAAAGGAGTGTTGTAAGCGAATGAAACCTATAGTTGATATTTTTTTTAACTGATATAAGCTAAGGACTTTGCTCTCACGAATCAAAGTCTGTTTACTACTTGTCGAGAGAGGTGGCACTATTTCTGACTCGTCATGGCACGCTTTGTTCATCCGTGTAGCTCACAATGTTGTAAAACGGAGCTGTCCCTCTTTGATATGCCCCCAACTCAAGTTTCTATTGAGCACAGTGACTTTATTACGATTAACCCTTTAAACACAATTAGTTCCCCAAGTGCTCCTACAGAATTCGTGATACCCAGCTCAGGCACTTACTTTTTGATCCAAATTGCATGCACATGTACGCTAAACTACGTATAGCCCATTCTGATGGAACGGACTGCGATGATAAATATACTGTATTTCCCGAAACAAACTTTCTACACTCCATATTCAGCCAGTGTGATGTGCTTTTAAATCAGGTCAACATCTCGGCAGGAACGGGTTATTATCACCTACGAGCCTATCTGGAAGGATACCTTTTTAACTGCCGAGGGCTGTTATCAGACTAAAGACGAAAGTAGTATAAAGGATAAATTTACAAATTCTAAAAAGAAGATATACGAATGTTTTGGACGCCTGCATACAGACTTCCAGGAGAAACTGCTTATGAACGGCATCGATATGAAAATAAAGCTCACCCGCACGAATCCTGAGATCTGCATAAAGAAGGGCAAGAAGAGAGCGCAAAACCCGTTGTGGTTCATGTTATGGAAACATACCTTCGTGTAAGGCGAGTGAAAATAAGTTCACCAAAACAAATAGAAATTGAAAAAAATTTACTACACGCCACAAAAAAATACCCAATTAACAGAGTACAGATCAAACTATACACGGTACCCGCAGAGTTGGCCTCGAAACAGAGAGAAAACATCGCCTTGGGGGCTCTACCTAAAAGGCTATTAATTGGATTGCAGGATCACGCTTCGGTGAATGGAAAATATAAAAAGAACGCCTTTAAATTCGAGAATTTCGGCCTTAAAAACATAAATCTATACGTCAACGGTGTTGCACTGGGAGGGATATTGTATACAGACTACTCATCAGACGCTGTGTTCCCGCTTTGCGCGAGAGCATATAGTAATCTGGCCCATATTGCTGGTGGTTGTGATGAGCTTGGGATTGGGATAACTCAGAAAGAATTCATCGAGCAATTTAACCTTTACCAGTTTGATATCACTCCTGACTTATCTGCTAGTGTAAGTACACACTTAAGTCCACAACAAAGTGGGAACATCTCAGTCAGATTGGAATTCACCAACCCGATAGACACGCCCATTAGATGCTGGTGTACCTCGAATCACAAGCTCTAATAGAAATCGATAAAGTCAGGTGTAGCCACTGATTTTTAAAATGGATGCGAATACACTTCAGAGAGTAATGAATAGCGACCGAATCACACGACCCAAATTTATCGGTGTGTTTGCGATCAATGAAACATTGAAACTGACAACTACGAGAAAATGCGGTGGAATTGTTGTCAACACAGATATTATTGGTGGCGAAGAGATTCATTGGTTGGCCATCTACTTCAAAAATAGGAAAAGAATGTACTAGGGGCACTCAATATATTTTGCCCCACCCTTTTTTCTTAGCTAAATAATAAGCCATTGGGCTGAAATATCTTTTCAGCCGTAAGTTTGTACTTTCTGCGCTTTACATAACCGGATTTTTCCAGTTTCAACCTCCCCTCCTCGTATAAAACCGCTTTTAAACCCCCTTGTATAAAACCGATGGTTAACACAGTTTCGAAAATGGCGTCTGACAGTGATGTGCGTCGTAAACAGAGAGCTGTTATCGAGTTCTTAACCGCAGAGAATGAAACAATTGGAAATATTCACAAACGTCTACAAACAAAACGTTTACGGAGATGCTGCTGTTGATCGAAGCACAGTTGGACGTTGGTCTAAACGTGTGAGATCGTCGGAGAGAGGGAGAACCAGCCTCGATGATGAGCCACGCAGCGGTCGCCCGGCATCGGCTGTGACATCTCATATCGTGCAACGTGCTAACAGCATCATTCGCTTAAATCGGCGCGTCACATACAAGGAGCTATCACTGGAGCTAGGAATTAGTGAAGGAAATGTGAATACGATAATTCAGCAACTGGGATACTCAAAAATGTGTTCACGGTTTGTTCCTCTAGAACTAACTGAAGATCACAAAGTCTAAAGAAAAGAAATTGCCTCTGAGTCGTTGGTTCGATACGAGACAGAAGGGGATAACTTCCTTTCACGAATTGTGACTGGGGATGAGACTTGGGTACACCACTTTGAACCTGAAACAAAACCCCAATCCATGGAGTGGCATCACGCAGACTACCCACGCAAGAAAACGTTCAAAATGGCTCCCTCTGCAGGAAAGGTTATGGCCACCATCTTCTGGGACATGAAAGGGGTGATTCTGGTGTACATTATGAAGAAAGGACAAACAATCAACTCAGAAGCATATATTGCTACCCTACAGAGACTCTGGAGACGTATAAAGCGAGTTCGACAGGAAACAAAACTGGAACACGTCCTTCTTTTGCACAATAACGCAAGACCACACAACAGTTTGCAAACAAGAGAGGCCATCACAAAAATGCGCTTGACTCTGTTACCCCACCCTCCACAGAACCCGAATCTGGCACCTTCAGACTTCGATTTGTTTGGGCCAATGAAGGATACTATTCGTGGAAGAAAGTTTCAGAGTGACGATGAGGTTTTTGAGGAGGTTAAGAGGTGGCTCCAGCGGAACCCAGCGGACTTTTACCAGCAAGAATAAAGGCCCTTGTTTCGAGATAGAGGAAAGCCGTAGAAAAGGATGGAGACTATGTGGAAAAATAAAAACTTGTTAAAAGAGTATGTACAAAATTTCTGGAACTGACAAGGAAATTTGGAAAGAAAAAAAAGATGTGGCAAAATATATTGAGTGGCCCTCGTTCTATTTTAATTCACTCGGGACTCGTCCCTGGAGTGACTCTGTTACTGTAAAATTTCCCGAACAGTTGCATAACCCCGAAATTGTCTGGAATCCCTACCAATTACAAAGATATTTTATTAATACTGGCGGGATGTATTGTCTTTCATTTTTCTTGCACATGTCACGTGGAATTGAATTTATAAATTTTTTAAAATTATTCGACCCCTGTCACACTGAGCTGAATGATGAAATGATGTGCATGCACTCGATGTATTATGTGAAGTTTTACTCGTACATATAAAATGTATAATTGCAACAATATTGTGTAAAATATAAGATGTCTCCAATAATGTTAGTCTTGTCCTCTGTAGCTTATTTAAAAATTAATGGATGCTAATTCTGTAACTAGTTTAAGTTGGATGTAAAATTGTACTAGTTTATAAAACGTGATTTCTATCACTTAATAAATGATGAAAATACACCGTGGCTTGTTCTTAACCAAAAGAAAAAAGCTTACATTAGTTCCCCGACGACCTGGCATTCGTTGGACAGGATGTGAGCCAATTCTTCGACATCTGTATTCAGATCACTGGGTTGACTGTGCGGTAAAACTTCAGCCTCCAAATCGACGTCGGCTATTTGCTTTTCTTCAAAGCTGTCACGAAACGTAGCTATAGCACGTGTCAGTGCATCGTCAGACCTATAAGAGAAAGGATACGGCTGTAGACAGAAAATTATTTTGACAGTTCATACATTTTTCTAATAATAGCCATATTGTGTGGAAAGATGACTAGCTGGGTTACTAAGTCCCGCCAACCGTTTCAGAGTCTCGAGCCCCTGGGTAGATATTAAACCAATATCCTATTCGATTCATCACATTGAATTTTTTTAATTAAAATCCGTTTGTTTTTCATAAAAAATACACACAGAGGAACATATATATATATATATATATATATATATATATATATATATATATCAGGGGCGACGCCAGACTTTTCACATAGGTCAGGCACAAGCATTATGGGCTTCATATGACTTCGATAGAATTCATATTAATGAATATGTAAATTTTGTTTTTTAAATAATTTTGCTTTTGTTTTCAAAAATTACTTAAAGCCTACTAAATCAATAAATTGTTTAATAACTATAATAACTTGTATTTTATTATATCCTTAGAGAATGTCTTCATCATATTTAATCTACCATGAGTCATTTATACATAGACTCCAACCTCCTCGGTTTCAATGCAAATTCTTCGATGACCTTGTCATGTAGAATCTTTTTCCTCTCCAGGGAAACCACAATTTCTTTCCCTATTGCAATTCTTGCTAAACATACTAGTCTTTCCTGACCAGTTCTTTCCTTCGATACGTCTTAATTCGATTTAATGTTGAAAAACTTCTCTCTGTGGATGCACTGCTCACTGGTATAGTTAAAACCAATCTAAAAAGTTTTGCAGATTCGCTAAAAGCTTTTTCTAAATCTAAGTCAATGCATAATTTTAGCAGTTCTTTGACATTTTTGCAGGCAGTAAAATCAGGATCTTTATAAATGTCCCTGAGGTAACTGACAATGAGGAAAGCCGTGCGCAATTCATAGTTGCCACACATCTCTATTTTCACTCAAATAGCTTTCTCAGGATGAGATTTGGCATCCAGCGTAATGTTAGGCACTTAGAAATAAGCCTGACTTGTAAACTGAAAAACTCGCTTTTCTCTTCTTTGAAAAAATAGATTGACAAAATTATATACTTATCTGATTACTTTGACAGATGCTATACTAATGTTGATTTTAAATTACATTAAATTTCGTAAAAGTTTCATTTTTTCATAAGTGTGATGCAAGGCATCGGAAATGATACCTGACTGGTTTTGTGGCTTAATGCGCTCGGTCGCTCAGGCGTCATAAAACAAGTCTGACTTCGCCCAAAGAAGCGGCGCATGGAGAGAAGGAAAAAATGCGGCATTCTAAAATTTATATTGCTCAATAAAGTGACCATAATAAATAGATCTTTGAAATACACAAATTTAAATTTTACATGATGACCAGGAAATTAAATTTATTTTTCTTTTAAAGTTAGGTTAGGCTGAGCCTGACCTGCCTGACCCCCGCCGTCGCCTCTGATATATATATATATATATATATATATATATATATGTTAACCCCTCCGTCTATGGCCCTGGGGTGGTTCGGAGTCGACGGGGGTTCTGGTTAGGAGGCAGCAACGGATATTTCTTCTATAACACTCTAATTCTTTTCCGCCGGTCAAATGGTGGGTCGCCACTTTTAAACTCTTGGCTACAGACTCGCCAGACTGTTATGCCAATATCTTCTATGTGCTTGGGTCGTCAGTTGTTAATTCTTCTCTTTTTATAATACTCTGATACTTTCTCTGATACTAAAATTATCGACTTTTCTTTTATAACTTATCGACTTTACTAAGTTCTTCTGAAGATAGCCGAACTCGAGGGGGAAAATAAAAAGTTTCTCTTACTGTAATTTACTTCTTAATAATTTACAGGTAGTGGTCTGAATTTTACAGGGGTAGAGGTTCGACCTCTTTCGACCATGGCTCAGGCCGGAATTTAAAAAGTTAAGGAGGCAAGGGGCCTCTGCCCCCTCCTCGCAGCGAGGCTGCTAACAAGGGAGGCTCGTAGCAGTGACCCAAGCAGAGTCCCGTAATGAAGTGAAGTTCATTTTACAAATACATGTATAATATAAGCCTAAATTTTGGGGGACGGCAGTTGAAGGTTAAGTTTCCCCCCTTTTAAACACGATCAGATGTTTGAAAGATTCCAAATAAAAATTTAAAAAATAAAAATAAAACTAATCGTATTTTTTTTTGCCGCGTCTTCATTTCTGAAGGCGATATCATTTCATAGTAGTACATAAGTAAAATTTAAGTACACGACTGAGTACATTTTTGTTTGGGTTTATTACAATTATGATTGCGATTATGGATTACTTCCCATTCGCTTATGATTGTCCCTTACAGTTCTATTAAAGTACATTCTTACATTATATATAAAGTCATTACATTCAATTACAGTTTCATTGAAGTACATTACGTCGTTTACCATTCTTACAGTGTTTTTATATATTTATATATGGTTATAATATATGGTTATAATATATGGTTATAATATATGGTTATATTATATGGTTATATTATATGGTTATTATATATGGTTATTAGCATAACACAAGTACATGAGACATGACACACATAATATAACATAACGCATGATAATGTTATAAATTCGAATCAGAGCGAAAGGAGATTTTTATTTTTGAAGCGTTCAATTTTGCCATAGTTAGCGGAATTTGATAACTTAACTAAGCATTTTCGAGTTCAATGCGGGAGGTGATATAATAAAAATAATAAAAAAATAATACGAGAACGTATTTGTGCGTTTTCGAACGAATGCCTAAAGTTTTGCTTTTCATAGACTGACACAAGTAAAAATGAATATTTAATAAAATTTATATATGGTAATGGTCAAGTTAAGATATGGACGTATAGTTGAATAGAGTTGAATAATAATATTTATACTACATAGCATATAAATAATGACCTCTATAGAGTGTACGAGTGTACACTTTTTATTATGATGTTAAAGAATTTTCATACATTCAATACGGAAGATGTCCAAATACTAAACACGTGATTCAGTATTCAAGGTATGGAAAGCGTGAAGAGAATTAAGTTACTTTATGACGTCATAGTTATTCACATTATGTCATACGTACAGTATAACTGTAAGTCATTATTTGGGAGGACCTAAAAGAAACGAATTAAAGACAGAATGGGTATCAAGGACTAAGAAGCACAACTACGGGTTCCAATCCTCTTATATGTAATGTGTATGTATAATCTAGGGTCGAGGGTGAGATGCAAGACAATCATAATTAATTATAATAACTTCTATAACAAATGGAAATGGATACAACTAAACCATAGATATGGTAGATCGTAGGTTGTGACACGAACAAAATAGGAAGCTACAAGTAAAATTATTATCCAAACTCGCGTTAAGCGATTTTGGTTCTTATGTTAAAATGAATATTGATTATTCATTGTTCATTTTTACATATATATATCTATATATATATAATATATATATATATATATATATATAAGAGAGAGTTACAAGGCGTTACAATAAGAGAAAATGCTGAATAAGTTACCTGGATCAAATAATAAACATCAAGCATCTAGCCTAACCGGGCTCAAAAGGAAGATTAACTGGGAGTAACGCCTGCCGACGACGGGTCTCGAACCCAGGACCGTTGGAATTCCTAACCTTTAACCCTTCGTGGGCTAGGTGGGACCGACTAACAAAGAAGACTATGTGGGGTCACCCAGACCCCAAACTTCAATGGTGAATTTCTGCCATATGCTTAAGTTTATATATACTAAAGTGTGTACATATGTTGCCCAGGACACGGCACGTGGAGCCAATTCACCATGTGTCTCTTTTTTTTTACATTTATTTAAGAATTTTTTAACTTAAAGAATTCAGCACTCAGAAAAACTTTTTATATTCACAATATAGATTATAGAATAGAAAGAAATACAAACAGAACATATGAAGCAATGTTTACTGTACACAGTCATCACATACATAGTTGGAGTGACTTTCGCAAAGAGGCACATCACATTTTGTGCATGACTTTCTCGTCTTCTTATCCATCTTCCTCGGGCACTTTCCACATCTCTTCCTACCTCCTGGATTAGGCCTTGGCTGGGGTGCTGCTTCTACCTCATCCATAAATGCCTCCATACATGCTCTAACATGCTTTGGCAAATATCTACCAGCTGGCTCAAAACGTTTCTGGATTGTTGGTTTGCAGAGCTGTTCTGCTAAGTCTGCCAGAAATTTCCTTCGCCTTTGATTCCCTCGATACACATCGGTGGTTTTCTCCATGAAACAGCAACTAGCATTGTAAGCTGCAACATCTACCATCCAGTAGAAGATAACTAATGGCCATCTGTTTGTTATGCGCTTACATGAGTAAGTTTTGATAAGTTGGTCTAATCGATCAACAGCTCCTTTTGTGGCATTGTAATCGAATTACATCAGGTTTGAAAGGTTCTTCCTGCTGCTTTTTTGGTCGAAATGCATGGTGCTTAATAACAGAACTGCCTTTCTTACCTTTGGGACATAGCTGCATATCATAAGATGTTGGTCCCTACTAAAGCCAAACTTTGATGAATAGAGCTGACGATCATTTGAAGCTTGAAATGATTTAGGTATTTGGCGCTTATTTTTCTTCATAGTTCCTAAGAGTGTTAAATTTTTATCAAGTAGTTCTATGGAAAGGTCAACATCAGTAAACAGGTTGTCAGTGGTAACATTTCTTCCTGACTTCACAATAGTTGAAGTAAGAGCTCGAACAACTCTTTGGGTTTGGTGGCGTTCTAGACCTTCAGGACCTTTTCCACTGTATATCTGGCCATTTAGAAGACACCCATTCTTAACGTCGGCCATACTCCAAACCTTTATGCCATACTTATCTGGTTTAGATGGCATGTATACTTTGAATAAGCATTTCCCTCGAAATGCGAGTAGAGATTCATCCACAGTTACATATGTGTTGGCTTTATAGTTTATTTGACATGTTTCAATAAACTTCTGCCAAACTTCGAATATAGGCACCAACTTGCCTTGTTCACCATTCCTTCGTTCTGCACGAGTAGTCATGTTATCAAATCTTATTGACCTTTTTATTTCTTTGAAACGGTCACGGCTCATAGAAGCACGATAAATTGGTGGACCGGTCTTAGTACCAAATAATTCATCAACTGGGCGGAAGCTATCTTTGTCCAGCCCAGATCTGAGATGAAGTCCTAGCCATGCCATCAGCTCAATAGAATCCAGCTGTTTCCATTTTTCACCATAGAGAGCACCACCTTTTTGATTTGTTGCATCGAGAACCAGTTCAACAATTTCATCTGTGATAAAGAAGCTGAAAGTAGCAGATACAGCATGCGTAGGTACACTTTCATGAACACCACCTTCTTCACGAACAATGTTTTGCCTCACATTTCGTCTAAGCCGGGGAGGCTCAGTGCACCACACAAAGTTATCTTTCCCTAACACAATATTGTCATCATCATCATCATCATGATCGCTTGCATTGTCACTATCAAAACCACTAAAGTCACTGTCAGAAGATTGTTCAACATATTCATATTCACTAGCATCAGATAAGTCTACTTCTGATTCACTTTCATCTGACAAATTTGGTTGGTCTACATCTGCATCTCCCTTTCCCACCCTGCTAGGAGCATAAAACGTCGATATTGAAATTGACGTTGACATTAGAATGAAAATCTAAGAAAATTTATGAAAAAATCTGAAAAAAAAATTAAAATCAATTAGTCACATTGCAGGCGAGGTGGGGTAAGGCAGACCCCATTCAAATTTGCTACCCTGTCACTTCCAAATGGTGTGACATTTTTCTCTTATATTTTGTGAGTATATACCATACCTACATACAATAAAAGTCATAGATGACCAGGCTCTAAAAATATTTGAATGAATGGCAGATTTTTGAAATATGCTTGGGGTCCAGTGGACCCCATCAGCCCACGAAGGGTTAAAGTTTTACTACTTCTAAAACCCTACCTGTAGAACTTTCTATAAATTTTTAAGTTAACACATATAGGGAAACAAACGCCTAATAAAATTACACTTTCAAAGGACACCTTCATCGCATACTTACGTTTGTTACTTTTGTTGAGTTTGAACGACGGTTCAGGATCGACCTGCGGTCGACCCCTCTGCAGCATCCCGCCTCATTTGCTGGATTTGGTGGAGGAGGGAATTGCTGTCTGATCTCCTCCTGCCCTCGTAGCCAGCCACGCATGGCTGGTCAGGGACTTTGCATAGGAATCTGTCCAGCTGGTTCTTGAAGTTATTCAGGTCGCTGTGCTGGAGATTTCTCACTTCTTTTGGAAGGACATTGAAAAGTTTTGGGCTCCGTATTCTGAGTGTATTTCCCATCCTATTTTCATGGCCTCTTGTCCTACCGCAGCTGGGACCGTACAAAATCTGCCTCTTCTCTCATTCCAGTTTGTTTCTATTTCATTTCTAAGGTTAGGGACAGAGCCCTCAAGTATTTACCATATGTATATTAATGGTGTGGTATAATTAATAATATATATATATATATATATATATATATATATATATATATATGATGAAATAACCACGAAGGAAACAGAATGGTGCTCGAGAGCTTTGCTTAATGGTATCCTCAGGAACACTAAAATAAATAACAAGTTCGCGAATAAATATCGGACACAAGTATAAAATAGAAATACGGGTACATAAAGTCTTATACTCACATCTCGACAGTAGTCTTCTGCTAGTTCAAACGGAGGATCATTGCAGATATCATTAACGTTTTGTGTCGATTGAAGGTTTCTTCCATCAATCGCTGCGAAAAGTTCAAGTGTTGCCCCTGCAGTGCAGTCCCCGACTTCAAACACCTGTGGGGAGCAGTAAAGTTGTTGTGACTGACTGGAAGTGTCCATGCTTGATGGTATATCGTGTTATTTACAGCTAGAAATAGCAACTGTTATGGCACGATCTGCTCGTGGGTCACATTTTTATATGTGGTATGACGCCCATTTGTACCGAGAGATTAGAAAGCCAATCACAAGCTCACTGAGTTCCTGATTGGACAAACAGTGGGTGGTGCTTAGCCTTTTCTACGATAGTCAACTCTGCGCATGCGCAGGACGGAGAGAGAGAGAGAGAGAGAGAGAGAGAGAGAGAGAGAGAGAGAGAGAGAGAGAGAACTTTTCAGTGTATATGTTTAAGGGAATTTCGAAGCAGCAAAAGCAATTCATAAGGCAAGGATGTTTTTCAATAAACTTTAAAAGAGAGAGAGAGAGAGAGAGAGAGAGAGAGAGAAGTTTTCAGTGTATATATTTAAGGGAGTTTCGGAAGCAGCAAAAAGCATTTCATTAGGTAAGAATGTTTTTCAATAAACTTTATTTACGTTTTCCCTATGAAATATTATTTAACATTTAGGGATCCTAATATAAAAAGAATCAACCTTTTATAACGTATTAAATATTAATATAATTGATAGTGCAAGTATCTTTATATTAGTAGGCAACCTTTTGCATATGCTCAGAGAGTAAATCTATATTAATTTATTTATTGAACTGTAGAAGGTGCAATTAAATGCGTTCTACCATAAATTCATTTTTTTATAAATACGCGTAGAAAACGATATTTATTGGGAATGCCCTACTAAAACTATAATAATTTCGAATAATCTAAGTAATATATTTGTTTTAGTTTAAAAATGCTGAATTTTGGAGTTTGGGATAATTTAGTGTAAAATGAAATAAGTCTGGTACGGCGTTAGTTCGAATTATTCTTGTACAAAATTGTGCAAATAACAATTAATTCAATGCATAGCACAATCTGGCATCTAATCTTAAAACATGATAGGCTAAAATGCGAAAAATAATTGGGTAAAAGAGGAAAAAAAATAAGTTACCCCGAAATGCAATCTATTTTTAACATAGTTATATTAATATTTTTTGTAATAAGGTTTAAAGATATATTTGTCTTAAAGATAAATTTGTATTCTGGCATCTAATCTTAAAACATGATGGGCTAAAATGCGAAAATAATTGGGTAAAAGAGGAAAAATGAATAAGTTACCCCTAATTTAATTTCTATTTTGTTTTAAAAATCATATTAATGCTTTTTATGTTATAGTTTGAGGATAAATTTGTATATTAAGGTGAAATTTTTTTTTGTATTAAACTTAGTTTATCATATTCGACTTTTTGCTCAATTGATCAACATTGCAATTGCATATGCACTCGTCCTATTTGCACCCATATTACTAACGCAAACGTACGCTCTTTAAATTATGAAAAGCTGATATTACTAGGAGCAAACATACAAAAATTACTGTAACAGACTTAATGCAGTCATTAAAAGAGCGAAAACATCACTATTATTCAGAAATTGATGGAAAAAAAATCGAATCCCTAAAGACTATAGAACATTCTGAATGATTTAACACAAAAATGGTGAAAAAAAATCTTTGTCCTCCCTCACACAAGGCGGAAATTCCAAAAGTGATCCCAAAGACAGCAAATCCGAGCTGGATTAAGTGTATCTTCGACCACGCGCCCAGCAAATATTATGATCCCTCAACCATGACCCAACTTCCAACGACAGACTCAGACAAGTTCCACATTAGAATGTGCCACTTTTAATAAATGTTTGAAATTTTGAGGTGCAATATTCTCATGTGGTGATCCCTGCTACTTTATTGACGAATATAAAGTTTTAACCCATTCTGAAAACATTTGAACCCCGGATCGGGGGCATTGAAATTTTGACTCTAGCCTGTGACGTCATCAGACCGATTTTTTCATATGTATTTGGCCATAAAATCTTTATTTATTAACCGATTCGAATGATTCTGGTGACAATTGATGCAGAATTGGAAATACTTTCTTTTTCATACCAAAACAGTAGCTTTTACTATAAGCGTTTGGTCGAAAACTCAGGTAATCTATAAAAGTTAGACAAATTTGGTGCAATACAGGAGGCATTGTGGGTGTGACCGCCACCCTGAAGCATCATCTCAGATCAGCTTCGCGGCAATGGGCCCATCTGAAAAGCATAATAATAAGAAATAGGCTTATTCCGATGGGTGGGAACCATTTTGAACATGTCAAAGTTGAAATAAACCTTTCACAGAAACGGAATGAAAAGTCAAAATTGTCAATGACATGATCAAAACCCCCTGTTTTTTTTTAAAGCATACAAAAGTAATATAAAAAAACATCCCTTTGAACGCTCCTTGCCAGTTTATTGCAATTCGGTTGCCGTCGAAGACCCTGAAAAAGAAGAAATTGTTAATAATATTCCTAATATTAACCCAGATTAAATACTGAAAATATTTTAATGCATGAAACAGTATATAGAACACTCACATTTTATTTTTTTAAGTAGTTTAGCAAACTGCTCTTCTTGTAGATGCCTGGAAGAAGGCGTCTTTCATTTTCAACAAGTTGAAAGAGGAAATGGCGTTGCTGTTCATTAATGGTGAGGCTCTTAGCATAATCTTCAATAAGTTTCACCCCCCTTTCAGCCGTATCGTTTGTTACCTTCATGCTCGCACGTAAGAAGCTAAGCGAATATAGTTCTCGTGTTTCTCCCATTCTTCTACTGGTCTTCTCAACCAATCCCCATTTGATTTAAAGAGCCTCAGAAACTGCCATGATTTTGGACCAGCAAGGTCGGAAAGCTTGGCTCCTTCCCTGAGTATAGGGAAGACTGGATGGCCAGTTTTCATGTCATAAATCTTTTTCTCTGACTTTTTTAAGGCATTGGCAATCTTAGCCTTCTCTGCATTGTTGACCTTGTATGAAAATAAGGAGAGTGGTATCACTTCTTCCACAAAGTACCACATTTGCCTATCAAGGGCTTTAAGACCTGCACCTGCCACTTCACTGTTATGTTTTTCATAGGTTTTCAGATCGTGATATAAGCTTAAATCATTAAAAGAAGAATCTGCGGCGTTGTCTGAATGTAGCCATGCTTTCGCGTAGAACAATGCATTAAAAAGACATATCTGCTCAAGCATTTACATCATATTCTCATCGTAGCCAGCTGGTATCCAAAAGCATACATTTTATAGGTATATAGGATTGCAAACATCCATCGTGCACGAAGAGCTGCTCCTGGACGGAGCCAACGTACTCCTTTTGGGGATACTTCACCTAAAATTTGGATTGTCAACTCAGCGCATTCCCGATAATCACCACGTTTGAATGCATTCTCAGTCAGCAAATCGGTTAATGTATCTAAGACTTCTTGTCGTTTAGACCTTAGCTTTCTGTTCTTGATTTTCGGTGTTTGAAATCTTTTATGCTTGTGTCAATGCCTTGCCACTTTTCCTCCTGGAACTCTGAAAATTTCATAATCTGGTGAAGTGCTTCCTCCAAATATTTCTACAAACACACTCTTGAGTATCCGCTCATATAGGTGATGCCGACAAGCAAGCCACAATACTTTCCTACATAGATATTCAAGTCTCTTACAGGCTCCAGTATGGCGCCCTGAGTTGAAGCTTGTAGTGTCAAAAACAAATCCAATAACATGGCGCTCTAAGTTCCACTTTTTGATCATATCAAAAGTTTCAGTAGCCTGCGACTCGCCACTAGTATTTGGGATTTCAGGAACAGCCAACAGCTTGCCCTCTTTGGCATTTGGGGCACCCGATACCAGCACGGCAAGTCTTTCCGATTTGCCTCCTGCTTTATCTGTTATCAGCTTACTGTCCCAGTAGATGACCGAGAAAGGTGGGGCAGTAAAATCCTCTTTTATTTGTCTTGATGCTTGATCTCGAACCATCTCTGCTGCACGCTTGGCAGAACTTTTAGATAAGGCCAGCTTGCTTAGATACATTCCACAAGTAGAGGCTACTGCTGCAGTCATTGCTGTTCTCTGTCCCAAAGAGATGTTAAGGCGATCTGCCATGGAGGATACGTTCTCAGAACGAAAAACTTTCTGTCTTTTGGGTATGTTTTTAGGAACGGTGAAATCATCATCGTTATCTTTGTCACTGCTGGACGTCGATGAAGAATAATTGACTTTCGATGGCGTTTCAAGTGCTTGGAATTTCTGCAGTGTCCTTTCTTTTTCTTCTCTTTCAAATTTCTTGTAGCTATCTTTCGTGTTATGTTTTTCACTACTTTTTTCTCGTAACTTTTGTCAACATTTCCCAGACAATATCTTCTCTCTGTCCTTTGATCTTCGAGAAATGTTATGTCTATCATTTTTTTATTTTCGTCTTTAACCTTGTCTTTTTTTATCTTATCTAAGGCGTCACTGGCCGCGATATCAAATAATTTCTCTTACTTCCTTAGAAAGTATTTTTGTTTTTGCTCAAAATTAGGTTTACCTCTGTTACGAGCTAGTGAAAAACGCTCTTTTATCAAATCTTTGAGTTTTGCTTTAGGCAGAGGATTCTTTATTACATTTTTGGAAGGAATGCTTGCCATATCCCAGACGACCTTCACTTTCCTCAAAGCAATCGCAATCACTTCATCCTGAGAAGCATTTTGGTATTCTCCTCTAGCTAAATAAATAAAATACTTCAACACATCACCATTGGATGGCAACACACTGCCTTTACCAGTTTTTATGTCAGTCAAAAGTTTTCCAATAATAAGATCACTGGAATCATCACTGGCATTTACTTCACTTCGCCTTAGCGAATAAGCATTATTATCCATAGTCTGAAAAGAAGTACAATAAAAGATCTGAAAAGAAATACAAAAACATTAATAATTAAAATGCATTAATAACATTAATAACTACTAATAACAATTAATATTAATAAGTACAATAACATTAATAACTAAAGAACTTTAAATTCTGAATCAATTAACACAAGAATCATTCGAATCGGTTAATAAATAAAGATTTTATGGCCAAATACATATGAAAAATCAGTCTGATGTTGTCACAGGCTGAGGTCAAAATTTCAACGTCCCCGATCCGGGGTCAAATATTTTCAGAATGGGTTAAAACTTCATATTCGCCAATAAAGTAGCAGGGATCACCACTGACAATATTGCACCTCAAAATTTCAAACTTTTATTAAAAGTGGCACACTCTATTCCACATGAATACATAAAAAATATTTACTACTTTTTTAATAAAATAAATCATTATTTTTTTTTCTTTTTATAAAAACTTAGTGAAACCAAACTAATATATCTATTTTAAACAAGTATCACTGTGTTGTGTGACTTATACAGTGTTATCGCAGTATCACTTTTTATGACTTACAAATTATAACCATGTTCATTACGTTTGGCTTAAGGAGTTCAATGTACAATCTCCTGCAATAGTTCTGCTTCACCATCTCCGAGGTGTGGAAACAACGCAGTCCATCTTAAACCCCAGTACCCCACCCTCACTCCCTCCCTCTCCTCCTCCCCCTCTCAGGTGTTGTCATAGTAATACTTTTATTTTTGAAAACCAATGATGAATAAATACATTGTTTATTGTAGTTTTGGTGGTAATGCTATGACGACTATATATTTTATTCATGCATTATTCCTAGATTTAGGGAATAGAGTAGTTAGGTTATTTCACAAACGTGGGATACTTTAAAAACTTTCAATCACAGGATTTTGTGGCCATGTTATAGTTAAAGTGTAATATAAGTTGTAGTATCGACTTTTCCTCCAGGCTATAACATTTCTCTTTAAAGTCCATGCATCATCAACAAATGGTCTATTCATGGAGAGATAATGATAACATAGTTCAATTTTTTATTACAAAAATAACATGAATCAAATAAATTTAGGGATTTTCTTAAGAACATACAAAACATAATGTTCAAATTATAAGGAACTGACAATTGTTCAAGTAAATAAATATATACAGTATTTACAACATCACAACCATAACATTATTATACACAATTACTCAATACTTGGTCCATCCTCCATTATTATTATTGTTAATGACCTCTCGTAGCTTATTTGGAACAGATACAACGTGACTGTAGATGAATTATGGGTTCTTGCGGAAAAGTTCCCACTCTGCCATGGTGTGTTCGAGCAAGTGCCGAGATGTCCGCTCATGCCCAGGCTCCCAAGCGTTAATCACATTTGCACACACATTTTCAATGAGGTTCAGGTTACACCTCTTGGTGAGCCAATTCAGCAGCTCGACATCTCGTTGTTCCTGAAACCACCGTCTGATGATCGTGGCAGTTTGAACAGGGCAGTTATCCTGTAATATATAATATATGTTAACCCTACGTCTATGGCCTTGGATGGTTCGAAGTTGACTGGGGTTCTGGTTTGGTGGCAGCAACGGATTTTCTCACTCTGGGGTAGTTGGTACCGTGTCGGGAATCGTAGTAGGCTCTTTTATTCTAGACTCCGATTTCTTCTTATAGTGGATCGGAGGATTCAATGAAAACTTATTAAATTATCTGACGGTTCCCCGATTCTTCTTGTAGGGTTTCAGGAAATAATTTATTCTATTTTAAAACTAAGTTCTCTGGAGAAAGCAGGGCTCAAAGGAGAAGACAAAGAGATCGTCTCACTGAATTTTACTGTTTTTAAAATAATACAGGTAATGCTTCAGCCTTTAGGTCAGATCAGAATAATCAGAATGATAATTTGAAAAATTATAGGAGTTTATATACCAATAATTTGGTGACATCATTATTATTTAATGTTGACCTATATTTTTTATATTCTCAATGGCTGAATTTTTTTTTGCAAAATATTTGAAAATAAAGGTAAATTTTGGCTGTAACAGCAAACTGGCAGATAAGCAAGATATTTGAGGGTGAAGTCATATTTTTAATTTGAACAGCATATTGACAGATCTAACGTTATCATGATTTGCCGAATTAATTAAAAATGGAAATTGAAATGTGCATTTTATTATGGATTAAAATTAAATATGCATATGAACCAAAATTAAATGCTGGGATTTTTTGTTTGCAAACTAACCAAAATTTAAGACAAAAGACTTATAGCTCAGAGCTGTCTAGTTATGAGCTTTGCTGTAGGCAAGGAAGATATTTTTAATCTTCCTACAAGTTCTGAGTGAAACACTAATAAAATAAAACTAATAAAACCAAAGGATAGGCCTATCCCTTCATGTATTTAGGAATAGTGAATTGCCTGTATTAATTAGAATGAATAAACTCCTTGCCTAACCCTAACCCTATCGCCTACATCGAGAGAGAGGCACAATAAGCAAATGCGCGACCTACAACCAGAAGCAAGATCCAACGAAATAAGAAAGTATAGCACTTTCCTTTTTTACCATTAGGCTCCGCTAAATACCAACTCTGGGCATTAAATCTGGCGAAATTTTTCACCGGATCGCCAGGCTGATAGCAATCAACCCCTAACCCTATATAGTTTTTTCATAGTTGTCTTGTCACAGAGGTTTTGATTTTAATTCGTCGTAGAATTTCTTTTTAACCTTTTTCCTCTTTCCTTCGCTTTTGAATGAAGGTTCAAAATCTTGTCCATTTGATTCTCTCAACAGCATTTTACTCCTTTCAGCGTAACCACTGCAAATTTCCTCACTTCGCTTACTCGATGCATATTCAATTAGGCTTGATAATGAAGTATAACACTGCTTCGAATTGGTGCTAGTTTCTTGTATTGACGTACTAACTGCATTAATTCTTGTTAGCATATCCTTTAGAATAACACACTACTGCTGAGTTCAGGTACAATGGCTCTTTCTTCAAGTTCTTTGCTTCCCTTTTTGCATCTCGGTTCTAGAACTCATCTTGTAAAAGGTTATCCAAGCATGGTTCCATGTAAATTCCACCCAGTAAATTCCACCCCCGAAAAATCCACCCAGTAAATTCCACCCATAGTAAATTCCACCCATAATAAATTCCACCCATGGTAAATTCCACCCATGGTAAATTCCATCAAAAAATTTAACGGAATAGATAAACTTAGTTGTACAAAAGTACAATAAATGGATCACCTGAAGATCCGTCACCCCAGCCTTTTTTAGTTAGCTTTACAAGGTTAACTAACAAAAATATCACGACCTAACCTAACTAATCATTAGGTCAACTATATGCCCTTGATGATCGGTTAGTTTAGGTTGTGATATTTTCATTAGTTAGCCTTATAAAGCTGAACTAGCCTCTTCAGTCTTTCATTTCTGACATTAACTAGCCTCTTCAGTCTTTCATTTATGACATTATAGGCTTTTCTTTTCTGACTTTGGTCCCTTCGTCGAATGTGTGCAAGTTTTGTTTGTGTGAGGGCTTCTTCTTTTCCTAGTGCTGCGCATAGCTTCCACAAATTTGGGTGCATGCTTGTCACAGATGATCGTAAACCGCTGTGGAAACCTTCTACCTTCTACATTAAATGCGCAAGAAAATAGTTTATATTTTTCAAACCATATTTTATAACCTATATATTTTACCAGTTTTTTTATTTTGCATAAACTTTTTAATAAACTTTAATAAACTGTAAACTTTTTTGATAACCCTTTGCGTGGAATTTACCATGGGTGGAATTTACCATGGGTGGAATTTACCATGGGTGGAATTTATTATGGGTGGAATTTACTGGGTGGATTTTTCGGGGGTGGAATTTACTGGGTGGAATTTACGTACAACGCCAAGCATTGTATTACTTCTTTATATCTATTGTGTAACACTTCAGCAGCTTCAAAACGAGCTGAAAATTGTGTAGTTGATAAGGATTTTAGAAACTTTCCTCCTGAAATGGATTGATGCAATATTTGCCATCTTCGAGTTGAGCCACGGAAAAGTTAAAAAGGTTTTGCAGAAAAGTGAAAACAACTGTACACTCTTCTGAAGCTTTCATAGCTGTTTCGCTTCATAAATTTCGGGTGTGCATAGCGTATTTTATGTATACAGCCTGCGTAGATGTATCTCCAATGAACTTTTGAGCCCTATTATACGAGTATATGCCAGATACGTTTTCTGCATTATCACACGTTTGGCCAACACAGTCTGATACTTAAATATCTCGCTTTCTCAGTTCTTCCAGAACAATTTCCGCCAAATACTTTCCAATGTGACTTTCTTCTAAGGCAATGTAACCTAAAAATGTCAATGCTGGCTCACCGTCTTCAGTACAGTATTAAATTACTAAGCAAAGCTGGGCTTCAGTTGAATCCACTGTAAAGGAGTAATATTTATTCTTTTTTACTACACTTGATATTTTCTCCATTAGTTTTTCCACCACTATTTTTATCAATTCTATATACACAGTTCTGGACAAATAGGAAAGGTTTCCTTTTTCTGGATTTACTTTAGATTTTATATGTTGTTTCATGAATGGGTAAGTTTTTTCCAATCATTCGCATAGTAGCTAAAAACAGGTCACAGTCTTTGTGCTCAGTGTTTTCTACACTTCCCTGAAAGGTAAGCTATTTTTCACCAAAAACTTAATCACTTCAATTACCCTTTGGAGCATTTTCTTCCAATAATTTTTTCTTCGTTATTTCTTCAAGTTTTTGTCCAATCTGTTTTTATTTTCTCGTCGATTAAAAATTGCACTGCCTGCAGTAATATGTGCAGCACTTTGTTTATGGTCACTCAGAAGCTGAACAGATTGCTTCAGTCATTGAAACCTACCACCATAATGTTTGCAGTGTAAGCAATACAATTTTCCACTTCTGGGGTAATAAATAAGCCATTTTTTTCTCTTTCGAGGTTAGGTTGATGGAATAAAAAAAGAACATAAGTCAGTCTTCTCTTCTTGAAATTCCCATCGTCATTCTGCTGAGGAAGTTCGACCACTAACGAGATGAACTCTAGAAATTCATTATTTACGACCCAATCAACGGACTCATTAGAATACTGTGACAATTTTGTGTATGTAACTAGGGTAGGTGACTCAGACAGATCTGTATGCCAGTATCGGTATCGGTGTTGCAATACTGATACTCCTGGTCCCTTTTGAAGTGTTTGTGCTTACTTTGCCTTCACTTTCCTGTTGCTTCCCAAAATTTCTGACTTTAATTTGAGTAAAAGATGTATCTATCTTTGAAAGCTTATTCTCGTTCTCAATGTTCTCTAATCATTCTTTCCGCTTTCGGGCCCCCAATTTTTGTTTCGAAGCCATTATTGTGGTTTACCTCATCTTTGGATAAGTCCAAAGCCTAAATTAGTAACACTCTGCTGTGTGTACCTATAATTTAAAGGAAAGAGAATGATAACACTAATTTTAGGATAACTCTTAGAACTTCATCGAACTTAATAATTAGACTCATGTATAACTCATTAAGAAGTACGTAGGAAACTTTTTGACAAACTATTTAAGCTAAATGTGTAAACGATGTTAAAATTTAACCAGCTTCGATATTCTTTGTTATATGATGAAATTACTTCAAAATAAATTGGAAGTGGGAAACAACTGGAAATGAATGATTTGCAAGACAGATCAGATCCTTTCAAGGAGGAGACTTTAGACACTAATAGACCAGGGAAGTACTCCTGGATAGGACGTTAGGCAGGAGATAGGGAGTGCTGGAATTTCCGTCTCTCCTGTCACTGCCCTTCTTAGCCGATATTTTTCCGTATCTCATCTACCCTCTGAGCAGTCCAGCATGCTCTCACACACACGCTTCTCCCTCTAATACATGCATCTTACATACTATACATTCTTTTAAAAATTTAAAAATAAACGCCTTAGTTTTTAACAGCTTCGGAGACCTTCGATTTCGGCTCTCTCCTTTTCCTTCCATAGGAGGACATTTTTGCGGGCGCCCCTCACCCCTCCTTCCTGCATAAAAAAGAATAAGATTTAATTACAGTAGAAGTAAAGACTGACCGTGCATAAAGTAACGATGAACTACGGAGGCCAACTGTGTCAGTCGATGGTCGATGTGGTCGATGTGACCAAGAAAGAAGATAGTGAAGAAGAGAAACTGGAACAGACGAAGAAATGGGAAAGAAATAGAGAAAGAGTGGAACAGAAACGAGAGCGTGAGTAGAAGAAGACAGGCGCCCGGGTTCAACCAGGCACGCGCAGGCGTTAAGAGCAAGCTATTTTGTAGATTTGGGGATCCGAACCCCGAGGTCTACTAACCTCACAAGGAGGAAGCAGGCCCCCTAAAAAAGTGACAACAGATGCCGATAGCAGAACCACCGACACCTTCTCGGAGGATGGAAGAGAAAAGATCTCTACCTCCAGCGAGGCCACACGACAATCGACCAATCGACCATCTGTGTCAGTTAAGACGCGTCGACCTTATATATGGCATTGCAATTATCGTGCAACGGCAGCGGAATGTGGTTTGATTTTTCGAAAGCTGAATTATTGTTTTCAAATTTTATATATTTCATGCATTTTTCGGCGCTTTCAGCCGTGTCACGTGAGAAGTCGGCGCCATTTTATTTCATATATATTCATATACCATTTCATGTGGGAAATATTCTCCACAGTCATTGACAGAGGGGACCTACAGATTAACGTGGACAATCTAATTAATTGTTATCTTTTAAATTTATTTAAAAAACTTGAGAATATAATTTGCTCCCCTCATTCATTATGCTGTCCTCATGGGCCTCTTTTTTGTCTAGGCTCCATGCATCTGTGTGTTTGGCGTACCACTTAATCAGGCTTTGTTGCCAATTTATTAAATAATTTCTTTGCAAATATCGGTTCCAATACTGAATCCTCGATTCCAATTACTGACACCCACTCCAAACTCATTTTGCTTTGATCCAATACTACTGAACAAGATCTCTTTAGCAATAAAATATCTGAAAAATAAAAACCCTGATATCAATACGATCCCAGTAAAAACATACAAATTAGTATCGGATGAAATCGCAATCCAATTCAGTAAAATAATGACTAAATCAGCAACACAAGGTACATTCCCCAGCCATGGGCGTCGATTGCGGGGGGGGGGACGCAGGGGACATGTCCTTCTACTTTTTACAAAGAGGGGAACAACCTATCAGTTGTCACCCCCACTTTCGTGGATGAATTGCTATAAATGCTAACTATTAATGGCACCTAATAAGACGTTATATGTCGTATTATATGCATATGCAAATGTAATAGCAATATTATAAATTATTGTCATGAACACCAGTGTATATTTATCACGGAATTTAGCAGTCAATTTGCATTTTAATAACTGCACGTAGCATTTGTGTGTTCTTGGTCATTAAGTACGCGAAATGGAAATATGTTAAATAAACGGTTTTGTTACGTATCATTTTCAATATCAAAGTGTGATCAAAGTGCAGTTTATTTGTTTTATATTTCACGAACATATTTTGTTATCAGTTTATGTACATTGACCTTTGTTGTCTACAGGTAATAAAAGATTTATTTCGGTTAAACATATGTGTGATATTATGTTAGATGAAAGGTTAAATATTATAAATAGTTTGTATTGCGTTTCTTATTTCTGCAAAAAAAATGTTTAAATAAAGAAAGACATAAAATGATTAAATACAATTGAGGTTTTTTTCAACATGTTGAGAAAAATACAAAAAACGGGTAAATGGTAAATTACGACATTGATATATTACACGCAACAGCTATTCAGAGTATTGTTTGATTCGCTGTTTGAAGGCGAAGTGTTCCCCCCACTATTTTAGAGCAATCGACGCCCCTGTCCCTAACAATCTAAAGTAAGTTAACGTGTGCCCTACATTTAAGTCTGGAAACCCAAACACTCAATTTAATTGTCTCCCCATTTTCGTATTGCCAACTTTAAGCAAAGCATTTGAAAAAATTGTATACAATAAACTTACTAAATTCTTAATCAAACACGATATTTTAACTGAAACACAATTTGGGTTTAGAGGTGGACACGGAAGATGCCATAAACACGCTATTAGAAAATGTGTATCAGGACTTAAATAGCAAAAAACACACTGCCTTGGTCTTCCTCGACTTATCAAAAGCATTTGACACACTTTCGCATGAAATCTTATTGAATAAACTTCACATATACGAAATAAGAGCAAATACCCTGGATTGGTTCAAATCGTATCTGTCAAATTGTCATCAGTACATGAGATTATAAGAAAATTTATCCGATGAACTGATCGGGGTCCAACAAGAATATATTCTTGGGCATTACTATTTCTAACTCACGTCAACGACTTCATCTCTCAACCAGGGTGAATGCTTGAAAAGCTGTCATGCTTCCCAACGGCATATTCAGATAAGAATACTGTGATTAAACTACAAAAATTAAACGTTAATCCCAACATTGTGTAGCCTAGTATGGATGTAATGTGTATCTTATGTAATGTGTTCTTTCTTAATAAAGATTATTATTATTATCATTATTATTATTATTATTATTATTATTATCATTATTATTATTATTATTAAATTACATACGATATGCAGATGACACCACCTTTCTTCCCATCATAATTTAGACGTTCTGATAAATGATACGAACAGACAAATAGAGCATAAGTACAAATGGATGTGTGCTAATAAACTTTTACTGAACCTAACAAAATCATTTTATATGATTATTACCACAGAAATATAAATACAAACTATCAATTAAAAATTAGGCATACAACTCTTGCAAGGGTGAATGAAGTTAAAATGTTTGACATTAATTTAGACGAAAAACTAAATTTCAAAAGTCATGTACAACATATCAAAATCATATCAAAATATGATTTCTATTCATATTATTTAAACTATAAAAGACTTCCTTAAAACTGGTCACTCTGAAATAGCAAATCTAAAGAAATATCAATTGTTTCGTCCAAAGTGATGCTCGTAATCAAGAGCATAAAGTTTATAATATATACTCGAATATTTTGCATAATGAATTAATTTTTATCAGAAATTATCTGATATCAAACTACTGCCCACAGTTCTTGATTGATAAAGGTTTTCGCGTTGTCTTCGATAGTACTCGGAATTTCGTGCCTAAACAAACAGTCATTTTAGTTCTGAAAAAAAGGGTTATATTTTAAACTTCCATATGTGCAATCGGACAGCATAATTTTAGAGCGGAAACTTCGTTCGTCCATAATTTCTAAATATAATTGTGATGGCTGTAATTCCACTTATGTAGGAGTGACATCACATCAACTACATGTTAAAATGAATGAACATAGAGGGCGCAGCAGCAGCACAAATTCTATTCTTAGTAACCCATCAAATTCGATTATCAGAAGTCATTCAGACGAAACGGGACATCCTGTGAGGTTGAATAACTTTATATTCATTTCTCGTGTTCCTAAGTTTGATTTAAATTTGATGGAAACTATTTCCATTTTCAAACATAAGCCAGATCTTAACGAGTATACCTTGTTCAATATATTAAATATTCTTAAGTAATGTATATTTATCTTTGTAATTTATCTTTATTCTCTTTGCATTTGTATCGTAATTTAAAAAAAAATCTACCTATGTAATTAAGTGATTTATCGTCAGTAGAATGTAATTAATTTGTATGGTTTTGATTATTTTTAAAAGTCATTGATGTGATAGAAAATCATATCGAATGCTCTGGAAATAAAGATGTTTGCAATATATAATGTTTGAAATCTTACAGATGATAAGGCGTAGAAAAGAAGCAAAGTTTTCATTGATTTTACAAATCACTTCCCCGAAACAGTCATTTAGGGTGCCAGCAGCTCACAGGGTTAGCTTAATAACATGTTTCTGTTCGTGGTTCATCATCACTAGAAGCTAACAAAGCCTCGAGTTATCATAAGCTAATGAGCAATGGAATCCACATCCAAAAATCTTAGTTACTTAAATATGTTTTTAATTAAAATTTTTAAGTAAATTTATATTTACATAAAAAAATATGAATTTACGTTTAAAGCAATATTTTTTTAATAAAAAACGTGACATTAAATTGATTTTAGAAAATGAATAACAAGAAATTTGAATTTTATTTCTTTGAACTGATAGAAATTTTAAAGAAATGCTTCAGTATATTAATATTAGAAGCATATACTGAGAAGTATATTCTTCAGTTACATACAGATCAAAATATTGCACCAATAAGTACCAAGTTGTTTTACATCTTAAAGAAGTTCGTTCCAATCTGTAATTCTCATTTTGATCCTGAATGATTATTTGGGGGAGATTGTAGACACCAATCGATCAGGGAAATATTCCGTGGGGAACGTTAGACAGAAGATAGGGAGTGCTGGAACATGTTTCTCCTGTCACTCTCCAAGTTAGCTGATCTTTTTCCGTGTCTCATCTACCCTGTGAGCAGTCCAGGATGTTCTCAAACACGCACTTCTCTCCTTATTCTTAATTACACATACATGCACATAAGGGTGTATCATGCTCAGGTCGAATATTGTAAAACTTGGAATTTCAAGATTGGCAGTATGTATTCCTATGTAAAATTGAATTTTAAGAGGGGTTCATCTTCTGCAACGTTTGCGAGACATCGAATTTAAGTGTTCAAAATCGCATTTTCTTGTCGAAAAATGGGATTTTTGGCCAATTTCAAAAACTTGGTAGCCTCAAATGACCTCCATATGTTCCATATTGTTCACATACACCCTTAAGCATTTCTAGAGGCAGGCTTGGACCCATTTAAGATCAGCCAAAGTGGTTTATAACCCCTAAAATAACCAAAATCACCCAAAATGGCCCAAAACTAAGGAATTGTATGATTTTTAGTCTCCTATACACCACATTTCGCGGCTGTTCTCTTCATCAGGCAGAATCTTTTTGTTCTTCTTTCTTGGTCTTGCATTTTCTTTTTTTTTAGAAACGCCTCCACTAATTTTTATTTATTTTCTTTTCGGCATCACTGAGTGTGATGGCAGCTGCCCCCACCTTTCCGTAAGCTGCTGTGACGTTCAACCTTTTTTTTTGCAATTGCAATTATACTTTAATATTTGTATAAGTCCCTCCTCCACCCCTCGCTTTCAACTGAATGTTTTGAGATTTTTTCTTCTGAAAGCATCTTGATTTGTCTAGCAGGTCTTGCAGAAATCTAAAACATGTTCATAATGTCTTGCTTTGACTTGAACATTGGCAAGAATTCTCTGTGATCGATCCTAGCACGAACGAAACCATCTCTTCTCTCTTGCCCATACACTGCATGAGCTGCAGCTGAAACTTCCTGGACTGCTCTTTCACAGCTTTGAGTGTGAACTGAGAAGTTCTCAACTTCAAGTGGAGACCTGAGAAGCTCCTCAACTTTTCTTGACATCTTACAAGTGAAAAGTGGCTCATACAGTTTCTCCTTATCCCAATTAATCAGAGTAATTGGAGAAGTGGCATCAAAATTCAGTTTAGGGTTTCTATGAGTTCTCAGACTCGTCTCCATACTCAGACTTACCTCTGATCTTCTTGATCATCTCAACCCCCCATGCCCTCTCCTCTTCATCCTCACTGCACAGGAGAGAGGCAATGAGGTTCTCACTGTGAGCATGATATGCTCCACGAACTATCACATGAGTGATTATGTTCCTGACTTCAGAGGTCTGGCTTCTCAGCAGTCCCAGAGCGGTCATAATATGGTGAGGTCCATACCTTATGTGGTGCTTCACCTTGATCTCAAAATACATCTTGAAGTAGAAGTCCAGGCAGAACTTCAGCAACACCTCCAGCTTCTTCAAGACCTCCCCCTTCAGACCATGCTTCCTCATCCACAGCATCAACAGAGCCTCACCTGTAGTCAGTCAGCGTGACTGATTCAGTGGGCCACACTTCAGACCAGCAACTTCCTTGCTCAAATCTCCTGTCTTGAGAGCTTTGATCAGTAGGTAGCAGCTCTTCTGTTCAGTGCTAAGGTTCTGTACAATGTCTTCTGGCAGTTCAATTATATCTTCTTCTCCTGGCAGAGCCTTGAAGCTAAAGTTGACAGGTATGTCATTGATCTTCTCCAAAGGTTTTCCTATTGGGCCACTGAACGCAGACTTGTGCGTGTAGGGACCATCAAGCTTAATGATCATGTGCCTGAGGCTGAGTTCATTAATATGCAACTGGCATATCAGCCAGTGACACTTGTGACCTAGCAGTCTCCCCAAGTGAGTGATGGCTCCTCCATCAGGTCCTGCGCTTGTGTTGGTGGAGTCACCACCAAGGACCACAATAGTATCTTTAGCACCATGAGCACTAATCCACTCAAACAGAGCCTGGGCTATCTTCAGTGCAGGTTTCTCATTTCCTTCAGGTTCTTCTGGTGTACAGTGCAAGAGATACTTTCCCTCAGGTTTCCAGGTAACACTATAGTGCTCTTCAGTTGTAATATCAGTATGGAAGCGGCCACTTTTTCATTGTACCTCATGATCTTTGTCTTCTTATCTTGTTTTCCATCAAATAAAATTCCCTTGATCTCCTCTCCCTCTGTCCTTTTCTCCAGGGCCTCCACCGAGCACCTATTACAGACTCCTTGCCCCTTCACATCTTCATCCTGTCAACAGCTAGATATGCCTTATCAGCAGATAGATGGCCAGCTTTGATGAGATCTTGCAAGAAACCAGTTGCAATAACTGCTGCAAGAGTGTTTGCCACCTTGAACCTGACTGCAGCCGCAGCAGTGCTTGAGATATCCATGTAGTTCCTCCTGGCAGAGGTGGAGACTTTGCCAGTGTTGACACTGGAGCTTGTGCCTGGTGCAGTACTGGAAAAGTCTGTGTCAGCAGTAGGAGCTGCTCTGCCTGGAGACTCTTGCAAGGAAGTCACCTCATTTTCATCATCACCACCATCATCAGCTCTAAGCAGTAGCTCCTTTTCTTCTTCCTATTTTCTGTTTCTCTTCTCAACTGCCTTCTGTTCTTCCTCCTTCCTCTTAGCAGCCTTCACCTGCTTCACTGTTTCCTTCACATCAACAGATGCCATCCGGAAGCCAGAAACTTCTGAGGTTTTGATCCTCTAGTAATGGAGCCACTCTAGCTCTAGCTTTGGAATCTTCTGAGGGAGAGGACAGTCACAGTTGACGTGAACTCTAGCAGCACAGCCAGAGCAGCCAGATGTTTCAGTTCCACAGAGAGTGATATCATGTCTGCAGGTTGTTATGTCAAACAATGTATCAAGTTCAGATATTCTCTTGTCTCTCTTTGCAGCCTTCACTCTGCCATTCACTAGGTCAATCATTACATTCCACCACCTGACAAGAATCTTCCTGGCAATGGATCTCTCTTGAATGATCACAGGAGGAGTGAACTTGGCATTGCTTTTGCGCCACTGTGCCAGTACCAGTGATGCCAAGTCCTTAGCCAAATCTTGCAGAGGGTACTGAGCTCTCTTCATATCATCCAGAAGCAGCTTCTCTTCCTGTAGGAGGATTCCTCTCTGAAACACAGCTCTCCAGGTTGGAACTTCTGTGGGAAATAACTGCTTGTCTGGACCCACCAGATCACTCAGCTTTGAACCAGAACTTTTTCTGGTCTTTCGTCCTTGCTTAGCCATGGTGGCTACACAATCTTCACTAAGCTTTGTATCTGAAACATAGAAAATTATCACAGTGAAACTCTAGTAGCCTATAACAGCTGTTACAATGGTTTTGTTTGGTAAGAAACCAGTCTGTTACATTTGTACTACAGTGTATGTCCTACACAGCTATTCTGTACATAACCAGAAAACGAAAAAGTGGAAATTTGAACACTTAAACGTGATTTTTAGCAAAAGTTCAAGAAAACAAACCCCTCCTAAAATTTAATTTTACATAGGAATACATACTGCCAATCTTGAAATTCGTGCTTCAATGAGCATGATACACCCTAATGCACATACATAATCTTTTCAAAATTAAAAAAAAATTGGCAACAACTTCAAGATCCTCGGAGTACCCTGTGAAGGGGACCATAAATATCCCCACTTCTGGATCCACCGCTGTTGAACACTACCTATCCTCCTCTAAACCTCACTTCCTCTTCCTCATTGAAACTCAGGTGTCTGTGACGACTGACAGCAACCCCTTTTCTGAACCATCATACTTTCTCCATGCGGAATTTCACTCCAAATGTGGATGTTGCGTATAGGTACGCAATGACCTAGTTTGTTTTCATATTCCCGTACTCGAATCCTCCGAATTCTATGACTTCTGGTTACGTCTTACATGCTAATCTGAAACTAAATACATCTGCGGTGTCTACCTTTCTGCTAATTCTACTGACTATTCAAAATCCTTTGACTACCTTACTTCCAAAGTGGAAAACTCTATTTCAGGAGATTTTAATGTTCACCACCACCTTTGGCTTTCCTCCCATTTCACTAACATCCATGATGAACTAGCTTACGACTTTTCTCTCATGAATGACGTAGATTTCTGGATTTATTTCTGGATTTATTTCTGGAATTCTGGATTTATTTCTCACCTCTCATCCTTCTTATTCTCTCAAACTTTTTTCTCCGTTACGCTCCCACGATCACAATCATCACTGGGTGACTCCTGTTTCCTGTCCTATCCCTCCAATTCGGCCTTTGGATCCTCCCAAGAGGAGACGCCTCTGGCACCGCTGATTGGGAGACCCTCAGGTAGTACTCCTCTCATTTCTCATTGAATGATTATTGCTTCCGTGGCCGGGGCCCTTCCGAGCATGCTAAACGCATCATGAAGGTGATTCTCTCGGGCATGGAGGCGTACATTCCATATTCTATTCATACATTCATATTCTATTTGTACTACTAATGCAGAAACCCTTCATTTAACTTTACTTGTTCTAATGCTACCGCAACAGAGAGGTGGCTTTCAGAAGGTACCGTCGCCATCCCACTCTTGACTTATATTTCTACCAGGAATCGTGCAAAATCTGTTCTTCGACTCGCCAAAAAATTCCTTCATCCGACAAAAATGTGAAAACATACCTAATTCTAAGTCTTCTCGCTCTTTCTGGCATCTAACTAAGAACCTTTAAAACAACTTTACTTCCTCTTCTTTCATTCCGACGGCTCAGTCGCTGTCTCTTCTTACAAAGTTGAACTCTTCGCTCAACCTTTCGTCTCCAACTCAACCCTGGATGATTCTTGTGCTGTTCCTCCATCTCCTCCTCCCTTTGAATTAATTTTCTTTAAAATTAGTATCTCTTCCAAAGATGTTCTTTCTTTCCTATGTGGGCTCAACTGTAGGAAGGCGTACAGGCCTGATGGGGTTCCTCCTGTTGTTCTCAAGAACTGTGCTTAGGCAAACTCTCGTCTTTGCCTTTCATCTGGTACTTTTCCTTCCTGCTGGAAGGTCGCTTTCATTCAGCCTGTCCCAAAGACGCGTGACCGCTCTCAACCCTCCAACTATCGCTCAATTGATTTGATTTCTTGCCTTTCTCAAGTTTTTAATCTGTCCTTAATTAGAAGATTCCTAAATCGCAATTTTCTTTCCGATCGTCAGTATGGATTCCGCAAGGGCCGCTCTACCAGCGATCTTCTTGCATATCTCTCTAACTCTTGGTCATCCTCCTTTTTGAGTTGTCATAAAATCTTTGTTATTTCGCTAGACATATCAAACGCTTTTGATAAAGTCTGGCAGAAATCTTTAATCTCCAAACTGCCCTCCTTCAGTTTCTATCCTTCTATTTGTTCCTTCATATTTGACTTCTTTTCTGACACACAATGGTATCAAGGGCCGTTTCCCGCTTCCCGTCAAAATCCACCAGAATGCGTCCATTATACAGGAAAACCGAGCACCAAGATTTTTAACCTTGTAAATTTATTATACAGGGTGTCTCAAAAGTCACTATCTATTTTGAAAAATAATGGGAATTACGAAAAACTGTTTTAAGACATGAAAAATATATTTATTTCAAAGTAAGTGCCACAAAGAATTAGTGCTATTTATTTATCTGTCTCCACATGGCGACCATCAGTGTCTCTACAGAGCTCAAAGCGATAAGTTGTTTCCCGGAACACACACTCCAGCATTTGAGGTGTTATTTTCTGAACTGCATCGGTAATACGATTTCGAAGTTCGGCTACATCACTAATTCTTCTACCAGTGTACACCTTAGACTTAATGAAACCCAGGCGAAAAAAATCTAATGGTGTTAAATCGGGTGAACGTGCTGCCCATGGTTGTGTTCCTCCACGACCAATCCAGCGACCGGGGAAGCGTCTGTCAAGATAATCACGTACAATTATTGCATAATGGCACGGTGCTCCATCCTGCTGAAAAACTACTGTGTCAAGAATGCCATCTGTAAGAAGTTGAGGTTCGAGGAATTGTTCAAGCATGTCAAGATAAATTTATAAATTACACAAAATTCGAAATAAACCAATTAACTTTTTTTAAATACACAAATTTGCACCAGAAGTACATATCTTTATGCCAGCATAGCATTTTTTTAAAAAACATCTAATGTCACCGAAATAGATAGTGACTTTTGAGACACCCTGTATACAAATTTACAAGGCATGTGCAGTGTACAATGATCATGCAGACTGCAAATCACATTAACTCACAACTTAGCTTTGGAAACCAGTACAGATATCATATGCCCAATGGAAACACTCGAATAAATGCGAAAAAGGCTGTGAAAACTGCATAGAGGAGACTGAAATATGAACCTAACCAAGTAATTTGAAACAACACAGTCATCACACTATAATAGGATCCCTCTCCATTTAAAGAGTGTTGGTAAGGTGAGTGTGGCCAGTTCGGAGACGGGTAAGGGCAGTTCCCCACTGTTTGGACATACGGGGGTACCTCCAGGGACAGACCGCATCTGAGAGCTGATGCATCATTTGGGGCCACCTGTAGCATCCCAACGACGTTGCCAGACGACGAGGACTGCAGCTCCAGTTCCTGAAAGGGAGGGTCGGGAAGGATAAAAAATACACGAAGCACCAATAAAATGAAGAAAAGCTCCGTGCAGCGGCAGATAAATAGTACTGCAGGTAAAAGTAGGGAAGCCTACTGCAGATCTGAGTCAGCATTGGACCTGGAGCCATCGGTAAAACTTGGAACCTAGTCCGTATGGAAGAAAGAATGCCCCAAGAAGAGAAAATGAAGTCCACAAGCGAGGTATCGGAATTGATACCCGTGAAATACCGGCATAAAGACACCTATGGCAATTCACACAGTTGAACAATTGAAACTGGAACAGGTTCAAATAGTATATGGGAAAGATGAAACTCGTTCACTGAGCAGCGGGTCTGTTACCTGAAAGGCTGGGGAAGTCCATTGTGACGGTCTTACGTAAATGTGGAACAGGTTTGGAAGCCGTTTAACTCTGTAAGCAAATCCACAGAAGGTGTCGTTCAGAATACTCGTGAGAGATGATTTAAACACCTCAGTAGCCATGCGGATACCACCATGATGAATCCCATCCAGAATCTGAAGCAGAGGAAGTGCTGCCAAGAAATAGACCTCGCTGCCATAGTCAAGCTTTGACCTAACATGCCCGATACAAGCGGAGAAGTATTACACTCAGCAGCCCAGAATTCTTTTATGTAGGAAGGAGGGGATGTGAGGTTCAGGGTCGTGTATTACGATTAACCAACCATTGACCCGTTCATGGGCTGGTGTGTGAGGACACAAGATGCACATACGTAACGTAAGGATGGCGGAGTAACCATTGTTGTTTTTCTTCGGATTAATTTTTAACTTGACTACAACTAGGTAAACTAATACTGTTTATCGTTGTATTAACTTCAGAATTTAACTTTAGATCATTAATATAAACTTATAGTTTTATAAAGAAACACCAAAATTTTTATACTTTTAATCTTATGTTCACAAATGAAATTAACATTACATTACGTTATACAATTCAATAAACAAGGTTAAACCTTGACCGAAAATCAAGTAGGCCTTCAGAATGATATAGCTTCGCGCCTATTGCTCAGAATGAATTCACTTTCATCAGCGGCCATAGGGGGATAATAATGAATTTACCAAATTAAGCTCATTTTAAATATATGTCCTATTTTCCACGGGCTCAAATAGACAAACTGAAATAAAGATAACATGAGAGGGAAA
This sequence comes from Bathynomus jamesi, assembly GCA_023014485.1. Classification (NCBI taxonomy): domain Eukaryota; kingdom Metazoa; phylum Arthropoda; class Malacostraca; order Isopoda; family Cirolanidae; genus Bathynomus; species Bathynomus jamesi. The sequence goes on along the minus strand of JAJOZX010001280.1, from coordinate 376,789 downwards.
AATGATCATAAGATAGACAGACGATTCTATCTGACTATCTCCTCGATTCAAATTCTACTCCTGACTCTTCTTGACTAACTCCCTTCTTTGCGATGTGCTGTCTTTCCATCGAGATTTCAGTGTTCCATTCATGCTTTACACATAATCTGTCCTTGATTTATTGTCGAACCTAAAACTTAAGAAACAGTAGTTAGTGCAGGATTTCAATAGTTTGTATAATTTCTTAATTATTTTATATTATTTAACTAATTTTTTGGCATATTTTACGATATTAGATTAGTTAATTATACATATCTAGTGTTATATGAAAGCAAATTTGTTTTTACTTACGTTACGTAGGTGAATTACTGAACTCAGGCTATCGCCTCTATGTCTAGATCGCTGCTCACTTCCTGGTGTCGCTGTGTAATAATTTCTGTTCTATAATCCCACTTCACGGGCTGATTTTTCCAGTAATTATCAAGGCGGCGCTCGAGTGTTCAGACGGAAGGTGTGCCTACTACCTCTTGCGGGAGCGAGTTCCAAACGTCCACCACACTTTGAGTAAAGGAAAATTTCCTTAGATTTAGTCTACAGTGGCCCTTATGTAATTTTAATGGGTGACCTCTGGTGTAGTTAATATTGCTTAGTTTCAATATGTTGTACACATCCTTGTCATAATGGCCACTCAAGATTTTGTATGTCTCAATTATATCGCCTCTTCATATGTCAAACCCTTAACACGTTTCTTGCGATACGACCCACCGGTGGGTCGTATCGCAAGAAGCATGTTAAGAGCACTGATTTGCCGCGTAGATCTCATTTGGACGTTTTCAACTGCAATTCAATTCTGTCCTTTAGCTTACTGTATAAGAGCTCCATATCGAATTAGCAAATTCTACGTGCGGTCTTACCAGTGTCTTATACAATAACAGAAATATATCCTCATCCAAATAAGAGTAAGTTCTTCTGATGGTACCCATTATTTTATTTCCTATGTTAACCTTCTCATTTATGTGCGCTTCGAAGTTCAGTCTAGAATCGACATAAACACCAATAGCCTTTTCACTGTCAACAATCTCCAACTCAAGTAGCTGTTCCCCAGCCTCACTGCAACTCATTTCATATTTAGAAATGGGTCTTTCCTTTGCTCTCGATCCAATGGGAAGAACTTTGCACTTATCTGCATTAAATTTTAGCTGCCACTTATTACTCCATTCTTGGACTTTAATTATATCACTTTGTAGATGGCCTTCCTTAGTGCTATCGGTTACCTCCCGAAAAATTTTGGTATCATCCACGAAGAGAAATAAATGTATGTGAGTCCACCATATGAGGTAAATCACTTACAAATACAACAAACAGTAGTAGGCCGAGAACACTTCCCTGCGGAATTGCACTAATAACATTCCTCCAGGTGGATGCACTTCCATTAACCAAAATTCTTTGCACACTGCCTGTTAAAAAAGATCTTAACCATTCCAACATCTGACCCCTGATTCAATAGCTATTCAGTTTGCTTAACAGTCGCTCATGTGTCACTTTTTCAAATGCCTTAGCGAAGTTCATATATATATATAACATCTATACATCCGTGGTTGTCTATAATTTCTGTCCACAAATCAAGTACTGTAATCAGTTGTAAACTTATTGGCCTTCCTCCAATGAATCCATATTGCTGATTTGAAAGCAACCTATTTCTCTTCATGTGCATCATAATTGCATCCCTTACAATAGATTCCATAACCTTACTCACTATACATTTCAGGCTGATAGGTCTGTAGACTGTAATTACTCGGTAACTGCTTGTTTCCTTTTTTGAATATTGCCATCATGTGTGCTTTTCTCCAGTCATTGGGTACCCTACCCATCATTAGTGAAGTGTTAAATAATAGGGACAGGGGTATGCTGAGAATTGTGCTCAATTTTTTAATCACTCTTGGATAGTGTCATCAGGTCCCGCTGATTTATTGGGTTTCAGATTATGTAATTTATCTGCAACAATTTCTTCCGTAATTGTGAGGAATTGTAAAGGTTGCTCAAAACTAGGAGAGTCCATTACTCGTATATCCGTTATATCCTCTCTAGTAAATACACTTGCGAAAAAGTCTGACAGAACCTCTGCTTTATCTTCATCCGATAATGCTAGTTTAGGTCCATCCTCACTTACAGTCCCAGTAGACAAATCTGGGATGCCTCTTTTTAAAGATGTTTTGCTATCAACAAACTGCCAGAATTTCTTCGGATTATCCTTTGCTTGTCTAGCAATCTCTTTTCGCCTGCTCTTTTGATTCTTCTTAATGTTCTCACCTGATTCCTGATTTTAGCGTATTTTTATAGCACTGCTCACTGCTCAAACCTTGTTTCCATAAATCTTTGCCAACTTCTAGCTTTTTTCTTAACCTTCAATTTAATTTCCCGACTGAAAGGTACCTTATGACACCTGTCATCCAATTCGTTTAAAATTTTTCTTTTAGGGATCCACCGCTTTACACAGTACTATAGTCTTTCACAGATGATATCCCATTGTTTATCAGCATCTAAGGGATGACTCCTAAATGCTTCCTCCCAATCAATAGTCAGATATCTTCTCATTGCCTGATAATCTCCCTTGTCTAAATTAAGTCTATATTTTTGTTCAGCATTCAAGTTCATATAATATTTATAATCAAATTCTAATAATGTATGATCGCTTTTGCTAAGTGGCGGCAGGCATCGTACCTCATCAATCACATCTTTAGTGAACACCAAATCCAATAGGTGTGGTTCATTGCTCACTCTAAATCGAGTTGGTTCCTTAATATGTTGAACCATATAACTGTCACGAACAGATTCTATAAATAAGTTACTTTCCTGGACAAAATTCTCTTCCCTTGTACTCACATTAGCCCAGTTAATACTTGGATAATTAAAGTCACCTATTAATAATATGTGTTTAAATTTCAGACTAGCTACTGTTCTTAAGAAGTAGTTGAGTTTTGCGTTGTTTATACATACACTGTTTGGGCTCCTATACGAGCACCCTACTAAAAGTTTATCATTATTGTTTAAATGTATCACTGCTCAAGTAGATTCTTCAAAGCCATCAATATATTCATTAGTTCATGGGGATGGTTTTAGTTTTTGACAGTATACATTAACACACCTCTACCTTTTTTATTTTCAACATTACACTGAAACAACTCACAGTTATTGAAAAGCTGTACTTCTGGCATCGATACATCATATCTCAGGTTCTTTGGCTTAACTTCGGTTCCCCCCAAAATATCCATTAATTCGATTCTCAGCTTTAATTCACTTAATTTATTTGATAATGAATCTGCAGTAGTGTATAAACACTTAAGGGAAGAACTACTGTTCCTATTTACACTATTTACATTGTCCACCATCTCTCTTATGTTCCCCTCTTGGTCTTGATAGGAACTTTCAAGATTTTTCTCCTCCATGGTGGGCCAACTACTTTGTATGTGTAGTTTTTGTTTCATCTTCATCCTGCAGTGATTTTGTCTGGTCTATCAATCTTTTATTCTCTTCCCTGTCTTTCTTGGTCCAGTCATTGGTTATTGATATACAGGGTGTCCCATAAGTCCGGCATCATAAGAGAAATTCATATTTTTCTATTTCTACAAACCATAATTCATATTTTTCTCTTTCTACAGGCCATAATGTCTGTGAGCAAGGAAGAACGAATCCAGATAATTCTACTCATAGGAAATCGGAGTCAAAGAGAGGCCGCTGCTGAATTTAACAGACTGCATCCAGACCGCGAGCCAATAACACAGAGTTGTGTTAGCAGACTTGTTGCAAAGTTTAAGGAAACAGGATCCATAGAAGATAAACCACGCAGTGGACCTTCAAGGAGGTCCACTGACGATGATACAGCGACTGCTATCTTGGCTCATTTTAACAGAAGTCTCAATAAGTCTCTTCGGCGATTGTCCGCCGAGACAGGAGTGTCGAAAAGTAGCATCCATCGCATTCTTCAGGCTCACAAATGGCATCCATATAAACTTTAGATCCTACAGAAATTAAGCGAAGATGATCCCGACCGGCGGATGGAATTTTGTGAATGGGCTACGGAAAAATATGTTCGGGATGCCAATTTCCCGTCCACCATTCTGTTCAGTGACGAGGCTGTTTTTTATGGAAAGGGTGAGGTAAATCGACAGAACACCCGCTACTGGTCTCAAAACAACCCTCACTGGTATACCTCTTCAAAGGAAAAAGATGCATCTCGGGTGATGGTATGGTGTGGCATTTGGAAGGATCGCATCATAGGCCCCCTCTTTTTCGATGAACATGTCACTGGAGGCACCTACCTAAGTATGCTCAAGGAAGAAGCATTTCCCAGTGTCTTGAACGAAGAAGGAAATTTCCCAACATGGTTCCAGCAAGACGGCGCTCCTGTACATTACAGCACCCAAGTAAGGGAATACCTGTACCAACAATTCCCTGGTCATTGGATAGGACGTCGAGGGCCTGTGGAATGGCCAGCTAGAAGCCCGGATCTCACGCCACTAGATTTTTATCTCTGGGGCCACTTGAAAGCGCTGGTATACGCAGAGAAAATTAGGAGTGTTGAACATTTGCGGCAGCGCATTATTGGGGCATGTAACACCATTACTCCTGACATCACTCACCGTGTGCTTGCTGACTGGGTAACACGTCTGAATTTGTGTATTGAAAACAATGGTGGACATGTTGAGCAAGTTTTATAAATAAAAGCTTTTGTTTTGCCTTTTTTTATTATTTTTCCTATGATGCCGGACTTATGGGACACCCTGTATTATCGAATACACTGTTGACTGCTAACTTATAGGCATTTCTCATTATATCAAGTTTATCCTCCATATTTTTCATAACCAGTAACATCGGTTTTTTCTTACCACTAATTTTTTTACCTAGTCTTACAACTTTGGCACAATGTCTACTCTTATCATCAATCTTTAGTCCATCACAACATATCTTTCTAATTTGCTGACAGTCATATTGTTTTCTATCATTGTCATCTTCTGATGTACTTTCTTCAACATTGTAAACAATTATATTACATTTCCGTGCCCCCATGTCGTGCAGCTCTTGGGATTCCCTATTAATCATAGTCCTTAGCTTGTTCTCTGTCATCTGAGGATCTAGATTTTGTAGCTTACCTTCTATTATATCGTTTACTTGTTGAAAGCTTGGCTTACTATCCAGTTCCCCTTCAATTTTACGCAGCCTATCCTCAAACATCTGCATATACTTTTCACATTTCTCCTCATATGACTTATCGGTGATCACTGCCTCGATAGCTTTCACCTCATACCTATCACAAAACCAGTGCACCGACAATAGTTTAGTAACTGTATCCAGTGGCGGACCTACATTTTTGGGACCTTGAAGCTTGAACTGTTATGGGGGCCCCTTCGCAACCAGCAACAATAGGGCAACATCCAACAAGGTTCAAAGAGCCTTGCTGCCCTTGTAAGGACCTCGAGGCCCAAATGGCGGAGAACGGGGTGGTGGGGTGGTGTCCTTGTTAAAATGCACAAGCGAGACGAGTGCAGCCTGAATTGAGAATTCAGATGTCTTTTTATGGTTCCGATTGGTTCTAGCCTAAGGGCTGAGCTATAGAACTATTAAGCCGTGCACCAACGAAGGATTCGAGGATCCAGCTGCCAAAATGTAGACTATGAATAGATTCTGGCGAGCTCATGGAGCCCATACAGCTGGGGGTTCGGGCGCTGCAAACCCCCGAGAAAATTTTGAAATTTGACCAATTACAGGGGCATTTTGAGGCCATATGAAATGGGTATTAGAGCATATTCTAAGGTCAATATTAAGTACTTCAACCCATTGGCTTATGATTCTATCACTAAAATAGCCTTATTTTAATAACAAACACTTAAAAAAACTCCATCGATTTTGTTGAAAAATTCACTCATTAAAAAAAAAGTTGCTTCAGGGCCCCTCCTGGATTAGGGGCCCTGAAGCTTAAGCTTCATTAGTTTCATAGTAGATCCGCCACTGACTGTATCCAATTGTTTTTCGACCAGTGTATGGCATTCGATGCAATACCACTCTTGGCATCTCTCACACATAATGCAGTTGTCCTCTGATAGTTTTTTATTACACTGAAACCAAATAGCCTCACCAGATATTGCACCTTGTTTGTCTGCCGGTACTTGTTGACGGCCATCATGGCCCACTGTTCTCTGGTCAGCTTTTAATGACATGACTGGATAAAACGAGAGGTGGGCATCACCTGTGCTTAATTGGCTAACGGCAATTACAAGTCCCGTATGAATACAACGAAACCTGTTCTGGCTTCGTGCAAAAAGTCACGTACGCTTGTCCAAATTCATCTAAGGCTTATTTCCTAACTTTATAATCCATTTATTAAACTTAACATATTTTCCATTTCTACATCATGAATTTTGTTATTTTATATTCATTAATAAACTCCGATTTCACAATCTCAGAGGCAAGGGCAAGCGCCCGAAAAAATGCTCCTATATAAGGAGAGAGCCAAATTCAAGGTCTTTGAGGCCCATGATGCCATTTTATTATTATTTTTTTTTATAAATTTGGAAAAGATTGTGTAGTGTGTAAAATGAATGTATATATAGTGAAGACTAGAGGGAGAAGTGTGTTTTTAAGAGCATGCCTGACTGCTCACAGATAGATGAAATACGGAAAAAGATCAGTTAAAGAGGACAGTAACAGGACAGTGCTGGACAGTTCCAGCACAGCACGCCCTGTCTATAAGCAATGTTCCCTCTAAGGTGTGCGCGTGTGCGCGCGCACACGCGTTGTGAAACCCGCGCACACAGCAAAATAAAATGCGCACAGGCTCAGGCGTATCATAAGTCACGACAGTAAATGAAGTAATTTAAAAAATTTCAGTTTAATGAATTCTATAATGAACAAATTAAGAAACCGCTTGAAAGAAAATCATTTGGACATGCTCATGCGAATTAAAAGTTACCTGAATGATGACGGATGTATTAATCTTCATAGAGTTTATTTGGAATGGGCAAATGCTAAAGATCGTAGGGAGAAATCATAACACTGGGCAACACGTATTTTACTGAATGATATCTGACACTTGATTCTAGGTAATTTGGGTGCGCTGAATACGAATTTCAACTCGGTTTGGCTCTATCAGGTCCTGATTCTTGTCGACAGCCTATGTGCCATTTTCCAGATTTTTCAAATTAGGACTAAAAAATTAAGTCATGTGTTAAATTTTTTTTTCAAGTTTCATGAATACAAGCAGTTCAAACTACAGTAAAATTACATTATAACGATAGAAATGACTTAAAATAAAAAAACAAACAAATATGAAGCTTTCACTGTGGCAAAAATTTTCTTTTGTAAGACTTTCTAGCGTATTTGCTTGTTGATGGCAGGTCTCTTTTCAAGCACCAGCAGTAATCAGCCATCATGTGGGAATCCCAGCGGCCTTGGTACCGTTCCTCCATAATTTTGATATCTTGGTGGAATCTCTCCCCTTGTTCGTCACTTACATCACCTAAATTACTTGGAAATTGGTCAAGATGGCTATTCAAAAAATGCATTTTTATGCTCATATTGCAACCTAACTCTTTGTAGTCCCTTAAAAGTTTTTTTACGATTTCTTCGTAGTTATCTGCCCTATAATTGCCTAAAAAGTTTTCTATCAAGTCCACGAATGAGAACCAGCCATTTTTTTCGCGTTCATTCATGACATTAGGAAAATTGCTGTCTTTAATCATTGTTCTTATTTGTGGACCGTCGAAAATTCCCGCCTTGATTTTTTCATAACTTAAACTTGGAAATTTTGAAGTTATGTATTTGAAACACTCGCCGTTCGTATCTAAAGCTTTTACATATTGTTTAATGAGGCCTAGTTTTATATGCAGAGGAGGAAATATGATTTTATCTCTGCTCACTAAAGGTGGATTAATTACGTTTTTTTCTCCGACAGTAAGTGATGTTCGTGCTGGCCAGATTTGTTTGAAATAATGTTCTTCCTTGGCTCTGCTGTCCCATAAGCAAAGGAAGCAGGGATATTTAGTATACCCTCCTTGTTGTCCTAGCAGAAAATTAACCATTTTTAAGTCAACACATATGATCCACTCGTGCTCCCTATATTTGATAAGATTTAAAACCTTTTCTATATGTTCATACTTTTCTTTTAATTTTGTTGAGTGCCCAATCGGTATCGAGCCGTATAGATTGCCATTATGCAACAACACACACTTAAGACTTCTTTTCGAACTGTCTAAAAACAAGCGCCAATCATTTGCATCGTAAGACTCAACCCCCATCTTCTTTAACAAACCAACTATGTCGCAGCAATATACTAAACTATCCTCTGTTCTAAAATATTTAACAAGTTCTTCTTCTCTTTTTCTGTAAAATGAAATGTATGTGTTTGAAGTAAGCAAGTTTTTCTCTTTAAGTCTTGAAGCTAAAATTTCCGCAGCCTTTTTTGGCAAATTTAGATCCCTTACAAGATCATTCAACTCGGCCTGGTTAAACTTTTGCGGATCGTTTTGACTTTCAAATACGCTGGGGTCAAAATCGGTGTCTGACTCCTCAAAGTGCATAACAATATTTTCAGGAACATCTTCAACTAATTCTTGAGTTGGCAGACCCTTAAATTTTGGAATGGGGATCTCATTTGAATGTAGCACAGGTCGTATCGCGGTGTCGAAATTTGGGTACTCGATACAATGTTTATTTTTCTTAGTGAAGCCCGAAGTCTTGACAAAGCAAAGGTAGCAATCGGTCTCGTGGTTAGTAGGCTCTCGCCACACCTGATATGGAAAAAAAATTGTAAAGCGTTAACAAAAGCGACGAGAGACTTGTTTTTATGAATTTTATCAAAAGTTATCACCCAAACATTTAACATTTCTATGTGTTTCAACCTTATGCAATATTTGAGATTCTTATAAACATTTTCTGTAAATTTTTGTTTATGTACCTAAGTTACAATTACATTTAGGTAAGTTACAGTATACTAGTGATTAAATTACGTAGTTTTATGAAATCATAAACTTACCATCGGAACTCCAAAAGGTATTTTTGAATCCGAACCCTTCGTCCAATGTCGCAGTCTTTCAATGCATATAGTGCAGGCTTTATGTGGAGCCCACGATTTATCTTGGTCCCCCAGTTTTATGCCAAAATAAGCTAAGTAAGCTCTTTTTACGAAGTCAGTTATATTTGCTCGTTGATGTGGAAGTGTAAAATTTCCACATATATAACAGAAGGAATCAGGGTTGTTTTTGCATTTGAACTTTCTAGTGCTTGATGACATATTGCTTGATTGTTCTGCCAATTTGTAAAGGTATTTAAAGCCCTTAATTCATATAAATTTAAGAAAATCTGAAATATAAACACAAAAATTAGTTTAAATAGGTACTTATTATGAAATAGGTACTTACAATCTATGAAATTAAACTAGAAACACGGATGAGTAGGTACAATATAAATTACGTCTAATTAAATCAACTATATTAAATCACGATGACAAAATTACTCACTAAATCATATGCCAATTCAAAATTATGTTAATGCCCAAACTTAATTAACTAACTCAACTGACTGACTGACTGACTGACTGATTGAATTGACTGATTAACTCTGGAAACGAGTCGCTTTATATATTTTAGTTGTCCCTCTAGAATACTCTACAGAGAACAGGAACGCTCGAGAAAATTTTAGAATTCTATGATATTTTTAGCTTAATTTACTAATATTAAAATGGGTTAAAAATGACAAAATTAAAAATATTTTTAGGGTGTTACATATAAAAATATACATAATACAACAATACCATAACAATAGGTACAAATACCTAGATAAAAACCTAGTTGCATAATGTGTAACTGCAAAAAGACTTAGCGAGTATTGAGAAAAAAACCTTTTTATGAATACGACAAAGAGGAGGGGTGTTGAGCAAAATCAGGACCTGATAGAGCAAAACCGAGTAAAAATTCGTGCTCAGCGCACCCAAATTACCTAGAACTAACTGTCAAATCTAATTCAATAGACAAAAAGTTGAAATTTGTTCCCCAGTGTAATCATACTTAAATGAAAGACACTTTCATTTAATGTTATTTAATGTTATTTAATGTTTTGATTATATTTTATTTTATTGAATTTTATTATTTTTTATTTCATTCCTATTTTGTGAATGGATAAAATCATGTATTAATCTCGATAATCTATTTTAAATTACTAAATGCTAAAAATTGTTTTGAGAATGATAACTAAAATTGTAATTTTCAATTAATGTTATTTTTATTTTATGTCTTTATTTTGTTGAGTTTTATTTTACTATTTTTTATTTTATTCATATTTTTAGAATGGATAAAATGTTTTCTTTTTTAAGAATATATAATATTGTAAACAGATTTTTAATATCCATTTAATAGTACCGTAATGATCAAGCTATCACCTTTTGCAAATAATATTTATTAAGTATTTAATGTTTATATATATTTAATTTTGAAGCTAATAGCGCTCAGAAAAGTTTGCACAATTTTTCACCATGAATCTAAATGTATGCACAACGAAAATTTCTTGCGCACACGGACTAAAAAAAATTAGAGGGAACATTGTCTATAAGGTCTAATGTCCACCAGGAGTACTTCCCTGGTCGATTTGTGTCTACAAACCTAGACCAAAACCAAAACCATGAGGGCTAGAAACTGCACGGCACTCAGGCATACTAATGTGGCCCATTGTGCTAACTCCCGGATTATTATTACTAGCACCATCAGGAATCAAATCCCCGAACGACTTCAGTGTTACTACTTAGCTTATAGGGAAATGATGTTAGCTACTGAGCTGCGTGCTCTAGCAACCAAAATCCGGAGGGGGTCAAGCACTTGCAGGTACAAAACTTTAAGGGACTGGAGATGAGGAAGTCATGTTAGCTTCCGCTCAAAAACCAGCCCAAGGAATTGTCACATCAACGTATAGAATAAGACAACCATAAAGAAAGAGGTTTGCGTTCGGGTGAGTTCCCCAGATTAGGCATAACTACCATTTTAGAAGTTGAAAAAGGAAAGCCATACAAATCTATCCACCGAGACACCCAGACTAGATCAACACCTAGAGCAGATTGTACAGCACGTTACTCGAACCCCAATCGCCTTGGAGATACGCCCAACATTCTGGATTTATTTCTTACCTCTCATCCTTCTTCTTACTCTGTCAAACTTTTCTCTCCGTTGGGCTCCTCCGATCACAATCTTATCACTGTTTCCTGTCCTATCACTCCAATTCGGACTTTGGATCCTCCCAAGAGGAGGCGCCTTTGGCACTTCGGCGCCGCTGATTAGGAGGCCCTTAGGCAGTACTTCTGTGATTTCCCATGGAATGATTACTGCTTCCGTAGCCGGGGCCCTTCAGAGTGTGCAGAGCGCATCAGAGAGATGATTCTCTCATGCATGTAGGCGTACATTCCATATTCTATTCCTACTACTAATGCAAAAACCCTTGGTTTAACTTTACTTGTTCTAATGGTATCCACAACAGAGAAGAGGCTTTCAGAAGGTACGGTCGCCAACCAACTGCTGACTCTAACTTAGCTTATATTTCTGTCCGGAATCATGCAAAATCTGTTCTTCGACTCGCCAAAAATTCGTTCATCCGACAAAAATGTGAAAATCTATCCAATTCTAATTCTTGTCGCTCTTTCTGCTATCTAGCTAAGAACTTCTTCAACAACTTTCCTTCCTCTTCTTTCCCTCCTCTTTTCCATTCCGAACGCACAGATGCCGTCTCTTCTTCTAACAAAGCTGAACTCTTCGTTTAAACTTTCGCTTACAATTCAACCCTGGATGATTCCTCTGCTGTTCCTCCATCTCCTCCTTCCCCCGACTTTATTATGTCAGAAATTAGAATCTCTTCTAAAGATGTTTTTTCTACCCTATCTAGCTCAACTCTAGGAAGGCGTATGGTCCTGATGGTGTTCTTCCTGTTGTTCTTAAGAAATGTCCTGTGCTGACACCCTGCCTCGGCAAACTCTTTCGTCTTTGTCTCTCATCTGGTACTTTTCTTTCCTGTTGGAAGTTCGCTTTCATTCAGCCTGTCCCAAAGAAGGGTGACCGCTCTCAATCCTCCAACTATCGTCCAATTGTTTTGATTTCTTTCCTTTCCAAAGTTTTTGAATCTATTCTTAATAGGAAGATTCTTAAACACCTTTGTTCTCACAATCTTCTTTCAGATCGTCAGTATGGATTCCGCAAGGGACGCTCTATTGGCGATCTTCTTGCATATCTCTCTGACTCTTGATCCTCCTCCTTTCGGGATTTCGGTGAAACTTTTGCTATTGCGCTAGACATATCAAAAGCGTTTGATAGAGTCTGGCACAAATCTTTAATTTCAAAACTGCCGTCCTTCGGTTTCTATCCTTCTATCTGTGCTTTCATCTCTAATTTCCTTTCTGGCCGATGTATAGCTGCAGTGGTAGATGGCGACTGTTCTTCTCCTAGTTATTAATAATGGTGTTCCTCAGGATTCTGTCCTGTCACCCACTCTTTTCCTTTTATTTATTAATAATCTTTTAATTCGCACTTCCTCTCCTCTTCACTCCTATGCCGATGATTCCATTCTTCACTTCTCCACCCGCTTCCCAAAGCGTTCCTCACAGCAGTCACTTCATGATTCGCGTAGGACGGCTATGGGACACCTGACCTGTGATCTTTCTGCTATATCTGATTGAGGCAGAGAAAACCTTGTGGCTTTCATTGCCTCAAAAACTCAGTTCCTCCATCTGTCTACGCGTCACAATCTTCCACACGACTTTTAACACTCTTTTAACATTCTTGGCGTTTCCTTTTCTCGTGATCTTTCCTGGAAAGATCACATATACTCTCTTTCTAAAACAGCTTCTAAGAGGTTAGGTGTGCTGTACTGCCTCCGCAGTTCTTCACCCCAACTCAGTTGCTGTCTCTGTACAATGTTTTGATCTCCCGTGTATGGAGCATGCTTCTCATGTATGGGGTGGTTCAACCCACACAGCCGTACTTGATCAGGTGGAATCAAAAGCTTTTCGTCTCATCAATTCCCAGCCTCTTACTGATTGTCTTCAATCTCTCTCTTCGCAGCAGTGTTGCCTCACTCTCTCTTTAACATCGCTATCATAACAGACATTGCGCTTCTGAGCTCTCTAACTGCATGCCTCCCCCTTTAACGAGAGCACGCAGTACCAGACTTTCTACACTTTCTCATTCATTTTCTGTCTAACTATATAATCCTAATGCAAGGGTTAATCGGTATTTTCAGTCTTTCATCTCCTCACCCGGTCAACTCTGGAACAATCTTCCTTAATCTATCTTTCCTCCTCCCTATAACCTCCCATCTTTCAAACGCAGAATGTCTAGGCATCTCGAAAAACTTGGACCTTGATTTTGGTTCTTTTGTTCTTCTATGGGAGGGGCGCTTTTGAGGGCATTTGCCCTTGGCCCCATCTTCCTGCATACAAAAAAATATCTTCAGGCGACGCTCAAATAGTGGTAGAACCACCGCAAGAAACAAACAGCACGAAGACTCGTGATTGACGGCGATAATTACGGCCAACATAGCCGAACCGTTGACAGTAATAAATAGAGCCCGGAGGTTTTGGCAAAATGCCATAAATGCTTTTTTTTGCCTATTTTTGCGTTTACAGGAAAAAGTGCCTTTTTCTGCATAAAGTGCCTAATTTCCATTTTTTCCATTATTTTCTAGTATTATTCCATTAGAATCCCAAAATAGACCTCTCAGTTGCTGTTATATAATCAAGTTTTTTATATATAAAGTATATATATGAAGCAAATCCACAAGGAAAAAAGAAGAAATTATTTCAAGGCCTTTCGTGTATTCAGCAATACACCTCGTCAAGGAATTCTAATATAAAAAGATTCCATGACGAGGTATATTACTGAATACCAAAGGTGGGCAGTTGCGCCGCAAAAAGTTGCGGCGCAACTTGCGGCGCAACATTTTTGGTTGCGCTTGCGCTTGCGGCGCAACTTTTTGAAAAGGGTTGCGCTTGCGCGTGCGGCGCAACTATTTCAGCAGAGTTGCGGTTGCGGTTGCGGCGCTACAAAAATCGTTGCGCGTGCCCACCACTGCTGAATACACGAAAGGCTTTGGAATAGTTTTTTCCTTTTCCCTGTGGATTTGCATCATTCATTCATTCATTTCACGTGTTTAAGCGTGAAATTCATCACACACACACACCGCACGCGCACACACACACACATATATATATATATATATATATATATGAGAAAAACAGAAACTGAGTGTGCACAATAGGATTATTTTATATAAAACACGTTTTGAAATTTAAATCCTTGTCATTATTGTGTAACCAACATTTTCAGTATCTATTCTTTTGTTCACTCTAATGGCGTTGTAATATGTGTTATTTATACATATGGTATTATTCTATATTAAACTTTATTTTTGGAAATGTAATCTTGTTATTATGTGTAACTAATATTTGCATTACCTACTGTTTTGTTCATTAAGGGCGTTGTAATATGTATTATGCGTATTTAAAGGTATTTTTCTAGATTAAACGTGTTTTGAAAGCAAATTTATAAATGTCTTTTTTGAGGGGTTTTACTGCCTATTTTGACTGTTTATTTTGCCTATTTGCCTACCTAAACATCGGGGCTCTAGTAATAACACTTTCGAGGCAGAGGAACATAAGGCTTCTTCACCTTGAGCCGAAGCCAAAGTTACTGAAACAAGTGCAGGAAGGTCGAGCCTATCGGACTTGATTTTAAGGGGCTGGATATGGGTAGGTATACCATTAACTTTCTTTTTAATTAGCTCGATCTTTATGACCTCTTAATCCGCCAGCTCAGCCAACATTCTTTCTTCCGAGTATCGAAGGTCACGGGAGAAAACTACGCGAGACTGACTGTGGTAAGGATAAGCAGGCAACTGACAAAGGCACCCCCCACTGAGGAGAGGGGCCCGAAGGCAAGACCTTGCACCAGGGAAGACAACTCCATCAGTAGACTGCGAAACAGTTCGTGAAGTAGCGCCGCAGGCGGCAACAATAGCAAGGTGGCTATAAGCAATATTCCGTTCGGAGACAGCAATGCCAACTACTTCAACGCTAAAGACACTAGTTGGTACCTGCACAACCAAAGCAACACCAGAGGCGCCAACATAGCCACACAACTAAACAGCCTCTTCATTCTTAACAATACAGAAGAACATCCACACATACCACATCAAACAGGATACTCAAACTCCTCCCCAGATGTAATGTTCTGTTCCCCCTCACTGGCAACACATACACACTAGAGAACAGAAAAACAACTGTCATCAGACCAACTGCTCATCATCATTAAAACACGTTCTACACTCAGCCCCAACAGCCTTAGGCACACTTACAGAAATTACGAGAAAGCTGATTGGGAACAGTTCAAAATACAGACTGAGGAACAACTCACCACATTAAACAGCACACCCATCATAAACATCAATACAACACTCAAGACACTTAATCAGATCATCAATAATGCAAACAAATACATACCCAAGGGCAACATTAGGAAATACAACCAAAATTACACTAGAGAAATAGCCTACTTCATAAGGCAACGTAACAACCTCAAACATAGCACACAAACACCACCTACAGAAGCCATAAAACAGCAGATACAACAGCTCAACACAGAAATAACAACAAACTCAAAGAAAAACAAACAGAAACACTTATGGAATTCATAACAACACTAAACCACTCCACAGATACATCCAGGCTATACAAGACTATAAACAGCATTACCCAATCTAACAGCGGCATTCACACCTCACACGTGGCCATTTGTCGCAGCCAAAATAATATCCCAACATATACACAACAAGCTAACATTCTAGTTAATCACTTCGCAAAGATAAGTCACTTAAACAGAGACAACAACCAGAAACACGCAGACAGACAAACAGCCAGACACAAGAAAACCTACAGACTCGACACGACCATTACACCCTTCAATGTAGACCGGACCACCAAGATCATCAAAAACATTAATAATTCGAAGGCTACTGGACCAGACAACATATCTAACATACATCTTAAACACTTGGGCCCACAGGGAATACTAGCTCTCACAAATATCAGCACCTATTCATACCAACACTGTATTATTCCTGACATATGGAAACAAGGTAAAATTATTACACTACTCAAACCAAACAAAAATCCAACAGAACCAGCTTCCTATAGACCCATTACTTTAATATGCACACCTTCCAAAGTAACAGAAAGACTAATCTTACAATTCACCAACCCACACATACCACTATCGCCTACTCAACATGGGTTCAGACCTCACCACTCAACCACGACATTACTCACTAACCTCACGCAGCACATCATGGATGGCATCAACTTCAGACGACCAGCTCAACGTACACCATTAGCAACAATAGACATTAGTAAAGCATTTGATGCTATCCCACGCCCTTCTAGGACAGTTCATACCAGGACAGCTCATGCCAGGACAACTCATACCCAAACAACTCGTACCCGGCCAACTCATACCTCGGACAACTCATACCTAGGACAACTCATACATAGGGCCAGAAAAAAAAAAAAAAAATTAATGAAAACATTTATTTTGTACAATTAAAAATTAAATTTAAACATTTAGAATTCATGCAAGTTATTAATGAAAACATTTTGAAATGAAAACATTTATTTTAAAATTAATGAAAACATTTATTTTGTAAAGTTAAAAATTAAATTTAAACATTTAAAATTCATGCAAGTTATATATATATATATATATATATATATATATATATATATATATATATATATACACATTTAACTGCAATGACCACGCAGTATATTAATGTATAGAACGACGTAAGTATAGAGGACGTTCTGCACACGAGGAAGAGAAATAACGAACAAATGAAAAATGAGGTGAACCGCCCGGGAATCGAACCCAGGATCTTCCGATTGCCGGTCAGATGCGCTATCCATTACACCACGGGCCTCGATCAGTCATAAGTCGAAATTCTCCTACATAGGGCAGAAACCAATGCCCTGAGAGGGCACCCTCGCAAATCGTGAATATGTACATTTAACTGCAATGACCACGCAGTATATTAATGTATAGAAACGACGTAAGTATAGAGGAGCGTTCTGCACACGAGGAAGAGAAATAACGAACAAATGAAAAATGAGGTGAACCGCCCGGGAATCGAACCCAGGATCTTCCGATTGCCGGTCAGATGCGCTATCCATTACACCACGGGCCTGCCCAGTTAGGTTCATTGAATGCCCGGTTAGGTCAACTGAATACCCGGTTGGGTTCATTAAATGCCCAGTTAGGTCAACTGTACGCCCTTGACGATTGGTTAGGTTTAGTCGTGATATTTTCGTTAAAACTAACGAAAATATCACGACTAAACCTAACCAATCGTCAAGGGCGTACAGTTGACCTAACCGGGCATTCAAATTTTATCCTATGTAAATAATGGTTCTCTATTTATTATATGTTTGCAATAAAAAATAATTTTTTTGTTATTGTTTCCTTATCTTATTTTGGTTAATTTGCAGAGTTTAAACTTTCGGGGTGGATATAGATGAAAAGATCAACATTGGGGTGGTAATTGTTGAAGAGAGTATGAGTTGTCCTAGGTATGAGTTGTCCTAGGTATGAGTTGTCCGGGTCTGAGTTGTCCGGTATAAGTTGTCCGGGTATGTGTTGTCCTGGTATGAGCTGTCCGGTCACGATCCCACGCTTCCCTCTCATAAACAAAATACTCAACACAAACATGCACAATAACACTGAAAGGTGGCTGAGCAAGTACCTTTCAGGAAAATACTCACATGTCACATTTAATGGCAAGTCATCCAAAAACAAGCTTTTTCCGAACGGAGTCCCTCAAGGCTCTGTTCTTTCACCAACACTGTTCAACTTATACATGCATGGCATTCCAACACCCATAGATAACAAACTTACCTTATCATCATATGCAGATGACACCACTCTAACATCCACCCACAACAACATCGACACCGCTACAAATAACCTACAAACATACATAAACAGTATACAAGACTGGCTCACACACACAATAGACTCAAAGTAGCGCCCACAAAATCAACCATCACCTTGCTTACAAACAACACAAAAGAACACCAGGTAACTCCACAGCTTACACTAAACAACACCAAGATTCCACACACTCACAGGACCAAAATACTTGAGGTCACATACAACACATCATTATCTTTTGCAAACCACATTCAGGACATTAAAAACAAATGTACGTCAAGACTTAACACGCTTAGGTACTAACAGGCACAAACTTTGGACACCAGCAGGAAACAACATCACTCATATACGAACAATATATTCGCTCAGTTATGAGTTATGGACTATGCTAGCCCATGCTGGACACCCATTATCTCAAACACATACATAAACACCTTACAGACAATACAAAACAACGCACTTCGTATCATTATAGGATGTACTCAAACAACACCAATAAAACACCTACACACAGAAACAAAAATACTGGAAGTTAGGGAACATTTAGACATGAGGGGAACACTAACCCACAACACCCTTGCCACTACATGTACAATCATGCACCAACACCACGCACCATTAAGGTAACACCAGAGAGACATTATAACCAAATACTCGATTCCATACCACGCCCCACAGACATCACACAGTACAGAAAACACATACACACACACACACACCTAACCCACAAAACACTGACACGACTCGGTCCGAATGCGGTCCTAGGTGCGAAACCGCCACCCATTAACAGGTCAGAGACCAGCCTGAGCAGATCGGATCGAATTAACTTAGCACGATTCCTATGTGGACATCACCCCAACTTACAGACATATAAACACAGACTAGACAACTCCACAGACGACACCTTCCACCTGTGCCAGGACACACCACAAACAATTGAACACATTATGACAGACTGTACCGCTCTAGCACAACATAGAACACAACACAACATCACTGGTGCGCTGAACCTCTGGTCCACTCCGGGGTGGGCGATCGGTTACCTGCGTGCCGTCGGTTTGCTCGATCAGGGTGGGCTGATTGACTAACCAACAACAACAACTGAACGGATTACAAGTAACTTCTCAAAGGAGACAACGGTTCAACAGTGACCACAGGGGCGGAGTTTCTCCACCGTCGATTTTGTTGATGGGAGCCAGAAGACTGTGTAACTGAAGTTCCCTTACAGTCGTCAGTCTCCTTTTGAACGCGAGGAGGGGGAATCAAAAAACAGAAGAGGAAGAATGTGTCATGAAGAAAAAATCAACTTCACTTCCACGTCCGCCCACCCCCACCATCACGGAACTCAACAACGAGAGGTCTTCTGCTGGGAACTTAGACTCGTCCCCTCTGATCCAACCACTGTCACGTAAATGCCAAGGACGTAAGCATCCGCTGGTCCTTTATCACAGAAATTTACTTTTTCTCCCCTGCCCCTTCGCAGACATCGGATGATGTCTCTCCGTTAGTCGATGTATGAAAATGAATGACAAAGAAAAAGTAAAATAATTTTAATTAATATACCATCAAAGAAAGGGTAATACAAAATAAAACAAACATTGTATAAAATAAGTCACCTCTTTTCCGACTGTAAATAAGCAAAAAGTTCTTTTTCTTCCTTTTGTTCCTTCTTTCTTTCTTCAGGTTGAGATAGTAACATGCAATGGAGGGGCCAGATCCAAGGGGGAATTTGGGAGAAGAGATGGCAAGGGTTAGATAGGGGGTGTTATATCCAAGAGGGGGGAGTTCGTTCGCAATGGGTAGAGGGTATAATCTTGAGATGTTGCAGTGGGTAAGAGATGGAGACAAGGAGGGTATCCATGGACATTTGTTTACAAATGCAACTGCAGAATTTGCAATTGGCAGTTTCACAGTAATACTACTGACCTTGTTCAATGTCATATATAGTTTGTAAATCAATGCACAGAATTCAGTGTTTTGTAATTCATATTAAAAACCTGGTTTGTGTGTAAATGGTTCTTCTGCAAAATGGAAAAATGGGTTTATTTTAAGAATGATAGTAAAGTGTGTTTCCCATTAACTTTCTCAATGCAGCTGACTCCTTCAAGTTTATTAGCGAATTTTATTAATCAGTGAGATTATTAACACAAAGTTCAAATAATTTCAGAAAGGTTTAAAGTATAAATATTAAAATGGTTTAAGAAGTTGCATTTTTTTAAAATTCCGCTACTTCTAAAAATGAAAGGATTCCTGCGGTCTTCATTGTAATAAGCAAACTCAACCAAGATACCGTTATATTTTCTTTTTAATGTTTTGCTTTTAAATTTCCTGAATATGAAAAACTTTCCAACTCATTAGTTTCTAAGTGTTCCAGTGAAAGTAATTATTTTTAATTTATAATTCAAGTTAATTTTGACCATTGTAGTAATGTAATTTATTTCTCACTTTCATTCTTACGTACACATTACATGCACAGACATAAATAATTATAAAAATAAAAATGGAAATTCGGTATATGAGAATTATCTATGACTTGTAGGTACGCTGTGTATAGTACACATGCATTTAACATGGATGTTTGTTCTGCATTTATAATTCCATATATACAGTGGCGCTCATAAGTATTCGTACAGATAAATATTTCTGTTATATTTGTCCTTATCTTTTGTTCCATGCACAGGATAGATATGGAAAGTTTACCATTCGTTTGGAAAAATTTAACAAATAAAAAAAAATGGGTTAACTCCAACATATGTAAAAAATCAAAGAAATTGAGGAAAATAAAAATAAAATAAAATGCAAAAGTCTTCTTACATTTATTTACAAAATTATTTAATACTTTGTGTGTTCACCTCAGGCTTGAATAATTTAAAATGTTTATAAGTAGTTGGCTGTTTGTTGATTAGAGACTGTTGGTAATTCTGAATTCTAGAATTTTCTCTCTGAATCTTCATGGAAGGCGGATGACTGTAGAAGCCATGAGTAAGCAACGGGATCGTCGTGGTAAAGAGCTGTTTACAGATCTTAAGCGATCTGTCATTGCTGCACACGAGTCTGGGAAGAGTTATAGGAAGACAGGAGAAGAACTTATAATTCCATTTACAACGGTTGCTGCAGTTATAAAGAAATGGAAAGGCTTTGGAACAGTCAGAACTCTACCAAGATGTGGACGACCTTGCAAGATTTTAGAACGTACACCAAGAGAGATTGAAGGAATGGCTGCTGCGAATCCACGAGTGACTGCAGGTCATATTTACCAAACATTAAGACTATCTGAGGTCGATGTCTTTTCCTCTACTGTACGTCGTACATTGAGAAAGAATGGTCTGCATGGAAGAGATGCACGAAGAAAAGCTCTGCTACGAAAAGCGCACAAAGAAACTCGCTTAAAGTACGACAAGGATCGTCAAAATGCTGAATTTGCATTTGAAAATTTCATTTGGGAAAATGTTCTCTGGGCAGACGAAATCAAAATTGAATTAGTCAGGAAAAACGAGCAACGGTATGTTTGGCGAAAATCAAATACTGCATTCGAGGAGAAAACAAATCCTTCGTACGGTTAAAAATGGTGGTGATAGTTTGCTTGTTTGGGGATGCTTTAGTGCTTCTGGTACAGGAAAGCTTGTTGTCATCAATGGAATCTTGAATTCGAAGAAACATCAGGAAATTTTAGAAGAAAATGTATTACCTTTAGTTCGGGAGTTGCGAATGGATCGCAACTAGGTACTGCAACAAGATAATGATCCAAAACATAAAAGTAAGAGCACTATAAAATTTTAGAAGAAAATGTATTGAAATTTTAGGAAATTTTAGAAGAAAATGTATTGCCAAAAGAATTTCAAGCTTCTCGAAAAATAAAGATTCTGGATAAGACCCAGATTTTAATTTAATCGAGAATATATGGTTTGATTTAAAAAAAGCTGTCCGCAAGAGAAACCTTTCGAATATGAATAAATTGCAACAAATTTCTTTAGAAGAATGGACTAAAATTTCTCGTGAGAGATGTCTAAAACTTGTAGAAAAATACCCAAAACGAATCATTGAAGTCATTCAAGCAAAACGTGGACACACAAAGTACTAAATAATTTTTTGAAAAAATGTACCAAAACTTTTGCATTTTAACTTTTTTTATTTTCCTGAAATTCTTTGGCTTTTTACATTATATGTTGGCCTTGAACTAATATTTTTATTTATTAAACTTTTCCAAACGAACAGCAATCTTTTCATAACTATTATATGCATAGTACAAAAGATAAGGACGAATTTAACTGAAATAGTTCTCTGTACGAATACTTACGAGCAACAATATATATATATATATATATATATATATATATATATATATATATATATATATATATATATGTAATAAAAAATTGTCCGTTTGTCAGGGGAGACGGACACTTATTACAAATTGTTTGTTTCCGAAGGTCACTGTAAATGCTGGATGAGTAAATTGAAGTTATAATAAATCTTTCTTTAAGTTAGTGACCCTCTGCGTGAATTCTTTATCCTCCGCTTACTTCTGTACCCCCGATTTTAGTGTGTATTTGATAATGAAATGGTTTGTTTGAATAGCTTTTAATCAATAAATTTAAGTCACATTTGGCTACAAGTTCAGTCTCAAATTCGAAATATAGTACGATGAAATTCAGGTTTTTCCTTAAACTAGTCTTAACATTAATTAAATAATTTAAGTTCTATCGTTGCCCATCCACTACATCGTTCGCAGTAGTTTAGGTTAACGGCTCTCAATATTTCCTCATAAACTCAAAATCTCAATATTCTCTCAAACTCAATATCTCGAACTCAAATCTCGAATCTCACTCAATAACTCTCAAATTTAATTTTTAACGAGCAAGCCCTCTCAAAGGCCTACTCGGAGAATTACCAGAGCGCCACCCGGCCTTTCACTCATTCCCGACGAAGCACCAGATATCTTCTAACATCAGAATCCAAGGTGCGCCGAGGCGAGCCCAATCAACGGAGACTGATTGGTGGGGGAGAGCGCAACTTAGGGGATTGCCTCCTGTTAATGCGCTGTTCAAGCATTTAAGAACAAAGAAAAAAAGGGGGGGAGAGCGTCGCACGAGTCGATGAGGACACTTGAGGTTTATCTCAAGGGCTGTTTTAAATATTGAAGATAAAACATGGGGTATCATGGGGAATCAAGTGGCTTGTGTATAACATATATGATACACACAGACCGTGCATGGAACAAGGAACTCTTCTAAAATAATTAAATCCACTCTAGTCCGAATAAGTAATGGTAAATGACAAATACTATAGTTTTTCTTTTTCATGATGCTAGCCCGACGTCGGCAACGGGTCACTCGCAAAGAGGTCCCAAAAATATAGCTTCCCTCACCAGCTATCTGCAAAGAAGTTAGGATCCAGCTTTGGGACAGGATCTAGGGTTTAAAGCAGCCTAGCCCAGCTACATTTAGAACTTCAATATAAGCAAAAGACTCGCTGCCTTCACGTCAGATTGAATACATCAAAGAAAAAGGGGTAACTATTATATTTTTAGTCAAAAACCAAAACTTAAACCTCAACTGGCAGAATTGAGTGTCCACTTTTCAAGGCACATAACATGTCCGTTTAAAGACGGGAATGAACTCAGAATGGTTCCCTGAGGTTTCTTATGATACACACAGACCGTGCATGGAACAAGGAACTCTTCTAGGATAATTAAATCCACTATAGTCCGAATAAATAATGGTAAATGACAAATACCATAGTTTTTCTTTTTCATGATGCTAGCCCGACGTGGGCAACGGGTCACTCGCAAAGAGGTCCCAAAAATATAGCTTCCCTCACCAGCTATTTGCAAAGCAGATAGGATCCAGCTTTGGGACAGGATCTAGGGTTTAAAGCAGCCTAGCACAGCTACATTTAGAACTTCAATATAAGCAAAAGACTCGCTGCCTTCACGACAGATTGAATACATCAAAGAAAAAATCTCAGGGAACCATTCTGAGTTCATTCCCATCTTGAAACGGACACGTTATGTGCCTTGAAAAGTGGACGTTCAATTCTGCCAGTTGAGGTTTAAGTTTTGGGTTTTGGCTAAAAATATAATAGTTACCCCTTTTTCTTTGATGTATTCAATCTGACGTGAAGGCAGCGAGTCTTTTGCTTATATTGAGGTTCTAAATGTAGCTGGGCTAGGCTGCTTTAAACCCTAGATCCTGTTCCAAAGCTGGATCATATCTGCTTTGCAGATAGTTGGTGAGGGAAGCTATATTTTTGGGACCTCTTTGCGAGTGACCCGTTGCCCACGTCGGGCTAGCATCCTGAAAAAGAAAAACTATAGTATTTGTCATTTACCATTATTTATTCGGACTACAGTGGATTTAATTATCCTAGAAGAGTTCCTTGTTCAATGCACGGTCTGTGTGTATCATAAAAAACCTCAGGCAACCATTCTGAGTCCATTCCCATATATATATATATATATATATATATATATATATATATATATATATATATACAGTATATGTAAAGAACGACGCTTGTGTAGAAGAACGTCCGCACAAGATGGGGAGAGAGAACGAACTTCTACACAAGCTTCGTTCTTTACATTAATTATACTGTGTGTTGTTTGCAGGTAAAATGTATATATGTACAGCATGAGAAGGTGCCCCTCAGGGCATTTGATTCCGCTCGTATGTAGGAGAATTACGAGTTGTGACTGATCGGGGACCTTGGTGCAGTGGTTAGCATATCCGACCGGCAATTGGATGATCCCGGGTTCGATTCCTGGGAGGTGCCTCATTTTTCATTTGCTCGTTCTCTCTCCCCATCTTGTGCGGACGTTCTTCACAAGCGTCGTTCTTTACATTAATTATACTGTGTGTAGTTTGCAGTTAAAATGTGTATATATATATATATATATATATATATATATATATATATATATATATATATATATATATATATACAGGGTGTTTCACAACCGATCTACCATACTTTGGGGGGTGATTTGGGAGGTGATATCGAGTAAAAAAGTTAATACAACATAGTTGCTATTTCCAACTGTTGCGGAGCTACGGACGTTTTAAGATGTGCAAACAACAAATCCCTACTTGTGTGTAATTCGATAGATGACAGCACTGGTGGTAGTTTCGGTTAACGAAGTTACCACTACTAATCCTCAGTTTTTTTCTTTCAGTTGGTTCTGATATGTGGTACGAGACACTGTGTTGCGCTAAGGTGAACAATCAAAATGAACCAACAGTTCACACCCGCTGAATACGCTGATATCTATTTCATTTATGGATTCTGTGATGGTAACACCAGAGCAGCAGTTGAGGAATATCGAAAACGTTTTCTGAACCGCCGAATACCGAACAGGCAAGTGTTTAGTGACACACACACACACACACACACACACACACACACACACACACCAGAGATTAAGGGACACAGGGACAATTGTTCACGTAACCAAGAACATGTAGCACGACGGCCCGTTGCTGTGGAGAAGCGCATACTGGACCTAGTACAATGTAGCCCAACTACCAGTGTTCGTAGGATTTCTAGGCGAATTGGTGAATCCGCATAGCGTGTATGGCGAACCATACATGATGAGGGTTTGTATCCCTATCATTTGCAACGTGTGCAAGCTCTTCAACTGGATGATTACGATAAACGTGTTCAATTTTGCCAGTGGATGGTTATGCATCGCCAAATCTTTAATCACATACTGCTTAGTGATGAAGCAAAATTCATTCGGGATGGAATTAACAATAGACGAAATTTCCACTTGTGGTCCGCCGATAATCCCCACGGTATCGTTGAAGGACCTAATCCCATTAGATTTCTTTTTATGAGCCCTTATGAAAGAGATGTTCTACAAGATCAAAGTACAAACGAGAGAGGATCTCTTGCGTCGGATTATGGATGCCGCTGCTTACATACGAGAACACCCCGAAATGATTCAATGGGCAGTGGACTCTTGTTTGGAACGAATAAGGCTGTGCATTGAAAACCGAGGCGGACATTTTGAACATTTATAAGGTGTATCTCACAAAATGTGGCAATAAATACATCAGATTAATACTCTCGTTTATTTTTTCTGTGCACCTTAAAACGTCCGTAGCTCCGCAACGGTTGGAAATAGCACGGATGTTGTATTAACTTTTTTACTTGATATCACCTCCCAAACAATGGCAGACCGGTTGTGAAACACCCTGTGCATATATATATATATATATATATATATATATATATATTATATATACAGGGTGTTTGAAAACTTTCTGTACAAATTGTAATGGGGGATAGGCAACACCAAGACAAACCCTTTTCGTCTATAAGTGTATGTCCGCTGACGTCACCATTCGGCGCGAGAGGGCGCCGCTGCAATTGGCTAAAAGGTGAAGTGGGCTAGACTCGCGCTTGCCGCGGGCATTCTTAAATCGGACGTAGTACGCGTAACATGGAGCGCTTCACGACTGCTGAGATGGCTGTCATGCATATGGTGTATGGGGCTGCCAATGGAAACGGAAGAGCTGCTGTGAGGTTGTACCGACAGCGCTTCCCAAACAGACGTGTGCCAAACTACCAAACGTTTGCGCATTTGCATCGGCGACTGCGAGAAACTGGAACATTCCATGCAAACATGCATGACACTGGTCGGGAGAGAAACGTGCGCACTCCTGACGTTGAGTCGAGCAGGCAGCAGGTACGGCCCAATCAACTTGCCATGGACGGTACCCGGCCAAACATTGACGGCGAACCGTTCTTGATGAGCATGCACCCGTGTAGCATGTGGATTTGCGTGCGCCCACACGTGAGAATTGTGCTTGTTAAACACACCCTCACGTGTGAAACAGGCCTCATCTGAGAACAGCACATAAGCCGGAAAATTAGGCTGCACCGCTGTCTGCTGCAGAAACCAGCGTGCGAATTCCACACGAAGAGGGTAATCCCGAGATGTAATGCCTGGACTCTGACGATGAAACGGATGTAACTGCTGCTCGTGCAACACTCTCCAGACCAGGTCGTGGTTCACACCGAGGATACGTGCAACACCTCGCGTGCTTGCGCTTGGATTGTCCTCAAATCGCTGTAGGATTTCTTCTTCCATGTCAGGAGTGCGCCCGTTTCTCTCCCGACCAGTGTCATGCATGTTTGCATGGAATGTTCCAGTTTCTCGCAGTCGCCGATGCAAATGCGCAAACGTTTGGTGGTTTGGCACACGTCTGTTTGGGAAGCGCTGTCGGTACAACCTCACAGCAGCTCTTCCGTTTCCATTGGCAGCCCCATACACCATATGCATGTCAGCCATCTCAGCAGTCGTGAAGCGCTCCATGTTACGCGTACTACGTCCGATTTAAGAATGCCCGCGGCAAGCGCGAGTCTAGCCCACTTCACCTTTTAGCCAATTGCAGCGGCGCCCTCTCGCGCCGAATGGTGACGTCAGCGGACATACACTTATAGACGAAAAGGGTTTGTCTTGGTGTTGCCTATATATATATATATATATATATTATATATATACTGTATATATATATGGAAACAAACGCATCAGCGCACACGCTTTATGCGTAGGCAAATTATCACTTACCAGAATTCAAATCTGGTACCTATAACCTGGAGTAGCGGTCGCTGACAACTAGGCTACGACACGATAAAAGTTAACACAAGCCAACACAGTTGTGTGTATATATATATATATATATATATATATATATATATATATATATATATATAAATGGGATGAATTTCACATTTAAACACGTGAAATGAATGAATGATGCAAACCCATAAGGAAAAAGAAAAATGATTCCAAACCCTTTCGTGTATTCAGAAGTACACCTCGTTAGGGAATCATATATATATATATACGATCCGTCTTTCCTTGTGAACAGACGTGTTCTATCGAGTGTCCAGTATTACCAATTTAATAAGTGATTTTATTCGAAGTGTCTTTAAAAAAAATAAGTGTTTGGTGCTTTCTTAACTAAATTACCTCCTGTTATTAATTACACCAGTACACATTTGAAAACTTGTCGATCGATTTTTACAAACTAGTTGGTGATTCTATATAATTTGAGAGCGCTGATCTCAAAAATATAGTTAGTTTTTCCCTATCACGTATGGTTTTCTTACTACAGGGTGTGTCATAAATCCCCCATTTATCCCCAAATGTGAACCATCTTATCGAGACCAACATTGGATTGCACATGCTAAACCATAAATTTTGTTGTTATAGACTACAGTAACGCTTACATAATAATGTAGGGTAAATATATATAACAACCAGTCCCGTTCCCAGCAAAATACTCTCTCCCCTCCCATCAATGGGTGGTTAACATTTGGGGACAGATGAGGTATTACAACACCCCTTGTAGCACGAAATCTTTAAGTGATAGAGTAAAACCTAATTAAAGCAGAATTAAATAGCTCCTACCTCTTGGACAAGTATATTGCTGGTTTATGAAAGAATAAAAAAATAACTGAAAGAAACAAAATATATTTACCTTCTTTACTTGCACACATTTCAGGACTTATTCCAAAGACTTAAGACTACGAAGGTAGATCTGACTAATGACGACTAAACCGGTGCTTCTTTGATGTTTTCTTATGCTGTGCGTTAGGCTGATCTCGTTGCAGACACCAGCAGTAATCCGCCATCATATTTGTATGCCATCTTCCTTGATATCTTCTTTCCATGGTTTTGATGTCCTGGTGAAATCGTTCCCCTTGCTCCTCACTGACATCTCCGAGATTTTCGGGAAAACGGTCAAGATGCGAAAATAAGAAGCGAACTCTAGATCCCAAAAGTTCTGCAGAGTCCTTAGGCAGATTCAAATCCCTGACTAAGTCAATTATTTCGGCTTGGGTTAATGGTTTAGGAGGATCTCGGTCAGCTGTTGGCTGTTCATAAACATCATCATTGTCTGGATTTGGAGCTGAATCAGAATCTGAATTGTATTGATCCAGACTCTCGGGTGGGCGGGGAATAGGAACTTCTGGACCATGGGGTACCGGCCTTATTGCAGATGGAAGACTTGGGTATTGAAGGCTCTCTTTATTCTTTGCATTATAACCTTTAACATTGCAAGAACAGAAGTAGCAGTCGTCGGTATGGTTTCTAGGCTCGCGCCATACCATAGGGATCCCAAATGGCAAACTTTTCTTTTTACCTTTGCTCCAATTCCTTAGTGCCGCAACAAACTTAAGACAAACTTTGTGTGGAGCCCAACTTTTGTCTTGATCTCCTAATTTAATTCCAAAATAAGCATGATAAGCTCTCTTAATGAAGGTCGTTACATTTGTCCTTTGTTTTACAACAACATACCGACCACAAATATAACAAAATATGTCTGGACTATGGGTACATCCTCTAGAAGCCATTGTTAAAATTTTAAAGATGTAATGTTAGAATTATCTATCTGGAAAATATGAAAAAACGAAATTAATTAAAGATAAAAAGTAAAAAATTACAAAACGCCCCAAAATTGTTTAGCTAATAACTTTAAAACTGTGGGTGATAGAAAACAACTGGTAGCATTTTTGAATTCAGCGCAGCGAACTGCTTCAGAATCACAACTCAAAATAAAGAAATCGATTTTCATGCAGACCGGTGTTATTCATAAACGAATATATATTATTTTTTGACTTTATTTATTACTGTATTATTTGATTAAACCAAGGCGAGTGCACGTGGCTTGCCTTGTTTGTTTTCCTTCGAGAGGGTAAAATTCCAAAACGTGGTCTAATAAGGTTGATTTTGCCTTGTTGAAGATCATCAGTTAGGATGTGGTCACCGTCCATGGGGAAAAAAAAAGGAAAAAGGGAAAAATGTCTGCCGAATTGTGAACAGATAATTTTTTGTTTTTATTTTTTGTTTTTTAATCCCTCTTTATTAATACTTTTTCTTTTCCAGAACCTTCGTCGGTAGCTTAATTAAGTATATATATATATATATATATATATATATATATATATATATATATATATAACCTTTGGTTAGCTTACGCCCGAATTGTTCATTCTGACGAAGGTCAAGCTTTTCACTCCACCTTAGACCTACAGTTTAACGTGGAATCCGAACCACGCCCCATCAGTAGCCCAGCGTCTTAACCACTAGGCCACCTAGGGTACCCATTTATCTACCAACCACTTTCTTTATTGTGTGGAAGGATGAACAGCTGGGTTTTGCTGCGCGCCGGCTGCCGTCGGGTCTCGAACCCGGGGCCGATGGATTCGTAGTAAGCGACGCTAACCACTACACCACCGAAGCGCATATATATATATATATATATATATATATATATATATATATATATATATATATATATATATATAGTATAAATTTGGATTACAGTAACCTGTTTCTGTGTTTGAAGAACATTTTTGCGGGCTTGCGCAGGTGACGTCACAATATTCACGCGGAAGACCTACTTTTTATTTATTAATTGTTCCTTACTTATTCTAGAAGACTTACGTCGTTATTAGATTACTATTATTAACTCGATATTAATTTCCAAACGCTCGTTTTTTAATTAGCTAATAGCATGGCACCATCGTCAAGTACTTGCAGTCGTTGTAAAGGAAAGTTTGCCGCTTACGCGTTTATTTTGGCTAATAATAATGATCAGTTAGTTTGCAGGTGGTGCTCAAACATGGAATTGCTGAGGAACGAGCTAGAGCGTGAGAGGGAGGCCAGAGTGAGGCTTGAAGAAAGGGTGGTGCTTCTGACGGCAAAGTTAGAATCCCTTGGGCCTTCTGAGAGGAGTTACTCTTCAGTCACGGCCCCTCCTGCCTCAGTTTCTACTAATGATATAAATAATACTAATAGCCCTCTCTCTTCCCCTCGTCCCCGACCCTTCGTGCAAGTGCGTAATGGAACCCCATTGAGACAACCTAAGACTTGTCTACCGGTATTAACGAACGATAAGTTTTCTGTTTTAGGCTTCGAAGATGTAGATGAACCCGAAATACGACTCGTTGGTGATTCCATTCTTCGAGGGCAGCTCGAGGAATTCTTGGGGAGGAACTCCCGTCGTAGGCGCCGTTACTTTTACCCTGGTGCAAGGGTGGTTGATATAACTAATAGTGTTGATTTTTTACAGACGGAACCTATGAAGACACAACGTATGTTATTCGCGTCAGTACTAATAACGTTATAAATTCTAGATTGGAATAGCTGCTGGCCACGTACAGGGACTTACTAGAGCGACTAAAGGAAAAAACTAATAAGATTGTTTTAACAGGTATACTTCCTCAAATTATCCAACGTAACGTGTTCTACAGCAAGGCGACTTATATTAACAATAACCTAAAGTGCATTTTGCGAATTTTTGGAGCAGTTTCTACGGCAGGAGGGACTTGTTCCTCGGAGATGGACTTCACCTTAATGACGTTGGAGCTGCGCGTTTAGGAAGACTATTTCATAATACTGTTTCTTCTTTTCAGGCTGCCTGAACTCGAACGGTCCTGTCGTAATTTCCTTAAAATTCCCTTGCACGCGCGAAGGTATCGCAGTTAAAACAATTTAAAGGTTCTATCCTTAAATGCTCGTAGCCTATGAAATAAAGACTATGATTTAATTGCGATAAATGAATCGTGGCTTAGCACTGAAACACGTGACTTTGTAGGGGAGTATCAAATTAGAGGTTATGTTCTTCATCAAAGATCTTATTGCGAACGTTATGGAAGTAAAGCACAGAATTCCAGAACCGATAGATTCAACTATAGCAGAATTGAACGATTTCAAACTTCTTGTTGCCGTTATATATAGGCCCCCTAATCAAACAGCTGATAAGACGAAGCGTTATATCGTGAACTTAAGAGAATAATAGGTAGTGAGCAGGCCTTAGTTATAGGTGACTTTAATTGCGCCAACGTGGATTACGATACAATGCAGGGAGACGCGGAAGGTAATCGTTTAGTTAATTTTCTCGAGGATACCTATCGTATTCAAAAGGTTGGGATCCTACGAGGTTGGACAGTATTTTAGATTTAGTAACAACTACAGATGATAGACTAATCACTGATCTTCAGGTAATAGAACCGTTAAGCAATAGTGATCACAGTATGGTAGAGTTTGTCCTCTCAGCAAATCACTCGAAACCAGCTAACCCGAATAAAATTCCTAACTTCCAGCACGCAGACTTTTGTAAATTTAGAAATGAATTGTCACACGTCACTTGGGAAAACGTAATGGGGATCTCCAACGCAAAAATGATGTGGGAATCGTTTGAAACAGTATTTAGGATTATAAATGAGGAATGTGTACCGTACAAGATTAAGCATACGAAACTAAATAACAAGCCCTTGTGGTTTATTTCTAGAGTAGGGGATATTATAAGGAGTAGAGATAGGGCTTATAGGCTACATAAGTGCGATAAAAACAATTTGTGGTTACGAAACAACTACATATCTCTAAGGCTTGAAGCGAAAAGCGTAATAAAAAAGTCCAAGCATGATTTTGAAATCTCCATAGATCGTGACGGCAAAGAAAACTCCAAGCGATTCTTCCAATACGTCAATAATAGGAATCCAGTAAAGAGTGTCTTGGGGCCGTTGAAAAATTATGACGGAGAGCGAGTCTAAAAACAAACAAATGGCTACTCTGCCAAACGAATTTTTTACGTCAGTTTTTACTATAGAAGATGTAACGAATATCCCTACGGTCATAAACATAATACCTTTTGACAATGGTAATACTTTAAATAATATTGTGGTGAGTGAAAGGGAGGTAATGTGCTACATTGATAAAATGAAGATGCGTAAATCACCGGGACCGTTTTCCATATATCCCATACAACTAAAAGAATTAAAAGAAAGCATTGTTGTGCCGCTAACAAAGATTTTTAATGCGTCTATTTCTGAAGGGTGCGTACCAGATAATTTCAAGTTAGCAAATGTAACACCTATTTTTAAGAAAGGCGATAAAGGTGTGGCGGGAATTTTAGGCCAATCAGTTTAATGTCTGTTGTAGGTAAGCTACTGGAATCAATAATTAGGAATCGTATAGTCGAACACTTGGAATTGCATAACTTGATTAGAAATACGCAGCACGGTTTTAGGCGAAACAGATCTTGCTTAACTAATTGAGAATCTTTCCAAGGCGTTGTTGAAATTTACGATAGTCATCCGGCGGTAGATGTAGTGTATTTAGATTTTCAAAAAGAGCTTAACACCGTTCCGCACAAAAAACTCATTGGGAAAACTAAGGCTCATGAAATCAGGGGTGTAGTAATAAATTGGATAGAAGAGTGGTTCTGTATTGGGCCCCTTGCTTTTTCTTATATATATTAACGATTTAGATGTCAGCCTAGTCAGTACAGTTTCAAAGTTTGCGGATGACACGAAGTTGGGTGGTAGGGCAATTAATGATGGTGATTTAAATGTAGCGAAACAAAGTACAACAGCGGTCAATAAGGCGAACAAGGTGCTAGGTTTTATAGCTAGGAATTTTGAGTACAAATCGCGCGATATTATTGTTCCTCTTTATAAATCATTAGTTAGACCCCATTTGGAGTACGCGATCCAATTTTGGAATCCGCATATGCGCAAAGATATAGGTAAAATCGAAAGAGTTCAAAGACGAGCAACTAAGATGATTCCGTCGCTTAGGTCGAAGTCGTACGAGCATAGGCTTAAGGAGTTAAAATTGAATACACTCGACACTATGAAGCTAAGGGATGATCTAATCCAGGTTTTTAAAATTATGAATGGGTTCGATAACGTAAATAGAGATAGCTTTTTCGAAATATCACATTATAATAGAACTAGAAATAATGGGTGTAAGTTAACAAGTAGAAGGTTCGAGACAGCAGTTGCCAAAAACTTTTTTACGCATAGAATAGTAAATAGCTGGAATAGTTTGTCGGTAGAAGTAATTAGTAGCACTTCTATAAACATGTTTAAGAATCGATTAGACGCATATGTTGATAGACTGGGTATAGTTTAAGGTAGTAAACTTAAGGTTTTTGTGGTTCGGAACCCACGTAAAATTGTAGGTCCCCTCTGCCACAACTACAACCACAGTTAGGTAGACTAGCCATGAGTGGATCCTAGGGTCTTTGCTGGTCTGAAACATTATAACATTATAACATTATTATACTGTATATATGATGCACACTACGAGGAAAAGGAAAAGCGATTCCAAGTCCTTTTGTGTATTCAATACTGTTGAACACACAAAAGGCCTCGGAATCGCTTTTCCTTTTCTTTGTGGGTGTGCATCATTAATTTATTTAATGTGTTTAATTGTGAAATTCATCCCATACACACACACACACACACACACACACACACACACACACTATATATATATTAGGGTGGTCCTTATTTTCGAATGTCTGAATTATCATGCTCCCAACCTCTTATTTGGTGGCAATTATCACCAAAAAAATCCTCATAAAATATTTCTTGAAAATAGCAATTTTTACAGGTAGCTCAAACGAACAGAAATTTCCGCGCCAATTTTCCATTGCCCCATATGCATGCCGGTTAAATATGAGAAGTGTTAACCCTCTTCAGATCGAGTTGTTTTTATACAACTAGTTAAAAGTAGGTTTGTAAATAGTTCCTGAAATTAGATCACTACGGGGCTCCACTGTACTACAGTATCTCAAGATGTTTTTCAATAACATGACATGAAATTCAATAAGAAAAATGTTTAGCATCTTTGTAATTTAGCATTAATATGCACAATTCTACTATTTGTTGTAGGTGATAGATGGCATCCCATTACTCGTGGTATGTATGCGCTGCCTGACATACAGCGCAATGCACTACAGTTCAGTGTCTCTCTTGCTGCAAATTGTACTGTCATGATGGCAAAACACGAGATCAAGCAATGCTGCGCTTTACTTTGTGGACAAAACGTCGGAGAAGCTGACAGGGCAAAGGCTCCCATCCATCAGAGAGGTCCTTGCAGTCTTCCTCCACAATCATCTTTCGCTTCGTAAACCAATTCGTGAAGCAGCCACTGATGTGATGAATGGAATTTTGGAGTTTTGGGCCCGCGCTCGAGTCCCCGTAAAACTGAAAGATCACATTGTTGGAAAAATAATGAAGTTAAACAAAGAATGGCAGCTGCTTCGAAAAGACAAGAACCGGCGTTCAGAAACCCAAATCAGGAAGGGAGAAGAGTTCAAATCTCAGATGAAAAACATTTTCGACATCGCTCATGAAAATGCTATTCAAATGATCGAAAACGAAGAGGATCGCCAGTTCCTGATAGCCCAACGGGAGCCAGGCAGACGTGGGACGATGGGTTCTGTGGATACCGTATTGTCAAAAATGGAGCAAAAAGTTGCAAACAGAAAAGCAGCTCAAGATATGCAGCTAAGGAAAGCTAAAGAAGAAGCGGAAGCATCCTGTTCTATTGGAACGCTGGCATCATCAAGTAGCAGTAACGAACATTCTTCAGAAGATGAACCACAAGAAACATGTGGTAGTGAGCCTCTTCCAAAACGAAGCAGTGGAGTGAATAACATTTTGACTCCGGCACTTGCTTCAGCTTTAGACCATTCTTCAATCAGTGACAGAAAGGCAACAATTGTAATAGCGGAAACTGCCCGCAGTCTGGGACGTGACTTGAGAAAACTGGCCATTAATCGGTCATCAGTGAAGCGAGTTCGGGAGCGTCATCGTGCTAAGACAGCAGAAACTTTGAAAAAAAGTAGCAGACGATGTTCCCTTGATTATTCACTGGGATGGCAAACTCCTAGTGGACCTCACAGGGAAAGAGCGTGTGGACCGGCTCTGTTCTAGTGTCTGGACTGGGAGTGCAACAGCTTCTTGGAGCCCCCAAAATTCCGTCTGGTACTGGAGAACACTAAGCACAGGCCGTGCGGGATAAGCTGCAGGAATGGGAATTGAGTGACAGATTTGTTGGAATGAGTTTTGACACTACCGCATCAAATACGGGACATCACTCCGGGGCTTGCGTCCTCTTAGAACAAAAACTTGGAAGAGATCTGTACTTGCCATGCAGATATCACATCATGGAACTTGTTTCTGGTGCAGCTTTCCAGGCCTGCATGGGACCAACTTCTGGGTCTGAAGTCCTCTTGTTCAAAAGATTTCAGCGTTTCTGGCCTCAACTGGATACGAGTCAGTTTTCATCGGGTATTGATGACCAGGAAGTTGAAGCATCTACGAGAGAACAACGTCCCAGTCTGATCAACTTCGCTTTGTACCAGCTGTCACAAGATTATGCAAGGGATGACTACAAAGAGTTCCTAGAGTTAGCTCTTCTTTTCTTGGGTCGAGCAGAGTCTCACGGCTTTCATCACTCTTTTAAGCTCCTGGCGCCAGGATATCAGGCTCGCTGGTTATCGAAAGTGTTGTATTCCTTCAAGATATGGCTGTTCCGGAAAGAGTTTAAGTTAACAGCCCAGGAGGCTACAACAGCCAAATTCAGTGACCACTTGTGGTATCTCTCTGAGAGCTTGGTTGCATTAGCGCTGTTTGATCCAGAAGTTTCTGTGGCTACGAAGAGGGCTATAATCAAGGTTATGGAGTCCAAAGAAAGAGATGAGGAGCACGAAAAAAGTTCAACAAAACAGCTTTCAAGTCGACAATGACCCTGGATGCCTTCGCCTCAAAATAATCGAAGAAGCTATTCGTTTATTTCAACCTGCCGCAGGATTTCTTGGAGAAAGATCCTAATGACTGGAATTCCTTTCCCTCATTCCAAGACACTACAAGAGATGTTTATAGCATAAATGTGATCAATGATAATGCTGAACGTGCAGTAGCTCTCCATACAAAATTTCAACCAGAGGCATACAAGAGATGAAGAACAACTGCAGTTCCTTCTTCAAGTTGTGGCTGACCATCGCCGAAGCTTTCCCGACAGCAAAAAGGAGACCTTGATTGGGCAACAGTGAGTGGTTTGGCAACCATGACACCCCCGTCTTGAACGGCTAATACCCAACGATATAGATGGGGGGGGGACCCAAATGCCATGGTCTCATAGGGATATAGAGCTACCTCTAAATATTAATTGATTCAAATGAAATTTCTACCCAAGCGTTTTTACATTATATGCCACCATTTCCTAACCTCAAAATTAGACATGTAAATAAGGACCACCCTAATATATATATGTATATATATATCAGTGGCGACTCCTGCACTCGGGCTTCTCGGGCTGAGCCCGAGAGGCAAGGAGCAAGGAGAAGTATGAGATTGTGTATTTATGGATTTAAGTTTTAAAAAAAAGTTTTAAATACAAATTGTAAAAATGGTTTTTGGCTGGTAGTATGTTACTATTTTTCTGTCTAGCCTTCGTCACGCAAGCAAATTTTGAGCGCATTTAGATACCTTTACTATTTATAAAAAAACTATATTGACACATTAAGTTTTCGTGTAATCTTTCAAGATCCTTTACTCGGGCGCAAGACATTACGCCTGAGAAAGTATAAGTAATATCGTATATTTAAAGTTCTTTTAATGAATAATTATTTGCTTGCATACGGTTACATAATAGTCCTTCTTCTAATTCTCATTAAATAAAATACGTTTTTCCTCCTATTAATTTTTTTTATAAAGAAAAAACATTTCAACTCGGGCTTATATCCTTCGGCCTTGTAGAGGCACAATTTTTAATTCTGGCGATACATGGTAACTTTTACGTTTCGAGAAGCGTGCCTTCAACTGCCTGAGAGGAAAAGGTTTTAAATTTGGCTATTTTATTCATTGCTTTGCACATAAGTTAAATTTAGTGTTAAGTAAAATGTCAGAGAAAGTTAACGGGGCTAAAATGTTCTTTTCCAATGTACGTGCTTTCAGTAAATTTGCTTCTTCAAGTACAAACGAAAAGCTGTATTTAGAGAGCTTAATATTAGTATTCCATCACTTTGTGAAACAAGGTGGTGCTATAGATCTAGAACCGTGTCAGCAATAAAAAGGCAGCGTGAAACTCTGAAAAATGCATTTTAAAAGATTTTAGATGACAGTGCAAGATGGGATGAATTTACTCTTAATCAAATTGATAATCTACTTATAAAATTGCATGATTTCACTTTTCTGTTTTTTATTAACTGAAAATATATTGTCACAAGCAGAAAAACTATTTCATCTTCTGCAATGCAAGCAGCTTCACATGAAGTTTGCACAACAGAAAGTAAATGACTTTATTGAATTTATTGAGTGCGCTCGTACTGATAAAGCGTATAATAAAGTTTTTCAAGAAACAATGGCAGACTTCGAACAATCCGAAGACCTGCCTTCAGTAGTATACCCGCAAGAAGTCGGACCAGTGTTGCCAGATCTACAGATATATCTGTAGATCTACAGATTTTATGAAGCAATTCAGATTTTCAGATTTTTTCAATAATTTATGCATAATCTACAGATTTTTAATCCAGCAAGCAGTCATTATTATTTACTTCCAAAATTTACAACAAGGAAATATTAGGCCTACAGTCTCAATCAATAGGACACAAATGTTCTCGGTATTCAGTTTCAGAAGTCGAGTCGACTCGCTTCTGACTACGATATACATGCCGATTAAATCATTTAATCGGCGCTGATTGGTTGATATTCCCTCTACGTCATGGTAGCATGGAATGTTTTTGTTTTTGTTGAAAAAAATGATATTTATCTGTTTAAATCTAAAAAGGATTTTTTTTTGTTTCATTTATGTGTATGAATTAAAGAAGTTCCGGTGTTCTTATAGTTATTACAGCAATAACCAAAAGGTATTTCCTTTGTCACAAAGTAACGGAATTCAATTTGTTTACTTTCATTTACTTTACTTTTTTATGTTAAAGTGCCATATTTATATAAGTTTATAAAAATAAAGAAAATATTATACAAGATTTTATCATTGATAATACTTTAAGACAGTAAATTAAAAAAAATATGTCAAAATTATTATTTAGATAAATATTATAAATCTACAGATTTCTACAGATTTTTTAATCAGATTTATCAGATTTTTAAAAATTCCATCTGGCAACACTGTCGGACAGACAATGGATCAATTTGAAAATTACCCCCTCACCGTCCTTCATGGCCTTCAAAAAAAAAAAAAAAAAAAAATTAAGAAAGGATTGAACCTCGCCTTCCTTCTTGAAAAAAATTCTTTCATGAGGCAAACAAGAACAAACATGAAAAAACATACATACATTCAAGTACTTCCTGTTCAGGCAAATTCCGCCAGACAGTAGAAATGAAAACGAATATCTGAAAGGTTTTAATAGGCCTAACGAAATTGCGCATTAACATCCAATTTTCGTCTGTTAACAAATTGCGAACAATACATAAATGAAAATCAGATTGAACATATTTTAAATCGAAAAACAAGTTCTTTGTTTAAGATCTGTATTATGAAAAATAAAACTAATATTGATTATTATAATTTAAATAAATTAATTTCTCTCTTTTTTAAGGGAAACTGGCTTATTTTCAAACGAGATGACCTTCAAATACAATATATACTTATAGTACATGCATATTTTTTATTTACTTTTAAGCATGTAGTTTTCTGTTATTTACACCGATATATACCATCACATTCACTTTCACATGCTATCTTCTGGTATATGAATTAATAATTTTACCGTTCATCAAATTTCGTTATAAAATTGCATGTGTTAATAAGAACCAAGTTGCCTAACGCGGCTATGAAACTGAAGCAGCAATTCTGTTATCCTCCTCTAAACATCCGCTTAAATATTATTACTAATATTGATTTATTGTTATTATTACATATATATATGTACACGTATTAAGAGTATTTAAATTAAATATATTGACTTCAATTCCCTTCGTAATAAAAGCATCTGACAACTCTAACCAATCTTGCTATATATTTCTCTCAGTATTTGTTTTCAGGTAGTTGTTAAGCTTAACTTTCTTCTAAAGACTATTAGCTGCAACTAATCTTGTTATTATTATTATTATTATTATTATCATATATATATATATATATATATATATATAACATCCAAATAAGTAGGTTCGGGTAAAAATTTTCTTATTAGATGCAATTAAAGAAAACGGGATATCGAATTTATGTGGGTTGTCATTTTTAAATAGATGCAGCGGGAAACAGGTACTGAAAGTTGAGAGATTTTTCATTAAGAACCTTTCTACTTGTAGTTATAGTTAGGACTATTCACATTACTTTAATTATCATTTCTCTAATTTAACGGCTGTTCACAATTCCTCATAATTCTCATAATAAACGTATTTGTTTTCACACCAGTCAGGCCACTGTTTACATCAATCACACAGAATGTTCATGCTTATTGTTTTTGTCATTAGCTGTACCAATCATGTCTTTACAGAACTGAAGCCTACCGTTATACAACGTTTAAAATCTTATAATTTAATACTTTATGATATCAGATCTCGTATAAAAACATCATTATCTGTACAAATGGCCACAAAAATACTTTCAATCATAATAATGTACTCATAGAACGCACCATACGCTTTTCACTTGTATTAAAAACGTAAAACTGAAAGTTGTATCATCACGCGATATTCGATTCTGCAATGGCGTAAGCGAGCCCTAATATTTAATTTAAAATTATTTAACAGATCATTCGAGGGAACTGTACATCGATCTCATTATAACTTCTGACTCATAATAACCCGCTATGCATATTTACAAGAGTCGAATTTAAATAAATAAATAAATATATATATATATATATATATATATATATATATATATATATATATATAAGGAGTTTGTATGTGGCATTCCAGCAGAAGGCAGGAAGTGTCTGAACCCTGTTTCTCCCATCACTGTCCTCTTCATCTGGTGGCCTTTTTACATGTCACGTCTACCGTGTAAGCAGTCCAGCATACTCTCAAACACGTGCTTCTCACTATATCCCTTACTACACACGCATGCATCTTACACACTACACAGTCTTTTCAAAAAAGGTGTAATTTCATTAGTTTCGGAGATTCGCGATTGGCCCCTCCTTCCTGCCTGCATCGTATATAGTACCAAGCAAGTCTCTCCACAGTTTACAGGTTTCCTCATTGTCTAAAATTTATAAAGTTCTCTCTTATTGTTTTCCTTATTGTAACGGACATCACAACCGAATTTAAATAGTATTTAAGTATTATGTCGAGCAACATAGCTAGATAACCCCGCCACAGCCTAGTTTCTTTGCATAATCATGAAACAAGATTATATATATATATATATATATATATATATATATAATATATATATATATATATGTTAAACACAGACCGTGCATGGAACAAGGAACTCTTCTGGGAAAATTAAATCCACTATAGTCCGAATAAGTAATGGTAAATGACAAATACCATAGTTTTTCTTTTTCATGATGCTAGCCCGACGTGGGCAACGGGTCTCTCGCAAAGAGATCCCATAAATATAGCTTCCCTCACCAGCTATCTGAGTTTGTTTGTATATATATATATATATATATATATATACACGGCAAAAGTAGTTTGAAGATTTATTCCATCACACGACTGATTATAATTATACACTTTAGAGGAGTTTGCAAATTGCATATACTTAGACAAAAAGTATTAGATCTTATGATGATTTCATGTCATTATCAGCATGCTTCACTGTCCTTTCAGTCATTGTGACCGTAGAACGTGCCAGAACTATGGTCTTGACAAACCACAATGTGTTAAATTTAAATACTGACTTATTGTTATTATTACATATATATGTACACGTGTTAAGAGTATTTAAATTAAATATATTGATTTAAATACATTTCGTAATAAGAGCATCTGGTAACTCTACCCCAATTTTGCTATATGAAAATGAAAAGGTTTATTGGCAGACTATAGGCCATATGGCAGATATTATTAATACAATGACAGTTCATACACTAAGGGTAGAAATATATACAATTGATTAGAAATAATACTGCACTGTCGAAGTTAAGTGGAGCTACAGACAGACAGACGTTTTCGTACCAAGAAGTCCATAGCTTAGGCCTTAGAGGATAAATGGCAGGACTCATGGATAGCTTGGATGAACGGGTTGGTTGATTTTTTAATTCTTTGCATTAGAATGTGTTGAGCACGTCTTGTTACCTCCGGGAAGCTCGGGACATTGCGGGTAGCAAACATTTGCGAAGCTGAGCATCTCGGGGGTAATTTATGTAAGAGTCTAAAAGAACTGTTGTACAGCAAATTTAGGGTACTGCCAGAACCTTTTTTATAATTCACCCAGAGTTGCAGACCGTATATATTACTGCAGAAAGTACGAAAGAGTGTGTCTTTAGCTTCACTTGTACAGAAACGAAAGCTCCTTATGGTCATATTCGCTTTAGCATACAAGCTTCGAGACTGTTTTCTTATATCCGAGTCATCACTCAAGGAGCTGGTAATAGTTTGACCCAATTACTTAAACTCTTGTACTTCCTCAATTACTTCACCATTCATTTTAAACCTTATGTGAAAAATGCTCTGTATCAATTGGTCCACAATTAACCCACCCCTTATATCCACAGTCTAACTATAGAGTAGATTAAGTCTAGCCTTGTAGGGGTCAGCCTAGAGATTCCGGAAATGGTCCAGAGCGGGCAGGTAAATTGAGGTCCACAGTAGGATTCCTCACCAAATTAGGTTAGGGCAATCTACCTTCACCTTTGTTACGCTATGAGTTGGTGCTAGGTCTTAGGACACAATGTAGGCCTAATTTGTCTGACCCAGCTTAATTTACTGCGTTTACTTCTAACTGGGTTAAAAACACAATTAGACACTTACTACTAGTTATTAGAGACCCTTTTCCCCTTTTGTTTAATTGTTGAGAGCGTACTTGCTGGTGGGGATCTTTTTTCCGTTGTTTGTTCTTCCCCCTTCCCTCGTTCCGTCTTGTAGCCCCGTTCCTCGTTTTCGTTATCCCTTGTCCACCTTTTCGCTGGGCTTTTTCCACCAGCGACCTCCTGGTTTTTTTGGTTGGTTGATCGGTAATGTATATCTATTAACGAGCACGCGCTTGTCACACAGTATATAAATACTAGTGTGGAGAATAACTCTGGTGAGCAACCAATTGGTTTCATCCACCCAGTTATTGACATAAAAGGAATTTAATAATTGTTCGATTAACTACCTACCTACTCAGTGAACCATTTTCGTTACATCCCAACTACCCACACATCAGTTTTCCATATACTGGGGGCCCCGGGAGATAAAAATTTTGATGTCAATGTCACCAATTTTTATGTCTGAGTATAGACTAGCTAACTATTTGACTGTAAATGCCTGTTAATCTGATTAACAGTGACTATCCTCACCATCTCATGGAGAAGATGTAGCATTTAATTAGAAGAGAAAATATACATCCATAAGATGAAACTGTCTATGGTCTTTACCATAAGAAAAGGAAAAGTGAAAGTTAGAAGATAAAATTACATTTCCCCAGCATCTATTTTTTGTAGTAAAACTAGTCGCGCCTTTAATGCTGTTTATCGCTGAGGTCATGTGTCTGCCAATGTTGTAGTAGGATGCGTTACCACTCCTACTGTCAAAGGATTAGTTACTGGAAGTTCAGTGTCTCCAGTTGTTACTGGCGGTGGAGAAGGTTCTCCAAAGTCCATTGTTTTGGATCCAGGCTCTAAGGGGTACAAAATAGAAATGTCTCTTGTTGTGTCACCCGTTGAAGTCCTTAATTTGACCACTCTTGTTACCCCGTCTGCCCCTGGTCTGAGTTCTAAAACTCTAGCCAGAGGCCAGTATTGTCTTGGAGTACTGTCATGTATGAGAACAAGGTCCCCTACCTTAATTGTGTCAGGCCAATCCTTCTTAGTCATTTGTTTATGTCTCTCCCTAGACCCATCAAGTACTCAGTTTTCCGCTGTTTAATGAAATGAGCTTTAACTCTAGTT
The DNA here is from genome assembly GCA_023014485.1 of Bathynomus jamesi. Classification (NCBI taxonomy): domain Eukaryota; kingdom Metazoa; phylum Arthropoda; class Malacostraca; order Isopoda; family Cirolanidae; genus Bathynomus; species Bathynomus jamesi. The sequence continues at coordinate 332,982 of JAJOZX010001280.1, read as the reverse complement.
AAATGTTGTAACTTAGTCTGGAGCTCATCATGTCGTTGAGTCCAGTTTGGGTCTTCTGAAGAGTCTATATAGTAGTCCGGCAGGAGACTAACTTGTTCTCCCCGAATCAAATGATTTGGAGTTAATGGTTCCGGGTCATTAATGTTGTCACTTACATAAGTGAGTGGTCTATTGTTAATGATGTTCTCAATCTCAGCCAGGAGAGTGAGCAACTCAAACAAGTGTATCTGTTTTTTACCATTTGCTTTCTTCAAGCAATTCTTTACTGCTTGTATACTCCTCTCCCAGATAGAACCATACCAAGGAGAGGCAACCGGAATATACTTCCGCTTTATGTTTGAATTTTGTATATATAATTGTGTGAATTCAATGCTTAACAAATCGTGGATGACTTGTTCACCAGCCTTGAAATATGTAGCATTGTCAGTCCAAACTGTCTTGGGTACTGAATGTCGTGCACAGAATCTCTTAAAGACAGCAACAAAAGACTCTGCTGTAAGGTCCTCCACAACATCCAGATAAACAGCTCGTGAGGCAGCACATGTAAACAGTACAATGTACATTTTTTATTCAGTGTCAAACAACCCCACAGTCAATGCTCCTGTATAGTCAATGCCTACAGTCTCAAAGGGTCTGTTGAGAGTGACTCTCTCCTCTGGCAAAGCAGGAGGATTTGGTATCCTATAGAGCCTAGCATGAATACGCCTACATGTGATACACTCACTCAGGACTGTTTTAACAGTGATCCTTCCCTTGGGTATCCAATAAGTTTTTCTTAATGTAGTTAGTGTCTGTGGTATCCCCATATGATGTACATCATGTGTGTGTTTGTCTGATGATTAATGTTGTCAAATAGCTAAATCTAGGTAAAAGGATTGGATGTTTGCTTTTGTAAGACAGTTTTGATTTGTCTAATCTCCCTTTACACCTTAGATGGCATTCCTCATCTCTGAACAAATTTAGATCCACAACTACTGATGGTACAGGTTCTTTTGTTTGTTTCCCATTAGTCAAGAATTCTAACTCTTTATTGTACTCCTTTTGTCGTGCATGCGCTATACAGTACTAGGTTGCAACTTCTGTATAATTATGATTGTTTTTATTTAGCTGTTTGTTTATTGTAGTTAATCAGTTGTGAGCAAACCTCAAACAGTAAGCTGTGACCCTGACAAGTTTGCTGAAATCAGAATAACGTTCATAATTAGTGATTGGTTCAACCTTTTCATTTGAAAAGATTAAATTTAATGTCAAGTTAACTTGTTCCACAGGCCATTGGTCTGTATTACAGAGCCACTTAGGTCCCATGAACCAAGTTTTGTTTGACTTCAACAACTTGTAGGATAAACCTCTGGTCAGAAAGTCTGCTGGATTTTGTTTAGTTGGAACATAGTGAAAGTTTACTTGTAGTCTTTCATTAGCTTCAGCTATTTCTTTTAGCCTATTTCTTGCAAAGATATTCTTACTATTAATGCTAGCATTCCGTATCCAGGCAAGACAAATCTGACTGTCAAGCCAGATGTGGATCAGTTATGTTCACAACATGGTAAGCATCTTTAAGCAATGAATTGGTTTTAATGGCTAACGCAGCAGCCAATAGTTCCAGTTGAGGTATGGTTCGGGTAGGTTTGAGGGGTGCAACTTTCCCTTTTGCATAAATTAGATGATTTTCTGTAGGACTTACAAGGTATGCACAGTACCCATAAGCATGTGTGCTTGCATCAGCAAACACATGAAGTCTCTGTGGCTTATCCCTAAACCCACAGCACCTTTGAATTTTAATGTTCTGCACTTTTGTTAAATCAGCAGCTAACTTCTTCCAAAATTTTTGCTATCCATTTGTTATTGGATCATCCCACCCAACATTTGTCATCCAAACTTCTTGGAGGAGAATCTTTGATTTTATTGTTGAAGGCAGGAATAGAACCATGGGGTCAAAATTTTTTGAAGCCTCTGATAATATTTGCCTTTTAATATTTACTTCCTCATCAAGTTTAAAACCTTTAGTACAGAATGAATCATGACTGTTAGAAGATGCATCCAAATAACAGTTCATACCTAAAGTTTTAACTCTGTCTGATGGATCAGCAAGACCATTATTATCCTTTAAAATCTTTTTGTTTAATTCCTCATCATTTGAAATCCACGCACTAAGTTCAAAGTTACCTTGTTGCATAATGTTTTGAGAGTGTTCATAGACCTCAGATAATTCAGATTTTGTTGTTGTTGAGCCTATTAGATTGTCTACGTAAAAATGTTCCTTGAGGAAATTCATTGTTAAAGAGTTATTAAACTGGTTCAAATGATGTCTAATTGTCATTGCTAATAGGCTAGGTGAGCAATTGGATCCAAACAACACAACATTAAATCTATAGGTTATGAACCCTTTATTCAAATCAAATGGATCCCTGAGCCATAAGAATCTAAGTTGGTTCTTGTCATATTCATTTTTTAGATTTATTCTCAAAATTGCATTGAAATGTCACTTTGTACTGCATATTTACATAACCTGAGGAGCCAAGTGAACACCTCTCCCCCTTTCTCTTGCGGGATAACGCCACCTCCAAGTTTCCTTGTTGCACCTACAGCATCCCCCACCCCCCCTTTGCTTTTGCCAAGCAAAGGGGGGTGGGGGATGCTGTAGGTGCAACAAGGAAACTTGGAGGTGGCGTTATCCCGCAAGAGAAAGGGGGAGAGGTGTTCACTTGGCTCCTCAGGTTATGTAAATATGCAGTACAAAGTGACATTTCAATGCAATTTTGAGAATAAATCTAAAAAATGAATATGACAAGAACCAACTTAGATTCTTATGGCTCAGGGATCCATTTGATTTGAATAAAGGGTTCATAACCTATAGATTTAATGTTGTGTTGTTTGGATCCAATTGCTCACCTAGCCTATTAGCAATGACAATTAGACATCATTTGAACCAGTTTAATAACTCTTTAACAATGAATTTCCTCAAGGAACATTTTTACGTAGACAATCTAATAGGCTCAACAACAACAAAATCTGAATTATCTGAGGTCTATGAACACTCTCAAAACATTATGCAACAAGGTAACTTTGAACTTAGTGCGTGGATTTCAAATGATGAGGAATTAAACAAAAAGATTTTAAAGGATAATAATGGTCTTGCTGATCCATCAGACAGAGTTAAAACTTTAGGTATGAACTGTTATTTGGATGCATCTTCTAACAGTCATGATTCATTCTGTACTAAAGGTTTTAAACTTGATGAGGAAGTAAATATTAAAAGGCAAATATTATCAGAGGCTTCAAAAAATTTTGACCCCATGGTTCTATTCCTGCCTTCAACAATAAAATCAAAGATTCTCCTCCAAGAAGTTTGGATGACAAATGTTGGGTGGGATGATCCAATAACAAATGGATAGCAAAAATTTTGGAAGAAGTTAGCTGCTGATTTAACAAAAGTGCAGAACATTAAAATTCAAAGGTGCTGTGGGTTTAGGGATAAGCCACAGAGACTTCATGTGTTTGCTGATGCAAGCACACATGCTTATGGGTACTGTGCATACCTTGTAAGTCCTACAGAAAATCATCTAATTTATGCAAAAGGGAAAGTTGCACCCCTCAAACCTACCCGAACCATACCTCAACTGGAACTATTGGCTGCTGCGTTAGCCATTAAAACCAATTCATTGCTTAAAGATGCTTACCATGTTGTGAACATAACTGATCCACATCTGGCTTGACAGTCAGATTTGTCTTGCCTGGATACGGAATGCTAGCATTAATAGTAAGAATATCTTTGCAAGAAATAGGCTAAAAGAAATAGCTGAAGCTAATGAAAGACTACAAGTAAACTTTCACTATGTTCCAACTAAACAAAATCCAGCAGACTTTCTGACCAGAGGTTTATCCTACAAGTTGTTGAAGTCAAACAAAACTTGGTTCATGGGACCTAAGTGGCTCTGTAATACAGACCAATGGCCTGTGGAACAAGTTAACTTGACATTAAATTTAATCTTTTCAAATGAAAAGGTTGAACCAATCACTAATTATGAACGTTATTCTGATTTCAGCAAACTTGTCAGGGTCACAGCTTACTGTTTGAGGTTTGCTCACAACTGATTAACTACAATAAACAAACAGCTAAATAAAAACAATCATAATTATACAGAAGTTGCAACCTAGTACTGTATAGCGCATGCACGACAAAAGGAGTACAATAAAGAGTTAGAATTCTTGACTAATGGGAAACAAACAAAAGAACCTGTACCATCAGTAGTTGTGGATCTAAATTTGTTCAGAGATGAGGAATGCCATCTAAGGTGTAAAGGGAGATTAGACAAATCAAAACTGTCTTACAAAAGCAAACATCCAATCCTTTTACCTAGATTTAGCTATTTGACAACATTAATCATCAGACAAACACACACAATGATGTACATCATATGGGGATACCACAGACACTAACTACATTAAGAAAAACTTATTGGATACCCAAGGGAAGGATCACTGTTAAAACAGTCCTGAGTGAGTGTATCACATGTAGGCGTATTCATGCTAGGCTCTATAGGATACCAAATCCTCCTGCTTTGCCAGAGGAGAGAGTCACTCTCAACAGACCCTTTGAGACTGTAGGCATTGACTATACAGGAGCATTGACTGTGGGGTTGTTTGACACTGAATAAAAAATGTACATTGTACTGTTTACATGTGCTGCCTCACGAGCTGTTTATCTGGATGTTGTGGAGGACCTTACAGCAGAGTCTTTTGTTGCTGTCTTTAAGAGATTCTGTGCACGACATTCAGTACCCAAGACAGTTTGGACTGACAATGCTACATATTTCAAGGCTGGTGAACAAGTCATCCACGATTTGTTAAGCATTGAATTCACACAATTATATATACAAAATTCAAACATAAAGCGGAAGTATATTCCGGTTGCCTCTCCTTGGTATGGTTCTATCTGGGAGAGGAGTATACAAGCAGTAAAGAATTGCTTGAAGAAAGCAAATGGTAAAAAACAGATACACTTGTTTGAGTTGCTCACTCTCCTGGCTGAGATTGAGAACATCATTAACAATAGACCACTCACTTATGTAAGTGACAACATTAATGACCCCGGAACCATTAACTCCAAATCATTTGATTCGGGGAGAACAAGTTAGTCTCCTGCCGGACTACTATATAGACTCTTCAGAAGACCCAAACTGGACTCAACGACATGATGAGCTCCAGACTAAGTTACAACATTTAACTAGAGTTAAAGCTCATTTCATTAAACAGCGGAAAACTGAGTACTTGATGGGTCTAGGGAGAGACATAAACAAATGACTAAGAAGGATTGGCCTGACACAATTAAGGTAGGGGACCTTGTTCTCATACATGACAGTACTCCAAGACAATACTGGCCTCTGGCTAGAGTTTTAGAACTCAGACCAGGGGCAGACGGGGTAACAAGAGTGGTCAAATTAAGGACTTCAACGGGTGACACAACAAGAGACATTTCTATTTTGTACCCCTTAGAGCCTGGATCCAAAACAATGGACTTTGGAGAACCTTCTCCACCGCCAGTAACAACTGGAGACACTGAACTTCCAGTAACTAATCCTTTGACAGTAGGAGTGGTAACGCATCCTACTACAACATTGGCAGACACATGACCTCAGCGATAAACAGCATTAAAGGCGCGACTAGTTTTACTACAAAAAATAGATGCTGGGGAAATGTAATTTTATCTTCTAACTTTCACTTTTCCTTTTCTTATGGTAAAGACCATAGACAGTTTCATCTTATGGATGTATATTTTCTCTTCTAATTAAATGCTACATCTTCTCCATGAGATGGTGAGGATAGTCACTGTTAATCAGATTAACAGGCATTTACAGTCAAATAGTTAGCTAGTCTATACTCAGACATAAAAATTGGTGACATTGACATCAAAATTTTTATCTCCCGGGGCCCCCAGTATATGGAAAACTGATGTGTGGGTAGTTGGGATGTAACGAAAATGGTTCACTGAGTAGGTAGGTAGTTAATCGAACAATTATTAAATTCCTTTTATGTCAATAACTGGGTGGATGAAACCAATTGGTTGCTCACCAGAGTTATTCTCCACACTAGTATTTATATACTGTGTGACAAGCGCGTGCTCGTTAATAGATATACATTACCGATCAACCAACCAAAAAAACCAGGAGGTCGCTGGTGGAAAAAGCCCAGCGAAAAGGTGGACAAGGGATAACGAAAACGAGGAACGGGGCTACAAGACGGAACGAGGGAAGGGGGAAGAACAAACAACGGAAAAAAGATCCCCACCAGCAAGTACGCTCTCAACAATTAAACAAAAGGGGAAAAGGGTCTCTAATAACTAGTAGTAAGTGTCTAATTGTGTTTTTAACCCAGTTAGAAGTAAACGCAGTAAATTAAGCTGGGTCAGACAAATTAGGCCTACATTGTGTCCTAAGACCTAGCACCAACTCATAGCGTAACAAAGGTGAAGGTAGATTGCCCTAACCTAATTTGGTGAGGAATCCTACTGTGGACCTCAATTTACCTGCCCGCTCTGGACCATTTCCGGAATCTCTAGGCTGACCCCTACAAGGCTAGACTTAATCTACTCTATAGTTAGACTGTGGATATAAGGGGTGGGTTAATTGTGGACCAATTGATACAGAGCATTTTTCACATAAGGTTTAAAATGAATGGTGAAGTAATTGAGGAAGTACAAGAGTTTAAGTAATTGGGTCAAACTATTACCAGCTCCTTGAGTGATGACTCGGATATAAGAAAACAGTCTCGAAGCTTGTATGCTAAAGCGAATATGACCATAAGGAGCTTTCGTTTCTGTACAAGTGAAGCTAAAGACACACTCTTTCGTACTTTCTGCAGTAATATATACGGTCTGCAACTCTGGGTGAATTATAAAAAAGGTTCTGGCAGTACCCTAAATTTGCTGTACAACAGTTCTTTTAGACTCTTACATAAATTACCCCCGAGATGCTCAGCTTCGCAAATGTTTGCTACCCGCAATGTCCCGAGCTTCCCGGAGGTAACAAGACGTGCTCAACACATTCTAATGCAAAGAATTAAAAAATCAACCAACCCGTTCATCCAAGCTATCCATGAGTCCTGCCATTTATCCTCTAAGGCCTAAGCTATGGACTTCTTGGTACGAAAACGTCTGTCTGTCTGTAGCTCCACTTAACTTCGACAGTGCAGTATTATTTCTAATCAATTGTATATATTTCTACCCTTAGTGTATGAACTGTCATTGTATTAATAATATCTGCCATATGGCCTATAGTCTGCCAATAAACCTTTTCATTTTCATATAGCAAAATTGGGGTAGAGTTACCAGATGCTCTTATTACGAAATGTATTTAAATCAATATATTTAATTTAAATACTCTTAACACGTGTACATATATATGTAATAATAACAATAAGTCAGTATTTAAATTTAACACATTGTGGTTTGTCAAGACCATAGTTCTGGCACGTTCTACGGTCACAATGACTGAAAGGACAGTGAAGCATGCTGATAATGACATGAAATCATCATAAGATCTAATACTTTTTGTCTAAGTATATGCAATTTGCAAACTCCTCTAAAGTGTATAATTATAATCAGTCGTGTGATGGAATAAATCTTCAAACTACTTTTGCCGTGTATATATATATATATATATATATATATAAACAAACTCAGATAGCTGGTGAGGGAAGCTATATTTATGGGATCTCTTTGCGAGAGACCCGTTGCCCACGTCGGGCTAGCATCATGAAAAAGAAAAACTATGGTATTTGTCATTTACCATTACTTATTCGGACTATAGTGGATTTAATTTTCCCAGAAGAGTTCCTTGTTCCATGCACGGTCTGTGTTTAACATATATATATATATATATATATATATATATATATATATATATATATATATAATCTTGTTTCATGATTATGCAAAGAAACTAGGCTGTGGCGGGGTTATCTAGCTATGTTGCTCGACATAATACTTAAATACTATTTAAATTCGGTTGTGATGTCCGTTACAATAAGGAAAACAATAAGAGAGAACTTTATAAATTTTAGACAATGAGGAAACCTGTAAACTGTGGAGAGACTTGCTTGGTACTATATACGATGCAGGCAGGAAGGAGGGGCCAATCGCGAATCTCCGAAACTAATGAAATTACACCTTTTTTGAAAAGACTGTGTAGTGTGTAAGATGCATGCGTGTGTAGTAAGGGATATAGTGAGAAGCACGTGTTTGAGAGTATGCTGGACTGCTTACACGGTAGACGTGACATGTAAAAAGGCCACAGATGAAGAGGACAGTGATGGGAGAAACAGGGTTCAGACACTTCCTGCCTTCTGCTGGAATGCCACATACAAACTCCTTATATATATATATATATATATATATATATATATATTTATTTATTTAAATTCGACTCTTGTAAATATGCATAGCGGGTTATTATGAGTCAGAAGTTATAATGAGATCGATGTACAGTTCCCTCGAATGATCTGTTAAATAATTTTAAATTAAATATTAGGGCTCGCTTACGCCATTGCAGAATCGAATATCGCGTGATGATACAACTTTCAGTTTACTTTTATTTTTAATACAAGTGAAAAGCGTATGGTGCGTTCTATGAGTACATTATTATGATTGAAAGTATTTTTGTGGCCATTTGTACAGATAATGATGTTTTTATACGAGATCTGATATCATAAAGTATTAAATTATAAGATTTTAAACGTTGTATAACGGTAGGCTTCAGTTCTGTAAAGACATGATTGGTACAGCTAATGACAAAAACAATAAGCATGAACATTCTGTGTGATTGATGTAAACAGTGGCCTGACTGGTGTGAAAACAAATACGTTTATTATGAGAATTATGAGGAATTGTGAACAGCCGTTAAATTAGAGAAATGATAATTAAAGTAATGTGAATAGTCCTAACTATAACTACAAGTAGAAAGGTTCTTAATGAAAAATCTCTCAACTTTCAGTACCTGTTTCCCGCTGCATCTATTTAAAAATGACAACCCACATAAATTCGATATCCCGTTTTCTTTAATTGCATCTAATAAGAAAATTTTTACCCGAACCTACTTATTTGGATGTTATATATATATATATATATATATATATATATATATATGATAATAATAATAATAATAATAATAACAAGATTAGTTGCAGCTAATAGTCTTTAGAAGAAAGTTAAGCTTAACAATACCTGAAAACAAATACTGAGAGAAATATATAGCAAGATTGGTTAGAGTTGTCAGATGCTTTTATTACGAAGGGAATTGAAGTCAATATATTTAATTTAAATACTCTTAATACGTGTACATATATATATGTAATAATAACAATAAATCAATATTAGTAATAATATTTAAGCGGATGTTTAGAGGAGGATAACAGAATTGCTGCTTCAGTTTCATAGCCGCGTTAGGCAACTTGGTTCTTATTAACACATGCAATTTTATAACGAAATTTGATGAACGGTAAAATTATTTTCATATACCAGAAGATAGCATGTGAAAGTGAATGTGATGGTATATATCGGTGTAAATAACAGAAAACTACATGCTTAAAAGTAAATAAAAATATGCATGTACTATAAGTATATATTGTATTTGAAGGTCATCTCGTTTGAAAATAAGCCAGTTTCCCTTAAAAAAGAGAGAAATTAATTTATTTAAATTATAATAATCAATATTAGTTTTATTTTTCATAATACAGATCTTAAACAAAGAACTTGTTTTTCGATTTAAAATATGTTCACTCTGATTTTCATTTATGTATTGTTCGCAATTTGTTAACAGACGAAAATTGGATGTTAATGCGTAATTTCGTTAGGCCTATTAAAACCTTTCAGATATTCGTTTTCATTTCTACTGTCTTGCGGAATTTGCCAGAACAGGAAGTACTTGAATGTATGTATGTTTTTTCTTGTTTGCCTCATGAAAGAACTTTTTTTCAAGAAGCAAGGCGAGGTTCAATCCTTTCTTAATTTTTTTTTTTTTTTTTTTTTTTTTTGAAGGATCATGAAGGACGGTGAGGGGGGTAATTTTCAAATTGATCCATTGTCTGTCCGACTTCTTGCGGGTATACTACTCCTTCTCCCCCGAGAAAAAGAGCTAGAGGCAAACAAATGAACTATAAAGCAATATATTTCGAAATAATTGACATTATACTAATGTCAATGAGGAAACGATTTGATTGCATTCAGGAGTTTGCGTTCTTTGAGTTGAATGATGTGACCAAATTTCCAGAATTTGCTGAAAATTTTCCAATGCATCATCTTAATGCTTTACAAACTAAATATCCAAATGTAATTGACTCCAAATCCTTAGTTAACGAATTGAAATATCTTTATCGTGACAGTGACTTTAGAAAATGCAAATCTGCAAAGCTGATTCAGCTCCTCCTTACCATACCTGTAACTTCTGTTTCAAATGAAAGAAGTTTCTCTGTTCTTGATCGAATTAGATCATATTTAAGAAACACAATGGCTCAAGAACGGCTCTCGTCCCTGGCTAGGATTTCAATTGAAAAAGAAATACTTATTGATTTAGAAAGCAAAAAGGAATTACATGACCGAATATTAAAGGAATTTGCTTTAAAACCAAGACGCTTGGACCTTATGTTCAAGTAAATACAATTCAAATAATTTTTTTACCGAGGTATGTATTTATTTATTTTATTGCTAATCTTAAGTTATTGTCATGCATTTAAATGTCGGCTCATATGTAGACTTGAAAATTTAAAAAGAGCCCGAGTAGTCTTGAAGAGCTGGAGTCGCCACTAATATATATATATATATATATATATATATATATATATATATATATATATACACACTGTATGTATATGTGTATATATATATGTATGGACTGTTTGGCGGGTAGGTCATTTAAGAATAACTGATTTAAGTAATTAACGTTTGCTTGAAGGGTCACCAGACAATAAATGTCATAAAGTTGATTAAAATGATTTGAAAGACCGTTGGACTTTTCTGGCTTCAATTAACAAAACAAGGAGTCAAATGTTTACAGTGAATGACGTTATATTTGATTGAGTGAAAGGTTCAACATGGTTTGATTGAATTTTTAACATTTCACGCTGATTACGAGAAGGACAATGCATCGTAGTTAAATGTGATTATCAAGTGGACTATAATAATGAGCACGAATTAATTTATAGTCGAAAGTGTTGTGACTTAATATGATTTCATTATTATTTATATATATTTGCGTATATAGAGGAGGAGATTATATACGTCAATCACCCAAGGAAGTACTCGGGGGAGGCGTTAGACAGGAGAGAGGGAAAGCTGGAACTCCCGTTTCTCCTGTCACTGTCCTGCTTAGTTGATCTTTGTTCGTGTCTCATCTACCCTGTGAGCAGTCCAGCATGCTCTCAAACACACAATTCTCTCCCTATTCCTCACTACACATATATGCATTTTACATACCTCGCAATCTTTTCAAAATTAAAACAAACGACACAATACCATCGATCTCAAGACCCTCGGAGTCTCCACTTCTGGCTCCACCGCTGCCGATATTCGGAACGCAGACCTGAGCAGCGGGGCTAGTTCTACTACTGCCCATTCGAGATGTTCTGTGCCTCGGTGTGATTCACTTTTCATGAATTTCTGCAACATTCGTGGCCTTTCCTTAAATTTTCAATCTGTTGAACACTACCTCTCTTCCTCTAAACCTCACTTTCCCTTCCTCACTGAACTCAGGTGTTTAAGACATCTCACAGCAACCACTTTTCTGTACCCTCCTACTTTCTCCTATTTCATTCCAAAGGTGAATGTTGTGTATATGTACGCAACGACCTAACTTGCATTCATATAACCGAACTTGAATTATTCCAATTCTACACCTTTTGGCTACGGCTTACATGCCAGTCTCAAACTAAATACATCTGCGATGTCTATCTTTCTCCTAATTCTACTGACTATCAAAAACTCTTTGACTCCCTCACTTCCAAATTGGAATATATTTGATCCCACTCTCCTTTTGCTGAAATCTCCATTTTAGATTTCAATGTTCACTACCACATTTGGCTTTCCTCCCATTTCACTAACATCTGGTGACCTAGCTTACAACTTCTTTATGCTGAATGTCCTCTGAACTAGAGCAGATTGTACAGCACCATATTTGTATCCCCGATCGCCTTGGAGATAGTCCCAACATCCTGGATTTATTTCTCACCACTCATCCTTCTTCTTACTCTGTCAAACTTTTTCTCTGTTGGGTTCCTCCGACCACAATCATAAATCTGTTTCCCGTCCTGTCGCTTCAGTTCGGACTTTGAAGTACGGGGCTCCAATAAACCTTAGCCCCCCCCCGCCCATGGCCTAAACCATTAGAGGTACAGTAAAACTAAATATACCTTACAAAAGAGAATTTAATCCTGCATTTAATGAGAAACAATTAAAACTTGGTGTTCCCGCCATTGGCTTCCAAGACAGCCTGAATTCGCTTTGGGTAGCTTGCCAAAAGTGACGTGAATAGATCTTGATCGTTACGCAAATTTGCTAAAACAGTTTCAATGTGTTGCGTTATTGTATCCTTCGAAAATCAATTTGCTGCAGGTTCTTGAAACAAGAGACATTCAACCTTGTCCTTTATAACTGATCCAATGTGTTCACAGACGTTCAGGTCAGGAGAATTTCCTGGCCATTCTTCATTTCCAAAGAAATCGATCTCATGGTTCCGCAACAACTGTTGAGTGGCTAATGCCTTAAAGCAGGGGGCCTTATCGTGCAGAAGTGTGACCTGATCGATATCCATAACATTGTTTGGGTTTCTTAGAAAAGGAATGACATGCTGGGATAGAATAATATCACGAAAATACTGTCCATCCCAACTCTGACCATTTGGCTTCAGCACTCACATGAGCTTCTTTGCAGTGAACAAAACAAACACACCAACACAGTCTGGACTTTTTAATAATTCGCGATAATGTTCATTGTCATCGATTTCATGTGGTGTTGTGGCCCACACTCGATCATTTTGGTAGTTAGGCCGACGTGTTACGTGAACAAAAAATTCATCGGAGACAGCTAAATGCATGAAATCATCCACATCCCAATCTTCAAGATAATGGGCAAACCACATTCTGTCATCGATGTTAAGTTGAGTTTTTCTTGGCTTTGGAAGTTCATGCCAAGGCTTTAAACCTTGCCTATGACGGTACAGTCGAATGATCTCACCACTAACGATTTTTCCTCTCAACACTTTGATCTCTCTAGAAAGTTTAGCACAGCTGTTTTACCGCTTACGCGTACCGCTTTCAATGACGTCCTTTGTTTCCTGAGAGAGTGGCAAATTTGGGCGCCCAGATGTGGTTGTATCCATTTCACATTCATCCAAAGTTTTATTCCAATTTCTTTTGACGAAGTCCTCACTTCTTCGCAACTTTTTGGCAACCCATGAACGTGTTATAAAGGTGGCTCCAGCATCACGAGCTTCCCGAAATGTTATTGCTCGTATGCGATCTATCACACGTTGCCTCTCCGAATCACCAATTAATTGAGAAGCCATTATATTATCATTTTATCAGCTAGAGTAATTTTAATACCTGCAATAAATAAAGAATTTTATATATTTTTATAATCACTAAAAACTATTTCGATATAAGTGAACATGTAAGCTGCAAAGGGGGGGGGGGGCCTAAGGTATTTTGGAACCCCTTATATTTGTCTTTCCTGAAAAGATCACATATACTCTCTTTCCAAACCAGCTTCAAAGAGGTTAGGTGTGCTGTACCGGCTCCGCTGTTTCTTCATCCCCACTGAGTTGCTCTCTCTGTTCAGAGGTCTTGTCTGCCCCTATATGGAGTACGCTTCTCATATGTGGGATGGCTCATCCCACACAGCTCTACTTGACCGGATGGAATCAAAGGCTTTTCGTCTCATCAATTCCCCGCCTCTTACTCAGTGTCTTCAATCCCTCTCTCTTCGCCGCAGTGTTGCCTCACTCTCTCTTTACTATCGCTATTACAATGGACACCGCTACTCTGAACTCTCAAATTGCATGCCTCCTCCTTTAAGGAGACTCCTCAAGGCGTCTTTCGACACATTCTCATTCCTTTTCTGTCCAACTCTCTAACGCAAGGTTTAATTGGTATTTTCAATCTTTCATCTACTTCACCGGTCAACTCTTCCTCAATCCATCTTTCCCCCTGTCTATGACCTCCAATCTTTCAAACGCAGAGTGTCCAGGGATTTCGAAAACAGTGAACCTTGATTTCGTCTCTTTTCTTCCTCTATCAGGAAGGAGGACGTTTTTCGGGCATTCACCTTTGGCCCCTTCTCCCTTCATAAACAAATTATAATGAGTGACCGTTTTTTCTATAGCCCCACGGGACGATACACGAGGAGTCTACATTCTGAACGAAAAGAAAGATTTCGGAATGACGACAATTTTCACTATTTACTGGTTTATTTAATTATAGTCCGGTAGCACAGACCCTGATTTTACTGGAACCCTGCATTGTTTGTTATAAAGCAAATTTTTACATATTTTGAAAGCTTATACCACCCCATTCAAGAATCCATCGGGTGTACACCTGGCTCCCGCTTGGCTTTTTCAATATGGCCGCCATTTTCCAAGATGGCCGGCGAAACTGAAAAATCCCATATCCTGGTCAATACTTGATGGATTTTGATGATCTTGGTGTCATTTCTAGGGTTTTTTAGGATGATGAGTCGATCTGTAGGGGTTGCAGATACTTTGGGAGTCGTTTTGACCCACATTCGTCAATACTGAAGGTCATTGGAGGTCAAACGCCCCCCGAAATAAGGAATATCCCATATCCCGGGCAGTCGTGGAGATATTTTGGTGATCTTACTGTCGTTTTTATGGTTTTTGGCGAGACTGAGTAGTTCTATAGGCACATGATAACAGTAGGATATCATTTTGCAACTCCATGGGTCAAGTCAAGGTCATTTGAGGCTAAAGTTTGGCCTTGAAATATGATAATGCCACAGTTGACATCACTGTATTTGCTGTATTTCAGTGACAATTTCTACAATCTAGCTAACTGCTGAGCACTTAACATCTTTTCTGCAGATAAAACCAGATCATAATGCTTAAATGATATAACCCACATTATATGGATATGGACATTCGGATATAAACCATAATTTATGCTGAAGTGCAGGGTACATGCATTCTATGGAAGGTTGCAAAGCTACAAGATATGACCTCGTAAGCAAAACAAAGCTCACACCTAGCTGGGGGATTGGCATTGACAACTTTGATGCAGTTATTCACATTAGGTAACCATTTATTGGGGGCAAATATCAAAAGACATGGTTGTGTCAGGATCGTCAGGATCATCAGTCTGCCCTTCGTTTGCGTTTTGGGTCAATGGATTGTTGCAATCCAAGCCGCTGCCACATGCACAGAACATTGTGCAAAGGATTCCGCGTCCCATGCAGCCGCAGCGACTCCCCATGCATGCTGATTGTGATTCACACCCACATCTGATTAGCTTCAGAACTTCATCTGGTGCTACGCACACTCCTTCACCAACTGTTTTTGGGATGAGAACTCTGTTTGTTTCGTCTCTCTCCCACCCATAATGCACAGGATCAAGTGGTGGTGGGTCACACTTTAGTGCATCGAGACAGTTCGCCGCAGTGTAGTGGGCTCTGAGCACATTTTGATGGAAAGATTCAGTTGTTGGTGGTAGAGAACATAGTTTGGGTGCAGCAGTTCCCGACTTCCCTGTCTTCTGAGCCCATACTCGCTGACGACAATCAGTAAGAGATGAGGATTTCTTATCCCCATAGCATGCAACAATGAACGCCTTTGAAGTAATTTTTAACTTTTATAATGAGCGACCTACGTGACAACTTCTCACCACCTAACTCTTTGTAAAGCTTCTCTACTTCAACTGAATTCCATGGTTTCATTTTGTCCTTCGACAATTCTACACACAAAGCAATGAAGGGGCGGTCTTCAGGTTCAACCCTTGACTTATTCTGGCAAGCTCTCTCAACCTCAACATGAAAGGTAGACATACAATCTTTATGGTATCGGGCTTCTTCAGCCGGTAAATCTCCTTTCATGCCCAACAACCTACTGAGTACAACTTGTCCTGCTCATCATTTTTCAGTTTACACTTTTCTATAAATACATCTTTGTAATTTGTTTTTTTTATCACCAAGCTTATCGGTCATAAACCTAGATGCTGGAATGCGGTATTGCACCGGAACTTTGATGTCATATTTCTCGGGTAATATACACTCACTGACTTTCAAACAAAAGAGACAGTGTTTTTTAGGGTCATATGCTGGGCCCTCACTGAGAACAGCACTACATAGTCTTTTTGGCTCCACTGTAGGGGTATCACATTCTCTCTTTTTCATGAATGCTGATAAATTTCGCTTGGACACATAAGTGGAAACAGTTCTTGTGACAACAAAGGATTTTTGCTCCATCTTCCAAGAGAGGCTCTAGTCTCGCTCGAACATCTGGCTGCCCTCTGATGTCGCTGCTCTCTATGATTTTCTGAATCCTCCCACAATTTGAAAGACCTTTCTGACCTCCAGGACAGCTACGCAGGAAATCCTTGAAGAAACAATCGTCTGCAGCTTTTGTAGAACCTGAAAAATAAGAATTTTGTTTACCCATTCTTCAGAGTACAAATCGCATTGAAATAATTTATCCTCAGCAAATGAAAACTAAACAATGCTCACCCGGTATATTCTCCATATTCAGCAGTCAAAAAACAATTTTGGAATCAGCACAACCAAGACGTCATCAAACCACCAGGTGGGCAGCACCATCAGCAATAATCTTAACAACCTGAAAAAAATAAGAGGAATAATTAGACATATTGGGATTCACCTTACCATGGGGAAAATAATCCCTGATTTCATTTTAAACCCTATAGAACTACTCAGTCTCGCCCAAAACCATAAAAACGACAGTAAGATCACCAAAATATCTCCACGACTGCCCGGGATATGGGATATTCCTTATTTCGGGGGGCGTTTGACCTCCAATGACTTTGAGTATTGACGAATGTGGGTCAAAACGACTCCCAAAGTATCTGAAACCCCTCCAGATCGATTCATCATCTTAAAAACCCCTAGAAATGACACCAAGATCATCAAAATCCATCAAGTATTGACCAGGATATGGGATTTTTCAGTTTCGCCGGCCATATTGAAAAAGCCAAGCGGAGTTCAGGTGTACACCCGATGGATTCTTGAATCGGGTGGTATAAGCTTTCAAAATATGTCAAGATTTGCTTTATAACAAACAATGCAGGGTTCCCACCCCGTGCAACCGGACTATTAAACACAATGATAATGACGGGGTAAAAACGAGCGTGAATGCACCTTTTTATTATATATCGTAGGGAGAGAACTTAAGCTAACAATAAACAAATTTAATTCACGAAACTATATTTTTGGCAAACAGACAACTCAAGTTATTAAAACCTCTAGTAAGAGACTGCCCGAGCAGGGCATTTCAAATTATTTAGACCTGCGCTCTCAGCCACCAAATCCGCCTTTGTGATTGGTCATTTCTTTCCCGTGGCAACAGCGATAAAATAATTTTGTTGCATTTAGAACAATTGTTATTAAATTCCATATTAAAATTCGACACGTTACACGTAAATCTATTTAAAATAATCATTATTAAATTTCATATAAAAATCAACACATTACAAAAGAATGTCGCCAGGCCACTAAAGGGTCTGTTATAATAAACGATTATATCTTCCACGTTGAGAAACAAGCGGCTGACTGACGTGTGGAGGCAATTCGCATATCGATGGCATGATATCATCATTTCCAAAGCGGTGAAATGATGCTCCAAGCCACTGTCTTTGTTCGAGAACAAAGGGAGTCTTGTAAATGAGCGAAACCCAACGAAGGGGCCAAATATTCTCTTGCAAAAGGCAGGAGAGAAAGTTTTTGAAAGAATGCCTGAAGGTTTCGTTGCAAAAGAGAGTGCCTGAAGGTTCCGTTATAAGAGTGCCTGAACATGCCATTATATATATATATTTTTTTTATATATACTGGTCAAAAAAAGAAACGCAATTAGCTTGCATATGGTGTAAAATTTAAGTTGTTAATGGTATTATCACAGTTTCAAGATTATGGTTAAATGTTTGTTCAAATCTTTTAAAGCCACTTAGTGCATGTTTTTAAACCTGACTAATCCCGGCTAAGACGCCATTTCTTACAAACAATAAACAGAGATTAAATTGAATGTATTCTTTATGAAGTATGCATTTTTTCTTTGACTTCACAGAATACACACTGCTCGTTGAGAAAACCAAACTTTTTCCCGCGATTGAGGCATGCCACGACTCTCAGAGGTCAACAGAGGTCGTGCCTTGGGCATGTTGGATGCAGGCATGTCTGCTGTCCAAGTTGCACAACGAATGCATGTGCATCCCAGCACAATCTCTAGGCTTGTTAGACGGTACAATGCCACAGGAAGTGTTCAGGACCTGCCAAGACGTGGGCGACCTCGTGTGACGACCCAACGCCAGGATCGCCACATTGTACTGCAGCACCTGCGTCATCGGCAGCGGAATGCTCGTCAGACAGCCAGAGAGACACCTGGTATCCACAACAACAGAATTAGTGACCAGACCGTCAGAAACCGACTCCGTAATGCAGGACTCCGATCCCGCAGGCCTTACAGAGGTCCTTTTCTCACTGATGCAAGAAGGCAACGACGCCTGCAATGGGCCTATCAGCACCGTGACCTATCGTGGGCCTATCAGCTCTGAGTGACCAGCGCTACAGGGATGAGATTCTTCACCCACATGTTCTTCCATTCATGAGGCAACATCCAGAATTGGTGCTCCTGCAACAGGACAATGCCAGACCTCATGCAGCCAGGATAGTGCAGGCGTACCTGCAGGGACAACAGGTGCAGACCTTACCATGGCCAGCCTTCAGCCCAGACATGTCACCGATAGAGCACGCATGGGATGAACTTGAACGGCGAGTTCGCAGACGTCAGCATCAGCCGCAGAACATCAGGGAACTGACCAATGCAATTATTGAAGAGTGGAGGGCCATCCCTGTTGCTTTCCTGCAGAGACTGTTGAGGTCGATGAGGGCCAGACTCCAAGCCTGCATTGTGGCTAGGGGTGGCCATACGCGTTATTGACTGTTTGTTATGTTAAAGAATCATTTACTATATACTGAGTCCTCATGTTTATTAATAAATCTCAAAAATTGCGTTTCTTTTTTTGACCAGTATATATAGGAAGGAGTCAAGGGCGAACGCCCGCAAAAAGCGCCCAGCCCCCACCACAGAAGAAGAAAACCCAAAATTAAAGTCCAGGGTTTTCGAAATGCCTAGATACTTTGCGTTTGAAAGATTGGAGGTCATAGACAGGGGGAAAGATGGGTTCAGGAACAGTGTTCAAGAGTTCACAGGTTGAATAGATGAACGCTTGAAAATACCGATTAACCCTTGCGTTAGAGAGTTGGACAGAATAGGGATGAGAATGTGTCGAAAGTCTGGTGCTGCGTGTTCTCCTTAAAGGAGGAGGCATGCAGTTTGAGAGTTCAGAAGAGCAGTGTCCGTTATAATAGCGATAGTAAAGAGAGAGTAAGACAACATCGCGGCGAAGAGAGAGAGATTGAAGACAGTGAGTAAGAGGTGGGGAATTGATGAGACGAAAAGCCTTTGATCACATCCGGTCAAGTACGGCTGTGTAGGGGTGAAGAAACCACGGAGGCGGTACAGCTCTTAACCTCTTAGAAGCTGTTTTGGAAAAAGTGTATATATGATCTTTCCAGGAAAGGTCACAAGAAAAGGAAACTCCAAGAATGTTAAGAGAAGAGGAAGGATTGAGTTGTGTATTACTGAAAGTAAGGGGATAGTCGTGTGGAAGATTGTGACGAGTAGACAGATGGAGGAACTGAGTTTTTGAGGCATTGGAAGCCACAAAGTTTTCTTTGCTCCATTCAGAGATAGCAGAAAAATCAGAGGTCATATGTTTCATAGCCGTCCCATGCGAATCATGGAGTGGCTGTTGAGAGGGACACTTTGGGAAGGGGGTGAAGGAGTGAAGAATGGAATCATCGGCATAGGAGTAAATAAGAGAGGAAGTGCGAATTAAAAGATAATTAATAAATAAAAGGAAAAAAGTGGGTGACAGGACAGAACCCTGAGGAACACCACTGTTAATACTTTTAGGAGAACAGTGGCCAGCTACAACTGCAGCTATAGATCAGCCAGAAAAGAAATTAGAGATGAAGACACAGAGAGAAGGCTAGAAACCGAAGGAGGGCAGTTTCGAAATTAAAGATTTGTGCCAGACTCTATCAAAAGCCTTCGATATGTCTAGCGCAATAGCAAAAGTTTCATCGAAATCCCGAAAGGAGGATGACCAAGAGTCAGAGAGATATGCAAGAAGATCGCTAGTAGAGCGTCTCTTGCGGAATCCATACTGACGATCTGAAAGAAGATTGTGAGAAGAGAGGTGTTTAAGAATCTTCCCATTAACCCTTTCCCGCCAGGAGTTACCAAGTGGTATCCGTCTGTATATATTATTGAAATTTTATATTTATTTTAACTTTTGCGAGGATATGATATAGCCGTCTGCGAAAGTTGTTTTTCAAGTATAATCGGCTGGGAAGGGTTAAGGATACAATCAAACACTTTGGAAAGGCAAGAAATCAGAGCAGTTGGACTATAGTTGGAGGGTTGAAAGCGGTCACCCTTCTTTGGGACAGACTGAATGAAAGCGAACTTCCAGCAGAAAGGAGAAGTACCAGATGAGAGACAAAGACTAAAGAGTTTGTTTAGGCAGGGTGTCAACACTGAAGCACAGTTCTTAAGAACAACAGGAGGAAAACCATCAGGACCGTACGCCTTCCTAGAGTTCATCCTAGATAGAGTAGAAAGAACATCTTTAGAAGCGATTCTAATTTCAGACATAATAAAGTTGGAGAGAGGGAGAGATGGAGGAACAGCACGGGAATCTTTCATGGTTGAGTTGGATGCGAAAGTTTGAGCGAAGAGTTCAGCTTTGTCATGAGAAGAGACGGCAACTGAGCCGTCGGAATGAAAAAGAGAAGGGAAAGAAAAAGAAGTAAAGTTCTTGGGAAGGTTCTTAGCTAGATGCCAGAGAGGGCGAAAAGAATTTGAATTGGATAGGTTTTCACATTTTTGTCGGATGAAGGAATCTTTCGCGAGTCGAAGAACAGATTTTGCACGATTCCTGGTAGAAATATAAGCTAAGTGAGAGTCAAGAGTTCGGTGACGACGGTACCTTCTGAAAGCCACCTCTCTGTTGCGGATAGCATTAGAATAAGTAAAGTTAAACAAAGGTTTTTTTGCATTAGTACTGTAGTAGGAATAGAATATTCCCAGGCCACGGAAGCAGTAATCATTCCATGGGTTTTGGATTTAATTTGGTATTCTAATGGTTTTGAAGGACCACATTTGTATCTAATAATATCTCCGTCTTTCTCTAGGCCAAATAACGCCAGGTTCGATCACGTTAGCCTACCGAAATAAATTGGGCGAAGTTGAATGAGACGAAGTTATATTAGTCTTGAATGAGCAGTATTTGATGTTAATAAGTGTATTTAATAACTCATGTATAACTCACCAGCGATATTAAGAGTGTCCCTGATGTAGAGAGGCCACTTATAATAGTGTATTTAATAACTCATGTATAACTCACCAGCGATATTAAGAGTGTCCCCGATGTAGAGAGGCCACTTATAATAACTTGAGGGCAAATTAATCCAGAATTAGTTCCTAACCACATAAACTGCTAAATGTGTAACTACTCATTAGCTTGTTGAATACTGAATACGGAATTTACTTGGAAGCGATGTTTTCAGCTTTACTAAAATAGGCTACAATATTAAGATAGATTGCTACGAGGCTTTCTGTAAATCACTTTGAAAGCTTGCTTCAGTTACGCTTAGTCGTAATGTAAAATAATATGAGTTCGGGATAGCTGTTCAAAGTTCTTCTTCTGCAGTATTATTAGTCCCATTTATATGGGGTCGCTGTTGCGGACACTTCTCCACTCCGCCCTACCCTGCGCCATCTCCTCCGTCAGGTTCTTCTCGCTCATGTCTATCCTGATGCGCTCTCTCCACCTCATCCTCGGTCTTCCTTTCTTCTTCCTCCCAGGCACTTCCATAGATAACACCCTCCTCCCAACGGATTTCTCGTCCCTTCTCATTACATGCCCATTAGGGTGTCAATTTTGGGGGTGAAATGACTAAATTGAAAATCATGTGATTTGGTAGCAATTTAATGTAATCATTTGGCATACAAAATAATATCCTTGCTTCAAAAACAATAAAAAATAACTCCTACCTACATCAATTTTAATTCAAAAATTCCATTTTTCCATGAATTCGTAACAAAATAACACATGTGCGCAAACATCCTATCAACATTTAAAGTGGCAATAAGATATCATTCAGAGTCTTTATTTGAAAGTAACCAATGCAGTCATGTCCTTTTTGCTGCGGTTCCTTGACATCAGCATTCGGCTTGCTACTTGCGCTTTGATGTAGCCTTCTCGCCTCTCGTGACTGTACAGTAAACTTGACTAGCTGCTTCTGTGACCATTTTCACACATCTCTCCACACTCTGAGTGTGAAAAGGCCACTTTCGCACTTGCATTGCGGCCTCTTTAAGTTGTGTTAAATCTTTGTTTGTTATACATGTTGTCAGTGGTGGCTCCAAAACTTCCGAACTCAAGTTAACTAATTCTGACAATTTCGTGGCATTGACGTTTATCGGAGGTAGCTTCCTTGTCTGAACAGAGCAGTCTCCCAGCTGGTCATCATCTAGTGATGTTTCTCTAAGCTTTAGAATGATTTCCACAGCCTCCGTTCGCTCTTTGGTACATTGGCTGCGGAGTATTGCTTGCAAAACTGCCTCTGGCCTAGCATACCAAGCGGACCTTCTCACCACAGGTAACACGATGTCCACCAATACTTTCCTTTGGGTTCTCAGTAGCTGTAATTGAAACAAGATGTCGTTGGGCCCCTCCATCCACAATGGATTAAGTTTCACATTGAACCAGTGAGGAAGATAAAACCCAATAATAAATTCAACAATCGACATCAAATTCTGTAGCATTTTGCCCTTCAGTGCATGTTTGGAAACCCAAATCCTGCAGAAACGAATCGCTGTAGTTAACCAACGACTGTGACTTACGGGTCCAATCTCCAAGAGAGACAGATTTTGAGGCAACTCTCCTGATCTGATTGCTTGGACAATACGATAAGCGTAAGATTGATCCGTGCTGAGGTCTTTGATAACTTCTTCAGACAACACTGGAATGGGAGGGCCTACTTCGACCTTTGGAAATTTTGTATTTATTTCTAATTCCGTTGCTTCATCTAGCATGTTGCCAAGGGGGCCTGACCACTTGTTGCTCTTTGTAGGACAAATGCGTCATAACACCGCCCTGCCATCCAGTGTTCACCGCAGTTGAGTCTCCACCAACGGTCTGCAGTGAACTGTCAAGTCTCCTTTCTTGAAGCCAACATATTATTTGATCAGCAGTTGCCTCTGCATGTTTCTTGCCTTCTACTTCTGCTTCAGGAACAAAGTGAAACAAATAGCGGCCACCAGGTTCGGAACACACAGAGTAGTGTTCTTCTTTGATGAGACCGGGAAACTTTCTGTCCATTCCCTCTACCTCTAGGAGAACTTTTGTGTCATCTCTTCTTCCATCAAACAAAAGGCAAGAGAGACCTTCCTCCTTCAAATCTTTTTCATGCTGATCAGATATTTCCTTCATTATTTTTTCTTGTGCTCTTCTTATCTTATTATGATCTATCACTAAGGATGTATCCTCTCGGCTGATGAGGCCTGCATCTATCCAAGCGGCAGTGGCAATCTCTGCAGTCTCTCGTAGCCCCGTATGGTGGCGAATACTGGCAAGGGCAATGTTTGAGATGTCTTTAGTGTTGTATTTCATTCTCTTCGGCGAAGGTTCAGATGGCATTTTGGAGCTATCATCTGATGTTGCTTCTTTCTGTTCATCTGAAGAGCTTTCAAAGAAGTGAGAAACCTCTTGATAGAGCTCTTCATCTCTTTGGGTGGATTCTTCATTCTTCTTTTTCTTCCTTTCTTTCCTCTCTCGGATTTTCTCTTTTTTCTTAGCAATAACAATCTGTTTTTTGGTTTCTGAATAATCTGCCGAACCAATCTGCATACTTCCTTGGCCTCCTGCCTTTGTTCTCTACGCCATTATGAAAGCCAGCTCCAAAACAGGGATCTTCTTCTCACGAGGACAGCGACAATCAATGTGAGGGTGAGGTTCCCTTCTGCATGAGGGAGAACAATTGGCTTCAGAGCACAACTCTATAGGACACTGGCAGTTAAAAATGTCAAGGAGAGTATCAAGTGTGTGCCGAAATTTATTTTTCTTTGCTAGTTTTCCTTTACCAAGTGATGTCTCAACTGCTTTGTGCCACAGCTTTGTTAATTTTAGCTCAATAGTTCTATACTGATTTAGTACAGGTGGTTTGAATAACACATTAGCTTTTTTCCACTGATGCAGAAGAGGGGGAATCATGTCCCTTATGAGCTCTTTCTCTGTGTAGTTCCTTCTATCCTTTGTATTTTGTTCACGAAGGAGTAACCCTAGTCTCAGCATGTCTCGCACTGTTGGTAGTTCTGATACGGGAAGCTCCTTGCCTGTACCGACTAACAGGCTCAAGTGGCATGACGACTGACCTCTTGTCTTCAATTTTGGCATCTTAGGAATATCTGAAAAGAAAGAAAAACATTTAAGTATTTTATATCAATTACGATGTTTCAAAGTTTAGTCATTCGATGTTCTAAAATTCAATAAAAAATATTTCATGGGATTACAACATAATTAGACAGAAGAATATGATAATAATAAATAATTGTAATAATCAATAATCCATACTTACAGTTAAACTGTGGTATTCGTCTAGTAGAATAACTATGAAGTTGGTACAAGAGCAATAACAGCAAACCACCGTCTATGACATCTAAGAGGCAACTGAGGACTGAGAGTGAGGGACAGTTCTATTCATGTTGTGACTTGTACATTGTCCAACAACTATATGAACTTGAAAACATTCCATATGCGATCAGTGGGATAAATCTGTGACAGATGAATAGTTAATCAATTTATGTCCTATTTAGTAAAAGAGTCAATTTCTGAAACTTTAAGGTAAAATTGATGTAGGTAAGGGTTATTTTATTTCATTTTGGTTGGCCAATTTCAAGTTTTGACATGAAAAGACTAGTTTCACTACCAAAATTGATTTGAAAAAAGTTGACAAAATTGACACACCCTAATGCCCTTACCATGCCAGTCTTCTCTCTTGAGCCTTCCTTGGTTCGCATACCATCCTCTCTGGTTTTGGCAATAAATTTTACGGCTGGATGCCCTTTCTGACGCCAACCCTCCTCTTTTATCCGGGCTTGGGACCGGCTGGAGAATGGGCTGGCTTGCCCACCCCCAGGCAGAGTTATAGATATTCTAAGTTGTTATTAATTAATAAGAAATAGTTCTGAACAGAAAAGTAAAGTTGAAATTTCAATATGTAAAGGGCAAGTAAAAAATCACCTAACTTTGATCTGTGAAAAACGAAAGCTGATATGTCAACATGGCGCGTCCCACAATGCATTGCGGAGAAGCCATGGTGCACGAACCAATCAGCAGTCGAGAAATTTTTGTAGTTGACGCGTGTCGTATTTCCTCCAAATAAGGGCTTTTTTTTCATAAAATTGAAGTATTTGGAGAGCAGCTGATTGTGGTGACGTCAGCTCTTTCTTAGAAATACCTGATGATGGCTATTCTGCGTATATATATATATATATATATATATATATATATATATACACACTATAGATTATTATAATTATAATAATTAAGAAGTTATCGTAAGAAATTAACGACAATGGGAAATCACAGAAGTACTGCCTAAGGGGCTCTCAATCAGTGGCACCTCCTCTTGGAGGATCCAAAAGCCGAATTTGAGCGATAGGACAGGAAAGAGATATAAGATTGTGGTCGAAGGAACCTAACGGAGAAAAAAGTTTCACAGGGTAAGAAGAAGGATGAGAGGAAAGAAATAAGTCCAGAATGTTGGAACTATCTCCAAGGCGATCGGGGATACGAGTAGGGTATTGTACAATCTGCTCTAGGTCATTTAGGATAGAAAAGTTGTAAGCTAGTTCACCAGGGATGTTAGTGAAACGGGAGGAAAGCCAAAGGTGGTGGTGAACATTGAACTCTCCTAAAATGGAGATTCCAGCAAAGGGAGAGCAGAATAGAATGTATTCCACTTCGGAAGTGAGGTAGTCAAAGAATTTTGGATAGTCAGTAGGATTAGGAGAGGATTTGTGTCCCGGAATACGAGAACAAGTTAGGTCATTGCTTACATATACGCAATATTCTCTTTTGGAGTGAAATTGAGTAGAGAGAAAGTAGGAAGGTACAGGAAAGGGGTTGTTGTCAATCGTCCCAGACCTGAGTTTCAGTGAGAAAAAGAAGATGAGGTTTAGAGGAGGAGAGGTGGTGTTCAACATATTGAAAATTTGAGAAAAGGCCACGAATGTTGCACAAAGTAATGAAAAGTTAATCAGACAGAAGCCCAGAACCTCTCGAATGGACGGTAGCAGATCCAGCCCCGATGACCTGGTCTGTATTGCCGGTATCGGCAGCGGTGGAGTCAGAAGTGGGGACACTTATGTTCTTTTCCCCAAGGGACTCCGAGACTCTTGAAGTTGATGCCATTTTTTTTTTTTAATTTTAAAAAGATTCTGTAGTGTGTAAGATGCATGAATATGTGAGGAGGAATAAGGAGAGAAATGTGTGTTTGAGAGCATGTTGGACTGCTCACAGGGTAGATGAGACACGGAAAATGATCAGCTAAGGGGGACAGTGACAGGAGAAACGGGAGTTCCAGCACTCCATATCTTCTGTCTAATGACCCACCCCCCAGAGTACTTCTCTGATCGATTGGTGTCTAGAATCTCTCTCTCTCTCTCTCTCTCTCTCTCTCTCTCTCTCTCTCTCATATATATATATATATATATATATATATATATATATGGTGTGGCGCCTTCCAGCATCCTTGAAGCATCACTTTCAGGCGTTCTTTCAAAGACTTTCTCTCCTGCATTTTACAAGAGACTATTTGGCTCCATATTTACAGTGTATATAGTTCCCAACGAAATGCCAACTTTACATAGGCATTAATAACCAGAACATAAGACGTATACAGCTCCTGGCCAATTACATCATCTATCATTAGCTGCTTACCAACTAAACGGGTGCACGAAATTGTGAATGTTGTGTAGCTCGATTTTCAGTTTCTCAATAAACAGTGTCTTAAGTTTTCCAATAAATGTTAGTTGAATGTTTTACCGGACCTAGTATGTTTCATGGACTGCTCTCGATTTTCCTACGAAATTGCAAACAAGGGCAGTCGATGACCCTGATTTTGTTTCTGCAATCGGTTTTCTTGAGAAATAATAAAGAAAAATGTTATTGGATATTGAATAAATTTATTTACTGAAACGACGCAATACACTCCAACATCTTTTTGAATAAGTCCGAGCTGGTGTGGCGCTTACGCCACACAAATTCACAAATTCATCGTCAGGCACATTTTGCCATAGCCACTTCAAATTAATACAAACATCACTCATTGTTCTGCAAAAAAAATGACAAGAATTAGTGCGATATCTTGCAAAAAACAATAGTATAAGAAACTCGATTAGGTCAGGTTAGGTTAGGTCAGGTCAGGTCAGGTTAGGTTTCTCAAGAAAACCGATTGCAGAAACAAAATCAGGGTCATCGACTGCCCTTGTTTGCAATTTCGTAGGAAAATCGAGAGCAGTCCATGAAACATACTAGGTCCGTTTTACCTTATGTTAATGAATATATTATTTTAATTACTTAAACTTAAATGTACGAATGAGGACCTAACTGTAGGTTATTTTTGTGAAAGATATATTAATTGGCAACACAAATACCATAAATCGTAATAGTAAATTTTCATAAATGAAAATAACACAAACAAACAAACAAGGATCATATATCTAATTATTATAGATATAATTAATAATTATATATATATGAAATTTTAGAAGAATTTCGTCCCAGTGATTTCCTTCCAATCAATAGATAACAGAGGAATAACTGTTTCTCTTTAAATAGATTTAATGCCCTGAAATCAATAAAATTCATGTAAAGGATCATTGAATTTTTCATTTAAAGGTATAGGTATATATATATATATATATATATATATATATATATATATATATATATATATATATATATATATATATGATACACACAGACCGTGCATGGAACAAGGAACTCTTCTGGATAATTAAATCCACTATAGTTCCATGCACGGTCTGTGTGTATCATAAAAAACTCAGGGGACCATTCTGAGTTCATTCCCATATATGTATATATATATATATTATATATATATATATATATATATAATATATATATTATATATATATAGGGAACTTACACAGATAGCTTATTGTGCCCAAGCTAGATATGAAATTCAGAGAAGCACGAAAGCAAATGATTTAGGGATAATAATGACCGATGATGCAAAATTTGAAACACAGAATCAAATAACGATAAACAAAACAAAGAGTTACGGGACTGCTACTGACAACCTTCAAAAGAAGGAAGGAGACTCAAATGATTCCCTGCTAAAAACATTGATCCTGCCAAGCTTAAATGCTGCCCAGTCTTGACGTCCCCATATAAAAAAGAAGATTGATGGAAAAGACAACGTAAATTAAATCTATATTCGCTGGAAAGAAGATAGAGATACACCATGGTTTACATGTGGAAAATGATTGAAAAAGTGGTACCTAACCTCAAACTGAGCCAGGTAACCATCCAAACAACACTGAAAAATAGGAAAGGTAGAATGTGTAGTGACCTCAAACTAAGGGCCAGACAAAGGACACCCTCAATACTGAAGGAAAATAGCTTGGTTGTCAGGAGGCCAAGGTGTCAAAATTGAAATCTTCCAAAAAAATAGATGCCTGTCTCTGGACGATACCCGATGAGCCGGGCGTGCCGAGCTATGTGCGATGGAGATCGCAAGAGAGCAACTCGCTCCTCCATCAGGTCAAGCGGTGTAGACACCAGTTTAACCTTCCTATGAAGAGAGACCGACGCTGGGAACTTCTCTCAGGCTACTGTAATACGAGGGCCACTCACTATATTTTGCCCCACCTTTTTTTTCTTTCAAAGTTTCCTTGTAAGTTGCAGAAATTTTGTACACAAGTAGAAACATAACTTTTTTACAAGTTTTTATTTTTCCACATAGTCTCCATCCTTTTCTACGGCTTTCCTCCACGTCGAAACAAGGGCCTTTATTCTTGCTGGTAAAAGTTCGCTGGGTTCCGCTGGAGCCACCTCTTAACCTCCTCAACAACCTCATCGTCACTCTCAAACTTTCTTCCACGAATAGCATCTTTCACTGGCCCAAACAAATCGAAGTCTGAAGGTGCCATATCCGTGCTATATGGAGGGTGGAATAACACAATCAAGCGCATTTTTGTGATGGCTTCTCTTGTTTGCAAACTGTTGTGTGGTCTTGCGTTATTGTGCAAAAGAAGGACGTGTTCCAGTTTTGTCTCCTGTCGAACTCGCTTTATACGTCTCCAGAGTCTCTGTAGGGTAGCAATACTGTATATGCTTCTGAGTTGATTGTTTGTCCTTTCTTCATAATGTCACCAGAATCACCCCTTTCATGTCCCAGAAGATGGTGGCCATAACCTTTCCTGCAGAGGGAGCCATTTTGAACGTTTTCTTGCGTGGGTAGTCTGCGTGATGCCACTCCATGGATTGGCGTTTTGTTTCAGGTTCAAAGTGGTGTACCCAAGTCTCATCTCCAGTCACAGTTCGTGAAAGGAAGTCATCCCCTTCTGTCTCGTATCGATCTCGTATCGAACCAACGACTCAGAAGCAATTTCTTTTCTTTGTTCTTTGTGATCTTCAGTCAGTTCGCGAGGAACAAACCGTGAACACACTTTTGAGTATCCTGGTTGCTGAATTATCGAATTCACACTTCCTTCACTAATTCCTAGCTCCAGTGATAGCTCCTTGTATGTGACGCGCCGATTTGATCGAATGATACTGTTAGCACGTTGCACGGTGTGAGATGTCACAGCCGATGCCGGGCGACCGCTACGTGGCTCATCATCGAGGCTCGCTCTCCCTCTCTCCGATGATTTCACACGTTTAGACCAGCGTCCAACTGTGCTTCGATCAACAACAGCATCTTCCTAAACATTTTGTAGACGTTTGTGAATATTTCCATCTGTTTCCTTCTCTGCGGTTAAGAACTCAGTAACAGCTCTCTGTTTACGACGCACATCACTGTCAGACGCCATTTTCAAACTGCGTTAACCATCGGTTTTATAGAAGGGCGTTTAAAAGCGGTTTTATACAGGGAGGGGGAGGTTCAAACATGAAAAATCCGGTTATGTAAAGCGCAGAAAGTTCAAATTTACGGCCCAAATGACATTTCAGCCTCATGGCCTATTTATTTAGCTAAGAAAAAAGAGTGGGGCAAAATATATTGAGTGCCCCTAGTATATGTGTATATATACACACGGTGTATATATATATATATATATATAATATATATATATATATATATATATATATATATATATAGGGTGTCCCATAAGTCCGGCATCATAGGAAAAATAATATAAAAAGGCAAAACAAAAGCTTTTATTTACAGAACGTGCTCAATATGTCCACCATTGTTTTCAATACACAAATTCAGACGTGATACCCAGTCAGCAAGCACACGGTGAATGATGTCAGGAGTAATGGTGTTACATGCCCCAATAATGCGCTGCCGCAAATGTTCAACACTCCTCATTTTATCTGCGTATACCAGCGCTTTCAAGTGGCCCCAGAGATAAAAATCTAGTGGCGTGAGATCTGGGCTTCTCGCTGTCATTCCACAGCCCCTCGACGTCCTATCCAATGACCAGGGAATTGTTGGTACAGGTATTCCCTTACTTGGGTGCTGTAATGTACAGGAGCGCCGTCTTGCTGGAACCATGTTGGGAAATTTCCTTCTTCGTTCAAGACACTGGGAAATGCTTCTTCCTTGAGCATACGTAGGTAGGTGCCTCCAGTGACATGTTCATCGAAAAAGAGGGGACCTATGATGCGATCCTTCCAAATGCCACACAATACCATCACCCGAGATGCACCTTGTTCCTTTGAAGAGGTATACCAGTGAGGGTTGTTTTGAGACCAGTAGCGGGTGTTCTGTCGATTTACCTCACCATTTCCATAAAAAACAGCCTCGTCACTGAACAGAATGGTGGACGGGAAATTGGCATCCCGAGCATATTGTTCCGTAGCCCATTCACAAAATTCCATCCGCCGGTCGGGATCATCTTCGTTTAATTTCTGTAGGATCTGAAGTTTATATGGGTGCCATTTGTGAGCGTGAAGAATGCGATGGATGCTACTTTTCGACACTCCTGTCTCGGCGGACAATTGCCGAAGAGACTTATTGGGACTTCTGCTAAAATGAGCCAGGATAGCAGTCGCTGTATCATCGTCAGTGGACCTCCTTGAAGGTCCACTGCGTGGTTTATCTTCTATGGATCCTGTTTCCTTAAACTTTGCAACAAGTCTGCTAACACAACTCTGTGTTATTGGCTCGCGGTCTGGATGCAGTCTGTTAAATTCAGCAGCGGCCTCTCTTTGACTCCGATTTCCTATGAGTAGAATTATCTGGATTCGTTCTTCCTTGCTCACAGACATTATGGCCTGTAGAAAGAGAAAAATCTGAATTATGGTTTGTAGAAATAAAAAATATGAATTTCTCCTATGATGCCGGACTTATGGGACACCCTGTATATATATATATATATATATATATATATATATATATATATATATATATATATATATAATAAACAGGAACACCAGAGAAAATACAAACATCCTTCAAGGTTTAATAGTACTAACGTTTCGATATGCACTAATTCCATCTTCAGGGCTAAAACAATAAAATTCCAAATCACATACAAAATACAAATTGCTTAATAACAATTTAAAATAAACTTAAAAAATTATAAAAAGTACCTAAGAAAATGTAAAACATTAAAACTAAAAGGTAAATAAATGTGAAGTTAAAAAGTTAAAATTATAAAAAAGTAAAAGCATTAAAACTGAAACGTAAATAAAATAAACTAGTACCTTAACCAAAACATAGCAGATCTATCGATGATTCGTCAGAATTTAGGTCTGGTTTAAGTTTATAAATAAACAAAGACTCCATAATTTTAAGCCTAAGGTCAGAGCTTCCGGCAGCAAGTACGGCGAAATTAGACTCCGAAACGTTGGTACAATTAAACCTTGAAGGATGTTTGTATTTTCTCTGGTGTTCCTGTTTATTATTAAACTGCGTTTTCCGCGCCACCAATCAATAGCCGATATATATATATATATATATATATATATATATATGTCCCCGCAAGGGGGTTCTAAGCTCGTGCTCTTGAGTGCTCTTTGTGCTCGTTTGTACGTGCTTGTTCCTGGAGGTTTCACGTGCGCCCTCCCGGCCCTAGCACCCAAGGATGATGGGGCTCGACCCTGCAGTCCTTGTCATCCTTGGACTTTTTCCACTTCGACTGGACCCTCCACCCTTTCTTTTTCCTCTGTCTTTCCTCTCACTTTTTCTTTGTTTTTCCGCTGAGATATGCCCTTTTAAATAGAGGCGAATCGGTTCTTCCTGAACTTAAAAAAAAAAAAAAAAAAATATATATATATATATATATGTGTGTGTGTGTGTGTGTATATATGGTGGTCCAGAGAAAGTAAACCATTCGTTTAATATGTCTAACTTTGGCTGAGGGTTGTCTATTCTGATTAAAATACTATAATAATGACTTTTTTGAAATTGTCAACAAGACGAGTAGTTTCTATGGCCATTTTCGCTGCTGAATACGAATCTGGCTGGTTCTTGGACCTAAAATGAAGTTTTGACCTCGTTCAGTGGATTTTTTTCAAAATGCGAGCAAAAAAATAGTTTTCTCTTTTTGATGCTTAAGAAAACCGCCACCCCTCATATGTTTTCAGGGCCGCTGAAGTTGAAAATGAACAAATCAGAGACATTCGATGCGTGGTTTAGCGGTTATAGGCAAAAAATGGAAAAAAAGGTATTATTTTATTAAAAAATCATGTACAGAAAAAACACAAGGTATTCATATCAGTTCCATGATGTACTTCAAATCATGAAATCATCATATTTACAACACATTGTTCAATAAACTATCAGTATCATTAATAACATTGTCCTCTGGTCGTAACTCATTCTTAATAGAATCTCTCAGTTCATCTATACTAAATTCTTCCATTTTGAATTTCGCGTCTCTCACTTTAACACGTCTCATTTGACGAATATCTGGTGTGATGGTGTCTCAAATAGGCAATTTCTGTGAGGAGCTGCTTTTCGTTCAATTTGTACAGAGCATCTAAGTTGTTTGGAGTCATAGGGCCTCCATGTTTCTTACAATTTTCCAAAACAGCCAATATTTTCCCAGCTTTCTTCTTTCTGAGCTCTTCTTTTTTCAGCAGGGACAATTTCTTTGCAGCATGCACACTGTAGGGTGGATCACTTTTCACTTTTTTTTAAAAATTATAGCTGGTCAAAGTTTTTCCCATGATTTGGTTCAGTGGAAGTACACTGACACCATTTTTACCAAAATCTATCAATATTTAGGGGTCGAGCATCGACCTTGAAAATTTCAATTTTGGAAATTTGGCCAAATTGACAATTTTTTACTGAATAAAGATAAACCATCAAATGACCATATTTTCTGAATCCTCTCAGTGAAAGAAATCCTCTCAGATACTTACCAAGTTGATCGGACAAGTGGTTTAGAAGTTACACTCACCTAGAAATAACATTAAAATTTAAAATATCGTATTTGTCCCCCGTTATGGACGTAATCATAGCATCAGTAGCTGACGCATCCTAAAATCCCAATTACACAAACACGCTATGTCTATGACCAATATTTTTACTAATCACAGTTTGCTTTTTACAGATCAACTGTGTCAATTGATTCTTGTTTGATAAGTCTAGACTTTAGTACAATGGATAAACTGTTAACAACCAGGAGTGGGAAGACTCTGAAAGTTACTTATTCTGGAAAAGATAAAGCAGCAACAACAGCACCACCTTCTCTAAGGTCAGCCACGGACGTCTTCTTAATTGGTCAGCCATCTTCCTCGATCGGTGGTGCCAAATTGCCAACCACCCATCAAGTTCTCCAGTACTTCTTCTATGCCAAGCAGGAAACTACTGACAGGAAGGCCGCCGTAAAAGACACGGTGGCCAATGTTCTGGCATTTTGGAACATGGCACGTATAAAGACGATCACGAGGCGTAACTGCGAAAGAAAACTGGAGTTACTGTGGGAAGAGTGGCGCTCGCTGCAGAAGAGCAAGATGAGAGACAGTGACGCGGGAAAAGGCAGGGAGAAGTTTTCAGAAAATCTGAACAAGCTCTGGGACATCGGAGCTCCCGATGCTATTGAAGA
Source organism: Bathynomus jamesi (assembly GCA_023014485.1). Classification (NCBI taxonomy): domain Eukaryota; kingdom Metazoa; phylum Arthropoda; class Malacostraca; order Isopoda; family Cirolanidae; genus Bathynomus; species Bathynomus jamesi. Next base: position 298,384 of record JAJOZX010001280.1, on the reverse strand, counting down.
GATACAGAAAAGTCGACTGCTCTCAGACAACAACAAACAAGAAGATATTAAATTTTATGAGGATCAACGGGGCCTGCGCCAGGCAACAATGAGTGGGAATGATAAAGTGTTCGTTGTCAAGAGAAAACGGCAACTCTCAAGACAACAATCTCGTGATGAGCCAGGCACCTCAAAAACGAAATTAGGAACCGAAGCTGAGAGCGACGATGAATCTATAGAAAGCAGATCATCGAGCAACTCCGAATCACAGCTAGAACCACCATACCGACAGCCGAGAGAATCAACTGTATCAATCAGCCTTCCTCACCGCATCCTCAATGCACCGGCTGTTATTGAAGTGGCTGATCGCTTCCGGATGTCCAATAATCAGGTGTGTATATATCAGTAATGATCTTTCCTTGACAAAGATATAATAGACGTAACGACGGAAAATTTAGTGATTATTTTGTCACATAAAAACCATACGCATCCTTGTCAATTTCCTTTCAATTTCGCACATAGGTGGCAAGTGTCGTGGCGGCAGTCCTACGTTCGGCAGATCCGCCCGCAGACCTGGACAAATTCAGTATCTCGAAGGACACGTCTCGCCGTGGAAGAGTGGCACATCGTTGTGAAGTGTCGACAGCTGTGCAGAAATCCTTCGTATCTCCGAGGCATGCTGTCGTCCACTGGGACGGTAAAGTAATCAAGGTCAGTTTTGCCCTCACCGTGGACGACAGTGAATTAACATGTTCCAGTGACGACAGTGGATTGACATATTCCAGTGGACGATAATGGATTGGCATGTATGACATACGTTTCAGGACTCTCTTGGATCATTGGAGCACCGCCAGGCGATTCTCATCTCCGGAGCTCCCCAATGCACAGAAGGAAAGTTGCTGGCCGTTCCGACTGTTGCTGACGGCACCGGTCTGTCCCAGGCCCAGGCGACCTTTCGTGCTCTCAAAGACTGGGGATGCGAGAACAACGTGATTGGACTGTGCTTCGACACAACTTCCTCCAATACGGGGAGGGTGCAGGGTGCGTGGTCCGGCTGGAGAACATGCTTGGTAAACCGCTCTTCCAGCTGGGCTGTCGCCATCACGTTATGGAGCTCATCGTGGGGGCAGTGGTCATCACCGCGTTTGGAAGAACCACAGCACCAACTGAACCTTTGTTCCAGTATCTGAGGAGAAGGTGAATTTCAAGTCTAAGGCGCATTTGTTTTCTCCAATGATTTTTTGCCTTCAGAGCAATTGAGATATCAGCGTCCTTCTACTAATGATGTTAATAGCAGTCGAAAAGGGAAACTTCAGTCGTTTTCATGCAATATTTTCATAACTCCCCTTTCAGGTGGGACAAGCTCGACCTCTCGACTTATCGCGAGCTGGAGATCGAGCATTTGGCGGAGGTGACGTGGCTGATGGAGCTCCGAGATGAGGCAGTCAAGTTCCTCGGCACCGCTTCTGGTCTTGTCAGAGAAGACTACCGAGAAGTGGCGGAGATTACACTCCTGGTACTCGGGGCCCAGCCACGTCGTGGCACACACTTCATGCGCCCAGGAGCCTACCATCATGCGAGGTGGATGGCCAAGGTTGGTATTTTGAATTAGAAGTTAAATATTGTATTGCCTTCTGCAAACAGCCATTTGAAGTCCCTACCAGAAAAAAATAAGATAAATAATTTACCATTAAACAAACTTATATGGAGTGGTATCGGTATTTATACATCACAGTGCGTATTCGTTTCAGATCATCTACTACACGAAGCTCCTGATGTTCAGCGGTCAGCTGGAGTTCGACGACGAGCTGGTACAGAAACTTCAGAGAGTGGTACTATTTACTGCACTCCTCTACGCACCTGCCTGGCTGGCGGCTCCTGTCGCAGCTGATGCCCCGCTGAATGACCTTGTGTTGTACCAGCGTCTTCTGCAGTACAGGGCTGTGGATCGCGAGATTGCAGAGACTTCACTGGCAGTGATCAGGCGGCACTTGTGGTATCTGAGGCCTCAGACCGTCGTTTTCGCCCTCTGCAGTGACAAAGTGGAAGACACTGTGAAGCACGAGAAGGCAAAGAAGCTGTGCCGCCTCGCTGTGCCCGAGGACTTCACGTATGACAACGTCTCGGTTGATGACACGACGCGCCTTCCGGACCTGATCGATGAGTCATCGTGGTTCGTGTTCACAGGCCTGCAGGTGTGCGCGTCTACGTGGCTCACTCTGCCGGTGAATAAGTGGGATCAAGATAAGAACTACTGTGATCTGAAGAATGTCATCTCGCATCTGAAAGTTACCAACGACGTGGCAGAGAGGATGATAAAACTGATAGAAGATTACGCGAACACTGTCACAAAAGACGAGTCACAGCTGCAGGGTCTTCTTCAGCTCGTGGAAAAGAGCCGGAAAGAACTCGGTGACTTCAAGAAGTCGTCACTTGCCAAGATGACGTAGCGCAGAGGGAAAGGGAGTTAGCAGAGAGAGTACATGGCGCACGCCTTAAGATGACGTGTGTTCTAACCACGATTCATACAGTTTTTGAACCTAGTTAGGGGCACCGGAGTAAGTGCCTTTAGTGATATCGGTAAACCGTTTTAATACAAAATACATTTGATCTTTCCTTATTCGTTTTATCTTATCCTAAAAAGCAGACAATGGCAGACAGCATATGGAGGTACGGGGACAAATACGGTATTTTAAATTTTAATGCTATCTCACGGTGAGTATGACTTCTAAACCACTTGTCCTATCAACTTGGTAAGTATCTGAGAGGATTTCTTTCATTGAGAGGATTCAGAAAATATGGTCATTTGATGATTTATCTTTATTCAGTAAAAAATTGTCAATTTGGCCAAATTTCCAAAATTGAAATTTTCAAGGTCGGTGCGCGACCCCTAAATATTGATCGATTTTGGTAAAAATGGTGTCAGTGTACTTTCACTGAACCAAATCATGGGAAAAACTTTGACCAGCTATAATGTTTTAAAAAAAGTGAAAAGTGATCCACTCTAAATTGCACAGTAGCTACAAAATCTTCCTCTAATTTCTTCACGTTCTTGACTTTTCCTATAAACCTGGCCCATTTCCAGGATGCCTTCCTATCCTCAAGATAATATTTTTTTCTCGACTGCGTTTGAATGGATGTGCTACCACCACTGGCCCTGATTCGGTTATCACGTTTTGAAAATTCTGACTCGCATCCTAAATTTGTCAAAGGGGGCATACATCAAGTCTGGATTAGCGTCATCGTCTGATCTTGTTAAATAGTCCATACAGCTGATTATTTACAGTATCAATGACTTCCTCTAGAACTAGAGCTTCAAGTTTATCTTTACCAGATCTGTCTTGTTCGTTCTTTACAGCCATCAAGTCATTCAATTCAACCATCTTACCTTCACAGAAACGTTTTACTTCAGCCCACGTTCTTTCACTTTTCTCGTCACCCCTCTTGTCAATTCCAAGAAGCTCCATCATAGGGAAAATCATCACTTCACCCATCATTGCGTAAATTTGGGAACAACACATGAACCATTGACTTTGGATGAAAGTTGACACTGCGAGAACTAGCTTGTTACTGTTGATATCTACTACGGCATCAAAGAAAGCTTGGATGGAGTCTCGTCTCGCCAAATATTCTTTTGCTAACTCGGCGATTCTCCAAAACCGGTTTGCCACGAATCCTTTGAATCCATCACACTTGAGTCCATTATTCGTTATCCAAGATTTATAGTCATTATATAGGGATACCGAATGGGAAGCGTGGCTGGGAGAGAGCAATTTAGCAATTGCAATGAGTCCCAAAGTATGAGTGGAAGAACCAGAAGAAAAGAAAACTTTTTCTCCTGCAGTAACTTCAAGTAGATCATGTACTCCGATTTTCTGTTCCGTATTTTAAAAACTTTGTTTATAGCGTGATCTACTCCTAAAGTGATATGGGCGCAGCACTTCAAGATCTTGTTTGATTCGATTCCAAGATGCTGTAAAAGTACTCCACATTCACTAGCTCGATCAGACATACAGAAATCTATTTGAGATTTGAGTTCGTCAGTGGTAGAATTTGCTAGTACGGCGAGATAACTCAATTTGAATTCGTAAGCTCTGGCTCCATCCTCTCCGGAATGGCTGACGTTTTCCAGATAACCAGTTGTTAGCGACTTTTTCATGCCAGATGGACCAGCGATGGTGATGTGGTCAGCCTTCACGTCGTACAGCCGGTGGCCGGCAGCCTTGTTCGTATCGTCAAGTCTTACACTCACAACGTTATCCTCTTTGTTGAGGATTTGTTGAGCGACATACTCTAGATTCAAGTATGAAGCATCTTCCAAGTATTGCATTATTGATCTGCGGCTCGGAAATACATACGTCAAGTCTGAATACTGGTGACAGACTTGTAACTCTTCGTCTTCACTCTCCATCTCACCCTCACAACTTTCTCATTATCATCTGCCTTCAGCTTCCAATCTTGATCAAAAACCATGTTAGCTACTCTTACTATCACTCTCGAAACCTCTTCAGGAGAAGTTCTTGTCTCGGCAAGACACTGGACTATGCACCGCATCAAGTTTTCGTTCAGACTTTTTTGCCAGTTCTGATTTTCACTGTCGGAAATGCAGCTTGTTGTTCTTTACTCTTCTCCTTGCTTAGGTCTTCTTCCGAGGAGCGAAGTTTATGATCAGTAGAAGGAACTCTTTGCCGTTGTTGGTTTTCCAAAACTCGGATCGTTTTCAGAATCGACTGAAGTTGCTAACATTTCAATAATTTCTGATCCCTCTAGCTCCCTTTGCTCTCTCAAGTTGCTTTCTGTTACTTTTCGCTTTTTCTCCGCTGATTTTTCACAAGTTTCTTTCCTCTTTTTCTGTCTCACCCATTCTTTTGGTACTGCATTTGTACATATGGCCTTATACGCACCAAAGCAATTATCCCAATAAAAAGTTTTATCCTCATCAGTCATTTTGATTCCAAATTCATCTGCAAGTTCTGCTTCGTAATCCTCATCGTCAGTTCTAATGTTGTAGGTGTTCTTAGTGAGCTGATCATTAAAGCCGCTCACTTTTTGGTACCATTCGACACGTTTAGGTTTTTGTTGGCAACGTTCATTCTTTCTCAATTTGTTAAAATGTTCATAATCGTCTCTTATTTATTTCGCCACTCTTTTTCATGCATGGGATAGACATTTTCTTTAATCCAATCTCGTCTTAGTTCATTTGCAACTATCTTGCTGGCATCATCTCGAGTCATTGACTTTTTCTGTCCATTTACTCCTTTTTTGCAAAGTGCAAGCATCCTACCAATCACAACTTGCATTAGGATCTGCAAGTACAGTAAAACCCCATTAGTCGGCATATAACACCGAAATATGAGAGGTAATACAAATTATAGTCATGCTAGATGTATGATATATCATATAATTATTAAAGTAGATTATATCAAATATTGTATTTGATATATTATTTACTATTATTATTAAAGTATATATACTATGATATATTATTATTAAAGTAATATATGCAATTATTATTGAAGTAAATTAGCACAACATTGATAGTACAAGAAACCACAAAAGAGAAAGGAGCCAAACACCAGAACACCAGAACAAGCCAAAACACTAAAGTAAGCCTAAATAAAACATCAGTAGTATGACACACTAGATACTAGATACTTAACAACATTGAAGAATGAACGTAACCATGATTAAAAATATAGCAAGCATTTACCAACTAATTATTTTTTCTATCAGTTATAAATGTTTGGAGGTGGGAGGCCTCATTCATCCTCTATGTTCGATATGGATCGGTAATTTTTTTCAAATTTTTCCTCATCTATCTGCTTAACCACACTCCTAATGTCTCTCATTTGTTCATTTTCGAGTTCAGCGACCATGAAAACATATGAAAAGACATATTACATGTGAAGGGTAGCGGTTTTTGATCATTAAAACAAAAAATCGATTTTTTTGGCCGCCATTTAAAAAAAACCCTCTGAACCAGGTCAAAAATTCATTTTAAGTCCAAGAACTAGCCGGATTCGTATTCAGCATCCAAAATGACCATAGAAACCACTCGTCCTAAAAAAATGTTAGATTCCCCCATCCCTAGTAATACAACTCATTTAGGAGTTGTGTGCCAAATTTCAAGTGAAATTCTTCTTGAATATGAGAAGAACATTTAATTTAAATTAGGTGGTGGGAAATAAGCTGATCAGATTTTGTTTCACTAAAACAGTGCTTACTGGATACAAAACAAAAGTGTCCAATTTTCTGTTGCAGTTATTATAAAAACGTTTCTTCTGTTGACAATAAGGAAATTAAACTTGTGGAGAATAAGTGTTCAATATGTCCACCATTTGCTGAATGCAGGCTTCCAGCCTGCAGCGCCATTGATCAATGACACAATCGATAAATTTCTGCGATAACTTTTCCAAGCGTTCTCGATCACCTGGCGCACAATGTCACATTTTCGATAGGATGTTCGCAGATAAGCTCCTGCAGCGAGGACCAAATGGAATAGACCAGTGGATTTAAATCTGGACTATTTGGAGGTCAATGTTCTTTTTCAATAAAGTCCCGAACATTAGAAAAGACAGTCGAGTTTGTTGTGTGACTAGTTGCCCCATCTTATTGGATGATAAATCGCTCTCCTGATTTATCACGAATGATGGGCAAATGCTTCTCGAGGATCAATTAATAGTACGCAGCATTAACCTTGGCTCCTGGTTCAACAAAAACGAGAAATTTTCCAAGTTTTCCAAAGAAAGCGGATACCATAATTTTCTCGGTAAAAGTGGGACGCTCTCGCAAGAACCTCTCCGGCGGCGACACATACAGTAAATCTTTTTTTCTGCTTTTGAATACGCCCGATCATTTTGAGTGTTCACGGAGTTGAAAAGGTAAACGTTTTCTCGTCACTGAACCAAATTCGCCTAACAGTATGAGTAGGAAATCTTGCTGACAAATGTTGACAGCACGTTATCCTTTCCGCTCATTAGGATATGTGAACTGTTGGACTTTCATTCGTTTGAAAAGATTCGTGTGTAAATCATGTTTGACAATTCTCCGCACCATACTTCGTGAAATGCGGGTTACTCTTTCAATTTCTCTTGGAAATTTGTGTTCCAGGTTGGCCTTCTTGACTGCAAATCAGGTTTTCAATGACTTCCACGTTTTCTTCAGTGCGTGCAGTGCGAAGCCGTCCACTCCCTTCCTTTCCAGCAATACTAACAGTTTTAGCAATTTCTCGAATCACTTTTTTTTCCCCACTTTTTGGTCCAATTTTTATTCGGGAACTCAATTATCATTTTATTTGCACCATAATTTCTTTGTAGTTGCAAGATTTTTATTCGAATAAAGTCTTCAGTATATTTTGGCATTTAAAAGGCCCGTTAATTCCTGAAACAAAAGAAACAAACATTAAAAATATTTATCAATATGTTTTTTAAATTAATTTTTTGAAGCGAATAGAACTTCCACGTTTTTTTAATAATTAGCATATTTAGCTCACAAGTGTAAAGTCTTATCTTATACCTATAAAATATAATTATACTCAACAGATTACGGCCACAGTTACCCTCATATGAAGCTAAGGGCTTACTTTTTCTGGCCCACCCTGTATATATGTTACGCGTAATGTGGGTAATTGCCTAATGTTGACATTATGCAAGATATTGCCTGATGTTGATATTAGAAATTTCCACATTACGTGTAACATATGTTACCTAACCTTACCTAACCTAACATTAGGTTAGGTTGGGTTAGGTAACATATGTCACGCATATCAACATTAGGCAGTTAGGCAAAAGCTTGCCTCATGTCAACATTAGGCAGTTAGGCAATAGCTGCATAATGTCAACATTAGGCATCTATCCACATTACGCGTAACATATACACTAACAAAGGTATTATGCTGATTTAAAACCCGTAGGATGTTTTTATATATGTTTGGTTAATTTTAATAATCTAACGCGTAATGTTCATATAAAACATGCATTTATTATTTCCATATGGTCGATTTCACTCGCGGCATTCCTGAGTCAACGAGAAAAGAAAAAGTTTTGGTATTTTGATATTTCCGTCTGAATAAATGGTACTGTGAATTTTTACTTATATTTGCAGATATGGAATGATTTCGTAAAGGGGTTGAATGAATGGAATGAAGGCAGAGAGAAACTCAGTTTAAAAAATTAGGCGAGATTAGAAGTGCAAAGGTCAACTGTATATCATAATATCATAAGCTTGAGAGATGGGAAGCGGAAGGAAATCTTCAGGATCACCATAGAACGCGAGTTAAGAGGAAACGGACAAAAGAACTATAATCCCTTTACCAATAATAAGAATTATAACCCCTTTACCAACGCTGTTTAAATCGAGGATAACCTTAATTTGCAAATTAGCTCAAGAACGACTCAACGATTTACACAAATATGGAATTTGAGTTTTGGGATGCAAACAAAATTTAACAAACCTACGCAGACAAGTGTGTTCAAACTTTGGCCAGTACCACCTACAGTACAGTTTTGGAGTACCTACTGTACAGTACAGTTTTGGAGTACCTACTGTACAGTACAGTTTTGGAGTACCTACTGTACAGTACAGTTTTGGAGTAGTTATTTTTTCTGGTGAAAAGACTTCCTGCTCAACAAATTATGGCAGCATTCATTGTTGGTGTATTAATTAGTTAAGATAAATTGAAGAAACGAAAGAGATAAATTAAATGTAAAGGCTATTATGCAGCTAAGGGGCGTCGCGGCTTTATAAACATACACTACCCTTTTCGACTTTAGAAATATACTAGCAAAAGATCGGCGCTAGCGCCGATTTTGCTAGATCTGCGGTGCTTGGACCTTCGACCCAAACTGAATTGTGGGCCTACGGCGTATTTTATTTTGAACATCAATAGCCCTTTATCTGGATATCGTTCCCATTCCTCTCACCTTGGGCCTCAGTAATTGGGGTGCCTGTGGCCCTCCAATTACTGGCGAACCAATTATTCGTTCAATAAAACTACAGAAAAGAACGCAGCCATGAAAATCTGAAACTTCACAAATCTTGATACGATGAACTCGGATGTGAAGCTCAAGATTTTCATGACTGCGTTCTTTTCTATAGTTTTATTGACCAAATAATTAAACCGACAGTAATTGGGGGGTCGCAGGCCCCTAATTACTGGGGGTTCAATTATTTGGTCAATAAAACTATAGTCATGAAAATCTTAAGCTTCACAAATATTGACACAATGTGAAGCTCAAGATTTTTATTGCTGCGTTCTTTTCTATAGTTTTATGAAGGTGCTGGGGGCCCTCGGGCCCAGTAATTGGTGGTGTGGGTGGGGGAGGTCGGTCACACATATATTTTCGTTCATTACTCATCACCCCCATCCACCATACGAAGTTTGGTCGAAATCGGTTCAGAAACGTAAAAGTTTTTTCTGCGGACAGACAGGCAGACACATTTTTGCTAAATTATAATAGTAATGATGCCCGATTAGGTTAATTAAATGGCCGGTTAGGTCAACTGAATGCCCGATTAGATTAATTGAATGCCCGGGTACGTTAATTGAATGCCAGGTTAGGTTAATTGTACACCCTTGACGATTGGTTAAGTTAAGTCATGATATTTTCGTTAAAGCCAACGAAAATATCACGACTTAACCTAACCAATCGTCAAGGGCATACAGATGACCTAACCTGGCATTCAATGAACCTAACTGGGTATTCAATAATAGCGGAGCGACCCGGCGTTGCCGGGGTGGATGTTGAACGCTATATATATATATATATATGCCCGGTTAGGTAAACTGAATGCCCGGTTAGGTTAATTGAATGCCCAGTTAGGTCAACTGAATGCCAGATTAGGTTAATTAAATGGCCGGTTAGGTCAACTGAATGCCCGATTAGATTAATTGAATGCCCGGGTACGTTAATTGAATGCCCGGTTAGGTTAAATGTGCACCCTTGACGATTGGTTAGGTTAAGTCATAATATTTTCGTTAAAGCCAACGAAAATATCACGACTTAACCGAACCAATCGTCAAGGGCGTACAGATGACCTAACCTGGCATTCAATGAACCTAACCGGATATTCAATAATTTTACCATAGGTTTCGTAATGATCTTGATGACGTCATTTAATGTTTTAAAATTAATTATTTAATTGCTATTTTCTTACTTACAGGGACAGGCATAATGATATTAGGATACCTAATAGAAATTTTGTAATATTTTAAAGTAGGGAAAATAAATAATTTTCTAAAAATGATCTTCAACTATAAAAGCGCATCTAATCAGAAAACTTAACTAACGTATTTCTATGACAACTAAAAAAATAGAATGATAAATCAATATCCTATCAAATTGTTTGTGTATACGTAAAATTATTTGTACCAAAGCCACAGTAATAAAACGCGCAAAAGTCACGGTAAATAATTTCGAGTGTGGCTCGTTTGACTTTAAACTCGTGTTTATTTAAATTGTCCGTTTTAATTATGTAATTTTTTGTATTGAATCGATAAAGAAATCTTTTGTGAATCGAAAAATGTTAAAATTATAACAAATATCAAAATATTTTGTATAAAAATCATTGAATTTTAAAAATGCATGTTTGTGTTTAGTTTTTTGCAAAAAGTTCTTTATGAATTTTAAAAATTTATACTTTTTTTAAGTTGAGTCGATAAATAAATCTTTTGTGAATCGAATGATATGAAATGTTTAGTAAATATTGACTTATTTTGTGCCAAAATTATGATTAAAAATGAAAAATTTAAAAAATGCGTGTACAGGCATGGGAAGAACTGTACCCCTAAAAGGGGGGAAGGAATTATGTTAGGGAATTGTTTTCTAGCATGGGCACTGCACAATAAAAAGACGCATCGAATGGTGAAAACCGCATTGTTCTACACCAATTGTAGCGACCTGTAGGTGTGCGCAAAAAAACTGTTACACATATATATATATATATATATATATGTCTATATATGATGAATAAAACCACGAAGGGAAAAGAAACACATCATAAATATTTTTCACGTGTCACTTTCGTGAAATAATTTTCATGTCTATATATATATATATATATATATATATATATTATATATATATATATATATATATAAGGCTTCATTTCTGAAATAGTATATTAGATGTACATCACACTACAATTAATTATATACTGGGGAAATATCATTTTATGATGAAGTTTAGGGAAATTATGTTAGAAAAAATTCGAATTTGCCGCTATCGCCGCCATGATCAACATTGCGGACGTCAACCAATCACCAAGCGACACGCGCTCTCGTGACGTCATCCAGCCAATCAAATTTAAACCTGGCTCTATTCCAGGTTTAAAATCGCGCCATTTCTCAGTCTAGATTCTAACATGGTGTGCGAAACTTGCAATCTTAATTATATCGAAGTTCAACGTTATTTTTTAAAATTATTGTTGTAGTGTGAGCGTGCGATAATGCAGTGCTGTGATCTATCTACTTGTGAGTTGCCCCCGGTCAGTTGAATGCCCTGTTAGGTCAATTGAATGCCAGGTTAGGTCAATTGAATGCCAGGTTAGGTCAATTGAATGCCAGGTTAGGTCAACTGTACGCCCTTGACGATTGGTTAGGTTAAGTCATGATATTTTCGTTAGTTTTAACAAAATATTATCACGACTTAACCTAACCAATCGTCAAGGGCGTACAGTTGACCTAACCGGCTCTTCAACTGACCTAACCAGGCATTCAATTAACCTTAGTTATTTAATTGGTGATAATTATTGTTTTTTCTGCATTATTTGGTGATAATTCTTGTTTTTTCTGTTACTTTTTCGTGCTTTGTGCAGTGGTACTTGTCTATCCAAAACACCTTAAAATTGGTGTTTTTTCATAATTCCACAACTATTGACTATCTACTAAACAAAGCATGAAAAAACATGCAGAAGAAAACAAAAATTATCACCAAACTCGGCGACGCCCCTTAGCTGCATAATTACCAATGTAAATAAACTAGAAGAAACAAAATTAAAACGACAAAGAATGGAAGAATATATAATATATAGGGGAGGGGCGACAAGCTTGACCTTCGAGAAATGAGAAATCATCGCGCGGAACCTTTGTAAGGTTGTAAGTATATATATATATATATATATATATATATATATTAGGCCGGGTCGAAAATGGGAAATTTTTTATTTCTTAAAAAGTACACCATGTGAGAAGTTTCATTTTATCATCTTAGCAAAATATTAAAATATCAAGCATATGCTACCCCTGCTACCTCTAGCACATACCCGCCCCCCTTTTTTACCCTCATATTTGCATATATTTAAATGGGAAAAAATGTTATTTCTTAAAAAGTACACTATGTGAGAAGGTTTTTTTAATCACTTTAACAAAATATTAAAAAATCAAGCTTGTGCTACCCTACTACCCCTATTACATGCCCCTCCTCCCTTTTTTACCTTCATTTGCATGTGTTTAATGTTGTTATATGTTACATGATAAGTTGTTTGTTTAATGCTTGATATTTTTATGTTTCAGATAAATAGAAATAATTTACATTTGCTTCAATTATGTATAATTTGAATTATTATAAATTATAAATTACATATAATTTGATTTTACTTCTGAATATAAACTATGACTACTAGAAGCAAGTCCTCAATTGCAGCCTTTGGATATCCTACGGAATTCCCAGCAGCCATGACTCCTTCAAAAGCAGATGTTGTGAGACACTACCTTTTTGTGCGCCGTCGTGAAGAAACTAAATCAAAAGGATCAGCATCTGCTAATGATTGTTACAGGGTTGTTCTAAAAGATATTGAACACATTTGGATGAAATTTTCTTTTCCTACGTTTAACACCAAAGGTATCTATTTTAAAGTCAGTCGACTAATAGAGAAGCCTCAAAATTGAACAAGGTGCCGTTACATCGAAGAAATGAAAGTTTTGCCTTAAAAGTAGCTCAGTATGATGAAATGTTTGATATATCTTCTTGTGAATGCTATGATAAGGGAATTGATAGGAAATCTTGCAGGTGTAAGGATAAAACACCAATGTCACAATGGGAGTCTTTTGTGGGTCAAAAACAAAGAAAAAATCAGTTAGGACCAATTGATCGCATAGCTAGTTCAACAAAGAAGAGATCTTTAGCAAGAGCCCAAGAAGCACAAAACTGTCAACTAAAAGCACCAGAAATGACTGAAGCCACCAATGTTTTAATATGTTAATATGAAATTTAATATGAAATTTTAATATGTTAGTACTAGGTAATTTTATGGTTTGTATGCCATCTTTTAGCATTTTAGCTGAGAAATTGGATTTATGGCGAATATTCCAGAAAAATCTTGCTAATCATAAGTTCAAGTTGATAATTAAAGCGATTTTAATTAACGTAAGCCAACTGCAATAGGTTTGGACAAGTTTCTCAAGAAAATCGATAAAACAGGAAATATCAAAAGAATACCAGGTAGCGGTATTAAATTTGACCACCAAACAGTCCTGATTTAAATCCTGTCGATTACGGCCTTTGGGAAAATTTGTCACAGAGAATTTATCGGGTCAAAGTAAGAAATATCGCTCATTTACGACAGCTTCTTCTGGAAAAATGGGATGAACTACCACAAGAACAAATCAATAAATCCATAGATGAGTTTCGTCCTAGATTGAAAAAGGTTGTAGAAGTTCGTGGTAAACATATCGAGCAGTTTTTAACATGAAGGTAGCACCATATGTGAGTACTTTGTAACTTTTTATATGCACATACAATCCAAGTAGTATGGACACAAAAGGAGAGAGTGCAATGCAATTGCAAATGTCGATCAATGTTGCAAAGGAAATGTTGCACGACGTTATACAACAAGGGGAGGGGAATTTTGCAATATGTTATGCAACAAAGGGTTATGCAACTTGGAGGCGGAGTTATCCCCCAAGAGAAAGAGAGGAGAAAGAGAGGTGTTCGCTTGGCAGGAGCCAAGCGCATATTAAGGCTTCAGCCGAGCGCCCGCTGTCTTATAGACCCCAAATCAGCCAGTTGGCACGGTGTATACTTCGTTTGGGCACGTACACACCCGTCTATACGCCCATAAAATATTATACACACACAACTATATGCGCGATTATATGTGCCGGGTTCGAGACCCGGTGGAGGCGCGTCCTTCCACGGTTGGTAGATAAATGGGAAACCAGGGTGTCCAAATGATCCGTGTTAAACTGTAGGTCTGAGGTGGAGTGTAAACATCCTTCCACAATTAGTAGATAAATGGGTAACCAGGGTGCTCTAGCAGGGATCCTTCTCTCTCACGCTCTCTCTCTCTCTCTCTCTCTCTCTCTCTCTCTCTCTCTCTCTCTCTCTCTCTCTCTCTATATATATATATATATATATATATATATATCCCCGTTAAACCGTAGGTCCAAAGTGGATTGAAAAGTTTGGCCTTCGCCAGAATGAACAATTCGAGCCGAAGCTATCGAGAGCAAAGGTGAGCCTACATATGTACAAAGCTCTCTCTCTCTCACTCTCTCTCTCACTCTCTCTCTAGTTCGGGTTGGGCCTCGGTCACTAGTGGGGTTCCTCAGGGTTCCGTTTTGGGGCCGCTGTTGTTTATCATTTACATAAATGATTTCGACGGTGGCATCGTCAGTCGGATCGCCAAATTCGCTGATGACACGAAGCTTGGGGCCAATGTTGGGACGCCCGAAGCGATCGAGGAACTGCGTGCGGACCTAGGTAGGATAGGAGAGTGGTCCGAAAAATGGCAAATGCCGTTTAACTTGGGTAAATGCAAAGTGATGCACATTGGCTACGCCAATCCCAAGTCGGACTACTCGATGTTGGGTAGTAATATCGAGTGACTGATTTAGAAAAGGACTTGGGTGTGCTAATTAGCAGCGACCTTAAGTTTACGAAACAGTGTGTAGAGGTGGAAAAGAAAGCCCAGAAACTATTAGGTTATATCAGGAGGCAATTTCAGTTTCGGAACAAGGAGATTGTGCTCTCACTGTACAATTTTCTTGTTCGGCCGCACCTGGAGTATGCTGTGCAGTTCTGGTCGCCCACCCTCAGGAAAGATATTGAGAGGCTGGAGCGAGTGCAGGCGAGGGCCACAAAGTTAATCCCTTCCGTTAGGCATATGGGCTACAATCGACGGTTACGCGCCCTGAACTTGTTTTCGCTTGAAACTCGGAGGCTGCGCGGTCAACTGATCGAGGTTTTCAAGCTCTTACGCGGGTTCAACGATGTCGATTTTAGAAGTATGTTTAGTTTAAATGATAACCCAACTCGCAACAATGGTTGGAAGTTGGATTTGAAACGGTTTAGGACTAGTGTGTGTGGGAATTACTTTACGTATAAGATCTGTGACACATGGAACAGGTTACCTTCGGAAGTTGTGAACAGTTCCTCTGTGGATCAGTTCAAGAAAAGGGTAGACGAAATCTTGCACACTATTTGAGTGTGTAAAGACATTTAGGACCTCAGTCTGCGGAAATTTCTTTTCCTATAAAATAGTTAATATCTGGAACCAACTTCCCTCAGAGGTTGTTTCCAGTCAAAGTGTAAATCTGTTTAAAAATAGGCTAGACAAAGTACTGAACACACTCATAGTTTAAGATTAAAACCTCAGAAAACTCTGCAGGAGTTCGCTTGCTCGGTGTCTCTGTGAGCAAGCTAAATATAGAGCTTTTTATATATTCTCCACTTTCCTGTAAAATTTCCTTGGCTACTTTTCCAGGGTCAAGGTATTTTCTTCAACCTTTTTCCGTACCTGCCTCTGGCAGGGAGGGAGCGGAGGGTGGGGAGAGAGCCTTCTACTTTTCTATCCAGTTTTCTACTACTGCTAGGATAGTTGAAAGAAAAATAAACTTTTACAAAATTTTCCCTGGCACCCGTTGCCATTGGTACCTCCTCGGTATGGGCCGCAAGGCCTTTTGAGGTACTTCTTTTCCTTGTAACTCCTTGTAACTTACTGGGTAGTCAAAAATTGAAATGTTGAATTATTTTATCTGCGCCCCCTACAATAGTTCCATTTAGCATAAAAACTAAACCTTGAACGTTTGACACAAATTGGCTCATATTTAGGGGTCGCCCCCGGCTAATAAAAATGGTGACCATGGCATAATAGCTCCTGACATATCATTATGCTCATTATACACATAATTCCTTCCTTCTTTTTTTAGTTTGATTCGTTTTTATAAGTATAGGCCTTCTTATTTATCATTGATCCTTTTCTAACCTATCCTTGATGTTGTTATAATCCATCCTTTGGTCCTCAATCCTTCTTTATCCCAATCCTTTTTCTCCTATCCAAAATCCTTCCTGGCTCTTTTTTTATATACAATCAGCAATGAAGCATTGCTACAAAAAAAACCATTAGTTTATTATATAGAGATAAATTCAAAATGCCAGTGCTATTTACATACTTTAATTACTTTAATTAGCATTATTTCCTTATACAACATTTATTTAATATACAATGATTATACAATATGGTGTATTTTAAGGTGCGACCTCATTGATGGTTATTTTTTGAGAAGAACAGTTTTTGATGAAACTGGGTGACTCTGGCGGTGTTTTGCAACAATTTGGAGCAGGAACTGGAGCTGCTCTTCCCCCACTGTCAATTTCTTATTCAGCTCTTGAACTAAAGCTACTGCACGTTCTGCCCGGTCATTTACAACAGATAGAGCTGCAACAATAGCTCTGGCCCTTAAATATTCACAGTTGGATGTCCAAGTGCTGGGTGCCTTGTTCAGAAATCCTTCTGGCAAATTCAGCTTAGTAAATAATTCTCTAGTATTTCTTGTAACAAGTTGGTGTAGTCCTTCACCAGAGCAGAAGGTCGATTCAGGAATCCGAGGACGCTTGGGTGGTCTATCAGTGGACTCATCTTCTAATGCCTTTACCATGCGTTTCTTTACATCTGTAGTAATTCGCTCATCAAAGAAAGCAAGACCAACTGCTTCTTCAGACAGGTATCATAAGTGGTTAGAGAGCTTTTTTTAGTTGCATCAGAAATCTTTTTGTTAGGATAATTAATCAATGACCTCATAAGGAGCCAGTCATTAAATGGGGTTTCAATAGGGAGTGAGGATGTTGTCCAAGCCTTCATATAGATGAGAACAGAAAAAGGGAAAGATCTCGAATTCCTCGTTATTCAGTCTTAGTCATCTTGAACTGGTTTCGAAAAAGCCACATCTTGATAGAATAGAGCGCTTTGGACATCCAGCGAGCTCGATGCATGGCACCTGGTGCACGAAACTTGATGCCTTTATTGGGGACACCTCAAGAAAGATGATGGACAGATCCAAAAGTTCTTGATAGTCATCCCGTAGCATAGGTGCCTGGGATCTAGCAAACTGAATTAGTTCACTTTTAGACTGGATAATTGCTTCTTTAGTAATCGTGTCTGTCTCACCTGTTTGGAACTGACTTTGATCAACAGAAGTCCAATTGTCACGAAAACGCTTAAAGATCAATATCTCTGGACCAGTTGATGTAGATCCCAATGTTGCTTCAAATGCAGCTCCCAACAATAAATCTAAAACATGGTGTCTACAAGGCAAGTACAAAACATCATGTCCCAATTTTGCTTCGATGAGAGCACAGGCTCCACTATATTGACCCGTGTTTGAAGCTGTTGTATCGAAACAAATTGCTTTTACTCTCTCTGTAATTCCCCATTCATTCAGGCAGTTAAAGACGGCTTCAGCTTGTGCTTCTCCAGTTGAGTTTGGGATTTTGGGGACACCAAGCAGCTGTTCAACACCAGGTCCTGACACAAGTACTGGGAGACGATCAATGTGCTTGTGCGAGGTGAGGTCCTCCATCATCTTGCCATCCCAGTGGACTGTCATAGAACATTCTCCATGGAAATGCTCCTTAAGTTCTTTAGCATGACGAGCTCGGTTCTTATTTCGAAGGCGATGGATAGAATGTTGGTTTATGTTGTAATATGAAGCGTCCAAACCAAAGCTTTTAGCTGCCTCTGCGAGGATAAATGTTGCCTTTCTAGAGGAAATTTGTGTACGATCCAGGGCAGCAGACATCTGAATAGTCATGATGTTTTTCATGCCTCGTTTTTTCTTAGATTTTGGTAAAGCACAAGCTCCTTTGGGCTCCTCCTCCTCATTCTCACTTTCATCAGTGTTGCTGGAAGATGTGGAAGAAGCCAGTACAACTTGACTAGTAGACGCCTCCATCAAAGATTCTGACTTTCTTTTTCTCTCTGCCTCAGCTTCCAGCCGTTTGACTGCATTTTTTGTGCGGTGAAGATGTACAGTGTCCACACCACCGATTGAGCCAGGACGACCTTTTTGTCTTTGCAGTTGAAGGAACTCCCAGTCCTCACGATTCTTGATCAGCTTCTCAGCGTCTCCATGGGCGATGTCAAAGAGATCTTCCAATCGCTCTACAAAATCAGCCTCCTTGGTTTTATGGCTCTGGCTTGTTCTGGAAGTGGAAGCATGCTTCTTTAAGCAAGTCCATTCGTTAAAGAAATTCTCTAACTTCTTCATGGCACGAGGTTCCTGCTGAGTAGGAATATTGGCCTTATCCCAGATAACTATTGTGGCTCGAATAGATTGACGCAGAGCATCGCGGATTGTCATGTTTTTCTCTCTGTGGAGGTGCATAAAATAACCAAAAGCTTGCCTATATGGGGGCAGCTTTGAGCCTTTAATATCATCTACTGTAGATCCGAGCAAATAGAATGGTCTTCTTGTATTCATCTGCAAAATAAGAAAACAAAATATTAATGTAGTGTTATGGTTTTGTAGAGCAGGGCTAAATCACTGTTTTGACTTTTTTAAATTACAAAAAAAAAAAAAATTTGGTAGACATAACAAAGTTAATTTGGTCTATTTTATAAATCTAACGTATTTTTCTCAATTATTATTCCTATTATTTTTTCTAAGAAACGAGGAATAAATATTTTTGTAGTAGAAATTTATATTTTGCTATTTTATTGGAAATAGAAACAGTGGCGTCACTAGGGTTGGTGTCACCCAGTGCGGTAACTCATGGTGTCACCCCCCCCCCATGGACCTCCTCCCGTACCAGACCATACAGAATCCTTAGTAATGTTTTTTGTACTAATGTTACTCGTAAATCGTAATTCCCGTATATCACTCAATGTAATGGCAATAGTAGTGACATAAACAACTAGCAAAATTAAAATTACTCCTTTAAATTACAATATCATACGCACAGCCTAAATGTATTTACATAGTTTCATGTGGTTAAAGTGAAAATTCGGTAAGAAAACAATAGAATTCGAAGTAAAAACGTTTAAGAACTACATCAAAATTATGTTCATAACGTTAAATTTAGGCTGCAACAACTGAGCGGAAGCCTTTTTTTATTTTATCCTTCTTTTCCTTTAATTACTACTTCATTCTCAAAAACGTTATTGATATAGGTTCACAAATACTAATTACCACAATATTGTAGCTAAAACAAGAAAATTTGACAAAATCAGCGACTATAAAAACACCAGCAGCAACGAAAACAACAGCGCGTGCTTGTAGAGTGTGCAGACGAAACCACGTGATTCGAAGCGTCATTGTAATTGGGTAATAATGACAGCTCTGACCGGAGCGCATTAGAAGGTTCAAAAAGTAAATTAGCATAGAGTTTTAACCTTGTAGGTATATTGATACATGTAAGCTGGGCTTACGAAAAATGTTTTTGTTGTTATAACTAACTACAGGGATATTTTTATAAAAAAATAAATTTCTGCTCAAACACTGCACAAAAACCCCCCGCACCCCTCTAGTGACGCCACTGATAGAAACACAGATCATGAAACATGTCAGGTAAAATTTCCATTGAACTAAATTAAATTCTTTGTTAAAAATAGCAACATTGTTTAAAACTTCATAATATGTGTATAAGAGCATAAATTCTAATTTTTTCATTAAATTCATTAAATTTTTTTCAAACACTAACAAAATCAGTATAAATAATTGTGAAAAATATAATAACATAGTTTTATCTGATAATAGCAAAAAAGAAGTATAGTGATACACAGTTACACACCTTTTACTTATGACAGCAGAACACTGAATGATGACAAATAAACAATTGCAACATAATCTGGAGCATTCTTGATGAAACATGTTTAAACAGGTTGATCTTGTCTTATCAAGCAATATTTTCAGCTACAAACTTGACAATTATCTCTAATATATTCATTTAATTGAATTCATCATAAATATGATGATTAATTAATTAAAAACATATGTTTAGTATACTTGACAACTGCTAGTAATTTCAAATATTAATTGCATAAATAATAGCTATATTTTATGAACTTTAATAAGCGGGGGCGACCTCTAAAAATTGTTCAATCCAAAAAACATTTTATATTTGATGTGTTTTCAACCAATGGAACTGGTTGAGTGGGCGCAACCTAAAAAAATCAGCACTTCGAAAATAAGAGACACCCTAAATATATATATATATATATATATATATATATATCCCGTTAAAAAGTAGGTCTAAAGTGGATTGAAAAGTTTGGCCTTCGGCAGAATGAACAATTCGGGCCGAAGCCATCGAAAGCAAAGGTGAGCCTATATATATACAAATATCTCTCTATCGACCGCTCTCTCTCGCGCGCGCTCTCTCTCTCTCTCTCTCTCTCTGTCTCTCTCTCTCTCTCTCTCTCTCTCTCTCTCTCTCTCTCTCTCTCTGTACAATTCCCTGGTTCGGCCGCACGTCGAGTATGCTGTGCAGTTCTGGTCGCCCACCCTCAGGAAAGATATTGAGAGGCTGGAGCGAGTGCAGGTGAGGGCCACAAAGTTAATCCCTTCCGTTAGGCATATGGGCTACAATCGACGCTTACACGCCATGAACTTGTTTTCGCTGGAAACTCGGAGGCTGCGCGGTCAACTCATCGAGGTTTTCAAGCTCTTACGCAGGGTTCAACGACGTCGATTTTAGAAGCATGTTTAGTTTTAATAACTCAACTCGCAACAATGGTTGGAAGTTGGATTTGAAACGGTTTAGGACTAGTGTGTGTGTGGGAATTACTTTACGTATAAGATCTGTGACACGTGGAACAGGTTACCTTCAGAAGTTGTGAACAGTTCCTCTGTGGATCACTTCAAGAAAAGGTTAGACCAAATCTTGCACACTATTTGAGGGTGTAGAAAATTTTCCGTGGCACCCGTTACCATTGGTACCTCCTTGGTATGGGCCGCAAGGCCTTTTGAGGTACTTCTTTTCCTTGTAACTCCTTGTAACTCGCTTTCTCTCTCTCTCTCTCGCTCTTTCTCTCTCTCCCTCTCTCTCTCTAGCACTCTCTCTCGCGCGCTCTCTCTCTCTTATTAAAAAGTAGGGCTAAGTTGGAGTGTAAAGCTTGAGGGAAATGGAGAGAAGGTAAGGCAGTATAACTTCGACTTAATGATCCGCAACCCAGAATACGCTGTCATTTTTTTAAAATTTATTTATTGTATCGTTCGCGAAATCTGGGCCCCAATAAACTTTAACAGCTGGGAGAATTGTCTCGAACTTCGCGCACTGATGATTTTTCCTTCATGGATAATTGATTCTGAAATTACCTTCCAGTTTGTGACGTTTTATATTTCAGAGGAAATAAATTTTTCCGAACCTATTTTAGATGGGGTCCAATAAATTCATTTACAATCTTATCTTCCAACCTCGTTAAGTTCCTCGTATAAATGATTGCTCATCATACGTTCAAATCCCCCACCATATCATCGAGGCATAATACAAAATAAAAAACAACGCATTTCTCTCTCTCTACGAATTGGAATATTTGACAAGCCCAGGACCTCTGGTTGGTTAATAGCATCACTCACGCATTATGTCCGCCCAAAATTCACTGATAGCCAATAGGAAGCTCGCAAATCGGGTATTGTGGGATGTCCACAATTAAGACCCTTCTATAAAAGGGGGCATTTTCATCACAGGCTTCCATTTCAGTCGTTTTTTTCGCTCAGTGCTTTAGAAATACCTAACCATGAGTCAAGAGTTGCTCTAAACTCTCCCGAATTGTTTGAAGCTGAAGATTTCTACCCAACGGCTGCGCTCCACCTTTTCAACGCTGTGGACGAGAACGCCCTACTTTCAACGCAATCAATTGCAGAAATTTGTGGCAGCGAGAACGATTTTCCCGCTAACGACTTTGCAGAGATGTAAGTAATTAATTTGTGATTATGTACTCCGGTTCATTCATTGCATGTATTGTAATTTTTAAAATTTGTAATAAAACGAAGTGAAAGGATATCTGCTTTGTGATCATAATTTGCTGGGCGTTTTCTCTTATTGCAACTCTCCCATATATATACACATATATCGGTCGTAATATAACCTATTCTAGCGTAGCCTAACCGGTACATAATATAGCATAACCTAACCTAGCCTAGCCTAGCATGGCCTAACCAGATATAATATAACCTAACCTAACCTACAGGGGTTAGACAAAATAATATGAACACCGCCGATTTCACCGGTTATCTTTACGGACTGCTCAGACACAAAGTAAACGGTCAAATGACTGGCAAACCTATTTAAATGCGTAACAGAGAGTGTATACGTCATGTTATAACCCTCACGTTGTTTTTATAGATCTGAGTGAATTATGAATTAGCAGTTATGAAAGACCTGTCAGACTTCCAAAGAGGGCAAATTGTCGGAGCGCGGATGGCTGGTGCATCGGTGACGAAAACCGCTCAGATGTTCAATGTATCCAGAGGAACTGTCTCTATGGTCATGTCTGCATACCAAAACCATGGAAAGACAAGCACCGACAAATGCAATAGTGGACGCAAGAAGAAGCTGTGTGATCGAGACCGCCGGGTGCTAAAGCGCATTGTGACAAAGAACCATAAGACCACAGCTCCAAAAGTGACTGCAGAGCTTAACCAGCATCTTGCAAGCCCGGTATCGACCAGAACTGTACGTCGCGAGCTCCATGGAGCTGGATACCATGGGAGGGCTGCAATTGCCAAACCCTTCCTTTCGCACATCAACATTGAGCGGCGCAGAAACTGGTGTAATGACCATAAGAATTGGTCAATGGACCGGTGGAAGAATGTAGTCTACTCCGACGAATCCTCCTTTACGCTATTTCCATGTTCCGGTCGAGTTTACGTCTGGAGACAGCCTAAAGATGCTTATGACCCCGACTGCCTGACCCCAACCGTTAAGCATGGAGGCGGATCTGTGATGGTTTGGGCAGCAATATCGTGGAATACTCTTGGCCCAGCTGTAGTACTGCATGGTAGAGTTAACGCCCAGGTCTATCTGTCAATATTGGCTGACCAGGTCCATCCCATGGTCCAAACGCTGTTTCCCAGTGGCGGCGCCGTCTTCCAGGATGATAATGCACCAATGCACACCGCTGGGGTCGTTAAAAACTGGTTTGAAGAGCATGTTAGTGAAGTAGAACGCTTGGATTGGCCTCCACAATCCCCGGATCTTAACATTATCGAGCATCTGTGGTGTCAGTTGGAGCAGCAGGTCAGAAGCCGATTCCCACCGCCGGCGTCTTTGGAGGAACTGGAGCAGGGTTTGCTCGAAGAATGGCTCAGGATTCCTCTAGACACTGTCCAAAAGCTGTATGAATCAATTCCCCGACGCATTGCAGCTGTTATTGCCGCTAAAGGAGGACCAACTCCATATTAAGAATAAAAACCGCCATTTATCAAGGTGTTCATATTATTTTGTCCAACCCCTGTACCTTTATTCTGAGGTTTTCTACAACGAAAAATTAATCCCAGCTCTCTTTCTCGTTTATAATAATATAACCTAGCCTAGCCTAACCTAACACAACTGAACCTAACCGGGACATAATATAGCCTAACCTAACCTAGCCTCTATATATATATATATATATATATATATATATATATATATATCGGCCCATGACTCTTTATCGTTTATAATAATATAGCCTAACCTAGCCTAACCTAACCATGGTGGATTCTTTCTCGTTTATAATTTATTTAGTAATCCAATTTCCTTTTATTCTGAGTTTTTCTACAACGAAAAAATTAATCCCAGGGCTCTTTCTCATTTATAATAATATAACCTAACCGAGCCTAACCTAACACAAGTGAACCTAACAGGCCATAATATAACCTAACCTATAATTATTGTCCCGTTCTCTGTTTCCTTTGCGGTTATTTCGGTATATATATATATATATATATATATATATATATATATATATATATATATATGGTGCGGCTTTAATTCCACATTTATCGATAATTTAAAAATTTATAGAAAGTTCTACAGATAGGATTTTAAAATTACCAAAACTTTTAAGAATTTTCTGCGGGCTCGAGACCCGTTGCAGGCAGAGGTTGTCTCAGCACTCTTACTTTTGAAACCTGTCAGGATATCTGTTTTGTGATTACAATTTGCCAGGCGTCCTAATCGGGATTTTCCCTTATTGTATCTCTTTAATTAAACTAATTTATTTTTACTTAACTTTATTTGATTCAGCATGAACTAATCATGTTAACTTCTTCTTAAAGGACCGATGCGGAACTTGATCGTGTTATAGCTACTTTTCGTTTTGATGAAAGGGGAATAAATGATATGGATGATTTACCGCACAACCAATCCAGCACCCTGACCACAGAGGTCGAGGTATTGGCTCACATCTGGTCCAACGAATGCCACGTCACCGAGGAACTAATGTAAGTATTTTGGGGGGGTTAAGAACAAAACACATTGTATTTTCATTTAATTTATTAAATGGTAGAAAACATGTACAAAGCGGAACCAGTGTCCATTAAATAAGTCTTAATGGCGACAAATAGGCCTTTACACAATATAGATATACACCTTTACACAATACAGTGGGTGCTAACATATGGGAACCTTTTTTTATCTGTCTGCATACCGTTTTATCATTCATTTCAGTGTCGCACAAATCAAATAATTTTAAAATTTTATAAATCCCTTCCCACGTGACTAACATGTGCATGAGAAATGAAATGCAATACTTGCCGCACGTGTTACTATAATATCCTTGAAATAAGTACGGGTTCCATACAATCTCAGGTACATGTATCTGCTCGATAAATTGTACAACCACAGGATCATTCCAGGGCTGAGTGCCGAGTGAATAAAAAATAGTACACTCTCTGGCGTGTATTCGCGTCCTTCTATCAGAGCTTGTGATTCGAGGTACACGAGTACGCTAACAGGAGCGTCTATAGGGCTGGCAAATTCCAACCTGACTGAGATATTCCCACTCTGTTGTGGACTTAAGTGTGTATTTATACTAGCAGACAAGTCAGGGGAAATATCAAATGAATAAATGTTAAATTCTTCGAAAACTCTTTCTGCGTTACGCCAAACCCAAGCTCGTCACATGCACCTGCATTATGAACCAGACTACTATAAGCTCTCGCGCAGAGCGGGAACACAGCGTCTGATGAATAGTCAGTAATCATAGTCCCTCCCAAAGCGATACTATTTACGTATAGAGTCATATTTTTAAGGCCGAAATTCTCGAATTTAAAGGCTCTTTTTATATTTTCCATTCGTCGAGGCGTGGTCCTGCATTCCAATTAATATCCTTTTAGGTAGAACTCCAAGGGCCACGTTTTCTTGTTGCTTCGAGGCCAACCTGGCGGGCACCGTGAGTAGTATGGAAACAAAATGGGAGAGTGCAGAGATGTTGCAGAGATAATTATCAATGTTGCAAAGGGGTATGTTGCAAATTGGGGTGGGGTATGTTGCAAGGGGGCGGGGGTATGCAGTGAATGGGGAAGGGGGTATGCAATGAAGGGGGGAGAAGGGAGGGAGAGGGAAAGGAGCTTCGGGGGTAGAAGGGAGGATGACTTCCCCCCAAAGGGGTAGCCTTAAACTAAGAGAGAAAGAGAAAGGAGAGACGGAGGAGGTTTTTGGGGGAGAAGTTGGGATGTCCTCACTCCCTCAAAGGGAAACTAACCTAAGTCTTAGCCTAAGAAGGAAGAAGAGATCTTTATTCCGCAGAAGTTCGCATCGTTATGAGGCTCCCGAAGCCAAGCGGGTCTTATGTAGAGGAAGGTTGAGTTGCTAGATACCATTTTTATTTTAATTGTTCAGGTATACATTATTAAGGTGAGTTGCTAAATACCACAATTTATTTAAATTCACACGAGTTTCCAAAGCAAGTGAACTTTCTCCTTTAAGAGAATTAATTATTAAAACAATATTAACATTAAAAGAAATACATTTAAACCGAAATAAGTAAATCACCACTCTGTTTATAAAATAAATAAATAGAAATTAAATACACGCACTTTATCTTCTACTGCACAAAATCAGAAAAATAAAAAGAAATCAAGCCAATAACATATTCCTTTATTCATTTGTTTTCAATATATAATTATTTTAACTAACTTCACCTAAGTGTCAATTTACTTTTGTCATTCCTCTGTGTGTATATATATATATTATATATATATATATATATATATATATCAAATAACTTCACCTAAAGGTCTATTTACTTTTGTCATTCCTCTGTGTGATATATATATATATATATATATATATATATATGTGTTAACCCCTCCGTCTATGGCCCTGAGTCGGTTCGGATCGACGGGGTTTCTAGTTGGGAGGCAGCAACGGATATTTCTTCTATAACATTCTAATTCTTTTCTCTCGCTTTAGGGTCGACAGTTATTAATTCTTCTCTTGCTATAATACTCTGATACTTTCTCTGAGACTAAACTTATCGACTTTTCTTTTATAACTTATCGACTTTACTGACTAAGTTCTTCTGAAGATAGCCCAACTCGAGGGGGAAAATAAAAAGTTTCTCTTACTGTAATTTACTTCTTAAAAATTTACAGGTAGTGGTCTGAATTTTACAGGGGTAGAGGTTCGACCTCTTTCGACCATGGCTCAGGCCGGAATCTAAAAAGTTAAGGAGGCAAGAGGCCTCTGCCCCCTCCCCGCAGCGAGGCTGCTAACAAGGGAGTCTCGTAGCAGTGACCAAAGAAGAGTCCCCGTAATGAAGTGAAGTTCATTTTACAAATACATGTATCATATAAGCCTAAATGTTGGGGGAAGGCAGTTGAAGGTTAAGTTCCCCCATTTTAAACACATGATAAGATGTTTAAAAGATTCCAAATAAAAATTTTAAAAATAAAAATAAAAACTAATCGTATCTTTTTGCCGAGTCTTCATTTCTGAAGGCGATATCATTTCATAGTAGTACATAAGTACAATTTAAGTACACGACTGAGTACATTTTCGTTTGGGTTTATTACAATTATGATTGCGATTGTGGATTACTTCACATTCGCTTATGATTGTCCATTACAGTTCTATTAAAGTACATTCTTACATTATATATTAAGTCATTACATTTAATTACAGTTTCATTGAAGTACATTACAAGTTGTTATTAATTAGTTTCATTATAGTACATTACGTTATATTAAATTAAAGTATTACAGTTAATTACAATTAAACAGTTACTATAACTGTTTTGTTTTTACAGTGTTTCATATTAGTAGACAATTAAGATGTTAGAAATATAATACAAAGTACATGGGCACATACGGTATGGATTTATATACAACATAATATGTTATATTACGTTATAATATGTTATAAATTTGAATCAGAGCGAGAGGAGTTAGTTATCTTAGAAGCGTTCGATTTTGCAGTGATTAGCGAATTCGATCACTTACCTAAGCATTTATGAATATCTTGTGAGGGGTGAACGCACTTAAAATAAAAAATAAAAAAAATATGTGGACGTATTTGACATGTACGTAACACAATAGGTTGTGTGCGTAATATAAACACGCGTAAAATATGGACGGATAGGTTGATAGGCACCAGTGGACAATAGGTAAGAAACAACATGAATAATGATGTATAGAGAATGAAGTGTTTTTATTTTATAAAAGAAAAGGGATTTACCATACATTGAATACGGAAGATGTCCAAATACTAAACACGTGATTCAGTGTTCAAGGTATGGAAAACGTGAAGAGAATTAAGTTACTTTATGACGTCATAGTTATTGAATTTGTACGTATAGTACAAATCATTATTAGGAAGATTTACAAGAACGAATTAGAGACAAAGAGTGGGTATTAATGACTAAGAAGTACAACTACGGGTTCCAATCCTGTTATATGCAATGTGTATGCATAATCTAGGGTCGAGGGTGAGATGCAAGACAATCATAATTAATTATAATAACTTCTATAACAAATGAAAAATGGATACGACTAAACCATAGAAATGGTAGATCGTAGGGTTGTGACACAAACAAAAAGAGGAAGCTACAAGTAAAATTATTATCCAAACTCGCGTTAAGCGATTTTGGTTCTTATGTAAAAATGAATATTGATTATTCATTGTTCATTTTTACATTGCTCTCCCCTTTAAAATGATATTTATACAATAATATAATAGGATACAATTCATACAATAGATGACGATTGAGAAAATAACAACCTAACTATATTGAAGTTAGATGACGATTTTTTTCTTTACATTACAAGTTTCATACAGAACAAGTGAGTTCGGGTGGTTGGGTACAATGCAGAGTAATCAAATTTTTAACATGACACTTGCTTATAAATTATAAAAAATTCAAAGATTAATACTTTAATTTAGATTTTAGACAAACAATTAAGTTAGACAAAGAATGATATTGTTACTTTTTTTTTTAACAAAATTTTGTTTTTCTGTTGGGAAAATTACATACATAATGAATAGTCGGTAAAAGGGAAAGATATAAATTATTTTCCAAAGTTACCCTGATCGTACAGGCTATAACTAATTTTATTGACTATTGTAGATAAAATATCGAATTACGTAATGGATGATGTATACACCTGTGGTCTAGTGTGTATTTGTGTGTATTAGATACAAAGTGTGTATCTTATAATTTTGAGGGACAGATTAGCTGAGAGGATTGTTAAATTAACTGAATAAATGCCTGAGCAAAAAATTATATATAGTGAGCAAAAATGCTTAAGACTATATAAATAGCATAGTTAGCACTTACACTCAATAAAATAGTTTATTGTGATATCCAATGATTTTAGCATAAGGTTTGTGTGTATATATATAGTATATATAGTGTGCATACGTGTGTCTGTGTGTTTATGGGTTATTATTATTATTTTATAAAATCCTTTAAGTTCAAGGTAGTATTTAAGTATTTAATTACATCAGTTACACGTATTAAGGTAATAAAAAAGACGTCGTACTTAGAGGACCTTACAATTAATGAAAGTAAATCTAGCGGTATTAAAAATTAAATTTTGAAGATGGAATTAAATTCGACTAGTAACATTCCTAGCTTATATGAACTATATAACCATTAACATTAACCAGAAGTATCGGTAAGATAATTGAATTAAGAAAATTAAGAATACAAATTAAAAATAGAAATCAATTATGCATTTTAATGAACTAAACGTATAATATACTTACAAATAAAAAACACAACTTAACATAAATTGAGGTTATGTTCCATAGTACCAAAGAGGAATTAACCATGGTTGAACCATTTCTCTGGTTGACACGGTTCAACCGGGGTTGGGGTGTTACAATAAAATAAAAATTAAAAAAACAAAGTTTGGAGTACTACATTCGGGGGAATTGAATGACTAAGCAGGGGGTATAAGTCTGAAATTGACAATTACATCTTTTCGTGAGCATTTTGCTCATTTTTTTTTCTTTTTTTTAAAGATTGCTTGTCACACTACTTAGAAAAAAAATTAAAAGAGTTCAAACAAAATGGAGGGACGGCATGTTCCTCATATACATTACAATAATTATCAAAATCGTTACAACCTTTGTAAAAACGGTTTTGGTTACAAATAATAAAATACATAACTATATATTTATATACGCAACAATGCATTAAAAGAAAAGACAAATCGGTGAATTTCCTTCTTACAAAAAAAATGGTTAAACTAAAGACGCAAACCGGTCAATTCAGGTTGAATTTAATTCTCTTTTACAACAAAAAAAAGGTTGAATTGAATTCTTAAATTACATTTTCTTAAATTAAATTCTCTTAAACTACAAAGAAAAAGTTGAATTCAATTGACTGCATTGAAATGACTTGGGACTTAAAAACTGACTTCGAATAAAACTGACTTCGAATAAAACTGACTTCGAATAAAACTGATTTCGAATAAAACTGACTTCGAATAAAACTGACTTCGAATAAAACTGATTTCGAATAAAACTGACTTCGAATACTTCTGAAATCTCTGGGGCGGTTGTCCCTCTTGGATGCAACCTTCTGACGAACTCTTATCAAGTATTTCTATAAATCTCTGGGGCGGTTGTCCCTCTGGATGCAACCTTCTGACTTGAACTAACTGAAATGGACTACACTGAACTGCTATCAATGGAGTCTACTTTCTCTGGGTTTGGTTGTCCCTCTTGGATGCAACCAATTAACTGGAACTAACTGAAAATGGAAAATGACTGCACTTGATCTCATCAAGTAGAGACTATTAACTTCTGGGGTTTGGTTGTCCCTCTTGGATGCAACCAACTGAAACTGAAAACTGATTTGCAACTTATTTGCAACTGATTTGCAACTAAAACTGACTCGAAATTACTTCAAGTATCTTTATAAATCTCTGGGGCTTGGTTGTCCCTCTTGGATGCAAGAAACAAACTGAAAACTGATTTGCAACAAAAACTGACTTGGAACTTTTTTGCAACTGATTTGCAGCTAAAACTGACTCGAAATTACTTCAAGTATCTTTATAAATCTCTGGGGTTTGGTTGTCCTTCTTGGATGCAACAAACTGAAACTGAAAACTGATTTGCAACTTATTTGCAACTAAAACTGACTTGGAACTTATTTGCAACTGATTTGCAACTAAAACTGACTTGAAACTACTTCGAGTATCTCTCTAAATCTATAAACTCTCTATAAACTCTCTATAAACTCTCTCTAAACTCTCTCTTTCTTAATTTGCAAGTCAATTCAATTCAATAATTTGAAAAAAATTGTAAACAAAAATAAAAAATGTAAACATCATTTCACTCGAATGTACGCGAAGGTACGGTACTATTATGTTTGGTACATAAAATAAAATTATTCTATACTGACTATAATAGTGAAAATAACTGAAATTAACTCTCTGAAATTAACTTCTGTTACATTTAACTTCTGTTACATTTAACTTCTGTTACATTTAACTTCTGTTACATTTAACTTCTGTGACTTTTAACTTCTGTGACTTTTAACTTCTGTGACTTTTAACTTCTGTGACTTTTAACTTCTATGAAAATTACTGTTTCACTAAAAAAAATGTATCACTGGTGTCTGAAATGTTCAGTGTTTTTTTGTTAATTCTGGCTTGATACTCATTATTAACTGTTAATAATACTGACTTTTCAAATGTCTACAAATTTCTTAAAAAAAACCAACTCTGTACTTAACAAAATTTCTACGGCGAAATCCTTAGAGACGTGTCCTGAAGACGTATCTTGCTGGCTACTTCTTCTTGGATGAAAACTAGGCGTGGAGAACTTGGAGTCATGACACACCGGTTCAAGGGTAGATGTTACGAACTAGAAGTCGTGACACGCCGGTCAAACGTGGTTCGCCACTTGTTAAACTCTTGGCTACAGACTCGCCAGACTGTTATGCCAATATCTTCTATGTGCTTGGGTCGTCAGTTTCTTATCCTGGCAGGGTCGCCAGTTTGTTAACCCCTCCGTCTATGGCCCTGAGTCGGTTCGGATCGACGGGGGTTCTAGTTGGGAGGCAGCAACGGATATTTCTTCTATAACATTCTAATTCTTTTCTCTCGCTTTAGGGTCGACAGTTATTAATTCTTCTCTTGCTATAATACTCTGATACTTTCTCTGAGACTAAAATTATCGACTTTTCTTTTATAACTTATCGACTTTACTGACTAAGTTCTTCTGAAGTTAGCCCAACTCGAGGGGGAAAATAAAAAGTTTCTCATACTGTAATTTACTTCTTAAAAATTTACAGGTAGTGGTCTGAATTTTACAGGGGTAGTGGTTCGACCTCTTTCGACCATGGCTCAGGCCGGAATCTAAAAAGTTAAGGAGGCAAGAGGCCTCTGCCCCCTCCCCGCAGCGAGGCTGCTGACAAGGGAGTCTCGTAGCAGTGACCAAAGAAGAGTCCCCGTAATGAAGTGAAGTTCATTTTACAAATACATGTATCATATAAGCCTAAATGTTGGGGGAAGGCAGTTGAAGGTTAAGTTCCCCCTTTTTAAACACATGATCAGATGTTTAAAAGATTCCAAATAAAAATTAAAAAAATAAAAATAAAAATTAATCGTTCTTTTTGCCGAGTCTTCATTTCTGAAGGCGATATCATTTCATAGTAGTACATAAGTACAATTTAAGTACACGACTGAGTACATTTTCGTTTGGGTTTATTACAATTAGGATTGCGATTATGGATTACTTCACATTCGCTTATGATTGTCCATTACAGTTCTATTAAAGTACATTCTTGCATTATATATTAAGTCATTACATTTAATTACAGTTTCATTGAAGTACATTACAAGTTGTTATTAATTACAGTTTCATTATAGAACATTACGTTATATTAAATTAAAGTATTACAGTTAATTACAATTAAACAGTTACTATAACTTTGTTTTGTTTTTACAGTGTTTCATATTAATATACAATTAAGATGTTAGAAATATAATACAAAGTACATGGGCACATACGGTATGGATTTATATACAACATAATATGTTATATTACGTTATAATATGTTATAAATTTGAATCAGAGCGAGAGGAGATATTTATCTTAGAAGCGTTCGATTTTGCAGTGATTAGCGAATTCGATCACTTACCTAAGCATTTATGAATATCTTGTGAGGGATGAACGCACTAAAAAGAAAAAATAAAAAAAATACGTGGACGTATTTGACATGTACGTAACACAATAGGTTGTGTGCGTAATATAAACACGCGTAAAATATGGACGGATAGGTTGATAGGCATCAGTGGACAATAGGTAAGAAACAACATAAATAATGATGTATAGAGAATGAAGTGTTTTTTTTTTATAAAAGAAAAGGGATTTACCATACATTCAATACAGAAGATGTCCAAATACTAAACACGTGATTCAGTGTTCAAGGTATGGAAAACGTGAAGAGAATTAAGTTACTTTATGACGTCATAGTTATTGAATTTGTACGTATAGTACAAATCATTATTAGGAAGATTTACAAGAACGAATTAGAGACAAAGAGTGGGTATTAATGACTAAGAAGTACAACTACGGGTTCCAATCCTGTTATATGCAATGTGTATGCATAATCTAGGGTCGAGGGTGAGATGCAAGACAATCATAATTAATTATAATAACTTCTATAACAAATGAAAAATGGATACGACTAAACCATAGAAATGGTAGATCGTAGGGATGTGGCACAAACAAAAAGAGGAAGCTATAAGTAAAATTATTATCCAAACTCGCGTTAAGCGATTTTGGTTCTTATGTAAAAATGAATATTGATTATTCATTGTTCATTTTTACATATATATATATATATATATATATACAGTATATATATATACACACATTCACAATGTCTTTACAATTTCGTAAATTTTTTTTCGTTCATTTTATTAATTCTTTCGATTTGAAAAATCTATATATAGACACACACACACACACACACACATTTATATTAAATTTCCATATGAAAAGAGGTTTAAGAATATGTCAAAGATATACTGAAATGTATATTAAATTTGGCAATAACGTTTATTCTCATACAATAACTTTTATTTCCACGTTATGTTAGACGAGGAGGAAGAGGAGGCAGGTACTCAAAAGATTCACCCATATTAGCCTGAGGCTTTTTTGAAGGTCGCAAAGGTTGAGAGCGATCCGGCGAGAATGAAATGTGGGCCAAACTTTCGCCAAAATACTCGCTTCATACGAAAGCTTATCCTTGTATATAAATAATTTTATTAACTTCGTTATTTTCCTTTACGTTTACTTTGCATGGAATCATGATCATAATTATTGAATGAATAAAAAAATGGAAAGAAATGAATAAAATTACCTTTCCTAATGAATGTAAACCTAAATTTAAAATTCTATATATATATATATATATACAGAGAGAGAGAGAGAGAGCGAAAGTGAGGACCACGCATGCACACACACACACACACAATATATATATTATATATATACATATAGGGTGGTGCAAATTACAATAGTAATAATGATAGCTAACTCAGTTTTCCTTTTCCCCGAATTGTTCATTCTGACGAGGGTCAAACCTTTCACTCCGCCTTAGAACTAGTTTAACGTGGAAACCGAATACATTAATCCGGGGGGGGGGGGAAATGTCATCGCCCCGATCTCTCAACAGCACCCGCCGGCTAATCCACTAGGATACCTAGGATACCCAATTATCAACCAACCCAAGCAGACATTCAATAACTAAATACAAATTAATCACACATCTACGCGGAATTGGCAGGTCAAACCGAATACATTAATTAATCAAAGTTGAGACTCAATTAGTATGGCCGCAAAATAATAAAATATTGTAGTGATGGTTGATCAATATTGCATAAAGGGGTAGGTTGGGGAAAACCAAGTATGGATGCAAATATTGTTGTGGTAGTGACAGCAAGGGGTAATACGAGCACTAAATCTACGGAGAGAATATAGGAATCTTGGGAAAGCTGAGTTTAGTATGGGTGCAGAACATAGTAATGCACAAAAATCTTCTAGATTTGATATTTGTGTCATAGGATATTACTGTGCTGTTAATGCCAGGATTATGAAGAGTATCGGTGCTAATTTTGTTTCCTGTAGTACTGAGCTGAGCCACTCTGATGAATATATTCCTATAACGACATGCATCCGAAAAATTGAAACTCAATTAGTATGGCCGCAAAATAATAAAATATTGTAGTGATGGTTGATCAATATTGCATAAAGGGGTGGGTTGGGGAAAAAAAGTATGGATGCAATTATTGTCGTGGTAGAGACTGCAAGGGGTAATACGAGCATTAAATCTACGGAGAGAATATAAAGACATGGTTAGTCGTCCAAAGCCTGGACCCGTTATATCGGTGTTACGATTGGTACACAAACTTATCATAGCCCCGCCCAGTTACAGTAACAACCAATCATTACGAGCTGCTCTTAATCTTTTGGGGCGGAGCTTGGTGATCGTGCATATAAAAAGAAATATTTCCAGCAGGAAGTAACAGTAGTTATTTTCACCAGTGAGTAAACATTCCCTCTGCCAGTGAGTAAGCATTCCCTCCACCATGAATAAAGAAATTTATAGCTTTCCGGACTTATACCAAGATGGTGACATTGTAGCATTGTCTACAATTAATCTTTTTAACGCGATTGACCGGGATGGATTATTTCCAACGCAAACCGTTGAGGATATTTTCAATGACGCTCCTGACGATCCGACGCAAGGGACAGCCGTAGAAATTAGAAATGTAAGTGCCTATAACATTTTTTTTTAAATTTAAAAAATTTGCATGTTTTTTTTATAAATGTTATTCGGAATTACCTCTTGAATGAACTGCTCTGAGCGATTCAAAGATATCTTCATATTGTAATACTCTTACTATATGTATACTCTGTGTATGTTTTTATTAAAAAAGATTCAGTATAAACATTATGCTTTCTCCATTAAGGTCCGATGAGGATTTGTCACGTGTTATACAATCTTTTGAAGAACCTCGTGTCATGGACATGAATACGGACGATTTACCGAGCAGTCAACCCAATGAATGTCACATCATTAACGAAATAATGTGTTTTTTTTTGTATGATTTTTTTTGGGGAAAGAAGACAATGTATAAAGTTGTAACATATATTCTGCTCGATTTTTCAGTTCATTTAGAACAAAAATTAAATGATTTATAACGACAAATTTGCTCGAATTTTTAGTTTATTCACAACAAAAGTTAAATGACGTAATGACAAATTAATCATCAATATAATTCCCTTCTTTTTCTATAAACTCCTCCCACCTGTAGAAAAGTTTTTTTATGCCACGTTCGAAGAAATCCCTTGGTTTCGAGTTAAAAAAAGCGATCACTTCGTTTTCGATAGTTTCTCTGGATTGCAACTTTTGTCCATCTAGGTGGTGTTGCAGACTTCTGAATAAATGGTAGTCTGAAGGTGCGATGTCCGGAGAATAAGGTGGATGAGGCATTTTTCCCAACTAAATGCCTCCAATTGGGCAGTGGTGATTCGAGTAGTGTGAGGGCGCGTGTTATCCTAGTGGAATAGAACACCTCTGTGATTAATTAATGCAGGGCGTTTTTCTTGTAATGCCATCTTCAATCGTTGGAGTTGTTGGCAATAGACTTCAGCTGTGATTGTTTGGTTATCTGGCAGAAGCTCAAAATGAATAATTCCTTGCATATCCCACCAAACGCATAGCAAAATTTTCTTTGGATGGGATCCATTCCTTGGCTGAGGTTCAGGCTTTGTTTCACGGCTGAGCCACTGATGTCGACGCTTAATATTGTTATAGAGGACCCATTTTTCATCCCCAGTGACGATCCGTTTAAAAAACGGTGCCTGCAGTTGCCGAGAATGCAGTGATGTGCAAATATCGATTCGATGTTGAAAATTCGCTTGTGACAAATCATGAGGAATCCATTTTCCAACCTTCACTTCTTTTCCTAACAGCTTCAAATGACGATGAATAGTCATATGGCTAACGCAAAGTTGAGGACCAAGTTCTCTTACAGTTACCGTTGGGTTTTCCTCCACTTTTGCTTTCAGCAACTTTTCATCCAACTCATTTGGTCGTCCTGTTCGGTGATAATCTTTCAGACTGAACTCTCCATTTCTGAACTTCTCAAACCATCTCCTACACATTAGGGTGGCCCACTTTTCAATTTTTTTTGAAAAGTACAGGTGATCGTGGTTTTTCCCATTATGTGGCACTATACTAGCACATTGGTACCATTTTTAGAAAAATTGATCAATATTTAGGGGTCTCGCATCGACCTTGAAATTACTAGTTTTTTTTTTAAATGCGTACGTTTTAACTTTTACTGAATCAAGATAAATCATTAAGTTTGGATGTTTTCTGAATCCTCTTAATGAGAGAAGTCGTTTGGTGTGCCTGCCAATGTCATACGACTAACGGTTTAAAGGTTGTGCCTGTATACAGGTAATACCAATGTGCTACTGTAGTATAGTGCCAAATAATGGGAAAAACCACGATCACCTATACTTTTCAAAAAAATGAGTCACCATACCCGGCGGAATGTGTAATGTATATAGGTAATTAGAAAATGCACTATGCCTGTGCCAGGTACCTAACCTATGTCTTTTTTTGCAGATCATAACATTTTGAAATTCTGTCTGAGTTCCTCATCCTTTGTCATGGACAAATCGATGGCAACCATAACTGGAAGAACTCTTGAAGCTACAAATAGTCATCAAAAGGAAAGGCGAAAATAACATCGCTACCTTCTCTAAGATCGGCCTCGGAAATTTTTTTTAGTTGGCCAACCGTCGTCCTCCATCAGTGGTAGCAAATTGCCAACAACACGACAGGTTTTGCAATACTTCTTCAGTGTTATCCAGTACACTGCTAACAGGAAAGACACATTCAAAGAAACCGTAAACAACGTCTTAAAGTTTTGGAACATGGCCCGCATTAAAACAATCACGAAGCTCAACTGCGAACGGAAGCTAGAGGCATTGTGGAAAGAGTGGCACTTACTCCAAAAGAGCAGAAAACGAGAAACTGACGCTGGAGGAAAACGGCAGAAGTTTTCGGACAGTGTGGACAAGCTGTGGGATATCGGAGCATCTGACGCTGTCGAAGATATAAAGAAGAATCGACTGCTGTCCGACAAGGACAAGAAAGAAGACATTGACTTCTACCTCGATCAACGTGGTCCTCTGGTGGCAACGATGAGCGGGAACGATAAAGTTTTCGCTGTAAAAAGAAAGCTACAGGAAGGAAGAAAACGTCCTCGCCAGAAGCCGCAAACCTCAAAGTGTGCATACGAAACCGGAGATGAGGTCACGGAGAATGATGATACTGGCATGTCAGGAGAGTCGGAGACAGAACTAGCGTTCTCCCTGCCGAAAGAGCCAAGTGTGTCTGTCAATCTTCCTCGCCGCATCCTCAATGCACCTGCTGTCATGGAAGTGGCTGATCGTTTCCGCATGTCCAATAATCAGGTGCGTATTGTGTGTACTATACATGATGGTGCTCCTTGTCACTATGCCAAAATTGTTCAGGATTATCTAAATGGACGTTTTCCAAATCGCTGGATCGGACGCGGAAGCAACAGACCTTGTGCCGCGAGATGACCAGATTTAACCCCTTTAGATTTCTTTGCATGGGGCTTTATCGAGTCGCACGTCTATCAGACGAAGATTACGAGTCTTGAAAACTTACGTACACGTATACGAACTGCTGCAGATAACATAACCCCGCAAATGCTCCAGAATGTGTTTAGAAATGCTGCGGAACGATTTGAGCTGTGCAGGGATACTGATGGGCGTCACGTCGAATCCTACTCTTAATTATTTAATAAATGTTACCACTTTATCATTTTATGATTGAATTCCATATAATTTCCAAGTGCTTCACAAAAATAGATCCTGACTTTATATACACCCCGTATATATCGAGATATTGGTTATTAGATTAGTTGCGACATGCACATAATGGGGTCTGTCATATGTAATACTGAAACTCCTTCCTCTATTGTTGGGAATGTGAGCTATGCGCAGCAGGCGTGCCAGGGTATCCCCAACAAACAGGTGCTCCACTATATTGCTGCAAATATAGCACATGTCTGGGGGCTGAGAGCTTTCATCCAATTTCTCCACCTTCAACTGATCTATTACGCTGGGCAAGTCATGTTGTGCCTCGTAAAAGGTATCTCTTTGGAGAGCTGCGCTATATCGGCCTTCAGCCACAATTGTGAACAGCTCTTTATCTTTAATATTTCTACAAATACAAAACGTTGATTTTATCTTCAATGTGCATGCAGGCGTGTCTTTGTTTACGACTTCAAAAAGTAAATCGTTTGTCAGGTACGACGTTTCAAGACTCTTGTTTAACCCCGTCACATTGTCCATGGCTCTGTCATAATGACCAATTCCTAGCGATATATTTGTGCTATAGTACTGCACCTCAGCGAACAGGACGGATCGCATAGTATTGTCTAATGTTATGTCTAATTTTTCGCACTCATCGATTCTTCTAAGGATCAGAAATATGATTTGCTCATTTTCAAGAGTTAAAAATTTCGTGACTAACTGGAGTTCACATAAACCCACCTCATACGAATCACGCTCCAATTCAGTGGGTCCGTGGAGTCCTGTCACAAAGTTGGCCAGGGTGTTGTTAGGATGTACAGAGAGAGAAAAAGAGGACGGGAGTGTGACATAGAAGAGGTTAGGCGCCATGTTGCATACTATTTAAGCTTCATTATTGCAGCAGCTTTTAGATAGGTGTTGAAGCTTTCTGGGTAACCCAGCCATTTCACCAGGTACATTTTTCTCTTTCCTGAACCTTTGCTGCCTAAAATCTTTTCAATTTTAAACACTTTTTCCTAAATTAAATGTCACTTTCTGCAACTCCTCGCGGTAAAAACCTCCATCGATCTCTTCACCATTCAAATCTTCAACGTATTGCATCATTATCTCACCTTTAGGTCTCATAGCACTAACTTTAAAAATCTCACGTGTCCAACCTTGCTCAAATCCCTTCGCGAATTTATTTCCCGAACGTGATAGCTTTACATAATCATTGATTTTGAAATGTTTAGAGTATGGTGGCGGTGCTCCATCTCTTCTCACCTCTGGACGCGTAACTCTTTCTAAAACTTCGTTAGGTGTCGTGACAATCGTACGGTGGTGTGAACGGTTGTATGACGACGCCAGTGACCCGAGAACGTTTATATATGCGTATGTGTTTTTATGTGTAAAATAGCGATGCATGCGCTCCTTTATGGTAGGTTGAACTCTTTCAGCTATTGAACTGCTAGTGTAGTATTGAACTGCTAGTGTAGTAACTGATATTATACTCTGTCAGCATGTTCTGAAAAGCGCTACCTATAAATTCTTTCCCCATATCCATAAAAAATAGCCAGGAACCCTATCTTCTTTTAAGATCAACGTTTTGGTCGCTTTAGCAACTGTTTCAGGCGATTTATTTTTCAGTGGAATTAGCCACAGATATCTATAGCAGGGGTGGGGAACCTGCGGCCTTTTGGGGTACTAGTTGCGGCCTTCTGCCTACTTGACATTCAGAATTCATACCGTACGATAATGGACAGCAACTGATACCCTTTTAGGGCTTTAGGCTATTTCATTAGATCATGGTTTCAGTTTCACTGCTTCTTACACATACAAGCCTTCTTTATGGCTTGAACAATAGGAAATATGGCAACGCTGACAGTTGAAACTGGCAGCGTTGCCTTACGGCTTACGCCCTTACCTATCAACGATCAACTCGACTGGATGACAGTTACTGACGATTCTCCGATAGTGACACGCACGCTTGTTTCCTTTAAAACTGTAAATCTTTGATCAATTCGTGTACCATTTTTATTTAAAAATCTTCTGGTACCCTAATCATGTCAAAAACTGTGAAAAGAAAATTAAAGGAAGAGAACAGAGTATTCCATGAAGAATGGGAATTGCAGTATTTCATAGTTGCTGAGAAAGATAAAATGATGTGTTTGCTCTACAACGCCATAATTGCAACAGTGAAGCAACACAATGCATATCAGCATTATGCAACTCATAAGAACCACAAGTATGCTATATTGGAAGGAGAACCCCGAAAGTCTGCACTTACGAAGATGAAACTTCAAAAGCAGCAACAACAGCAAGTATTTAAAACGATGTCAGGCCTAGGGACTGAAATCGCTGAAGCAACTTATAAAGTAGCATATATACTTGGAAAAAGAGGTAAGCCATATAGCGATGTGGAAATCATAAAAGAATGCATTGTTGAAGTTGTAGCCTCTTTAGATTCAGACAAGGTTAACAAATACAAACAACTACCTCTTTCAAGAAGGACCATAACTGATCGGCAACATGAATTAGCCCTCAATATGACTGAACAGCTTCATACAATATGCCAAAGCGAAAATACTTATTATTCGATTGCCTTGGATGAGTTCACTGATATTATTGACTCAGCGCAAGTGTCATTTTTTATTCGTGTTATAACTGCAGATTTTCAATACTACGAGGAGTTACTGGCTTTGGGTACCCTTACGAAGAAGACACGTGGAATTGACGTCTTTTCTCTCTTCAAAGAAAAATGCCGTGAAGCGAAACTGAATTTATGTAATTTATTAAGTATATGCACAGATAGTGCACCTTCCATGAGAGGAAAATGTGCAGGATTTGTTGCGCTACTACAAAAACAACTGCCAAATCCAGATAGCTTGATTTCCTTTCACTGTATTTTGCATCAACAGAATCTCTGTGCCAAATCTACTGTTTTAAGTGACACATTAAGTAAAGTTATACGTATCGTGAAATACATTAGAGCAAATGCATCACGACATCGCCAGTTTCGCAATATGTTTATGCTTAATGATGAAACATTCAGTGTGGATCTTCCGTATCATTCTAAAGTGCGCTGGTTGTCACAAGGGCAATTCTTTGAAAAACTTTTGTCTTTGCGAAAACAAATCACAAGATTTTTTGAGGAACTCAATGAACCATGTAAATTGTCAAAAAAGGATTTCTGCAGAAATGCTACATTTTTTTGTGACGTAATGTCAAGGCAAAATGACCTGAATATTTCTTTGCAAGGTAAAACTAAATCCATATATGAAATGTGGCAAAAAATCCAGGCTTTTCGAAGGAAGCTGCGCTTTTTCAAAACTATCCTTACCCGATCGAAACTTTCAGCTGAACACTTCCCTGAACTGGGAAAGGTAATTGATGTTGATGAAGAAGATACAAGCAAATCATTAAGGGAATGCGATGTGAAAGAATACACAGCTGTCCTAGACTCCCTGATTGAAGAATACAATGAAAGATTTGAAGATTTTGAGAAACATGACTTCACACTGAAACTAGCTTTCCAACCACACCTGGTTGATATCTCCAAAGCACCTGAAGATTTACAGATGGAGTTGATTGAGCTATTAGAAGATAATATCCTTAAGTCTCTATTTGATACTAAGAAGGATCCTGTTGAAATATGGAAAAATGCCGTTGAATACCCACGTCTGCGCCAACATGCTCGTCGAATGTTGTCTTGTTTCGGCACAACCTACTGTTGTGAATCAACGTTTTTGTATGTGACTCAAATCAAAACGCGCTTGAGATCTCAGATGACGAATATGCACCTGTAGGACCAACTAAAACTACGGTTAACGATGTTGGAACCAAATGTACGACTCCTGTCCCGCAATAAGCAGTCACAAAAAAGTCATTAAATGGTTTATCACTTTTTCACTTAATATTAACATCATTTCACTTAATATCATTTTTCACTTAATATTAGTTCTATTGTCAATTATTCCCCCCCCCCCCCAAAAAAAATAAATGCACTTGCTGATTTTTTTATTTATTATAAAAAAACCCAGGTATTATCAAGTTTGATTTAAAATTAGTAAATATGTAGATTGTAGACTAAAATATGACATTTTGTTGTACTGTATATGTTAAATACTCAGCATGCGGCCTAATAGGGTCTTGGTTAAATGAAATGCGGCCTTCCAATGAAAAAAGGTTCCCCACCCCTGATCTAGAGAATACATCTATTATGGAGAGGATGTAGCGGTATCCGTCATTATACACTGAATATCTTTGCATGTCTGTTAAATCCGCTTGCCAAATAGAGTCAATCGAATCCGCTGTTGTCTTGGCCGTTTTAAACGTTTTTCTCACCGGTTATGAAGTGTATAAGCATCCTGCTCCCGCAAAAACTCTCAACATCTTTTTTCCCTACTCCGTAAACACCTCTGCACAGTCTATTAACGCCGCCATAGGAGGCG
Organism: Bathynomus jamesi; assembly: GCA_023014485.1. Classification (NCBI taxonomy): domain Eukaryota; kingdom Metazoa; phylum Arthropoda; class Malacostraca; order Isopoda; family Cirolanidae; genus Bathynomus; species Bathynomus jamesi. Next base: position 255,450 of record JAJOZX010001280.1, on the reverse strand, counting down.
GGGTTAGAAATGTCATAATAGCGTTTACTTAATATGTTAGCCATTTGCCTATTTTAGAGACACGTGGATAAGGCTGGCCATTTGTTCTCTTCTTTCTCCTCTTCAGAGACGCTGCTACTGGTGCCGATGGCGTACTCAGTGGTGACACATGCGACACTTGATCTAGGTCTTTTAACCTATTCTGATACCTATCAATGTTTTGGGGACATTTATTTGTTGTGGTCTTGCTTTAATATGCTTTCATCCTGTTGGTGAGGGCCTGCCGCACTTTCTCACCAGATCATGAACAATGTCAACGATGTTGGATCCTTGTACCCTTGTTCCTTCAACAATGACCTCGCCTGTATCGGCCCACTGTATGATGGGGTCCTCACTCAATAGATTCTAAAGACTTAAGCCTTTATTCCTCAATGTATGTGGGAGGCGGCTTTTTATTAATTCACGATATTCCTTCAGCCTATTTGTCATTCTGGAATATACACCGTTTCAGGTTCGTTTGGGAATATATTCGTTCTTAGAAGCACCCTAAACGTGTTTCGCGGGTGAAGGTCACAAAGCAAATATCCATAACGCTGACTTGTACCTTCTTTATAAACCTCCAAAAACTCCCTACGCTGATTCGAGAACATTTTATTGGCTAATACCACAGTTTGTGACAGCTCTACCTTGTGCGAATAAGACTAGATATTGTGTATTTAGTGACACATCGCTCATGTATCTATTTTTGAAAAATAGAGTCTGGTTGATGAAGAATACGCTTATGTTAAGATGGTGGGAGAACACTGCAAATGTCTCGGCAAACGTTTTATCCATTTCCAACATGAGATCGCCAATTACAATAACTATGATCATTACCTTTTAACGAATTAACGTCATATACACCTTTGTGGAACAAAATTTCATCTTGGTACTCGTTGAACACTGACTGATATGTTGAATAGCACCATATTACTTTATGCACAAATTTTGAGAACATCTCCCCCTTATCTTTAATGATTTTAAGCATAAATACAGTTTTTCCACATCCTGTAGGGCCAGATATAATACATGTGGAGGGGCTTGTGAACCTGAATTTTTCTACAGATTCCATCTCTAACACGTCACACCCCTAAGTGGATCATTTACAAAATATTACAAATTTTGAGTGCTGCTCCTTATATTTTGTTTTTCTTCTTCCACAGAACTGTGAATGACGACAATGTACAACCCCCCCCCCCATCATCGATATCACAGATGAACCCGATGGCTGTGTAGGTACAGAATCCTTTCCCACTGACGAACCCTCACCAGCGACACCTGTAGCATGCGACAGTTCAAAGCGGAAGCATGATGAAGAGCCCTCCACGTCAGATATAAAGCGTGCCAGGATTGCGCCGGTTGATAGACCCCCCAGTAATAGAGCCCCAACCCTCTACGTCTTGCGACACAACCCCCACAATAGTACCTTCCTCAAATATGCCCATTATTCCTGTTCAGTTCCGGGTACTTCCTCCACAGCAGCTTCTCATACTGTTGAGGATGGTATAACATTCGAGTTGGTGCGCACTACCTACTACCCCAACCCCTGCCCTGACTAGAAATCGGTACTTGGTCAGGGTTGACCCTGGATCCCTGTATACCAACGGACTGCAACGAGTTGTGGAGTTTGCCCTTCAGAACCGCGACGAACGTGAAGTCCGGACGAGGTTGTCCTTTAGGTTCGGATCAGATGACGGGGATGTACATGATTTTTGGGTAGTAATACCGTTCAGACGTTTGGCGACTGTAGACATAGAATATATTTTGAGTCGTATAATGCAGGCCTCTCAAAGTAGTACAGCCTTCAATATGGATAACTTCATGGTAGATATTGACAGAGTATTCCGGGTTGCGAGTCATAGTGCCACACCTTATACTATTAATTTCAATCCTTCGGTTAAATGCAAAGAAAACTTCACTTTTTTCTACGTTAAGGTCAAAATATGAAAATAAAAACCCACTCTAATAGACAGAGTTTATTTCCACAACAGTTTCGATGCCCACTGGCATCCTTCTCGGGTGGATACAGAAAAAAGAATGAACCAAAACAAGAGGTAAAATAGTCCAGGGACCGTTAAGAAATTCACACCTAGGTTATATCCCGTTCTCCCGACACCGGGAGTGCATTTTCATTAAAGGGACCTGCTTATAAGTACATTCGCACAAATTTAAAACTATCTTCTTGTTCTATACATACAGATTCTATTATTTTTTTACATAATCATTACATTTATTATTAAATTTGTTACATTTAATATTGCATTATTATTTATTACAGAAATTATAAATTTATTATTACATTGGTTATTACATTGTTGTTTGTTATACAGAACTTATAAACCGAAAAACAAATGAAAAAGGCAAGAAGGAAACAATCTAGAGACCATTGAGAAATTCGCACCTAGGTTAGATCCCGTTCTCCCGACACCGGATGGGCATTTTATTACAGGGTCCCGCTTAGAAGTACACTCGCCCAAATTAAAACTATCTTCTTGTTCTATACATACAGATTCTAATATTTTGACATAATTACTGCATTTATTATTGCATTTACATTTTTTTTTTAACATTTATTATTACCTTTTTACTAGTTATTAAATTTATAATATTACCTTTATTATTACATCTGTTGCATTTATATTTATTTCCACATTTATTACTTCCATTATTGCATTTACATTTACGTTTATTATTCCATTTACATTTTACCAAAAAAAAAAATAAATCGAATGAACTAAAAGCGAGTAAGGAAACAATCCAGAGACCTTTAAGAAATTCACACTTAGGTTAGAACCCGTTCCCCCGAGTTTAATATGGGTCCTGAAGAACTGAGAAGGGCCGAGCAGGAAATGAATGCACGTATAGTCGTATTTGGAATGGATAATGTTTTTAAAAGCAGCGTGGGAGATCGTACAAGACCTCTACTTATTTTAAGATTGTCAGGAACATCGCATCTCCCCATCCGTAACATAAGGGCTCTCTATGCCGGTTATGATAAAAGTCGAAAATATGGAAGGCATCATGAGTTGTGTAAGGGATGTCTCGAGTTTGCTGATGATATGGTGAAACATTGTAAGGATTGCTACATGGTATGTGAGCAGTGTAAAAGCCCCAAATATGAAAGTCGTGTAGTTGAAACCGAGAAGAGGGAATGTAATGTGTGTAGACGTACATTTTTCAATAGTAAATGCTTTGAACTCCATAAATGAATTGGAACTTGCAGGAAAATGAGGATTTGTAAGTGCGGTATGTTTCACATGATGGCTAACTGGGGGAATTTCAAACATAAATACGATGAAATTCACTGTTCTATAGGTCATGAAAAATATAATGCGGATGGAATGAAGCATGTATGTTATATGAAAGATGCTAAGCCTAAAAATAGCCTTGTATAACTGTGTACTACGATATAGAAACTTACACGAGCGCTGAAACCAAAGAGGTTATTCCACATTTACTTGTAAGTCAGACTATCTGTGATGAGTGCATGGAGATCGAGTGTGGCGAGTGCCACAAATGTGGAAAATGGACAAACGTTTTAAAAACGACTGCACACAGCAGCCTTGTGTATCCTATATTGTCAAATTAGCAGGCAAGTTAAAAAAAAGACTATATTCTTGCCCATAACGGGGCGAAATTTAACACACCGTTCCTTTATAAGGAGTTCTTTGAACACGAGTCGTTTGCGATATTTACAGGTGATCTCTTGAAAAGAGGCAACAAACTAATACAGATGTAGATAAGAGGTAATGTACAGTTTAAAGACACCCTGCTGTTCACACCTTGTAAATTAGTAAAGCTACCCAAGGTCATGGGCGTAACCGCTGAAGTTTCAAAAGGGTATTTTCCTTACACATTCCTCACTAACGAAACTTTGAATTACGTAGGACTACCTCCACCCAAACATTACTTTAACTACACCAACATGAGTGATATTTTGCGTGAAGATTTTGACCTCTACTTCAACAGTTTTAATGAAGTTAGACCACACAATATAGCTGATGAATTTGAACGTTATTGCGTGAATGATGTGCGTGTGCTTAGATGTTTCCAGGCCTTTAGAAGGATGTACATAGCCCGTTTTAAATGCCATCCGCTGCAAGTCGCGACCACGATCGCCTCATTATGTTTTACAGTGTTCAAGAATAACTTCATGCCTAAAGACACCTTAGCAATCATTCACAGAAACAACCCCCGCAGTTATGGGCAAAAGGCTATTTACTGACTTATACACCAACAGCAACAGACCGGGGTATACATAAAACATGCCCGCAACACGGGTGAATTACCCGTTAAGGTCAATGGTCGTGTTTTTTGGGTTGATGGCCTAAGTGAAGATCCAGCCACTGGTGAGAAGACTGTGTATTCCTTTAACGGCTGCTGGTGGCATGGATGCCCGTGCGCTGAGTGTGCCGTCACAGGAGACCTCCCTGGAAGATCCCCCGCCGACAGCCTCGCATGGTCCCTTAACCGCGACGAACTTATAGGCTCCCAGTTCACTCACAAGATCGTGTGGGAGCATGAGTATGATGTATGGATGGAAACAGATGACCAGTACCGTGAAGAAATAAGGGCCTTCAAACGTTCAATGGTGCTGGACCCCCTCAAATGCGATGACAGCTTGTTTGGAGGGTGTACAAACCCATTGAAGCTATACTTTCCGGCTACGGAGGGCGTGAAACTCCATTACTACGACTTCTGCTCTTTATACCCCTAAGTGATGAAGAACAATCCGTACTCTGTAGGTGCCCCTGAAAAACTGGTGGGTCCCACCACACCAACCATCGAGGAATTTTCAGCTAACTTGAATGAGCGCTACTTTGGACTCTCTTACGTAGACGTGCTCCCCCCTCGCGATTTATGGATGCCGATCTTACCCGTCGTTGTAGATCACAAGCTCATGTTTCCCTTGTGCATGAAGTGCGCAGAAGAGAACAACGGTGATTGTAACAATACAACCAACCAGCGTAATATCAGAGGTGTATATACAAGCCCTGAGCTGGACCTAGCCGTTCTCCATGGGTACAGAATATTGAAGATACATGAGGTGTGGAGGTTTCAGAAGCTACCCAACCTTTTCACACCATATATAAACGCTTTTTTGAAGGATAAAGTAGAAGCAGCAGTATATCCACGAGGGGTTGATACCGAAGATAAAAAAACGGCTTATATTCAACGTTACCGTGCCCATGAAGGTATACTGCTTGACCGTTCCCAAATTGTTAAGAATCCTGGCAAGCGCTTTAGTGCAAAGTTGTGTCTAAACAGTCTTTGGGGGAAATTTGCACAGAATACTGGCAAAGTTATTTGGCACAAAGTTATAGTGAAGTCTGGGATTATGCCAACGCTCCCGATGAAGAGGTTATGGAGATCATGAATGTAGGTAATACTTACATATTAAAGCACAACATCACCGAACTGGCCACAGATATCTCACGGGTTACAAACATACCTTAGCCAGCTTCACAACGGCCTACGCCCGCATCAAACTTTGGGGTCTACTGCACTCTCTTGGACGGAGGGTGCTGTACGCTGACACAGATAGCGTGTTATTCACAGCGAGGGAGGGTGAATACATGCCCGCTATTGGGGAATTCCTCGGAGAGCTAACTGACGAGATCAAGGATGAGTATGGTGATGGTATATACGCAGACTCATTTGTATCAACAGGGCCAAAAACCTATGGGGTACGGGTGAGGGTGGGGGATGATATGAAGTATATCGTGAAGGCTAAGGGTATCACGCTTAACCATGCGAACCGTCAAGTCGTTAACTTTGACTCGTCGAAGGATCTAGTGTGCTTGGAAGATGAGGGCGACCAGCCACCCCAACTGACTGCGGGGACCCACAATTTTCGGGCGCAGAAACTGGGGTGTGTGAGGGAACTTAGGGACACGAAGGTATGCCGTAACACATATAGGAAGCGTTACCAGGTGCCTGGTACCTATGATACCATACCCTTTGGATACCTTAATCCTTGATTGTATTTATATATATGTGTATTGTTAACGATATGTTTATTTATCACGTATATTTGCTTCAATTAAGGTTTCATTTTCTCCTTTGCTTGCTTGCGTGTACGGGTGTGTACAAGAAAAAGGCTACGCTCCGCCCACTGTAAGATCGATAGCGTGATTCCTGCCACTACCTGAGCATATCTCTATCCCTGCGTGCTCAGTTGACCTTTGCATACCCTTGAGCTCAGACGTGTATTCTCCCGCGTAGACGAAAAATAGTAATGGCTACCTTTAATATTGCGTGTTCAACGTCTATAAAGTGGTATTCAGCAAAGTGCCAGATGTAGTAGATACTGAAAAACTCCTTATTCCACCCTCCTTTGATAATTTTAAGGCTACATTGAACCATGCGAAGGACCAAGATGTTCAAATACTCTACGGCTATTCTGGCGATGGCATTGTACGATTTCGTAGTACAAGTGATGTATTGAAGTATGTTGTAGACCTAACCTTTATAAAAGCTCACATATACCGCGAGGTAGAAGAAGCAACACGTTCAGAAGATAAGCAACGGTTATGGATATTGAATTTTGTTGACGAGTGGTTGACAAGCGATATTATATCATGTTACATCATACCGAGTACTCGTACCCTAAGGTTGAGAATGTAAATCTTGTCATCATGGAGAATCTTAAGTATTTTTAATACTATATTAATATATATCATGACGAGGTTTGTAGTGAGGTTGTGGCTAATGGCCTGTGTGAGTTTTTAAGACTTTAGAGACGAGTATCGATTGTTAAACAAAACGAATGAATATGGGCATATGTTTCTCTCAAATAGTGCACTGGATTGTGAAGATGTTTAGTTTGCGAAAATGAACGTCTGGTGAGTGATAAAACATTAGCGGAAAATTCTGTTTGCCCAGTATAATGAGCACAAATATTCGAACAAATCTGTACACGCTTCAGCAGTTTATGGTGTGATTCACTCCCCCATCGAGCCGCCCACCCGTGTACATCACCCCTCCGAAACATACGCGTTCGAACAAACCCGTACACGTTTCATCGGCGTGACTCATTCCGCCCGTCGAGCTGATCCGCCCACCTGTGGATATGCCGTTGTTTGCACGTTGTGTATAAATAACGATCAGCTGTGCATTGATATACGTCTGATGTGGAAGAATGCATCTGATAATAACGTTCTTGTCCCTACGCGAAACCGTTTCATCCTCGAGAGAATGTTTGAAATCGTCAGATTCCGCAAGCTGAAGCCTATATTAGACGCTCGTGTTATGGATATGATTTATTTTGACACGGTTCTTGAATACGCATAAACCACTCTGCTCGACGGATTTATTTAATGTAAAAATGAACAAGGCGAGAATGGTCTACAGCTGGATGCATATTTAAAAGTTTTAGACTCTTCGAAATATCCCGAACTTTGGTACAAAGCACTTGAGCGGTACAGGGCACAGCTCGCCTACACTGTTCATTGAGTGTTCACCCTGAAGAGCTGTATCTCTATATAATGAGTAGCTGTCGTTACGACTTGGAAGATTATTTCAATTGCCGCTATGCAGAGTGAAGAAGAGTTCACTATTGAAAAACTCGGGACGGTAAGAAAAAATCCTCGATTGGAAAGGAATGTTTATAAACTTGTATTTAATAATGATGTTGTGAATAGCGATGACCTCTTTGTTCGTGCTTTTGATTGTGTTCTAGCCGTGTTTAAAGATAACCTGCCAACCGAATGTAATGTGGGCACAAAAATTGTATTGAACGATATGAAGGCCATTTATATCGAGTATAGGCGACCGCACACCTTAAGCGGTGAAGTAATGCTTGGACTGATTTACCGTGTAGTGCAAAGCAATAATGATGTGAATGTAGACTCGATCACGTGTGAGTTTAGTGTTTTGCGCCGTAGAACAAAGTATTTTGATGTACACTTATTTTCAATATATTTAATTATTTAATATAATTGTGTGTGTGTATATATAATATATATATATATAATTATATATATATATATATATATATATAATATATATATATTTCCTGTACTGCTATGCTGCTGATTATACTCCTTCGTTTTGTATATTAATTTTTTATTTTCAATATATTTAATTATTTAATATAACTGTGTGTATATATATATATATATACATATATATGTGTGTATATATATATATATATATATATATATATATATATATATATATATATATTTCCTGTACTAATATGTTGATGATTACACTACATCGTTTTGTATATTTTTGATTATATATATATATATATATATATATATATATATATATTAATATATTAATTAAATCTTACAACTATCATACTAAGGTTATTCCTGGATGGAATGATTTTATTGCCCCCCTGAAGAGGGAATCGAAAGACGCCTACGATTTGTGGTGCTTTCATGGTAGACCCAGATTAGGACCAGTACACATAAATATGTGTAGAAGTCGGGGTCAGTATAAGGCGGCCATAAGGCGATGTAAACAGGAAGAAGAGTCTATTCGAGCATCAAAAGCCTGTGAAGCTCGCATAAATAACGATAATAACAAATTTTGGAAATTTGTTAAGAATCAAACGGGTGTCAAAAATGTCCTCCCTCCGACAATCGATGGGGGTCGGGGGAGGATGAAATTGCAAAGCTGTGGAAAAACCACTACTCTAACATTCTTAATAGTGTGAGTAGGGATAATCTTAAGATAGATTGCAGCGAAACGATTGTGGGAGGGACAAGGGAAAATATTTTGATATCATTTTCTGAAGTAAAGAGGTTAATTAAAGAGTTAAAGACTGGTTCTGCGTCAGGGGTAGATGACTTATCGAATGAGCACTTAAAATATGCAAATGACGTAGTATGTCTGCATATATCATTGCTCCTATCAGCCATGCTTGCTCATAGCTATATCCCTGCAGAGTTCATGAGGGTATATATCTTGCCCCTGGTCAAAAATAAGTATGGAGACATTCTGTCCAGCAATAATTACAGGCCTATTGCTGTCGCTTCCTGCTTCTCGAAACTACTAGAAAAACTCTTGTTACTCCGATTAAATGATTTCCTATGGACATCTCCTAATCAGTTTGGCTTTAAAAGGTCCCACTCAACTGACCTGTGTATCTATGTACTTAAAGAAACAATATCTAAATACATTGACAGTAATTCAACCATTTATAGCTGTTTCCTTGATATAAGTAAGGCATATGATAGGGTGAACCACAATATTTTATTTGCAAAACTAGAAGACAGGAAGGTTCCCATGTACATATTAAATTTATTGAAATTTTGGTATTCCCACCAATCTTTCACTGTTAGGTGGGGCAATGTACTATCCGAGTGTTTTGGCTCCTCTTGTGGGGTGAGACAAGGCTCCTTGCTCTCCCCTATGCTGTTTAATGTGTATATTGACGGATTAATTGCTTCACTTAATGAGGCAACAGTAGGATGTTGTATAGATAACACAAGGATAAATAACTTAGTTTATGCCGATGATATGGTGTTAATAAGTCCCTCTGTTAAAGGTCTGGATCGGCTACTAAAAGTCTGCGAAGTGTATTCGCAGAAACATGATATTCTTTTTAATGTTACAAAAACTAAGGTTATGCAATTTCATCCTAAAAGCTGTAATCAGCCAGCTGATATAAGGTTTAAAATGAATGGTGAAGTAATTGAGGAAGTACAAGAGTTTAAGTATTTGGGTCAAACTATTACCAGCTCCTTGAGTGATGACTCGGATATAAGAAAACAATCTCGAAGCCTGTGTGCTAAAGCGAATATGACCATAAGGAACTTTCGTTTCTGTACAAGTGAAGCTAAAGACACACTCTTTCGTACTTTCTGCAGTAATATATACGGTCAGCAACTCTGGGTGAATTATAAAAAAGGTTCTGGCAGAACCCTAAATTTGCTGTACAACAGGTCGTTTAGACTCTTACATAAATTACCCCCGAGATGCTCAGCTTCGCAAATGTTTGCAACCCGCAATGTTCCGAGCTTCCCGGAGGTAACAAGACGTGCTCAACACAGTCTAATGCAAAGAATTAAAAAATCAACCAACCCGATCATCCAAGCTATCCATGAGTCCTGCCATTTATCCTCTAAGCTATGGACTTTTTGGTACGAAAACGTCTGTCTGTAGCTCCACTTAACTTCGACAGTGCAGTATTATTTCTAATCAATTGTATATATTTTTATCCTTAGTGTATGAACTGTCATTGTATTAATAATATTTGTCATATGGACTATAGTCTGCCAATGAACCTTTTCATTTTCATTTTCATTTCATTTTCATTTCATTTTCATATATATATATATATATTATATATATGTATTCCAGTGGCGGCTCGTGGTAATTTTACTTACGCATGCAGTCACATGCATTACAGTGTAGTACATATTAGATAAGCTGTATTTTGTCTTTTATGGTATTCTTATGAGTTATGTAGTAACCGGGGATAGAACCAATATTATATTAATAATATTAATAATAATTTTAACTTTATTTTTTTAACTTAAATAATAATTTTACATTCATTGAGTATATTATTTACGCATGCAGTGCATGCCTTGCATTCATTAAGAAGCCGCCCCTGATATATTCCTCGTTCGTATTTCTTATGCTATTATTATTTTTTTATCATATACATTCCATCGTTTGATTGTATATTTATTTTCTATTTTGTTTATATATTCATCGTTCGTATTTCTTATGCTATTATTTATTATATTTGATCCTATATATTCCATTGTATATTTATTTTCTATATATTTCGTGAAATTGAATCCATTAATTTGCCTAATTAAAGAGAATTATGTAATGGTGTTTTATTTAATTCTTTTGGTTGTACACGACATTTAATTACATCAAATGGCTGCCTTCTAAAACTGCTGACGGATTTTTAAGCCAACTGTCAAAAATATCTGGATAGCGCAATCTGGCAATTCAACCCTAATAATGTACACCTGAACAAGCCATTTACGCCTTCTAAGTCAACTGGCGGATTAAGCCTGAATATATGCTTTAATTAAATAAATAGCGCAATCTGGCAGCTCAGCCAGATAAGCTAACTGGCTGATTAAGCCAGCTGGCTGATTAGGAACATATTAAGACAATGGCCGCTCGGCTGAAATCTTAATATGCGCTTGGCTCCTACCAGGCGAACACCTCTCTTCCTCTCTCTCCTTCTCCTCTTTTTCTCTTGGGGGATAACTCCACCTCCAAGTTGCATAACCCCTTGTTGCTCTTGTAACATTTTCCCCCTTTGTTGCATAACATCTTGCAACATTCCCCCTTGTTGCATAACATTATGCAACATTTCCTTTGCAATACTGATCGACATTTGCAATTGCATTCCACTCTCTCCTTTTGCGCCCATACTACTAATGCGTTCGTAGTGTAAATGGAGAATTTCCAGTGGCATAAAGAAATGTTCAATAAATCTGTAATTTTCATTAGTTTTCTTTGAAATCTGCTCACCGTATAGAAAATTTATTTAGTTTTGGGGTGTGAAAAAAATATTGAAATCTGACCATAACTTTGGATTTTACAGCCAAAGTTCGAGGTCTCCCTTTTTTTTTGCCCACCCGATATATATATATATATATATATATATATATATATATACTTCAAATGTCAAAATTTAGTTAATACCTTAATGCACCGAATTAAATCGAATGGAATTGAATACAATGGAAGTTTCGCAGCGCCATCTAGTAGATTTCTCTTGATCTGCAAACTAACTCTAAACAAATGTTTCGTATCGAAAATATATTTGAAAATATATGTATGTTTTATGTGAACATCATAGAGTATTTTATTAAAATTAACGAAACAAATATAAGAACTCGCGCGGGTATCTCTCTCTCTCTCTCTCTCTCTCTCTCTCTCTCTCTCTCTCTGTATATATATATAGGTCCTATATTAAGTACAAAAACTGATCTGCAGACAATATAAAAATAAGACTTATAACAGTGCAAACAAACTTTCAGTTTTATAGAAGCCCCGGTCTTTGTGCAACCTTCTATATTTCATGGTTAAGAAGAGTTTTAGCCTACATTCTAAACAGAACGCTGTTTGGGCAAAATCCGAATTTCAGTAAGGCGATTCTGTAGACCTCAAACTCTGTAATACCCCATAAAGAAAATGCCCCTCGTCTGGTATTTACTGACCAGAGGTATGCAGAATCTGCAAAATGCGATTCCTAAATTTTAAGAATTCAAAAAGTAATGCCTGAAACTTGTTCAGAATGATGACTGAACCTACAATTTTTATACAGTTTTGCGCCTATGCAGTTAAATTAAACAAAGACCTCCTGAAATATGACGCATCAGATTTTCAAAAGAAACCTTAAAAGGATTTATATTTGACGCCGAGATGCTGCCCAAAATCTACAAATTTTGCAAACTAGCTCAGCACTTACCATCAATAACTATAATTACGGAGTCTTATAATAAGATTTATTCCTAAGCCTAAGCCGTAACTACTCTTTCACAGAGATCACCTAGAGTAGTTCAAGATCTTATTATGGGTCCAAAACTAAACCTATGTAGGATTAATTATTCCCACTAAGATTACGTTGCACATACTGTGCACTCTGTATACAGCATGAAGGAGTCCGACACCACGTGAAATATTTATTAAATCGTTAAATATTTAAATTGCGCGAGTCGTAAAACTGTTTACATGCCATTTCTCTCACATAAACTACTACAAACACTACATATGGCATTCAGGGGCATAAAATGAATAGATTAACTTGAAGTAGACCCAGTCACGAAAATATTTTAAGGAATTTTTCTTATGGAACTCATGAAAATTATTTTTAAGCAGAAATAAAATACTAAATTAACAATAATATTAGAATTTAATGTCACTTCTGGATCATCATAATTGTAATTTCGAAGTAAATTAGGATTAGGAATTTTTTTCTTATATATTATTGCACACCTTAACACTTTGCGTGGCACATTACATCATTACTACGAATTCATCCTGCACAGTATACACATACATAATAAATACGCGTGGGTGCAAAGGATTCTTTGTCACTGCTAAAATAACTTACAAAGTTCTTTATTTTATCATGTTTTTACTGATATAATTCTAAGTTTTATGATTTAGTTAATGCCTATATTAATGAGTGGTTAAGAGCGTTTCTTTGCTTCATGACATTATTTCATTGAAACGGCTCGCATATATTTTTTTATTCGTAAAACAGTTTTCAATATTTTTTGGACATACAGTATATAATTAAGTAACTCGTAAAGCAACTTTCAATTTTTTTTGGACATACAGTATATAATTAAATAAATAAATGAGTACAACTAAACGCTAATCAGATTTATAGGCTCGCTGCGGAAGTGTTCAGAACTGAAAACCTTAGAACCGCGAAGGTCTTTACAAGATTTTAGATTTAAAGATTTAAAGCAGGGGCAGTATAACACTGAGATTATAATGCTATTTGTGTAATTAAGAATGAAAAATGATAAGTTCATATACAGTAAACATTTGTCACCGATCAAAAAGGGCCGCTCTATCGAGAAGGATGTAAGTATTTATTAACAAAAAAAAGGTAAATAAAAATCTCAATCCAAGCAGTCAAATTTTCTTCTTGGTAAGCAGGATAATCGTGCTTATAATGTGTAATATCATTTATAGTCAGATGTCATTTATTGGGTATGTATTTTTCCATATATTGTTTATTACCAGCCCTTTTCAGTAATTTGGAATTAATTATTGCCGTGTCTGTGTATATAAGAAAACTTACTTATTCCATGACAGGTGGTACAAGTTAAATGTATATAGATTTATTTTTTAATTCACTGGAGCTTTATATCTTTATCGTGTATTTATATCTGTTACATTACTGCCTGGAAGACTTAATGATCCAAATTTCTCATTATTTGCAAATTTTAGATCATGCGCAATAAAAATGCCCTAACAAACTTTTGTATTAGGAATCGCTACATTGGTTAATATATATATTGAAAAATCCGGCAATAATAACGAAATAATTTTTCTATTTCGAGAGAAAACGAATCCAGTTCGAGCGCGAACCATTATTGACAACAGGTAGCAACAAAATCAATGTGTGGCTTCAACGGAACTCATTTCCTTTATATTCATTTTTATTTAATAACACCCTCAGCATTTCAACGTTAATTACAGTTTCATTTTTTCCTCATCTTAATGGGAACTATTTATGGATCTTGACTAAGCATAAAAATTACTGAATTCATTACGTGGCCGAGATTGTAATACACAAACGTTTAATTAAAATTGTAAAAATATTAAATATTTAAAAGTGAATGTTGTTCAGCCTTACACAGTATATTTTTATTATTTCGGATTTAACCACAACCAAAATTACAGTATATTCCGACTTAAAATTTAAAGGTAAAACAACAGGAATTTAATGGCCGTTAATTTAATCCTATGGATGTCTTTTATGAATTACATTAATACCAATTGCGAAAAATGCTTAAATACAAGTAGTTAAAACAAAGAAATGCAAATAAAAAACTAAATAAAGAGGAACTATAATTTAGAGATACACAAAACTTACTGGTATGAGAACCAAGACATCGTTAATTGCTGGGCTAGCTTAGACGAGGGCAGTCAAAGCCTAGACCTAGGATTAGGTTTAGGCTTGTGAAGGCGACGTTAAACTTGGAACAGCGTGTGTTCGTTCTGTAATAACTCATGAAAAACGGTGCCAGCGTGGATTTAGTAAACCTTTTGGCGCAGGAAACGGTCAATGTTCCGAAAAACAGCCAGTGTTATGGAGCAAAAGCGCAAACGAACACCAACTGTGGTTATGGAAGAGGCAGTCCGCAACATGCAGGACATAATGCAAAGTACTCCTTTCACATCTCTGCGCAAACTGTCACAGCAAACAGGAATGGCACTGGGAAGGTGTGCCAAAGCAGTGAAACAACTGAAGTTGCACCCATATAAAGTGCATGTGGTGCAAGAATAGCCTTCATCGGATAGTTAAAGGCGTCTCCCGTATTGTCAGTGGTTTCTTCAAGTTGTAGAACAGTATCCTGACATTTTGGATATTGTTTGTGGTATTGTATTCTTATTTTTTCACCTCACCGGATATGTGAATGCACACAACACACATATATATAGTCCACAGATAAACCACACACCATTCATGAAACCCTCCTCCTCCTTTCATTCCGAGAAGGTGGCAATGTGGTGTGCGATTTCCGGAGGTCGGATTGTGAGACCAATCTTCCACCACAACACGATTACGTCGGGGAGTTACATTAACATCATACACGAATTCTTGGGTTGCCTATCAGAAATTAAATCCACAATGGCTGGTACCAACAAGACGATGCACCAAGCCACACGTCTCATCAGACACTGGCAGAGTTGAAATTCATTTCCGGTGATTGTATAACTTCTAAAGGATTATGGTTTCCACGTTCACCCGATTTATCATCACCGATTACTTTTTATGGAGTTACATTACACACCAGGCATATGAGAGCAATCCCCACACTCTGGAAGTAGGGCGGGTCGTACTCAGGTGACAACATGAATCTGAAGGAAATCCTACCATCAGGGGTGTCTAAATTATGTGTTTTTACATGGGGAATTCAAATATGAGCTTCTTTTTTGGATAGGATAACTCTAACCTACATCATTTTGTATTTCTAAATTGCCAATTTTACCCTTTTGAACCCCTTTATAATATATTAAAAGATATAAGGTAAATTATTTATATTGACAAGGCCAAATCAACTTTACATATATTTATTAATAGGTGAACTGCATGTATATCACTGGATATAATTACAAAGATCATTCTCCTGACATCTTGAACTTTGCCAGGTTGCACAAATCCTGCTTTGACTCAGACTTGGACATCAGCTTCCTGCTGGTCTCCTGAGCCTGATCCCTCCATCCCTCTTTTCCTGTGAGAAGTACTTAGCAGAAGCCTCAGTCGCCATTTTAACAACCCTCTCAATGCTTTGGTGTGGCAAGGCCAGTTGCGCACCTCCATGGGGGTGTTGATGAAGTTTTTCACCTCTGAGGTGCTTAGAGAGCAGGTGAGAGGTGGCTCTGACACACCTTCTGACCAGCTGATCAAGTCACCGATGCTGGAAGCATCACAATTGATGTCAGGTGTCCTTCTGCTCCTAACAGAGGAGTCCCCCAGCTGAGTGTCCGGGTCCCCCTCTCCCTGATGGCCAGGATTCTCTCCACCCCTTCAATCCTCTCCTTCTGATCCTCAGAGCAGAGTAGTGTTTGGAGGATGACTTCACTGTGGGCATACCAAGCAGATCTTCTCACAGTTGGCATCACAATATCCAGCACCTCCTTTCTCTGGGACTTGAGGCAGTCCAACTGAAAGAGGATGTGCCTAGGCCCTTCGATCCAGGAGTGCTTGACCTTCACGTTGAACCAACATGGGTAATACACTCCAATGATGAATTCCACAATGAATTGCAGAATCTTCAGGTTCTTTCCTTTAAGTCCGTGCTTTGACACCCAGAGCCTGAGAAGTCTGTTCGCTGTGGTGAGCCAGCGGCTGTGGTTTACTGGTCCTATCTCTAACAGAGCCAGCCCTGCAGGAAGTACTCCATCCCTGACTGCACAGACAATTTATAGCCATAGTATTGATCAGTTGAGAGATCTTGAATGACCTTGTCAGGAAGCTTGATCAGTGGAGGGCCAACAGAGATTCGGGTGAAGTTTGGATTGATATTAAAGTCTGTAGCATAATCAAGGAGCTTTCCTATTGGCCCGGATAATTTTTTGTCTGACAGAGTAGGGCCATCAAGGTCAACAATGAGATGGCGCAGGGGAAGTTCAACAGTGTGCAGGTTGCACACCAACCAGACCAGCTTTCTCCCCAGGTGCAGCTCCAGCTTCCGCATTACTCCAGCTTTCACACCAGTGTTGACATTTGTTGAGTCTCCTCCAATGGCCAACAAGGTCTTATCATAACCCCTCTCTTTCAGCCAGGCAAACAGGACCTTAGCAATCTTCTCCGCATGTGACTCCTCTTTAGTTGCTTTCTCTGGGGTAAAGTGGAACAGATAGTAGCTGCCAGGCTCACTAACAACACTATAGTGTTCTTCCTTGATCTTTGCGGGAAAAGATTGGTCACTGCCCTCAGCTTCCATCATCACATTGGTCAGGTCAATCCGCCCATCAAAGAGGATGCAAGAGATCCCCCCTCCTCCCTGCACTTCTTCTCGAACTGTTCCCCAGCTCTCTCATCAACTTCTCCTGTGCTCTCTGACCTTGCTCTTATCAATCACTTTACTTGTATTGTCTTCTGTGATGATTCCTGCGTCAATCAGAGCTGCTGTTGCTATCGCTGCAGTTGGCCTCAGCCCTATGCCATACCTTACACTAGCAAGGGCAATATATATGTGTTTATATGAATTAGTTAGAACAATGCTCTATGAGAGATAACGTGAGCAGTCATGATAGAAAACGTGGTTAGACATATTCTGGGGTAACTACAATAGTAAAATAATCAACAATTTAATAATAATCAACTGCAAAATGATGTAGGTTAGGGTTATCAGAATTAAATATTTTCTTCAGAATTGTGTTCTATACACCAAAATATGTCATTTGAACACCCCTCTCCATTGATTTTAAAAAAATGCATAGTATGACCCGCCCTACTCTGGAAGAGTTGTAACAAAACATTATTGCCAACATTCAACCAGACGTGTTACAGTCTGTCTAGCAAATGCTTCGCCGTGCACGCTTGTGAAATGAACATGGCGATGTTTAAATTGCTATTGTTGTTATTTCTCTTTTCACAGTTTCATGATGTCTGAAATATAGTTACTTTTTTTTAATTTTTATTTGCATTTCTTTGAGTTAACTGATAAAACACATCCTATGTATCAGGTTTACATTCTACAATATATTCAGTTTAAGTAATATGTAATATATACAGTATAAATATGTATGTTTATTATTAATCTGTATGCTTAACTGCATTCATTTGCAATGGATGGTGTGAAGAAATTTTCTCCATGAGTGGCTTTAATTATATTAGATCTTTGTAAGGAATAACTTGCTCGGCCGAGGTGAAATTTTGTTATTTTTGACGTACGAACGGCTAAAGTACTGGTCTCGCATACCACTGACTGCATATTCAGGAGGTCACGATCAAATACTTTCTTGTCTTAAATATGCATGAGGTCGTCCGAATTTCGTTTGATATAAACGATTTAGTTTATAAGCTATTTAGTTTATAACGATTCCTTTCCCGTTGTAAACATGAACAAACTAACCACGAACTTTTATTTGGGTGAAGGCTGCATGAAACGCCCGAGCCAACTTTTTATATATAGCAAAGAGATTTCGAATGTTAACGCACAATCTGTTAACGCACCAAACTGTTAACGCACCAATCAACGCACCTCATCTTAAGCCTCCCACCTTTAAAACATCTTAAACAAACGTCTCCCTGCCCATTAACGCTCATCGTGTCCTCTTACTATTTTACTCCAGTTAACGTCCACAACTTTGTTCGGACTCATAATCGGTCGCCATAATGGTCAGACATGCCCTAAGAGGACCCAGTTGGTCTGTGTGTTGGGGCTCAGCCGAAGATCAGCAATCACACGAGTGCAAAAGCAAATAATAATAAAAAAATAAGCTAGCTATGTAAATAAATTTATCGTATAATTTTTTTTGTAAATAAAAAGAAAACCTCCATCTTAATACAGGGTTTTATAAAAGTCCCTATCTGTTTCAGTGAAAACGTAGCAAAAAGGGTAAAATTCAATAACAATATAGTAGAAGGCATACACTTAATGAATACTTAAGCATATGATTCTACATTAGCACCATCAGTATCTCTACAGAGTTCGAATCTGTCAGCAGCATTGCGGAACACATTTTGGAGCATGACAGGGGTTATTTTTGTAACTACTGTTACGATACGAGCACGTAAATGTCCCAGCTTCATTCAGATGGCATTTTAAACACCGTCGTCTTTCAACAGATGGGGCACCTTGTCATTACGTAAACATCGTTTGGGAGTACCTAAATGGACGATTTCCAAATTGGTGGATCTGAACGTGGAAGCAACAGTCCCTTGGTGGTTCGATCTCTGACTAACACCCTTGGATTTCTTTGCATGGGGCTTTATCAAATCAAACGTCTATCAAACGAGGGTTACAGATCTGCAAGATTTACGTGCTCGTATCGTAACAACAGTTACAAAAATAACCCCTGTGATGCTCCAAAATGTGTTCCGCAATGCCGCTAACAGATTCGAACTCTGTAGAGATACTAATGGTGCTCATGTAGAATCATATGCTTAAGGTATTCATTAAATGTATGCCTTCTATTACATTGTTATTGAATTTTACCCTTTTTGCTACGTTTTCACTGAAATAGATAGGGACTTTATAAACACCCTGTACTTCAGCAACGATGCTTTCAGATAATGGGCTTCCATTAATGGATGACGTTCAATAAACAAAAGTTTCCCTCAAAATATACAGTCTCAATGAAATACAGTAATGAATAAACCTGTTTATTACTTACACATATACGCATGACTTAGAGAAAAATACAGAGAATACGTATCTGAAATTCTGCGAGTATATTATGGAAATAATTCGGAAATAAGTAATGTCGAAAGAACATGTAAAAAGTTAGAGCTACAAAGTCAAAATATTTTGGATTTAAAGTGGAAATGACGTCTTACAAATCCAACTCTTTAGTCCAGTTAAGAGGATGGGATGAAGGAAGTTTTTGTCTACAGTATATATATATATATATATATATATATATATATATATATATACCTAAATTCCCAAGCACTGCCAATAGTAAGCCACCTTTTTTACCAATTACGTCGAAGATTGTAAATAAGTTGGATTTTATGGTACGACTTACTTTTTTGAGGTTAGGTTAACCTAACCAAACGTGTCCTAACCTACAAACAAATCAGAGGGTGTGGGTAAAGCTGAAGAAGCATAAAGAACAACTTATTTGACTTGGAGTTTTTTTTATTAAAACCCTAACGCGGATAAAATTCCAAAAAATAATCATTGTAAACGGTTAAAAAAACTTTTCCTCAACCTTCTTATAAATGTACGCGCTACTTTAACACAAGCGAAAGTGATTATAAATTTGAACATATAATATACAGTATATAACCTATTCGACCTATTGGATGAAAAATGGTCACGGACGAAAACTTACACAAAAAATGTTTCACCAACTTGGGTATTTATCTCTCTCTCTCTCTCTCTCTCTCTCTCTATATATATATATATATATATATATATATATATTAACGTAAAGAACGACGCTTGTATAGGAGATATTCCGCGCAAGATGAGAGAGAGAGAACGAAACAAATGAAAAAATGAGGTAACCCACCTGGAATCAAACCCGGGATCATCCGATTGCCGGTCAGATATGATAACCATTACACCATCGGCCTCACTCATTCAAATGTCGTAATTCTTTACATACGCGCAGAAACCAATGCCCAAGGGGCCACCCCGCATGCGCGTAACATTATATACATTTAACTGCAAACACGCAGTATAATTAACGTAAAGAACGACGCTTGTATAGGAGATATTCCGCGCAAGATGAGAGAGAGAGAACGAAACAAATGAAAAAATGAGGTAACCACCTGGGAATCAAACCGGGATCATCCGATTGCCGGTCAGATATGATAACCATTACACCATGGGCCTCACTCATTCAAATGTCGTAATTCTTCTACATACGCGCAGAAACCAATGCCCCAAGAGGGCACCCTCCGCATGCCGTAACATTATATACATTTAACTGCAAACACGCAGTATAATTAACATAAAAACGACGCTTGTATAGGAGCTTTCAGCGCAAGATGAGAGAGAGAGAGAACGAAACAAATGTAATGGTTATCATATCTGACCGGCAATCGGAAGATCCCGGGTTCGATTCCCGGGTGGTTACCTCATTTTTTCATGTTTCGTTCTCTCTCTCTCTCATCTTGCGCGGAATATCTCCTATACAAGCGTCGTTCTTTACGTTAATTATACTGCGTGTTTGCAGTTAAATGTATATATATATATATATCGGGTGGTCCGAAAAAAATGACGCATTTTTTAAAAATTAATATCTCAGTAACCCCCTTCCTTATCATGACAATTTTTATATGCAAGATACTTCAAACTTCTTTTTTTTAAATGCAAGAAACGGAATTCTGATATCTTTTATAGTTTTCTCGCAATTAACAAAAGTAACAACATGGGTCAAAAAAACGAATATCATGAGAAAGGAAAAATTTAATCAGAAATTTAACTAATTAATTTACAGTAAATGATCGATTGGACCACCACTCTGTTGACACACTAATCTAAGTCTTTTCTTCCACACAAAAATAATACTTCTTACTTCATTAATGCCAATTTCTTGCCAAGATTCAAGTATTTTACTTTTTAATTCTGATTCGGTGAATTTTTCTCGTCGACCTCGGTAAAATTCTCTTTTAGTAACTCCCAAATTGAGTAGTCCATAGGATTACAATCTGGGCTTTGTGGTGGCCACTCATTTTCGTTATTAATTTTGGTGTATTGCTAATCAGAAACGACTGTGTGGCGTAGCTTGTATGCGACGGTGCTCCATCTTGTTGAAATATGAAATCATTTTCTTGATACAGGCGACGACAATCCGGCAACAATTGTTCTTAAAAGTTCAATGTAATTTGCAGAATTCACCTTTGTCTTTTCAGTTTCAATAAAATGAACATCTGTCTTGCCATTCCAAGAGACCCCTGCAGATATCATAACCTTTTTGCAGAATCTTGACGTTTCATGATACAATCTGTTTATTGAAATGTCACACTTTTTACCACGCCCGTAGACAACATCATTTTGACGGTTTCGCGGAATTTCTAGAGTGAAATCTTTTTCATCCGTGAAGACTATCTTTTAATATCAACGACAGAGAAATTATCAAGTAACTTTCTGCACCTTGTTTTTCTTTTATCCTTAACAGTATCACTTTTTCTAGAAGATACTATTCTTTTGAAGGCTTTTAGTTTTTGTGCTTTAATTATTCGGTGTACACAGTGGCGGTCCTAGCTTACATGACGCCCTGGGCGAACCTCACCTTCAGCGCCCCCCCCCCTGTTCGCCAACACACACACATTCGAATCCCCCAAAATAAAGGACAGACATAACTCTTTCACAAAATAACTTTTTATTGGACTAATTGTTGGAACTTCAGAACCAAAACAAAGACTCAAATTTCTGAATTTTACAAATCCTTCATCACGTAAATAGAATAACTCACTTAAGAGAATGTAATTATGATACTATGAACAGGAAAAATACAAATTAAATTGCACAACTGCCATAAATAAACTATTTTTATTTATTTCTTTATTTATTTATTTTTATTTTTATTTTTTTTGCAGGCGCTCATGCCGCCCCTCCACAAATGCCGCCCTGTGCGGCTGCCCATATTGCCCATATGAGGAACCGCCACTGGGTGTACAGAAGTCTTTCCAATATTCAAATGTTTAGCAATTGTTCTTTGTGACAAATGACTTCCTGGTTTATCTTCTTGAGAGCAGATTTTATCGTTGATGTAATCCACATTTTCTGGAACCGAAGCTGTTTTAGGTCTACCGCTTCCTGGTTTTCTGGCAGTACTTCCCGATTCGCGAATCTTCTTTAAGAGTCTTTCCACTGCACGCCTTTTCCACTTTTTGCCGGGAAACTCTTGCAATAACCTTCAGTCTTCCATCCTTTTTCACAGTAACAATTTTTAATGAGAATACGATCTTCCTCTGACAACATCATTAAGGGTACTGACGAATTGTTAAAAAATAAAAATATCCACAATTTGACTTGTTCATTCCTGTAGAGTTTTGTAATAACTTGCAAAAATATCGCATGATATCGTATAAAAATGATATCGTATAAAAAACGGATATTATATTGCGATTTTTGTTTTTTTGACCCATGTTGTACTTTTGTTAATTGCGAGAAAACTATAAAAGATATCAGAATTCCGTTTCTTGCATTCAAAAAAAGAAGTTTGAAAGTATCTTGCATATAAAAATTGTCATGATAAGGAAGGGGGTTACTGAGATATTAATTTTAAAAAATGCGTCATTTTTTCGGACACCCGATATATATATATATATATATATATATATAGTTGCTTGTACCCTGTGGTGAATGGACGTGTTGTTTTGCTCTCTCTATTTAACACCCAAATTAGAAGGGAATAATCTACTCGGCGGTTTATTCTGTTTGCACCCGAAAGTGTATAAAGTATCAGTGAATCCGTGCATATAAATTATAAAGTGAAATTCATTAAAATTAAGAAAGTGCAATACAGTTTACATAATTTATCACCATTTTAACGTATATATTCAAAACGAAATACGGTTGGCATTCGAGAAAGTTTGAAACAAGCAGGAAAAAGGTCATAAAACGCAAAGGTCAGAAAACCCTCGAAATACCCTCGACCATCGAAAGGAAAGAAAAAAATAAAAATAAATAAATAAAGAATTTGTGTGGGTATTTCTTTTACGCTAATTAAGGAATAGCATGGATATGGGTCCAAATTCTCACTTAATCTGTAATTTGTGCAATTAGTAACAACGGAAAACTAGCGATTAGATGTGATTTCTGCCAACGATTAAACGACTTTACTGCATGAATTGGAATGATAGGGAAATAACTCTTGTCTCGAACGCGAAACACGTCGTGGGGATCAAATTTCTATGTGGCGCATGTACACAGACCGTAAATTCTTTCGCGGTCTTTAAAGAAATGGAGATAGCAGACTCGAAAGTTACAAAAAAGAATGAAATAATGGGGACACATGGGTCCGAATGGTCCCAACGAAAAACGGGTGGATGAGAGAGAAGACGAAATAACGAATAACAGCATAATAACGAACAACAATTTAATAACAAATAACGATATAAACAATATAATACGGAAGGAAGACATAGATGAAAGAAAGAAATAAGTAAAAGTGCGAAGTAGACAAACGGTCCAACGAGCGAAATGATAAAACAATAATAACTAAAAACGTAGAAAATAAACAGCCAAAGAAAAATAATGATAATGCCAACATTAAGAACTTTGAAAATAATAAGAAAGGAAGCAGAAGCGTAGAAAATATCGTATGTAAATACTACGCGAAAGGAAACTGCAAATATCGGGATGGGCAATGCATATATGCACATTCCACATTTTGTAAAACGCATTACACAAGTGGATACTGCAAATTTGATAAGAAATGCATGTTCCAACATCTTACGGTCTGCAACACTTATGAAAGATATGGGAGTTGCAAATACGAAAAAAAATGCCGATACCACCACCTTCAAAGGAACGCAACGAAGGAACAGAAAAAACGATCAAAGAAGAGTGCCAATTTTTTAGACGCAGCCAACACATTTTAGCTGCTAAATACTATCCAGCAATTACAAAACCAGCTGACAAATATAAATATAGGAATCCGAGAGCCGGACAGAAGGTACGAACAAAGGCACTTCATGCGTTATCGGGACAACAGGTACTGACAAAGATAAAAAGAGGTAAATTCTCGGAGGACCACAAGGCAACGAAACCGGCACCCCCATTGGAAAACAAATCGGAACCACCTGTATGCGAAAAAGAAAGAGAAAAAATAAAAATAATCCTAGCCAACATACAGGGCCTTAAATCAAACCATTCCACGAACAAAGTTGCATACCTGAAAGGACTCATGCAAGAAGCCGGAGCAGACTTTGCATGCCTCACGGAAACTCATCTAAAGGACTGCCAGGCGAACTGTGAAAATTGTGAGTCCTGTATTGACAAAAAAGAAATACAAATTGACAACTATAACATCCTCCGAGCCGACAGAACAGTGAGACGTAAAGGAGGATGTGCTATTTACACACGCGAAAGGCACATAGCAGAAATGGCTATAAGTACCTCAAACAACTACGTAGAATGTGTAGCAGCAAAAATTGAAAAATTAAATATGGTACTAATTGTAATGTACAGACCCCCAAACACGCCAACCTCAAAATTTTCAGATTCCATTACAGAGGTAAGAAACTTGGTAAAAGATCTACACTCTCCAACCCCAAATATTTTTCTCTGTGGTGATTTTAATTTCCCATTCATGAAATATAAAAGGATAGGAAAAAATATATGTATACACCAGGACAAGGGGGGCACACGAGAAGACCAGGAGCAGGTAAAAATGCTACTAGCTTTAGCTGATGAATTTATGTTAACGCAAGAAATAACAGAAAACACAAGAAAAAACAACTGCCTAGATTTGGTATTCACAAACAACAGTAATCTAATTGATAATGTAGAAATATCCCCAACTATGATATCAGACCACAACATCATTGAAATAACAACTAATATAAAGGCAACAGGAAAGGAAAGAACACGCACAACAGAAAGAAGCAAATTCGAAATTTTTAATTTTCACTCCAAAGCTATAAACTGGGAAGATGTGACATCCAGCATGGAAGTAATAGATTGGAAAACCATTTTCGAGGCCAAGACAACGGAGGAGATGCTAATGACGTTAGAAATTGTGGAAAAACATGTCCCAAAGATACAACAAAGAGGAAAGAGAAGCAGGTTCGAAAGACAAAAGAGGGCATTGTTCGAAAGAGAAAAAGAGTGACTGCAAAATTAAGTAATTGTAAAGATAACAACATCAGAAAAATATTAAATGATAAACTGCAAAGTATCGATGTCGTCATACAGGAACTAATCGAGAAGCATACAGAAAAAGAAGAAGATGACGCTATAGAAGCGATAAAGGCTAACTCAAAGTACTTCTATAATTTCGCAAAAAGAAAGTCGAAAAACCATGCGACTATCGGACCTTTAAAAAATGAGAACAGTGATTTATCTGATGATCTAACAGAAGTATCTGAAATATTAAGCTCAGTACGAATCATCTTTCAGTATCCCAAAAACTGACAAATTGATATGCGATAGAAACGCGTTCTTTGAAGAAGAACCACAAGGGGAAAGTATAACGGATTTCGACTTTACGACGGATGATATTACACAAGCCATAGGGAAACTAAAAACACACTCAGCGGCAGGACCGGATAAATGGAATGCCACACTGATCAAAAACTGCAAGAATGCAATCGCTGAGCCCCTATACTGGATATGGAGACGATCATTAGACACGGGAGAAATACCGGGCATCCTGAAGAGCGCGAACATAGTCCCAATATATAAAGGAGGAGATCGATCCGAGGCCAAAAACTATAGGCCAGTGTCGCTTACATCCATCTCACTAAAATATTTGAAAGAATAGTTAGACAGAAAATCTATGACTTTTTGGAAACTCAGAAAAAATTCAATGATAACCAACACGGGTTTCGGTCAGGCAGATCATGCCTATCACAACTAATGGAACACTACAACAACATTATTGATTCACTTGAAAGTAATGAAAACTATGATGTACTATACACAGACTTTGCTAAAGCGTTCGACAAGTGTGACCACGGAATCATAATACATAAACTGAAATATATGGGAATAACAGGAAAAGTAGGGAAATGGATATATAATTTCCTTAGTGAGCGGAGGCAAGTCGTTACAGTACAAGGAGTATCTTCATCAGAATCAGAGGTCCTCAGCTCAGTACCACAAGGAACAGTATTAGCTCCACTACTCTTCATAATCATGCTAACTGACATAGATGAGGACGTTACCAGAGACAGCACAGTAACATCCTTTGCGGATGACACAAAGATCAGTAGAAAAATAAGAAACCCAGAAGACATAGGATCTCTACAAACCGACATAAACAGAATCTACAAGTGGACGGAAGACAACAGTATGAAGTTTAACACCGAGAAATTTCAGCTATTACGGTACGGAAAAAGAGAAGACCTAAAATCCATGGAATATTATTCCCCAAATGGACGGGAAATTCAGAGAAATTCCAGAGAAAAAGATTTAGGGGTTGTAATGACAGATGATACGAAATTTGAAACACAAAATAAGATAGCAGTAAACAGAGCAAAGAGAATAACGGGACAGATATTGAGAACCTTTAAACGAAGGGATATAAATGTAATGATTCCTCTACTGAAAACCCTGATCATACCCAAATTGGAATGCTGCTCGGTCCTAACATCCCCATATAAAAAAGAAGACATTAGACAGCTGGAAGGGATTCAGAGAAGCTTCACAGCCAAGATCAATGGGTGCAAAGAACTAAGTTACTGGGAAAGGTTACGCGAACTAGACCTATATTCACTGGAAAGGAAAAGAGAGAGATACACCATTATTTACACTTGGAAAATAATGGAGGAACTAGTCCCTAATCTTACTCTGAACCCTATAACTCTCCAAACAAAGGTGGAAAGTAGAAACGGTAGACTGTGTCGTGTTCCCAAATTGAAGGCGAGACAGGGAACATCCTTAACCTTGAAAGAAAATCGTTTTGTAGTGAGAGGACCAAAACTGTTTAATCAGTTGCTGAAAGACCTAAGAAACACGAAGGGAGTTGAGAGGACATCTTCAAAAGAAGACTAGACGCCTGGCTCAGAACAATCCCCGATGAGAGGCCGTACCGGCTATGTGAGGTGGAGAGCGCAAGAACAGCTCACTACTTCACCAGTCCAATTCGAGAGGAGGGGCGACAAGCTTGACCTTCGCGAAATGAGAAATCATCGCGCGAAACCTTTGTAAGGTTGTATATATATATATATATATATATATATATATATATATATATATATTCAAGGTGGCGCAAAAGTCGCGCATCATAGGAATTTCAGTGTTAACTGTAATATAGTATTATTTTTTCTTTTAGGTAGGAGATGGCTGCAAAATTAAAAATAGACCAGAGGGTGAGCTTGGTTTTAATGTATGGAACACCAGGTACAACAAATCGATGAATCGTACAGAATTTAAATTCTGTACCGATTCATCGATTTGTAGTACATGGTATTTTATGCATTAAAACCAAGCTCACCCTCCCGTAATTTCAAAGTAAATAAGAAATAAATATTAAAACCACCATATAAGTATCCGTAAATAGAACCAATAATAATTAATTTTTGTTTTAAACATAATTCCGAAAAATAGTTCGAATGACAGATGTATGGAATGCAGTTCCCATCCATCTCAGGCAGGTTTCATCACTACATGTATTTCGCAAATCACTAAAAAGACACTTCACTAGCTCTTACTGATGTATAAGTTCACTACTACCATTTTTACTATAGGAACGAAGTTCCCACTTTATAATCAACTGTTTAAAGTTTCTCTCACCAACACTTTTCAACTTATACATGCATGACATTCCAACACCCAAAGATAACAAACTTACCTTATCATCATATGCAGAAGACATCACTCTAACATCCACCCACAACAACATCAACACAGATACAAATAACCTACAATCATACATAAACAGTATACAAGACTGGTTCACACACAGTAGACTCAAAGTAGCGCCCACAAAATCAACCATCACCTTGTTAACAAGCAACGCAAAAGAACACCAGATAACTCCACAGATTACACTAAACAACACCAGCATTCCACACAGTCACAGGACCAAAATACTTGGGGTCACATACAACACATCATTATCTTTTGCAAGAACATTAAAAACAAATGTACGTCAAGACTTAACACGCTTAGGGTACTAACAGGCACAAACTCTGGACACCACCAGGAAACAACATCACTCATATACAAACAACATATTCGCTCAGTTAGGACTATGCTAGCCCATGCTGGGCACCCATTATCTCAAACACACACATAAACACCTTACAGACAATACAAAAACAACAACACTTCGTATCATTACAGGATGCACTCAAACAACACCAATAGAACACCTGCACACAGAAACAAAAATACTGAAAGTTAGGAACATTTAGACATGAGGGGAACACAATTCATGGCAACAGCGACAACTAACCCACAACACCTTGCCACTACATGTACAATAGGGCGGCTCGTTTTACACTTTTTTCGATATTTGATTGGGGGTAGTGCGGAAAAGTTGCGATTTGGAGAGAAAATAAAGTGTGTAAAATTTTTTAGATCTACGTCAATACCTTCCGGTGGCGGCGAGTCCTTAAAAATCGAAAAATAGGCCTAAAAACACATAAAATTTTTATATAATTTTATATAATTTTATATAATGTTCATTGTTCAATGACTGCTATTAATTTATTCAAGCCTACAATAGTGTTCTCAGGGTTGTTTGCACAGAAATATACCGGAATTAACATTTGTATAACATCTTGTTAAAACTTGCTTTAAATCAATTTTGGATATTTTAACGGCTAAGACGCCACCGGAAGTTATTAACAGATTGTGCTGAAATTTTTATTGTTTATTTTGTAAGTCTTTAAAACCATTTTCCAATCTACCCCGTTAGGCCTATTTTTCGATTTTAAGGACTCGCCGCCACCGGAAGGTATTGACGTAGATCAAAAAAATTTTACACACTTTATTTTCTCTCCAAATCGCAACTTTTCCGCACTACCCCCAATCAAATATCGAAAAAAGTGTAAAAACGAGCCGCCCTAATGTACAATCATGCACCAACACCTCGCACCATTAAGGTAACACCAGAGAGACATTATAACCAAATACTCCATTCCATACCACGCCCCACAGACATCACACAGTACAGAAAACACATACACACACAACTAACCCACAAAGCACTGACAGGACTCGGTCCGAATGCGGTCCTAGGTGCGAAGCCGCCACCCATTGACAGATCAAAGACCAGTCTGAGCAGATCGGATCGAGTACAACATCCAATCGATATTAAATTTCTCGCCATCTGCGTTCAAGTATGCCAGCATCGACCATCGCTATTGCATCCCTGATCCTGATTCGTAGTTCATAGATGTTGACAACCTTGGTCTTGTACACATCTCTAACAAATCCCCAGAGGAAGAAGTCCAGTGGCGTAATGTCCGGTGATCGTGGAGGCCAAGGGATAGGTCCATCACGGCCAATCCAGCGACCCGGAAATTTTCCATTGAGGGCCTCAGAGCCCAATGTGGTGCTTCATCTTGCTGATGGATAATGTCGGACTGCAATTCTGGTAGCTCTGGAAACACAAATTGCTCCAGCATGTCAAGATAGGAGATTGATGTCACGATACCATCAGCGAAAAAGAATGGCCCAATCAGTCGGTCATGCATGAGACCGCACCAGTCGTTAATTTTAAGGCTGTCGCGTTCCACTTCTAGCACCTCACGGGGATTTTCTGAAC
The DNA here is from genome assembly GCA_023014485.1 of Bathynomus jamesi. NCBI lineage: Eukaryota > Metazoa > Arthropoda > Malacostraca > Isopoda > Cirolanidae > Bathynomus > Bathynomus jamesi. Next base: position 225,186 of record JAJOZX010001280.1, on the reverse strand, counting down.
CCCAAATTCTAACATTATGCCCGTTTACCATCCCTGAAACATGAAATGTAGCCTCATCTGAGAACATGACTGTTTGAGGAACCCATTGTCAGTGTCCATTCGGTCCAGCATGTCCTCCGCAAACGACTTCCGTTTAGGCCTGTCATCTGGTTTCAGTGTCTGCACAATCTGTACCTTGTAGGCATACAGCCAAAGTCTTTTGTGTAAAACTTTGTCTACAGTTGTGGGTGGAACCTTTAGCTCTCTTGACGATCTCCTGATTGATTTTCGGGGGCTGCGCGCAAAAGACTCTTGTATCCTCTCGACCACTTCATTAGTAATGCTTGGACGACCATACCCTTTCTTGTGTCGGACACTTCCGGTTTCTTTAAACTTTTTGTATCAGTGTCGGACACTGTTCTTTGATGGAGGGTCCTTTCCGTATGTTGTACGAAATTCCGCTGAGTTTGGGTAACGGATTTGGATTCATTAAACCATTCGACGCATTGTCTTCTCCTGTGAAGTTATCATAACTGGGATGCACTGACACTACCTGAAAAAACAATAAAAACTTTATTAGTTGCTCTATCGCTTACATATACTTCATCTTTATATCTTATTTAGTATGAAAAATATTAACGAATCAAATCGTTCAGATCTTTTACGAACAACCTGTACAATAAATCCTTTAATTTAAAATTATGCAACATTTTGTAAACTTTATATTGTATTTATTATTTTTATTATTGCTCATATTATTATTTTTTATCACTATTACTATCACTTGCCACTTTCACTTTTTTTATGTAATAAATGAAATAAATGCCAATTTTGCTTAAAAAGCCTCCATACTTCCAAGGGCATGTTCGGATAAGAGTACTGTGAATATATTAGTCATATCAAATATCTAAAAATTGTAAAACTCTGTCACTTGTATTCTTTTCTGAATAAAGATTTTGAATTTTGAATTTTGAATGGAAGAAATCGCATTAACTCAATCAGGCCGATAGCGCATTTACGTAAGTGCTCCTCGAAACTACTTCTGTGAAAAAAATCCAGACCTGAATGAATTAAATTCTTCATGCAAAGATTCAGGACTGACAATTTTAAGACCTTTTCAGTACATAGATGAAAAGATTGCACTTTTGATACTACCGTATTGACCCGAATATAAGACGAGGTTTTGTGCAACATCACGACCTTTAAAGATGCAACTTGTCTTGTATTCGCGGACAATCATCAATGAATACGCCTCTCAAAGAAAGCATTTCGTGGGTGGCCCAAAGATAGCAAGTTTCAAGACATAAGGAAAATTGTTGACTTTATAAAAGAAAAAAGGAATAAAGGGATGCCCCTATGAGAGAAGTGATTTTATTTAAAGCAAAGGGAAGTTGCTGAAGAGATGCAGGCGCCGAATTTAAATTTTGTATTTTTCTATTATTTTCTATGAAAACATTTTGTTTGTCAAGTTTTTGTTTACTTTTTCTACAAATTATTTTAAAAATGATTAATAAAGATGTCATATGCCGATGACGACTATCTGCCAACAGTAGTATAAGGTATCTTTTTAATTAAAAAAAAATTTGCTGGCACCCAGCACAATGTGATGGTCGTTTTACAGTATATTTGAAGCCGTCTTATGATATATTGGGCCAATACGATATTTTGGCATGTGAATATACAATAGACGGTGTGATAATAATAATATGTTCGACATCCCACTTTCCAAAAACCACAGGTTAGGTTAGGTGAACCTAACTAATACTATATTAATATTAATAAAGTATTAGTATTATTAATACTATACTCGGTATATAAGGCATTTTTACCTTCTGGAATTAAAAACTATGACATTATTATCTGTGGGATTTTTATCTCTGTCATTTTTACATAGAATCATAATAAACACATGAATTATTGTTTGTTTTTCCTATATATTCGAAATTTAACTAATTGGTACTTCATCTAATGACTAAATCCGAATAAGATAGAAATCCATCTCTTTCCAATTCTTTGGTGAATTTAATAGACAGAACCAAGTTACAATAAGGACAAACAGTTTCAAGTACTATAATAAGAACTGCTGCAGAAGAAGCAACATGAACTGCTTTTCATGGTAAATTTACTTACATCCTTTACACACAGTTTATATAAACCCAGATGTATAGCACTAGGATTCGTTTCTCAACAAAATTAATAGTGTATAGTATTAGTATTCACTTATAATTGATTGCGATTACAGCAAATCAATTGTCTGTACAACCTAAAGATTTTGGTAAAAATGTATTCCTAGCAAACTGTTGAAGGTGAAGTTGCAATTCACACATCAAACTGATTTTCTTTAAAGGTTTAAAGAGAAGTGAAGGAAATGAAATATAAAGAGAGAGGTGAAATGTAAAACTAGTTTGCATCCATCCAAAATTTTATATTTTAGATGAGTGCGAAACAATTCCTATACAGTGCCCGCGAAAAGTATCCGATCACTCAAGAAAATACAATATTTTCCCTTGATATTCAGAGACACGTAATTCACTTTCTATTTGTTCTAGCGACATCTGGTAACTTTGAGGTTGCTCGCTGATATGAGAGCTATCCAACGCATTCTCAAATTAGTGTTCTGGTAGCCTTCGTTGCGGGTGGCTGTGTCTCAAATTTGTCAGATTTCACTGTTTGTGTAAATTTCTTGATATTTTTTTTTTTTTTACAGAAAGTGGTGTAAATAAAATTTATATATAATGTGTGCTAAAAAACTTAAGAGTGATTGTCGAGGTGCTATTGTTGCTTTGCATGCATGTGGGAAATCACAGAGACAGATAGCTAAGGAATTAAACATATCCCAAAGTACCGTTAATTTATGGGTTTCACGGGCTAAGAACAATGGTGGCCTAACCACGCCAGTCCCTAAAAAACGATCTGGCAGACCGAGAAAAACAAATTCGCGAACAGACAAATTTATGAAACGTTTAGTATTGAAAAACCCAACAATAACTGCGAAAGAAATAAAATTTAATATGAATAATTTGTTATCTGGTGTTTCTGAACGAACTATCCAGGAGCGGCTCCAAAAAGAACTCGGATTACCATCTCGCCATGCTGCTAAAGACCGTTCATTAATGAAAAATGCGTAAAAAACGTGTCGCATTTTGTAAAAAATACATTCATTGGACTGTTTATGACTGGAAGAAGGTTTTATTTAGCGATGAGTCGACATTTTTGACATTCAGAAGTTGTCCAAAAAAGGTTCGCCGGCCTATTGGCTCAAATAGGATGGACCCTAAATACACCCTAAAGACAATGAAACACCCTCCAAGTGTGATGGTTTGGGGTTGTTTCGGTTACTATGGGCGTGGAAACTTATATTTTCTTCCGAAGAACACAACTATGAATGGTGCACGGTATTTAGCAATGCTACAGGATAAACTTCCAATGGCAATGGCAATCCAAAGGACAAAAACATACATGCATGATGGTGCACCATGTCACAGGGCCAAAATAGTGAAAAAATGGATTACTGACAATAAATTTGATATTTTGGATTGGCCTGGTAATAGTCCAGATCTCAATCCGATAGAAAATCTGTGGCTAATAATAAAAATAAGGTTGAATGCCACGACACTGGCTCAGTCGAAAAATTACAAGAGGCCATCAAAAAGGTATGGTGCAAGGAAATATCAGTGGAAGTTTGTCAAACTTGATTAAATCCATGCCAAAACGTCTAGAACAAGTCATCCAAACCAAACTACAGATGACAAAATACTAATATAAGGTTAGTATACATTTAAACATTGTTTTTTATGTAAAAAATACAAATTTCAAGGGTGATCGGATACTTTTCGCGGGCACTGTAAGAAGTGTTCACTTTTAAATTTGTTTCTAGATTATTCCAAACATCCTTCGTATATGATGGGGGAGGGGGGGGTCTTCTTTACTCCAAAAACTGTCGAGTCATTTTAAGCAACATTCGTGTCAAATGAGCTTCAACCCATTAATTCCTTACAATTAATTTATTACTTCTAGTAAAAAGTTGGGCTGGGAAATAATAGTTATCGTGTCTCAGATTACTAGAATGTTTTACTGATTGTCTGACCCTATCCACCATACGAAGTTTGGTCGAAATCGGTTCAGAAACATAAATGTTTTCTCTGCGAACAGACGGACAGACAGACAGACACACATTTGCTAAATTATAGTAGTAACTAGCAAAAATACCCGTCCTACGGACGGGGTATTCTCTAAGCAAGTTAGAGTTTAACATTTACAATTAGCTCACGAATCACTTAAATTTCAAATGCAGCTTCACAGATTTTACTTGAAGCTCTCGAAGCAGTTAAATTTCAAATACAACTTGTCACATTCTTATTACGGGCGGGAATGTGAAGCTCAAGATTTTCATAACTGCGTTCTTTTCTGTAGTTTTACTGACAAATAATTGAACCACTCCTAGGGATTCTATTATTTGGTCAATAAAACTATAGTCATAAAAATCTTAAGCTTCACAAATCTTGACACAATGTGAAGCTCAAGATTTTCATGGCTGCGTTCTTTTCTATAGTTTACTGCGGTGCTGGAGCCTTCGGGCCCAGTAATTGAGGGTGGTGGGGGCGGCGGCTGGTCACACATATATTTTCGTTCATTACTCATCACTCCCATCACCCATACGAAGTTTGGTCGAAATCGGTTCAGAAACGTAAAGGTTTTTGCTTCGGACAGACGGACAGACAGACAGACACACACATTTCCTAAATTATAGTAGTAACTAGCAAAAATACCCGTCCTACAGGCGGGATATTCCCTAAGCAAGTTAGAGTTTAACATTTACAATTAGCTCACGAATCACTTAAATTTTAAATAGAACTTCACAGATTTTACTTGAAACTCACGAAGCACTTAAATTTCAAATACAACTTCTCACATTTTTTTTTTTACTTATCATGGCTTCCGATGCGTTTCAAAAATTTTTGATGGCTACATTCTTTTCTAAATTTATTCACCAACTTGGTTTTCTTCATTCCACGAAAGTGTATGAAACTCTGAAGAAGCGTTTTATTGACCAAATAATTGAACTGACCCACAATTACTGGGGGTTCAATTATTTGGTCAATAAAACTATAGTTATGAAAATTTTAAGCTTCACAAATCTTGACACAATGTGAAGCTCAAGATTTTCATGGCTACTATAATTTAGCAAATTATAGTAGTAATATGTATATGATTTACGAAAGCTTATTTAATGCGTGTTCGATGTGCCTTTTGAGGGTTACTTTTTACCTAAAAGTACACCCAACTCTTTATCTCATTTATTTTATTTATTGTACTATCTATAAATGCAATTGCGGAAAGAAGTTTGCCTAAAAACTGAATTTCTAAAAGGCATAAAAATTACTAATTGGTAATGCTTTTGTTTTAGTTGGATATTTTATTCTTTTTTGGTGATAGTAATAACATTCGAAAATAAAACCTAATCAGTGGTGCTTACTTATTTTTAGGCTTATTAGAAAGACTCATGTTTCTAGGACAACTTTTTACCGGAACTATACAATAATTATGCAAGTTATATTTCGTTTTTTTATTTATTGCGATCATGTATGAGGTCGTTTAGAGAAATTTTAAGATAATTTATCCACCCAAATGAGAAAATTAAGCACGAACAAATTTCGAATTCCTGTCTGGAACCCCAAACCAAGGTCGTGTAGAAGACAGTCAGAGAAGGACTGCGAAACAAATTAACCAGGTTAATAGTTCAAACAGTTTGTAGTAAGTCTTTTGATAATTTTAATAGTTCTACAGGTTGTTTTTGTTCCATTGATTCTACTACCAACAAACAAATAACCTGATTGGTCTTTAGATTTCTTGTCTCCTCCCACAAATTGTTACGTAATATTTATACTTACTTCCTGCTCTTTAGCTTAACTTGGCAGACGTTATACAGAAGACTCCCATCATCATTGATTATTCAATTCTTTTGGAAGTATCGTCAAAATGTCTGCCAAGTTTAAAGTAAAATGACCCAGCCTTGCTTCTCCGGCTTATACTTAAATTAAAAAGACGCATAATGACATTACTTACAAGACTGGCCCACATACAATAGACTCAAAGCAGCGCTCACAAAATCAACCATCACCTTGCTTACAAGCAATACAAAAGAATACCAGATAACTCCACAGCTTCCACTAAACAACACCAACATTCCACATACTCACAGGACCAAAATACTTGGGGGTCACATACAACACATCATTATCTTTTGCAAACAACATTCAGGACATTAAAAACAAATGTACGTCAAGACTTAACACGCTTAGGGTACTAACAGGCACAAACTTTGGACACCCGCAGGAAACAACATCACTCATATACAAACAATATATTCGCTCAGTTATGGACTATGTTAGCCCATGCTGGGCACCCATTATCTCAAACACACACATAAACACCTTACAGACAATACAAAACAACGCACTTCGTATCATTACAGGATGTACTCAAACAACACCAATAGAACACCTGCACACAGAAACAAAAATACTGAAAGTTAGGGAACATTTAGACATGAGGGGAACACAATTCATGGCAGCAGCGACAACTAACCCAGAACACCCTTGCCACTACATATACAATCATGCACCGACACCTCGCACCATTAAGGTAACACCAGAGAGACATTATAACCAAATACTCCATTCCATACCACGCCCCACAGACATCACACAATACAGAAAACACACACACACACATCTAACCCACAAAGCACTGACACGACTCGGTCCGAATGCGGTCCTAGATGCGAAGCCGCCAACCATTAACAGATCAGAGATCAGCCTGAGCAGATCGGATGGAGTTAACTTAGCACGACTCCGATGTGGACATCACTCCAACTTACGGACATATAAACACAGACTTGACAACTCCACAGACGACACCTGCCACCTGTGCCAGGACACACCACAAACAATTGAACACATTATGACAGACTGTACCGCTCTAGGACAACAGCGAACACAACACAACATCACTAGTGCGCTGAACCTCTGGTCCACTCCGGAGAGGGCGATCGGTTACCTGGGTGCCGCCGGCTTGCTCGATCAGGGTGGGCTGATCGGCTAAACAACAACAACAACTTACAATAGAGATGCAAAGAATATCACAGATTAGATATCCATCCAACCTTCAACGATATGGTTGTTGACAAGCAGAATAGCCTACTCTGAAATTATTATTCAATGAAAACAGATAATGTATGACTGCTATTCTCTGTTGCGTGTACGAAGATCTGGAGCACTCTAGCATGTGTAAATGCTTCCCAAGAAGATTTCTGTATTGTACGAGGGCCACTCACTATATTTTGCCTCACCTTTTTTTTTCTTTCCAGGGAGTCATCCCCTTCTGTCTCGTATCGAACCAACGACTCAGAAGCACTTCCTTTCTTTGGGCTTTGTGATCTTCAGTCAGTTCGCGAGGAACAAACCGTGAACACACTTTTGAGTATCCCAGTTGCTGAATTATCGTATTCACAATTCCTTCACTAATTCCTAGCTCCAATGATAGCTTGTATGTGATGTGCCGATTGATCGAATGATGTTTAGCACGTGGCACAGTGTGAGATGTCACAGCCGGTGCCGGGCGACCGCTACGTGGCTCATCATCGAGGCTGGCTCTCCCTCTCTCCGATGATCTCACACGTTTAGACCAGCGTCCAACTGTGCTTCGATCAACAACAGCATCTCCGTAAACGTTTTGTTTGTAGACGTTTGTGAATATTTCCAACTATTTCCTTCTGTGCGGTTAAGAACTCAATAACAGCTCTCTGTTTACGACGCACATCACTGTCAGACGCCATTTTCGAAACTGCGTTAACCATCGGTGTTATACAAGGGCGCTTAAAAAGCGATTTTATACGAGGAGGGGAGGTTCAAACTGGAAAAATCCGGTTATGTGAAGCGCAGAAAGTTCAAACTTACGGCCCAAAAGATATTTCAGCCCAATGGTCTATACTTAGCTAAGAAAAAAGGGGGGGGCAAAATATATTGCGCCCCTAGTATTTTAGACATATTTCTAGTGAAAATTAAAGGAAAAACCTTGTGAAGAGAAACAGAGTCCCTATTAGAGCAATTTAGCAGATAGGTGGGGCAGTACATTTTCAGAACACCAACAAGGGGAGCAACAAAATATTGCAGACGAAAGAAAGCACAAAATAACAGAGAATGTTCTTTTAATAGATTCACTTTAATAACTGAATCTACACACAGTATTAAAACCGAAAATTAGCAGCCGACGAGATTAGTGGCTGTATCCTCCAGCGCTAAACACGTCAGCGCGTCAACGTCAACGAAAAACGTGGAAAGTCAACGCGAAGAAGAGGCGACGTCAAATCAAAGACGTCAACGCGTTGGTGGCCAAACCTCCTCAAATCTTCGTGCAGCGGGCAGTGTACGGTTGACCAGACTGGCAGTCGACGGCCTGTTGCGTGGCACAGTCAGAATGCCGATCAGCTCCCGGGGCCGCCAGACCTATATCAGCGTGGTATTTTTTCATTTACGGGGAGCAATTGCGTGCCGGACGTGCTCCCCGGAGAGTAAGGATATACTCTCCGGCGACATTAAGACTAATCCAGGCCCCACTACAACTTACACATGTCTCCATACACAAAGACATAGAAACAATAGGACCATGAGGCACATACAGAAGCATAATATTAACATATTACAGTACAACGTAGATGGCCTCACAAGCAAAATCATGCAGCTTAGGGAATTCGTACACAAACAAAACATTCACATAGCACTTTTACAAGAAACAAAACTAAAACGCACACACAAAACACCCACCATCCCTGACTTCACGGCGATCCGTCAAGATCGTACTGGGGGTCACGGGGTGAACTCATCACTTACATATGTAAAAGCATTAGCTACACTGATGCCACCCAAAACATTACAAACACAATCCAAGCAGATAACACGATAGAAATACAGGCGTTTAACATTAAAACACGCGCAAAACACAACACCACACTCATCAACATTTACATCCCACCAGATAGTTCACCCCAGGTGCCAGCCAATTACAATCCATAGTTACACAATCTGGCCTCCCTCACGAATGTCATCTTAGGAAGAAACTTCAACGCTAAAGACACTAGTTGGTACCTGCACAACCAAGACAACACCAGAGGCGCCAACATAGCCACACAACTAAACAGCCTCTTCATTCTTAACAACAGAGAAGAACATACACACATACCACATCAGACAGGATATTCAAACTCCTCCAAGATGTAACGTTTTGTTCTCCCTCACTAGCAACACATACACACTGGAGAACAGAAAATCAACTATCATCAGACCACCTACCCATCATTACAACACGTTTTACATTCTGCCCCAACAGCCTCAGGCACACTTACAGAAATTACAAGAAAGCTGATTGTGAACAGTTCAAAATACAGACTGAAGAACAATTCACCACATTAAACAGCACACCCATCATAAACATCAATAAAACACTCAAGACATTTAATCAGATCATCAATGATGCAAACAAATACATACCCAAGGACAACATTAGGAAATACAACCCAAATTACATGAGAGAAATAGCCCACCTCACAAGACAACGCAACAACCTCAAACATAACACAAAAACACCACACACAGAAGCCATAAAACAGCAGATACAACAGCTCAACACAGAAATAAACAACAAACTTAAAGAAAAACAAATAGAAACATTTAGGGGATTCATAATAACACTAACCCACTCCACAGATACATCCAGGCTATACAAGACTATAAAAGCATTACCCATTCTAACAGCGGCATTCACACCTCACCTATTTGTCGCAGCTAAAATAATATCCCAACATATACACAGCAAACTAACATTCTAGTTAATCACTACGCAAAGATAAGTCACCTAAACAGAGACAACAACCAGAAACACGCAGACAGACAAACAGCCAGACACAAGAAAACCTACAGACTCGACACGATCATTACATCCTTCAATACAGACCAGACCACCAAGATCATCAAAAACATTAAGAATTCGCAGCCTACTGGACCAGACAACATATCTAACATACACCTTAAATACTTGGGCCCACAGGGAATATCAGCTCTTACAAATATCAGCATATACTCATACCAACACTGTATTATCCCTACATATGGAAACAAGGTAACATTATTACACTACTCAAACCAAACAAAAATCCAACAGAACCAGCTTCCTGCAGACCCATTACTTTACTCTGCACACCTTCCAATGTAACAGAAAGACTAACCTTACAAATCACCAACCTACACATACCACTAATCACCTACTCAACATGGATTCAGACCTCACCACTCAACCACAACATTACTCACTAACCTCACGCAGCACATCATGGATGGCATCAACTTCAGACGACCAGCTCAACGTACACTATTAGCAAAGCTGGCCACAAACCGTTAATCCGTTAATCGTTAATTAACGAAGTTAACTTTTTCGTTAACGATTTAACTTTTAAGTTAACTTTGAAAATCATTATCGGACTAATTAACTTCCGTTACATTTAACTTCGGTTAACTCGAGTCCGTTAACCCAAAAAATTCATAAATAAACGTTTAAAAGTTTCTATTATTTTCAGTGCTGAGCAGGTGCGCAATTAATCCGCCACTGTTAATCGTGATGAACGAATTTTCATTTCCGAAGTGCAAAATCAGGCGATATATTTGTTTCCGTCGCCACAATTTGTGTCTTACCAAATATGGTAGTTATTTATGGCATTGGTTTGAGCAAAACATGGTCGACTGTAAAATCATGCGGAAAGATTTGCCATTTGAGTTGAATGTTTCAACTTCTTTCAAGAAATATCACGAGCATTTTAAGGCACTTTCAATAATATATATGTAACAATTACAACAAATAACTACATTCGTTTCATTTGCAGTCTGTCTCTTGCGCAACATGTTTGTGCTAGTGAATATTTAAAAATAATCGTTGTCAAGTAAGTCATGTATATTTATAATATGTCTGTGAGTACCTTATTAGTAGTCTCCTTGATACATTTCAAGAACCATAAAACTGGTCAGGTAAGATTTCAATTCTCATGTCACTTTGTTCTCTATGGGCAAGGACATCCTGAGGGCCAAGAGATCATCCCTGTCTGATGAAAACTTTGATATGCTAATTTTCATGAAGGGCAACATGCATCTCATGGAAAAACTGGAGAACGAGAAGAAGAGGGAAAATTAAATTATATATATATTGTGTTTTTCATTTTTTTTATAATAAAAGTTAACGTTAACGGTTTATCGGTAACTTCCGTTACATGTTTAACGAATTAACGGATTAACGGTTAACGAAGTTAACTTTTTGGTTAACGGATTAGCGGTTAACGAAGTTAACTTTTTGGTTAACGGTGCCCACCACTGACTATTAGCAACAATAGACATTAGTAAAGCATTTGGTGCTATCCCACGCTTCCCTCTCCTAAACAAAATACTCAACACAAACATGCACAATAACACCAAAAAGCGGCTCAGCAATTACCTTTCAGGAAGCTACTCACATGTCACACTTAATGGCAAGTCATCCAAAAACAAGCTTTTCCAGAACAGGGTTCCTCAAGGCTCTATTCTCTCACCAACACTGTTCATCTCATGCATGACATTCCAACACCCATAGATAACAAACTTACCTTATCATCATATGCAGATGACATCACTCTAACATTCACCCACAACAATATCGACACAGCTACAAATAACCTACAATCATACATAAACAGTATACAAGACTGGTTCACACACAGTAGACTCAAAGTAGCGCCCACAAAATCAACCATCACCTTGCTAACAAGCAACAAAAAAGAACACCAGATAACGCCACAGATTACACTAAACAACACCAACATTCCACACATTCACAGGACCAAAATACTTGGGGTCACATACAACACATCATTATCTTTTGTAAGGACATTAAAAGCAAATGTACGTCAAGACTTAACATGCTTAGGGTACTAACAGGCACAAACTTTGGACACAACCAGGAAACAACATCACTCATATACAAACAATATATTCGATCAGTTATGACCTATGCTAGCCCATGCTGGGCACCCATTATCTCAAACACGTACATAAACACCTTATAGAGAATACAAAACAACGCACTTCGTATCATTACAGGATGTACTCGAATAACACCAATAGCACACCTGCACACAGAAACAAAAATACTGAAAGTTAGGGAACACTTAGACATGAGGGGAACACAATTCATGACAGCAGCGACAACTAACCCACAACACCCTTGCCACTACATGTACAATCATACACCAACACCTCGCACCATTAAGGTAACATCAAAGAGACACTATAACCAAATACTCCATTCCATACCACGCCCCACAGCCATCACAGTAAAGAAAACTCATACACACACACCTAACCCACAAAGCACTGACACGACTCGGTCCGAATACGGTCCTAAATGCGAAGCCGCCACCCACTGACAGGTCAGAGCCTGAGCAGATCGGATCGAGTTAACTTAGCACGATTCCTATGTTTCTATCACCACAACTTAGAAACATATAAACACAGACTAGACAACTCCACAGACGACACCTGCCACCTGTGCCAGGACACACCACAAACAATTGAGCACATTATGACAGACTGTATCGCTCTAACACAACATAGAACACAACACAACATCACTAGTGCGCTGAACCTCTGGTCCACTCCGGAGAGGCCGATCGGTTACCTGCGTGCCGCCATCTTGCTCGATCATGGTGGGCTGATCGGCCAACCAACAACAACAACAACAAGTAAAATATTTTAATATTTGAATTTGTAAATAAATTTATTATTACGCTATTAAATTCTTTAATTGGAAAAGTAACGCAGTATCGCATTATTTTCGGCTCCATTTCTAACAGTACACATCGGCTTCTTCATTATCACTTCAAGAGATATCAAACTTTCACCAAAATACTAAAAATCAAATTCTTTTCACTGCACAGAACATGCTCTCCTTTCAGTATTATGAAAAGGGTCATGCTTAATAAGATAATTTCAAATAGTGTTTTCATAGTTTATATCGTTTTTATATACTAGGGGCACTCAATATATTTTGCCCCACCCTTTTTTCTTAGCTAAATATTAGGTTATGGGGCTGAAATGTCTTTTGGGTCGTAAGTTTGAACTTACTTTCTGCGCTTCACATAACCGGATTTGAACCAGTTTCAACCTCCCCTCCTTGTATAAAACCGATAGTTAACGCACTTTCGAAAATGGCGTTTGACAGTGATGTGCGTTGTAAACAGAGAGCTGTTATCGAGTTCTTAACCGCAGAGAAGGAAATAGTTGGAAATATTCACAAACATCTACAAGCAAAACGTTTACGGAGATGCTGCTGTTGATCGAAGCACAGTTGGACGCTGGTCTGAACGTGTGAGATCATCGGAGAGAGGGAGAGCCAGCCTCGATGATGAGCCATGAAGGGGTCGCCCGGCATCGGCTGTGACATCTCACACTGTGCAACGTGCTAACAGCATCATTCGATCAAATCGGCACGTCACATACAAGGAGCTATCACTGGATCTAGGAATTAGTGAAGGAAGTGTGAATACGATAATTCAGCAACCGGGATATTCAAAAGTATTGTTCACGGTTTGTTTCTCGCGAAATGACTGAAGATCACAAAGCCCAAAAAAAAGAAATTGCTTCCGAGTCGTTGGTTCGATACGAGACAGAAGGGGATGACTTCCTTTCACGAACTGTGACTGGGGATGAGACTTGGGTACACCACTTTGAACCTGAAACAAAACGCCAATCCATGGAGTGGCATCACGCAGACTCTCCACGCAAGAAAAAGTTCAAACTGGCTTCCTCTGCAGGAAAGGTTACTTCTGGGACATGAAAGGGGTGATTCTGGTGGACATTATGAAGAAAGGACAAACAATGAACTAGAGGCATATATTGCTGCCCTACAGAGACTCCAGAAACGTATAAAACGAGTTCGACCGGAGAGAAAACCAGAAGACGTCCTTCTTTTGCACGATAACGCAACACCACACAACAGTTTGCAAACAAGAGAGGCCATCAGAAAATTGTGCTTGACTGTGTTACCCCACCCTCCATACAGCCCGGATCTGGCACCTTCAGACTTCGATTTGTTTGGGCCAATTCAGGATGCTATGCGTGGAAGAAAGTTTCAGTGACAATGAGGTTGTTGAGAACGTGAAAAGGTAGCTCCAGCTGAACCCAGCGGACTTTAACAGCAAGAAATAAAGGCCCTTATTTCGAGATGGAGGAAAGCTGTAGAAAAGGATGGAGACTATGTGGAAAAATAAAAACTTGTAAAAAAGGTATGTAACTACTCGTGTACAAAATTTCTGGAACTTACAAGGAAACTTGGAACAAAAAAAGGTGGGGCAAAATATATTGAGTGGCCCTCTTATTTTCAGAAGGCATTTCAGTCGTTCCAATCTTTGCAAGGAGTCATGCCTAACATTTAGGGTCATTATTACCGTAGAAAGAGTTTTTTCACTAATCTATGAGAATTGGTAGTTAAGTGCGTGAATTACCAATACCAGAAAAGAACTTTTGAATTTTATTTCAAATAAGGAAACATCAAGAAAAAGTTTTTAAAACAGAGGGTTTGATAGAATCAGAATGATAAGAAGAAGGATGTCAATATTTGTCGGTTTACGGCAAAGCAGCAATGCAACAGGATACCAAATATAGTTTCAACATCAACATGCTACCTCCCAATATAATTTAGATATTAAATGCAATGATTTCTTCGTACAATTTTCATTTGTAGAGTAGTGGATGAAAGGCTTAGGGGAGGAGGGGGTTAGGGGAGGAGAAACAAAACGTGTTTACAGTCTGAATTATGTTTGAATTAATAAAATGAAACATGTAAGCGTATATTATATATTTATCTATTGTTAAGGTTAAAAAATATTTGTAGTTTAATTATGCTGAAAAATTATATACAATATAATATCCTCCGCTTCATCGTGTATTAATGGGAGTGGGGAAGTATGGTGGGTAAGAGGGAGTCTTCTTGCTTTTGTGGAATGTAGCGTCTATTGGAGGAATAGTGTGTTCAATGTCCAATCATAAAATTGCGAAGACGTAGCATAGGTTATTTTATAAAGTACATTTTAAATATATTTTCCATACATATTTTCTTCGGGTGGATGGTTGGTTGATGGGTGACCATCCTTCGCGTCTAGATGATGCAGCGACCCGTGGTTCGGATTCCACATAAGGCTGTAATTCCATTCCGTCATATGACCTTAGATTTTGCGAAGAAGATTAAACAACCTCATCAAATGAGCGGCCATTCAATAAAACCTAATAATTTCCCAATACTGTCTGAAGCGACAGACACGATCTTCCTTCTTTGAGAAACCATACTTACTGTATAACCGAATCTGAGTTAATACGCTTCTCCACAGCATTAATATTTTAGGAAAATTGTCGCACCATTTTGTCGTTCATAGAATTTCCAGTTCCTTTCCAGAATTCGAAATACCTGGACCTGAAAAATTTCCTAAAATAATTTTCAATTCGTTTGTGTTTATTTATTTTATAATTTTATTTCTTTAATTTTTTACGTTAATTTCTAAAAGTGATAATCCCAGAGTCTTTTTTTATCTATTTTAACTTTATATTGCAACCTTTAATCAGTTTTACTCCAAATTATTTTTTTTATTGTTTTTCATTATAATGCGATAAACACACTCACACGAGCAGGCAATAAATACATGACTAAATTAATATAAGGAACATATATACAGGCTGTTCTAAAATTACCCAGTAAACTTTTATATGAACTCAATATCTTAACAAAAATTATACGATATTTAACAGTTTTATTTCAAATATAGCAACACTAAGAAAAGCAACAATAATTGTTTATTTTGGATGTTCAAAGTGTCTTCCTTCAACTTGAACACATTGTTCACAACGTCCTACTACTGATCGACATATATGTAAAAGTTTACTAGGTAATTTTAGAACAATAATAATTATTATTAATAATAATAATAATAATAATAATAATAATATTTTTATATATGAGGCATACATATATGAAGCATACAAGAGGTATACAGAGAGTAACATACAATAACACACATCTATATGTACACATGACCGCGCGACAGTTAATGCGTTCCTCAGCACATATAGCTTATTAGAATAGACGATATAAAACAATGCTAACAGCAACAACAACAATAACAATGTCAACATTACAATTTATTATTGTTTTTATATGAAATGATGGTGCACATTAGTTGCTACAGGAAGCATACATACATACAAACATGCACATGTGATATATATAAAAATACACATTCATTCACACACATACATGTGTGTATGTGTATATATACATGCAGACACAGACATACTTGCATACATACATACATACATACATATGTCCATGCATACACACATATACATGCATATAGACACACACACACACACACACATACATATATATATATATGCACGTACATGCAGATACTGGATATCCATAAATACGCACTGGCATAGACACACACACACACACACACACAATATATATATATATATATATATATATATATATATATATGCACGTACATGCAGATACTGGATATCCATAAATACGCACTGGCATAGACACACACACACACATATATATATATATGCACGTACATGCAGATACTGGATATCCATAAATACGCACTGGCATAGACACACACACACACACACACACACAGACAAAGGGGACGGTAATGCCTTTATACAGTATATTTACACAGCAAAGAACTGCCATCAACAAGCAAATTTTATGCTTTATTGGTAGCAAGGAGTTGTATGGTAAATCTTGATAGATTGGGGATTATCTGTTGTAAGCTACAAATATGTATTTAGAAATACATACGTATGGATATTAAGCTCAGCTTACACATTCACATAACTAAATATAATTACATACTGTATAGGTATTCAGCTAACATTATACCTTCGTATTTATTGGAATATTAGACAATGAAATAAAATTAAATATTATATAATGAAAATATCGAATATTAATTACCTCGCTAATTGAGGAAAACAATACTCCTAATAACAATGATAATATTATGATATATTACCAGTAATATAGTACCGTTTAATATGCATATATCATATACTATATATAAAACTTATACCTTTAATTTTCTGTTTAGTTAGACAGTGAAATGTTATATCATTTATTTTTTTTATTTAGTTATCTATTCATTTATTTGTTTTTGCATCCGCGCGTTTTTTTTCCCTTCAGAAAACCAACCATTCGAGTGTATTGCATGCATTTAAAATGTAACGTATTTTCGTTTTCAAACTTTTTTTTAAACATTTTTCTTTCAAAAAAATTAGTTTCCTTTCCGGAATAGTTTTCTTTTAGTTAAATTATTTATTTAGTTTCTTGTTTCGTTATTATTTTATTATTTTTGTTCACATCATTTTATTTATTATTAATTTAAGATTGTCTATTTTAATTATGGTTTTAATTAATTTCTTTCTTAAATTGCTGTGTAATACTCGGTTTTTTGTTTTTTTTGGTTTTTTATTTCATATTTTTCAGTTTTGCTTTTATTTTACTATTATATATTTCATTATATATTTCCTTTGGTTTTTTTCTTTTATTTTTCTTTATTCCTCTTCCATTTCCGTGTTTCTCACCTTTATTCATTTAGCGTTCCGCTTTAAAGTGGAACATTTGTCCATATTACAGGGTGTTCCCTCAGAAAATATTTATGTAACAAGTTTTTTTCACACTTTTTGTGGAGTGCTCTGTATAAATGTTGTAATTCTTCGGTTTCTGTTTTTCGTTGAAGCCGTTTTTCTCTTTATCATATTCTTATCTCATTTTTTTTTATCTTCTCCCTTGACACGTTTCCCGTACGTTCCTTTACGTTTTCATTTCAAAACTGTTCAGATACATTTTTCTTGCCGGCCTTTCAGATGTAAAATTTATGAAGCACTGACGTCTTTTTGCGTGTGAAGTGACAAGCGTTGTGGCATTCGCTGGGACTGGCACCGTTCTTATCGTTTCTCACAGTATCCTTACTGTTTCTTCGACACATTCTCACTTCTTCCCCACTCCTTCCTTAGGTTGCTTCCTTAATTAGCACCTTACAGAAAGGACACCTGCGTTTCTCCCACGAGGCTTCGTTCTTGCTTCTTCAAACACTATCTTTTAAAATTAATTTTTTACTGCTTTTCCTTGTACTTCATCTCAATTCATCTCGTTTGGGTTTGTTTGCATTTGTTCTCATTTCCGGGTCTGAAGCTTCTCGTTTGCTCAACTCTTTAGTTTTAATTTATTTTTGTACTGCAGTGACAAAAAGTTTTGTGTAGTTATATTCCATTTGTCGAAAGACCGTTTCTCATCTGATGTTTTGGATGTATTTCTTTATAAATTTTATTTCATTGTATTTTTAAATAATAATTATATTGATTATATATATATATATATATATATATAGTAAAGAACGACGCTTGTATAGGAGATATTCCGCGCAAGACGAGAGAGAAAGAACGAAACAAATGAAAAAATGAGGTAACCACCCGGGAATCGAACCCGGGATTTTTCCGATTGCCGGTCAGATGCGATACCATTACACCATGGGCCTCACTCTTCCAAATGCCGTAATTCTTCTACATACTCGCAGAAACCAATGCCCCAAGGGGGCACCTCCCGCATGCCGTAACATTATATACATTCAACTGCAAAGAACACGCAGTATAAATAACGTAAAGAACGACGCTTGTATAGGAGATATTCCGCGCAAGACGAGAGAGAGAGAACGAAACAAATGAAAAAATGAGGTAACCACCCGGGAATCGCATCTGACCGGCAATCGGAAGATCCCGGGTTCGATTCCCGGGTGGTTACCTCATTTTTCATTTGTTTCGTTCTCTCTCTCTCGTCTTGCGCGGAATATCTCCTATACAAGCGTCGTTCTTTACGTTATTTATACTGCGTGTTCTTTGCAGTTGAATCTGTATATATATATAATATATATATATTATATATATATATATCTATATATATATATATATATATATATTATATAATATATATATATGATACACACAGACCGTGCATGGAACATTGGAACAAGGAACACTTCTGTGAAAATTAAATCCACTATAGTCCGAATAAGTAATGGTAAATGACAAACACTATAGTTTTTTTCTTTTTCATGATGTTACCATAGTGTTTCATGTTGCCCCGACGTGGGCAACGGGTCACTCGCAAAGAGACCCCAAAAATATAGCTTCTCTCACCAGCTATCTGCAAAGCAGATAGGATCCAGCTTTGGGACAGGATCTAGGTGTTACAGCTACACCTAGCCTACTATATCCGGAACTTCAGTATAAGCAAAAGACTCGTTGCATTCGCGTCAGATTGAATACATCAAAGAAAAAGGGGTAACTATTGTATTTTTAGCCAAAACCCAAAACTTAAACCTTAACTGGCAAAATTGAGCGTCCACTTTTCAAGACAAAAACATGTCCGTTTCTTGATGGGATTGAACCCAGAATGGTCCCCTGAGATTTTCTCATGACACACACAGACCGTACATGGAAGAAGGAACTCCTCTGGGAAAATTAAATCCACTATAGTCCGAATAAGTATTCAATCCGACCCGAATGCATCGAGTCTTTTGCTTATATTGAGGTTCTGGATATAGTAGGCTAGGTGTAGCTGCAACCCCTAGATCCTGTCCCAAAGCTGGATCCTATCTGCTTTGCAGATAGCTGGTGAGGGAAGCTATATTTTTGGGGCCTCTTTGCGAGTGACCCGTTGCCCACGTCGGGGCAACATGAAACACTATGGTAACATCATGAAAAAGAAAACACTATAGTGTTTGTCATTTACCATTACTTATTCGGACTATAGTGGATTTAGTTTTCCCAGAAGATTTCTTTGTTCCATGCACGGTCTGTGTGTATCATGAAAAAACCTCAGGGGATCATTCTGAGTTCAATCCCATATATATTAGGGTGACACTTATTTTCGAAAGTTTGAACTTTTATCGGGACGGGCGCTTTTCTGGTTCTATTTTGTCAAAAGATATCGTGTGTAAAATATTTTTGAAATAAAACAATATTTAGAACTGCCTCAATACGATCAAAGTTTGTATATTTTCTCGAAAAGTAGAAATTTTAGATCATGATGTTCTATGCCTCTAGCAAATAAAATATCACTTCTAGTTTGTTCAAGCTACTAATCTTGACCTAAAACATATAACTGGACTTCATACTTTCAACTCTAGGTCCCCCTCAACTCGAGTATTAGCCCCTCAAGTGGGGGGGGTATCATGGGCGCCCATCTCCCTCTCATTGTTGCCTACTTTGCAGAGGTCACGGTGGACTTGCGGGCGGTTGGGAAGTCACAGCGGTGCTTCTCGACCACTTGTAAGAGGAACTGCCTTTGGTCTTCACTCTTGGTAAGGGCCAGGTTGAAAGACTGCATCAACGCCACCCCGCGCTCCGCGAAGTCATTGACAACTTGAAGGGCCTGGACTCGGCGGGATGCGGCGATGAAGGCTGGGTCCGTCCGCCACTCCTCCGGATCCTGAGCAGGAAGGCGGTGCTGATGTCCAGAACCTTGAAGAACTCCTTTGATGTAGTCGTTGTGAACTTGGCCAATGTATTGTTGGCGATTGAGTTGGTGGACAGGTCCACATTGATACGCCGCGGGGGATCCTCCGATCCTTCCTCTCTTCCATCGCTTTAATCATCTCCCGCTTTGTCGCCAAGTCGATACCCTCGTCGAAGATGGCCAGGGTGACGAGGCGCTCGCTCAAGTACCATAGGTGCCTGGCGAAGACTGTCGCCGTCGCCTTGGCCACCGCTGAGTCCGGATAATAGACGAGGGCCTTGAGCAGCGCGAGGTCCGCGGCTGGGGCCGTTGCCGGGAGCGGCGCTTTGTACCAGGCCGTCACGTAGATGGACACGGCGAAGATGGTGAATCGCCGGATTCCAGCCGCTTCGCCTGACGACATCTGAAACTGTTCCCGGAACAGGAACAGTTTGATGGCATAGATGACTTTTGCCATCCAGCGCGCGCGATGGAAGGCGCCGGGACGAGCGAACCGGGCACCCCGCTTGTTCGGACCGCCCAGCACAATTACAGAGATCTCCAGAAGTTCCCTGTAGTCATCACGTGGATGTTGACCGTCGAGGAGGCGGCTGAATTCGATCAGCAGGTCGTCGCGGGCGTCCTTCAGGTGCTGCGGCATGGTTCCATCCTCGAAGGGCTTCGCTTTGGTTTGATCGATGAAGTCCCACTGGGCGGCGAATCGTTTGAACAGGAGGATGTCAGGACCAGTAGAGGGACCGAGGCACGCCGTGAATGCCTTCTCGCACACCAGTTCGTGGATGTGGGCGGCAAGCCAAATGAAGCACTGTCTTCTCGAGTTTCTGCTCAATGATATAGCAAGCTCCTCCTGAGAGTCCTGTGTTTGAGGCGGTGGTGTCAAAAGAGAGGGCACAGATCCGTCCCTTGATGTCCCAATCCTCGAGGGCAGAGAGGACGGCTTCCGCCATGGCGCGGCCGGTGCCGTCGGGGAGGCTGGGCACAGCCAGAAGCTTGTCGACGTTCTCCCCAGACACCAGAACTGGAAGGCGATCTTCAGCAGGGCCTCCGTCAGCCGCTGGTACGATTTTCCCGTCCCAGTGAACGGTCAGCGGCACAGTAGGATGGAAGGCTGCCTTCATTTCCGCTGCTGCCATAGCACGGAACTTTGCTCGGTCGCGGCGGGAGGATTCGCGGTTCAAGACCAGCTCCTCAGGGTCGTGGCCCAAGCTCCTCGCAGCCGCCGACAGCAAAAAAACACCTTCTCGGTCGGTAAGTTTCGTCCGATCCATCGCTGCGGAGAGATCAGGGGTGATCATCTTTTCGACGCGCGGAATCGCTTGGGTGGTAAAGGGGTCGTAGATGCTTCTGCATTCGACGTGGACGGGCCCGGGAGAGAGAGCTCTTCCTCTTCTTCTCGGCGACGACGCCGTGTCGGTGACCGAGTCGGGCTGCTTGCACCTGAGCTGGAGCTCGATGCCAGTTCGACGAGTTCTTCTCGGCTCTCTCTGTTCGCCCTTTCATCATCTTGCCGGCGGCTCCTTTCCGCTTCCTGTCTCCTCGCACGCTCCTCCTCAGTGTGCAGCGTCATGTCACGTGTGGAGGAGATGCGGCCGCGCCGCACCTCGGCCCTTTGTCCCGTCAGGAACTCCCTGTCCTCTTCGATTGTGATCATCGACATCGCCTGTTCGTGTGCGATGTCGAAGAGGCGGTCAAGGGATGAGAGGAACTCGGCCTCGTTCCTGATTTGGGTCACAGTGCGCCGTTTCGAGTTCTTGTTCAGAGCCCGCCACTTCTCGTACATTCGGAGAACCTTGTCCCTTGCGCGTTGGTCTTTCTGCGTAGGAATACGGGACCGCTCCCAGAATTCCTTGACTGCGGTCACTGTCTCAGCGGCTGCTTCCTTGATCGGCTTCTTGACGTCAAGGTGAAGGTGGAAAAAGTACTGAAGCGCCTGCTTTCCCGTAGGCAGAATGCTTCCTGTGATGCTGTGGTCCACGGTCCCAGGAGATAGACTGCTGTTTTAGATCTTGTTGCCGAAGCCATCACGTCGTTTCAGAACTCACTGAAAAAGAGAATGAAACACTGTTAGTGTTGGCAAAACTCGTCCCAACCCATTTTCTACTTAGAATAACATGTTCTTTCGCCTGTATCAATATTTGGATAAACTCGTGTTACACCCTGTATAATACCATTTTAGTCTTCTGTACACCAGTGCGGAAGACTAAACCAACGACTCTGACCGTCCGTCTGTCTGTCTGTTATCATTTTTCAACTCAGAAACTACAGCAGCTATCGAAACGAAAACTGACATGATAACAGAACGCCATGAGTACTTTTCGACAAAAAGTATAAACTTTGACCTCGTTGAGGCAGTTCTAATTATTATTTTATTTCAAAAATATTTTACACACAATGTTTTTAGACGGAATGACACCAGAAATGCGCCCTCCTGATAGAAATTCCCAAAAATGAAAAACACCCCAAATAAGTGGCACCCTAATATATATATATATATTATATATGTATAATATATATATATATATATATATATATATATATGTTCAGAACTATAATTAAGCTATAAAAAGTAATGGTTTCTGTTATATATATATATATATATATATATGACTGGCTAATGTTCCATTGAAAGACAAAAGCAAGTGTAATTAAATATAAATCCGTATTGTACTCTGAAACAGGCATTCAGATGCATCTCAAATGACAAATACAGTCAAATGAAAATTCATATTGTTTTAAACTGGATAAAGATAATCACTTTTAATTCGAGTTCAAACTCTTAAGGCAGCAGAAAGAGGATAAGGAAAACTAAATATCAGTAGTTCTCAACAACAGTTTACAATAAAATTAATGAAAAAATAGGTCTTTATAAAATACAGAAAATATATAATATACATACCTTTTTACAGAGCAACAATACTCACAAATAGCGTGTAAAAAACAAAAGGACTCGTGTAACTTAATAGACGTGAGAACTTAGTTCATAAAAGCCATGAAGTGAGTGGTGAAATAGCGCTGAATCACCATGCAATAAGAAGGCAAGAAAATTTCTGGATTAGTTTCCTGCATAAAAGAAACTAAAATGCTGAGGTGGAAATAAGTGCAAGCCATTTAAATTTATATCTATAATAATAATAATATATGAAGAACCTTAAATGTTATGTTAACTTTTAAAATTAATTTATGGTAGAAAATGGGATTAAGTTTGGATTTTACAGAAAATTATCTAATGTAGACAGTGGAATCAAAAGTAAAGATCACACATTGAGTTTATTTATATATTTTTTTAAATTATTATCATTCATTAATACAAGTGGTTTTTTTTAACTTGTTTCATGGTTTCATTTTTCTTTATTTTCTTAGCCCATAAAACTCCAGCTTTTGAGACCAGTGGCGCAGTTGAATGGAGGCAAGACCTGCGAAAATCAGCCGTGAAACATTTTATGGCCAAGATATTTTATCGGCTAGTGTCCTGAGAATGAGTTTAGGTTAAATCAGCAAAAATAGGTAAAGTTAAGCCCAGTTAGGTTGGATTAGGTAAAGTTAAGTTAACACTACCCAAACCTTTGAGATTAAGTACCCCTTGAAAATAATTGGAATCCCCAGATACCCATCAAAAATGTTTACAAAAATAAACATAATAATAATAAAAGACATGATGATTCTTTACGATTTTATTGGTACATTGTTTACATATGTTTAATTAATGAAACCACTGAGCTGTTTCTTTGTACAGTCTCTTAATGTTGGGGGCTAGTGGTAAAAGGTCAATTAGCAAGGCGTTTTCCATATCAATAAGTTTTTAATGATATCTGCCCTTGATAATCACCATTGTCAAAAATCCTGTCTCACAAAGGTATTTTGTTAAAAATGGCAGCAGGAATTTGAAAGTTTTCTTTGCAAATTCTGGATACTCAGTAAATCTACTTAGCCAACAATTAGCCAGCGGTGTCTGCTTAAAATCTAGCTTGAAGTGAGAGTCAGCAGAGATGACCTGGAGTACCTCCTGTTCTTTTACTGACACATTACTCGGTGGAATACTTTCTGAAAACTCGAATGGGTTCCGAACCCAAATGTATTAACATAACTGAAGTATACTTTGCTCTTCTTTTTGCATCCTGATCGAGATTCATGTTATTAATTTGTGAGAAAATCGTGAATTGTTAAGAAACATTTGGTGGTCTTGTCGAAACAGTATCTCCAAAGTTGGATCTTTTTAATCATTGCTTCAATTTTATACTGCACATGGAAGATGGTTACAATCATGCCTTCTACCAAGGCGAATCACGTTCAGTCGAAAAAAAATTATGTAATGGGGAATGTGGGAGTGCCAATGGGAGGGGAAGTGCCAGTTGAATATAGAGTATAGTTACCAAACCTAACCTAAAATGAAAAATGAATAAATAAATAAAAAATATATACACACAGAGTATATATATATATATATATGAGTGAATCCTCTGAAAGTCCCACGATTCTTCTTGTAACGGATCGGGAAATTATTTTTCTCTATTTAAGACTAAGTTCTCTGAAGACAGCAAGGCCCAAAGGAGAAGATAAAGACTTTTTCTTACGGGAATTTACTGCTAAAATGTTACAGGTAATGCTCAGCCTCTAAGTTAGATCAGTCAGATCAGAATGAACATTGGAGAAATTTTGTGGGTTTTTATATTGATTTTTTTTACTGACATTATTATTATTTAATGCTGATCTGTTTTTGTTTTTATTCTCAATAGGCTGATTTACTTTGCAAAACATTTAAAGACAAAACAACTATTTTTGCTGTATGAATGTCTAGACTGCTAAGCAAGAGGAAGTCATATTTTTATTTTAAACCGCATATTGACAGATCTGATGTTATCATGATCTGCCGAGTTAACTAAAAATGGAAATTGAAATATGCCCTCCCATCACGAATTACAAACAAACATGCACATGGCCGAAAATTAAAGGCGTAAGATTAAAAATTAAACGTTAAGCAGGACATGACTTCATCTTTTACAACGAAGAGAGAATGTATACAGGAAATGAACAAGATTACATCATTAAGCTAATTCTACGAAAATGATTACGTTGTTTAAAAAGAAATAATTCACCAATTATAAAATAGAAAGCAAATCAAAAATGTATCCAAACTCGTGTCAGCGTTACACGATTTTGGACTTTGTAGTAAATGATTAAGTAGTTTACAAAGAACTAATTCACCAATTATAAAATAGAAAGCAAATAAAAAATGTGTCCAAATCGTGTCAGCGTTATACGATTTTGGACTTTATATGTCAAAATGAATATATGAATAAGAATATAAGGATTATATAAATATACGAATTATACGAATGAACATAAGAATTATATGAATGAATATAAGAATTATATGAATGTAGGAATTATTCATTGTTCATTTTTACATATATATATACAGGGTGTCCCAGAATTAACTATCTATTTCAATGAAATCGGACAAATTTTTTAAAAACACACTTTTATTTATGTTTATCATGTTTAATATGTGTTAAAAATGTATAAATTTCTAAATTTTTTTCATAATTTTATTTTCATAATTTTTTCATTATCTGGTCCAATGAAAGACCGTCTGAAGTCATAGAATGGCAAAGAGACTCTCCAAAAGTTAACGTGTGGCTTGGAATGACCAAATCCAAAATTTATGGTGCTCCATCTTGTTGAAACACAACATTATCAAGAATGCTATCATCAAGAAGCTGTGGTTCGAGAAACTGCTGAAGCATATCAAGGTAGACGGTACCTGTTACAGTTGCTTCCGCAAAGAAGAATGGGCCATAAATTTTGGATTTGGTCATTCCAAGCCACACGTTAACTTCTGGAGAGTCTCTTTGCCATGCTATGACTTCAGACGGTCTTTCATTGGACCAGATAATGAAAAAATATGAAAATAAAATTATGAAAAAAATTTAGAAATTTATACATTTCTAACACATATTAAACATGATAAACATAAATAAAAGTGTGTTTTTAAAAAATTTGTCCAATTTCATTGAAATAGATAGTTAATTCTGGGACACCCTGTATTATCACAATTATTACTAATTCCAAAAGTTTAAACACAAAAAAGACACAAACGTAGGTAGGTTTGAGGACAGGAGAAAAAGTGAACGAAATAAGTGAAAAGAATGAGTCATCGGCAGCAACGAACAATTTGAAATATCTCTCTCCGACGGGCCGAACGAAAGCGAACGAAATAGGAAACAAATGACTCTGAAATTTAATGTCAGACTCAAATGTTTTGACTCCAACGGAAAACCGACTCCGCAAAGACTAAAAGAAGTTTTGAGTCTCTAGACTCCATCTCAAACAACAAATTTTGACGCGCGAAAATTTTTGAAGCGACGCGACTCAGAATAATTTGGAAAATAATGGGCGCCATTTTGAATTTACATTTACAATGAATTTTTGCTTAATTTGATAAATACTCTAAAACGGGTAGCGAAACAGAATATCTACTAATTTTCTTTATACGGAGAACGTGAAAACGATCGTGATTAGTCGGAAGAACACACGCACAAATTTTGAATTCTTATTTATCAGACACGAAAAAATATTGCATAAGCCTATTTTAAGAACGGAGTGCATGGGTTCGTATTATTAAATTGATAACAATTTAATAAGGTTAGCTACCACCAAAAATGTCGTGAATACGTTTTATTATTTATTATACTTCATTATTTACTCTACTTTCTGCTCTCTATTGCATTTCTCTTTACACTCTCTTTACTCGTTTCCACAATACTTTATAAAGCGTGGCTGGTAGCCGAGCTAGCAGAAAACCGTTAACCTAGTGCAAGGGGGGAGGGGGGTTCATTAACACTCTTTTTAACGCTTGTTAACACTTTATTTAATTCCGAAAATGGTTTAGTTAAACGGGGGACGCGAGTGGAAGATTTCCATTATAATAATTTAGGTCGGAGAGAGGCACAAAACAAAAAATTTAATTTTAAGGTTCCATGGCCACACCTTACCCTACGGCCCTGCCCGAATGAGTGACTTCTTTTTGGGGGTAGTCCGCTCTCTGTGCCTCTATTCAGGATTGCCAACTCTTCCAATTTTAAACAATCTCAATCTAACAAACAATACTTTATCGTAATTTCACAAATATTAGTAAACAATTTATATTAAACATTATAATCTTAATTAAACAAAAATTAATATTCTTAATCAGGCATTACTACACCCCCTTCATTGCATACCCCCTCCCTCATTGCATAACCCCTCCCCCTTTGTTGCATACTCCCTTGCAACATTGTTCAACATTTACAATTGCATTGCAACATTCTTGCACTCTCCCTTTTTGCGGTCATACTTCTCGCCTTCCTAGAGTTGATCCCAGATAGGACAAAAAAAACATCTTTAGAAGAGATTCTAATTTCACACATAATAAAGTCAGAGAGGCGAAGGATATGGAGGAGCAGCACCGGAATCATCCAGAGTTGAATTGTAAGCGAAAATTTGAGCAAAGAGTTCAGCTTTGTCAGGAGAAGAGACGGAAACTGAGCAGTCGGAATGGAAAAGAGGAGGGAAAAAGAGGAAGTAAAGTTGTTGGAGAGGTTCTTAGGTAGATGCCAGAAAGAGCCAGAAGAATTTGAATTGGATAGGTTTTCACATTTTTGTATGATGAAGGAATTTTTGGCGAATCGAAGAACAGATTTTGCACGATATATGCTGAGTGAGAGTCAAGAGTTGGATAGCGACGGTACCTTCTGAAAGCCTCCTCTCTCTTGCGGATAGCATTAGAACATACTGTAAAGTTAAACCAAGGTTTTTAGTATTTTTAGTAGATATAGAATATGAAATGTACACCTTCATGCTTAAGGGAATCACCTCCGTAATGTGCTCAGCACACCTGAAAGGGCCCACGCCACGGAAGCAGTAATTATTCCATGGGAATTCACAGAAGTACTGCCTAAGGGCCTCCCAATCAGCGGCGCCAAAATGCCAAAGGCGCCTCCTTTTGGGAGGATCCAAATATTATGTCTTGTGTAAGATGCATGTATATATAGTGAGGAATAATGAGAGAAGTGTGTTTGAGAGCATGCTGGACTGCTCACAAGTTAGATGAGACACGGAAATGGGTAACATAGACCTTGATTTTGACTTTTTCCTTTTTATATAGCAGGGGTCGTTTTTGCGGGCGTCCGCCCTTGCCCACTCCTTCATGTATATATATAATATATATATATATATACATTTTAACTGCAAACAACACACAGTATAATTAATGTAAAGAACGACGATTGTGTAGAAGAGCGTTCCGCACAAGATGAGGAGGGAGAACGAACAAATGAAAAATGAGGTACCACCCGGGAATCGAACCCGGGATCTTCCGATTGCCGGTCAGATATGCTATCCACTACACTATGGACCTCATTTTCATTTGTTCGTTCTCCCTCCTCATCTTGTGCGGAACGCTCTTCTACACAAGCGTCGTTCTTTACATTAATTATACTGCGTGTTGTTTGCAGTTAAAATGTATATATATGTATGGCATGCGAAGGTGCCCCCTCAAGGCATTGGTTTCTGCTCGTATGTAGGAGAATTACGACTTCTGATTGATCGAGGTCCATGGTGTAGTGGATAGCATATCTGACCGGCAATCGGAAGATCCCGGGTTCGATTCCCCTTGTGGTACCTCATTTTTCATTTGTTCGTTCTCCCTCCTCATCTTGTGCGAACGCTCTTCTACACAAGCGTCGTTCTTTACATTAATTATACTGTGTGTTGTTTGCAGTTAAAATGTATATATATGTACGGCATGCGAAGGTGCCCCCTCAGGGCATTGGTTTCTGCTCGTATGTAGGAGAATTACGACTTCTGATTGATCGAGGTCCATGGTGTAGTGGATAGATTATCTGACCGGCAATCGGAAGATCCCGGGTTCGATTCCCGGTGGTACCTCATTTTCATATGTTCGTTCTCCCTCCTCATCTTGTGCGGAACGCTCTTCTACACAAGCGTCGTTCTTTACATACAGTATATATACATATACATATATATATATATATATATATATATATATATATATATATATATATATATATAACACCTGCACCCACAGTTACAAATTAACGATGGAAAATTGTAGACACCAATCGACCAGGGAGGTACTCCGGTGGGGGGAATTTTAGTCAGGAGAAAGGCAGTGCTGGAACTCCCGTTTCTCCTGTCATTCTCCTCCTTAGTTGCTCTGTTTCCGTGTTTCATCTCCCGTGGGAGCAGCTTATCATGCTCTCAAACACACGCCTCTCCCTCAATTCTTCGAAAAAAAAGAGCATCGTGAGCCTAAGAGACTTTCATTTTGGCTCTTTCTTGTAAAGGGAGGCATTTTTGCGGGTGTCCGGCCTTGGCACCTCCTTTCTGCAGGGAAAAAAAGCAGTATCCTCAATGCTCAGTACCCCATGACTTTTTCAAAATTAATGAGTGTGTTTAAACGTAGCAGTGGTGCCATTTCTTATGTGCTTCAGACAAATCATTAACGTACACACTCTCCAAACGTAATCTTATTTATCTGAATGTCGATGAAATGTCGAAAATCTTTGTGTTCAGAAGTGGTCGGATGAGACTTATAAAGTACCAGCTACCGCGAGTGCAACAAGAATAATGATTAGTGATACCCCTCTATGTTATATTATTTGTACGTTGTGAGTCGCAATACGTATCAACCATACGTTGAAACACGATTGATTGCGGAAATTTAATCTAAACGCCTTCAGTAAAAACAATGGTAATAACAGACTAGTGCCTATTCGTTGCCGATTCATACTTGATAGACTTTGAAATAGCCGGTTCCCTCAAACTGAAATCTTTATTAAAGGACGATTTTATGAAGTGTAGAGATGAAGAAGGCAAGAATGGATTGGAGCTAAGGAATATTTAGAAGACACTTTCCCCAAGAAGTATCACTCTGTTTTAGGACGATGGTCTAGAGCAGTGCTGTCCAACTTCTATAAAGCGCGGCCAAGATGTTGCCTATAACACTGGTATGCATATGAAATTTTTTTGTCTGCTGTGAGGGTTTTTTCAACTCATATTATATAATTCGACCATGCAGAATTCGAAAATAACATTGGTTTTCCTCAATCAGGTCAGGTTTTTTCTCTATTGGCCATTTATTATAAGTCCAATTTTATCCCCAAATTTATTGATTTTTTTAGCTTAAACACTGTAGATACGAGTAATATTATAAGAACACTCGTGAAAAATGAAAACATTGTGTGAATAAATACTTTTATTCATACAATGAATATGGAAAAAGTTTATTGAGGAAGGAATGAAGTTTTTTTGGCTTTCCGTCTGTGTTTTTCTTCGGGCACGTCTCGCTTCAAACACCAGCAATAGTCCGCCAGCATATTGATATCCCAGTTTCCCTGGTTCCTCTCTTCCATTATTTTGATATCTTGGTGAAATCGTTCACCCTGTTCCTCACTATAATCCCCGCAATTTTCAGGAAAATAGTCCAAGTGGGACCACAAAAAGTGCATTTTTATGGACATGCGCGACCCATGAGCTTTGAAAGCTTCCATCAAGTTTTCGACAACGGACTCGTATTCTGGACTTCTACGCTTGCCAAGAAAATCAGTGACAACTGATTTGAATGCCTGCCAGGCATTCTTCTCAGTTGGAGTCATTGCGTTTTCGAACTGAGTATCCTTGATCAAAGTTCGAATTTGAGGACCATCAAAAACCCAGCATTTAGTTTAGCATCAGATATATGAGGAAATTTACTCTCGAGATATCGGAATGCTGAACCCTCCTTATTCATTGATTTGATGAAATTTTTCATCAAGCCCAGCTTAATATGAAGTGGTGGGAGCAAAATTTTTGTTGCTGGTACAAGGGGCACTGAAACGACATTATGCGACCCAGGTTCAAAATTCTCTCATCCGCTCGGCTATCCCATTTGCAGAGGAAACATGGGTATTTCGTGTATCCCCCTTGCATTCCCAATACAAATGCCACAATCTGAAAAAAAATGAAAATATTTAAAGAATTTAGAGAATTTGTTCTATCAGATAAAAAAATCTATGCATTGGACTGTATCACTTCTGTGGGGAAGTTAAGTGTTCTTATACGCTCTCAAATAACCTTTGGAAAAACAACATAGTCAAAAGCAATAGTTTACTTATGATATTAGTATTACCTTCAAATCTCCACAGATCCTCCAGTTATGTTGGTCGTATACGAGAGCATCCAGTAAAATTTTCATGTTATCGTAGCTCTCAGTAAGTTGTACGGAATGTGCTACAGGGACTGATGCAACCCTATTCCCAATGTTGAGAAGTACTGCTTTCAAACTTCGTTTAGACGAGTCTATAAATAGCCTCCATTCTGATGCGTTATATGGCAGGCCCAAGGATTCGATTAGCCCCTCAACATTGCAGCAGTACACTAAGGAAGAGGTATTTTCGTGCACTGCAAAAAACTTGCGGAATTCTTCCTCTCGTTTCCTATACCAGTAGAATGTTGTTCCCGGAGCCAGCAAGTTGTCCTCTCGAAGTCGTGAGCCCAGATCTCGCAGCTAATTTGGAAAGTCCTAATCCCTGGTAAGATCATTAGTTTGGCCTGGTTGAGAGGCCTCGGCTCATTTGAAGCGGTATTTTGAGGTATATACGACTGGGACTGGTCATTGGCATTGGTCATTGATTCATCATCAGAATCATCGAAGTCCAGGGTTTGAGGTGGGTCGGGTATTGGAATTCCAGGACCATGGGGTACAGGTCTCATAGCAGAAGGAATGTCAGGGTATACAACAATGTGTTTATTCTTCTTGTTAACTCCTGAAAATAGAAACACAGAAACATGGATATAAAACTTGCATATGAAATAGAAGAAGCATTCAGACAGTGGCGGCTCGTGAGGGAAGGCTGCGGTCTGTAAGATATGAAATAGGTCGATGGAGTCTGTATATTTTCTTTCTTTTTCATTCATATTGTCCCTTCGGGGACAATATGAATGAAAAAGAAAGAAAATATACAATCATTGTATATGTAAATGTAACTTGTATAACAATATGTATGTGTAAATGTATTTTCTATAACAATATGTATATGTAAATGTATGATTACCATTATGGTGAATATTATGCTATATATGGTGAATATTACATTATGGTGAATATTATGTCAAGTTTCATACGAGGATTTCAAAATATTTAAGAAAAATAAATTTATAAGCCCACCTTGGAGGTTTGTCATGCAGAAATAGCAATCTGTCACGTGATCCTTTCCTTCTCTCCAAATCATGGGAATTCCAAAAGGCAAAGATTTCGCTCTGCCTTTGCTCCATCTTCTCAAATTTTCATTGCACGTCTTGCAGCACATATGAGGGGCGAAATTTTTGTCCTGGTCCCCTAGCTTAATTCCAAATTATGCTCTATACATTGTCTTCACAAATTTAGTGATTTGGGACTGGTTATTTGGCATGGTAACCGTCCCACATATGTAGCAGGATCTATTGGGATCATTTTTACACGCTCTATTCATTATGAAATATTTTATCTATATGCCTGAAAAGTAAAAAAAGATATTATACAAGTGAAACAAGTGATGATAGATGTTACTGTTCCAATTCCGCTTTGACAAAATCACGAAAAATTCTATTTTACTTATGAGGCCATAGCCGGATAACCTGAGCTGATTGAGAAAAACGGATTGCAGATTCGAAATCAGCAGGAAAAACTCTATAAGAATCACTTACAAAACCCCTGACAGCAAAATTGATGCATACCAGTGTAATCATACATTGTTGGTTAATAAGACTTAGGAACCCGCTGAATGTTGTTCTCCCTACTAGAAATGACAAAATAGGGAAGAAAACTCAGAAATGAAATTTGGCAAACGTCCATTCCGCGGGCCGCAAGTTGGCCAGCGCTGGTCTAGAGCGTTACAAACCCTCCCTCGCCTTCACCCTTCATCCGCAAGAACTCTTTCTTTATATACGCTGTAACTGTCGCTACGATTTAGAAGATTTCCTCACACATCGTTATGAGTTCAGAACAGTTTTCAATTGAAGAAACTGGTGAAAAGTGAAAAAACGCTCACTTAGGATGATAATATTTTAATAACCGTCTGTGTACTTGAACAGGCTTTTGAAGCTGTATGTTCAAAGATTAAGAATTATGAAAATGTTACATTCAATTGTAAAATAGGAACAAAAATAATCCTAAATAACCTGAAGGATCTGTATATCTGTTACCTCATACATTAAACGGTGTATTATTTCTCAGAAGAATTAGATGTATTATATTGTACAAAGCAATGAGGATGTAACTATTTCCACCATTATTTTTGAGTTTACTAATAAAAAAAATATCTTGCTCGACATGTTTATAAATATTATATGCAACTGTGTTTCTATTTACTCTTCAACCATTTTTAAATTATGTTAATATATGTGTCTTAATAAGATGAAGGGAAGATTTATTTATTTTCTTAAACACTGCTGCTGTGTGTGTGTGTGTGTGTGTGTGTGTGTGTGTGTGTGTGTGTGCAGAGGCGAATTAAGATACCTAGGGACCCCTTTTCTATAGCTTTTTATTAACAATACATGTACATGTGATTTATTTACAGGAATTATATGTACGGTGCTCAGGCTAATTGAGAAACAAACTTAAAAGAACCTTAACACAGTGTATTTTGACGTTTGACAAAACCAAACAGTATTAAACAAACTTTACTTTAGGGCCTATAAAACATAAAATAAAACAGGGAATTTGTCAGTTTGTGTACTCTGTCATATTTAATCAAAGAAGTTTGCGAAATTCGAATTATATCATCGAAACTCAGTTCATTGGGGGGGCCCCTCAAGCATGGGAGCCTGAGGCTTCAGCCTCAATAGCCTCAGCGATAATCCGCTACTGTGTGTGTGTGTCACCTGGTTGGAACTGGTCAGCCAGGTTGGCTTGTGGGGGCAGTCGCGATCAGTGTTAATGGGTACAGAGAAGCGCTCGACCTCCTTCAATGACATGTATTTTTTCTTATTATTAATATCAGTATTATGCCTAAGACAGTGTAACCGGTAGCCACTCTATATTCATAGCAGCATTGGGTCAGCGTGCGGCATTACATCAGATGTGCTCTAATAACCTTATATATTTTAATTCCTTTTTATTTTTTATTTTAAAATAATGGTATCTAAAGTTCATACCATGCCGTCAGAGTTATATATATATATATATATATATATATATATATATATACTTATTTCATTTTTTATTTCTTATTTATTTATTTTTTCAGGTTAGGTAACTATACTCTATATTTAACTGGCACTCTCCTCCTTCTTGACACTACTCTCCACCTCAGTGCCACTCCTCTCTCCATCAACGGCACTTTCCCACTAACCTACTCCGTCCTCTCTTCCACTCCACAGGATTTAATTTTGTTGGGGCTGGGTCACAAACTTTATATATATATATATATATATATATATATATATAATACACACAGACCGTACATGGAACAAGGAACTCTTCTAGGAAAATTAAATCCACTAGAGTCCGAATAAGTAATGGTAAATGACAAATACCATAGTTTTTCTTTTTCATGATGCTAGCACGACGTGGGCAACGGGTCACTCGCAAAGAGGTCCCAAAAATATAGCTTCCCTCACCAGCTATCTGCAAAGCAGATAGGATCCAGCTTTGGGACAGGATCTAGGGTTTAAAGCAGCCTAGCTCAGCTACATTTAGAACCTCAATATAAGCAAAAGACTCGCTGCCTTCACGTCAGATTGAATACATCAAAGAAAAAGGGGGTAACTATTATATTTTTAGCCAAAAACCAAAACTTAAACCTCAACTGGCAGAATTGAGCTTCCACTTTTCAAGGCACATAACATGTCCGTTTCATGATGGGAATGAACTCAGAATGGTTCTCTGAGGTTTTTTATGACACACACAGACCGTGCATGGTGAGGGAAGCTATATTTTTGGGACCGCTTTGCGAGTGACCTGTTGCCCACGTCGGCCTAACATCATGAAAGAGAAAAAACTATAGTATTTGTCATTTACCATTACTTATTCGGACTATAGGGGATTTAATTTGGTGCTACTATAGCGTGATTCCTACCGGTGACTTCGATACTATAGGGTGATTCCTACCCGTTTTGGTTCGAAACTACAGTACTGTAGAGTGTGATTCCTATCCAAGGTATAAATGAAAATATAATAAATATAAAATGCTATTTATTATTCAATTTTATTTATTTAAAAAATAGTTTCGGTGCTACTATAGTACGTGGTCTACCTACGATTGGTTAGGTTTAGTCACGATATTTTCGTTAAAACACGAAAATATCATGACTAAACCTAACCAATCGTCAAGGGCGATGAACATTGGAATGTAAACAAGCAATTAGTAAACAAGGTAAGAAGCTATAATTAAAAGGTAGACCGCCGAATCGAGGTAGGAATCACGCTATAGTAGCACCTTTAATTTTCCTAGAAGAGTTCCTTGTTCCATGCACGGTCTGTGTGTATCATAAAAAAACTTCAGGAAACTATTCTGAGTTCATTCCCATATATATATATATATATGTGTGTGTATGTGTGTGTGTGTGTGTGTGTGTGTGTCAGTGGCGTTTCCTTAGTGAATGCAACGCATGCAGTGCATACCTTCAAAAATGTAAATAAATATTAGGTTTTAGAGCAATATTAATATATGAGTAACGATCACCAAATACAGAATTTCTTAACAAAATCACTGAAAGATGGACTGATCTTCCACGACACGGCAAAATGAGCGTTATTTTCCCGTCCTTATGGTATAAAATTCCATCTCATCTTCTTTTCAGAAGAATCGGTGCATCGGCTTCTCGCCAAAAACATACTAAAATGAATCTTATTTGTTTGTGAAATAAGTAAGTTTATTGTTTATCTCAAGTATGTTCACTTAATTTT
This sequence comes from Bathynomus jamesi, assembly GCA_023014485.1. Taxonomy (NCBI): domain Eukaryota; kingdom Metazoa; phylum Arthropoda; class Malacostraca; order Isopoda; family Cirolanidae; genus Bathynomus; species Bathynomus jamesi. The sequence continues at coordinate 188,630 of JAJOZX010001280.1, read as the reverse complement.
AGTCCTTTTAACCATTGAAACCTTAAATATTGCCTGTCAAAAGTTTGAAAGTCAGTTATTCCTAATAATTCATATTCTAAATAGAATCGATACAAAATTCGATTTTTATATAATAGAAAATAGGTTTTATCATTGAGGAACTCATCATTTGTTCGATTGAATGCAGTTTTCGATTCCGCTTTTGTCTGTTTCAAAACCGGCTGAGGACAAATGAAAACGAGATAGATGTCGTTGAGATGCCAAGCCGTCTTTAATTAATTTCAATCTTCATAATAATAATTCTTTAGGTAATATTTCTTTATTAATAATTATTTAATAATAATTAATAATTCGGATCAAATGTAGAATTCGGACCCCAGCCTTCTTTAGTTAGCTTTATAAGGCTAACTAACGAAAATATCATGACCTAACCTAACCAATCGTCAAGGGCGTACAATTAATGTAACGACTGGTTAGGTTAGGTCGTGATATTTTCGTTAGTTAGCCTTATAAAGCTAACTAAAGAAGGCTGGGGTCCGAATTCTACATTTGATCCAATAATTCTTTAATAATAATTCTTCTTAATAATAATAATAATTCTTTAGGCCTATGATTGTTTTATTAATTATTCTTCGAAGTAGTGAGTCACGTGATCGTAAAAACGATGGCAACTTTCAATAGAGTATATTTTGTAATGTGTACTTGGCCTGTGGCTGAGAGGAAGTGTCGTGTTTATTACAAAATTTTTTTAATAATAAGTTGATTAACTGTCCCGTAAATAATGGGTGAGGAAAGAAATACAGTTTCAAATGATGTGATATGTGAAATGAAAATAAAAACATTTGGTGCTCGCGCTTTAAAGAAAAAGAGCGCATAATAAATCAGGGTAGGCCTACACCAAATTTAAATTTAACAAAAGTAAACAAAGGTTTTACCAGAAAATTTAACACTGAAATTTATAAAAGTGTACATTGGTTATGTGGTAGAAGTTCAACAAACAAATTGTACTGTTGGCCGTGTTTATTATTTTCAAAAGAGATATCAAATTGGAGTTCAGTAAATCGCTGGTACGATGATTTAAATAACTTGCATACCGCAATTTCTCGTCATGAGAAGTCTGTGCACCATTTAGGAGCCTATGTTAATTGCAAAGAGTTTGGAAAGGACCGAATTGATTTACAATTTGATAAGCAGAAGGAAACTGCTATTACCAAACACAATGAAGAAGTAAAGAAAAACAGAGAAATCTTGAAGAGACTAATTATGATAACAACATAACATGCTTTTTTTGGTATGCAAGAAATTGCATTTCGCGGTCACGATGAAAGTGAGTCGTCTGCAAATCGTGGAAATTATATTGAGTTAGCGTTTTGTATGGCTAATTTTGATGAAACTGCAAAACCATTTAAAAACTTTCACCGTTTTTAAAGGATTATCGTCTACCATACAAAACGATCTAATTGAATCAATAAGTACCGATGTCCTTAATGAAATTAAAAACGAACTTAAAGAATGCATGTATGTTGCTATTTTGCTGGATGGAAAGTCCGATGTGAGTTATTTTTCTCAACTTTCAACTGTTGTACGTTACGTTAATGCCAGCGGGGACATTTGTGAAAGGTTCCTAGGATTTACTGACATCAGTAAAGATAGAAGTTCTCAGGCTATTTCTGCTTTAGTTATAGAACATTTAAAAGAACTTGACAGCTTGAAAAAATTAGTTGCACAAACATACGATGGGGCAGCTGTTATGTCAAATGAATTTAATGGTGTTCAAGCAAAGATTAGAGAGTTTGCACCCGAAGCTGTTTTTATCCACTGTTACGCCCATTAACTTAATTTTGTTTTAAGCCAAGCTGTTTCCCATATTCCAAAGTGTAATACATTTTTCTCCACCTTAGGAAGTTTGTCATAATTTTTTAGCAGTTCTACAAAGCGAACATCATTCCTTGATGATGGTGTATGGGAACGGTTTCCGAAGCTTGCCCCGACAAGATGGAATTATTCTTCTCGATTGGCAGAAACAGTCAAAGAAAATAAAGATTTAAAACGGCCTTTTGATCATATTCAGAAAATCCAAAAAGATTTGATGATAAAACCAAAAATGACGGAAGAGGACTTTCAGCAGCATTTAAAAGCTTTGATTTTGATTTTTTATTACAAGTGTTTGCTTCAGTTTACCCGTTTACTGAATATCTCTTCAAAATACTGCAAACGAACGCAATGGATATTACATTTTGTTCAATAACAATTAAAAAAACAATTACTAAATTTCAAGAAATGAGAGAAAAAATTTTGATTATATCTTGAATGCAGTCGAGGAAGAGTGTGGCTTTCCATCATCCAGGAAAAAAACTGATTTATTTCCCGAAACAATTTATCGACAGCTTTTTTTTTAAATTTTAGATACTTATAATAATGCAAATGAAGGAACGGTTCAAGTCCATGGACAGTAGGGTGTATCATACTCACTGAAGTGCGAATTTCAAGATTGGCAGTATGTATTCCTATGTAAAATTAAATTTTAGGAGGGGGTTTGTTTTCTTAAACTTTTGCTAAAAATCACGTTTAAGTGCTCAAATTTCCACTTTTTCTTTTTCTGATTATGTACAGAACAGCTGTGCAGGACATATACTGTAGTACAAATTTAACAGACCGGTTTCTTACCAAACAAAACCATTGTAACAGCTGTTACAGGTTACTAGAGTTTCACTGTGATAATTTTCTATGTTTCAGATACAAAGCTTGGTGAAGATTGTGTAGCCACCATGGCTAAGCAAGGACGAAAGACCAGAAAAAGTTCTGGTTTAAAGCTGAGTGATCTAGTGGGTCCAGGCAAGCAGTTATTTCCCACAAAAGTTCCAACCTGGAGAGCTGTGTTTCAGAGAGGAATCCTCCTCCAGGAAGAGAAGCTGCGTCTGGATGATATAAAGAGAGCTCAGTACCCTCTGCAAGATTTGGCTAAGGACTTGGCATCACTGGTACTGGCACAGTGGCGCCAAAGCAATGCCAAGTTCACTCCTTCTGTGATAATTCAAGAGAGATCCATTGCCAGGAAGATTCTTGTCAGGTGGAATGAAATGATTGACCTAGTGAATGGCAGAGTGAAGGCTGCAAAGAGAGAGCAGAGAATATCTAAACTTGACACATTGTTTGACATAACAACCTGCAGACATGATATCATTCTCTGTGGAACTGAAACATCTGGCTGCTCTGGCTGTGCTGCTAGAGTTCATGTCAACTGTGACTGTCCTCTACCTCAGAAGATTCCAAAGCTAGAGCTAGAGTGGCTCCATTACTAGGGGATCAAAACCTCAGACGTTTCTGGCTTCCGGAGGGCATCTGTTGATGTAAAGGAAACAGTGAAAAGGGTGAAGGCTGCTAAGAGGAAGGAGGAAGAACAGAAGGCAGCTGAGAAGAGAAACAGAAAAGAGGAAGGAGGAAGAACAGAAGGCAGCTGAGAAGAGAAACAGAAAAGAGGAAGAAGAAAAGGAGCTACTGCTTAGAGCTGATGATGGTGATGATGATGAAGATGAGGTGACTTCCTTGCAAGAGTCTCCAGGCAGAGCAGCTCCTACTGCTGACAGATTTTTCCAATACTGCACCAGGCACAAGCTCCAGTATCAACACTGGCAAAGTCTCCATTTCTGCCAGGAGGAACTACATGGATATCTCAAGCAATGCTGCGGCTACAGTCAGGTTCAAGGTGACAAACACTCCTGCAGCAGCCATTGCAACTGGTTTCTTGCAAGATCTCATCAAAGCTAGCCATCTATCTGCTGATAAGGAATATCTAGCTGTTGACAGGATGAAGATGTGAAGGGGCAAGGAGTCTGTATTAGGTGCCTCGGTGGAAGCCCTGGAGAAAAGGACAGAGGGAGAGGAGATCAAGGGAATTTTCTTTGATGGAAAACAAGATAAGAAGACAAAGATCATGAGGTACAATGAAAAAAGTGGCTTCTTCCATCCTGATATTACAACTGAAGAGCACTATAGTGTTACCTGGGAACCTGAGGTGAAGTATCTCTTCCATTGTACATCAGAAGAACCTGAAGGAAATGAGAAATCTGCACTGAAGATAGCTCAGGCTCTGTTTGAGAGGATTAGTGCTCATGGTGCTAAAGATACTATTGTGGTCTTTGGTGGTGACTCCACCAACACAAACACAGGACCTGATGGAGGAGCCATCACTCACTTGGAGAGACTGCTAGGTCACAAGTATCACTGGCTGATATGCCAGTTGCATATTAATGAACTCAGCCTGAGGCACATGATCATCAAACTTGATGGTCCCTACACGCACAAGTCTGGGTTCAGTGGCCCAATAGGAAAACTTTTAGAGAAGATCAATGACATACCTGTCAACTTTAGCTTCAAGGCTCTGCCAGGAGAAGAAGATATAATTGAACTGCCAGAAGACATTGTACAGAACCTTAGCAGTGACCAGAAGAACTGCTACCTACTGATCAAAGCTCTCAAGACAGGAGATTTGAGCAAGGAAGTTGCTGGTCTGAAGTGTGGCCCACTGAATCAGTCACGCTGGCTGACTACAGATGAGGCTCTGTTGATGCTGTGGATGAGGCAGCATAGTCTGAAGGGGGAGGTGTTCAAGAAGCTGGAGGTGCTGCTGAAGTTCTGCCTGGACTTCTACTTCAAGATGTATTTTGAGATCAAGGTGAATCACCACATGAGGTATGGACCTCACCATACTGTGACCGCTCTGGGACTGCTGAGAAGCCAGACCTTTGATGTCAGGAACATAATCACTCATGTGATAGTTCGTGGAGCATATCATGCTCACAGTGAGAACCTCATTGCCTCTCTCCTGTGCAGTGAAGATGAGGAGGAGAGGGCATGGGGGGTGTTGAGATGATCAAGAAGATCAGAGGTAAATCTGAGTATGGAGACACGAGTCTGAGAACTCATAGAAACCCTAAACTGAATTTTGATGCCACTTCTAAAATTACTCTGATTAATTGGGATAAGGAGAAACTGTATGAGCCACTCTTCACTTCTAAGATGTCAAGAGGAGAAGTTGAGGAGCTTCTTAGGTCTCCACTTGAAGTTGAGAACTTCTCAGTTCACACTCAAAGCTGTGAAAGAGCAGTCCAGGAAGTTTCAGCTGCAGCTCATGCAGTGTATGAGCAAGAGAGAAGAGATGGTTTTGTTCGTGCTAGGATCGATCACAGAGAATTGTTGCCAGTTTTCAAGTCAAAGCAAGACATTATGAACATGTTTTAGATCTCTGCAAGACCTGCTAGATAAATCAAGATGCTTTCAGAAGAAAAAATCTCAACACATTCAGTTGACCAGCATATTATTACAAGCTTGGGGTGGAGGAGGACTTATACAAATATTAAAGAAGAATTGCAATTGCAAAAAAAAGGTTGAACGTCACAACAGCTTGTGGAAAAGTGGGGGCAGCTGCCCTCACACTCAGTGATGCCGAAAAGAAAATAAATAAAAATTGGTGGAGGCATTTCTAAAAAAAGAAAATGCGAGACCAAGAAAGAAGAACAAAAAGATTCTGCCTGATGATGAGAACAGCCGTGAAATGTGGTGTATAAGAGACTAAAAATCATACAATTCCTTAGTTTTGGGCCATTTTGGGTGATTTTGTTTATTTTAGGGATTATGAACCACTTTGGCTGATCTTAAATGGGTCCAAGCCTGCCCCTAGAAATGCTTAAGGGTGTATGTGAACAATATGGGACATATGGAGGTCATATGAGTCTACCAAGGCTTTGAAATTGGCCAAAAATCCCATTTTTCTAAAAAAGTGCGATTTTCAACACGTAAATGCGATTTTTCGCAAAAGTTGCAAAAGACGAACCCCTCTTAAAATTCAATTCTACATAGGAATACATACTGCCAATCTTGAAATTCCAAGTTTTTCAATGTTCGACCTGAGCATGATACACCCTAAATTGGAGTCTTGAATTCATAGAACTTTTGGATTGAAAACGATTTAAGCATTTTTAAGCTGAATTTCCAGAAAGACCTATTTGATCTCTGAAAAGTAACTACAATTCATTCTTCGATTTCGCTCGTTTGAGCTTTGCCAGAAACAAGATCGAAGAGTTACTGTACTTAAATATCTACTAGCAAATCAAATGCATGAAGGATTTCCGCTAGTACATGGGTTAATGAATTTGTTTTTAACTTTACCAATTTCAACTTCATCTGTAGAACGATCTCTTTCTGCACTAAAAAGAATAAAAACTTATTTGCGAAATGCACATAGTCAAGCAAGGCTGTCAAATCTCTCCTTGATTTCAATTGAAAAGTTTTGATTAAGAAAATTGATGGAGAAAAGAGAACATTTTTACAACAGAGTCACTGAAGAATTTTGCTTAAAAACTCGGAGGGTGGATTTTCAGTTCAAATAAATAATTTTGAGTAAAAATTTCAGGTAAGATTTTATGTATACTTTGATGAGTAATTTTACAAATTTTTTGGCCTGTTTTTGAACACTTTCTAATCACTTTTTTCAAAACATGCCATTTATAGGTTATTATTTCTCCACAATACGTCTTTTTAAGTTAAAAAAAAATAATTTCCCCAAAAAGGAATTTTTTTTATGCTTAAATCGACTCTTTAGGGGGTGGGGGGAATAATAACAACCTATAAAGGGCATTTTTTTGAAAAAAAGTGATTGGGTCCAACAGCAGTCCAATTGCAGCTAATTTGGAAAATTCACAAAGATATGATATGTTAAATAAATCCTGTTAGAATGTTAGAAAATGTTTCTGAAAATACAGAAAGGCGTTGGCTTCCGGGCTCTGTCCGGACCCCGCTGGGGGAGCTATCGCTCACCCGAGACCCCCGAACTATTAGGCTCGTGCCTACGGCACTCGCAATTGGTTTTTGTGCGGAGTTATGTTTTTAAATTTGTTTGCATGCCTAGATGAAAAGTTCTCCAGTCGCCACTGGTATATATATATATATATATATATATATATATATATATATATATATATATATATATACAGGTTGAGTCAAAAGTCTCCATACATAGGCAAAATGGTCATGATAAATAAATGATTATTTATTTTTTATTTTTTTGCAGGATCAGGAAGCTGTTGCAAGGTTGCCGTGGATTTTAACAGGAAACACGCCCCCGGCACGCACATCACACACGACACCGTTGCCAAACTCATTGAGAAGTTCAAGAAGACTGGAAGTGTTGCAGACCAACAGAGAAGTGGCCGTCCACGAACAGCCACCGATGAAGGCACAGCGACCATGGTGCTGGCAGCGTTCGCAAAGAGTCCCCAAAAAAGCACTCGACGGATGTCTGCAGAATGCGGTGTCAGCCAAAGGAGTATCGTCCGCATTATGAAAGAGCACAGATGGCATCCATACAAAATGCAAATGTTGCAGTATCTTAGCGAAGACGACCCAGACAGGCGGCTGGAATTCTGTGAATGGGCAAGAACAAAAGTGGACGAAGACACGGAGTTTTCAGCTGGCATCCTGTTTTCAGATGAAGCCAACTTTTATGTTCATGGAGAGGTTAATCGTCAAAACGTACGTTATTGGAGTGATGACAACCCGCACTGGATGAGTCCCTCAAAGACGCAAGGCGTTGGAAAAGTGATGGTGTGGTGCAGGATATGCGGCAACACAATTGTTGGCCCTTGTTTCATTGACACCAATCTGAATGCCGAAATGTATCTAAACATGCTGCAAGACGCAGTCATGCCGTCCTTGCTGAACGAGGACGGGGATTTCCAGCGTATTTTCAGCAAGACGGGGCGCCACCCCATTACGGTATCTGCGTGCGCCAGTGGCTGGATCAGCAGTTTCCGGGTCACTGGATTGGCCGCCGTGGTCCCGTGGAGTGGCCTCCGAGGTCCCCAGACCTCACCCCCTTTGATTTTTACTTGTGGGGGCACTTGAAGACCATGGTGTGCCAGGTGAAAATACAAAACACGGACCACCTAAAGGAACGCATTTGTGATGCGTGTGCACGCATAACACCAGACGTGTTAACGCACGTTTGCCATGACTGGGAGGAACGCATACGTATGTGCATTCAGTGTAATGGTGCCCACATAGAGCATATTTTGTGACTTACAAGTGATTGCATAATAAAGTGACCATTTTGCATATGTATGGAGACTTTTGACTCACCCTGTATATATACTGTAGATGTATAGAAATCAGAAGTACTATCTCAGTACCACAAAGAACACTAATTAGCCTCACTAAATTATAGTAGTAACATCCTTTGCTGATGATACAAAAATCAGCAACAAAATTAAAATATTCCTATCTCCTATGGATCCCGTTTCCCTGAACTTTGCTACAAGTTTGCCGACACAGTTGTGTGTTATCGGCGCGCGGTCCGGATGCAATCTGTTAAATTCCTCAGCGACCTCCCTCTGACTCCGATTTCCTACGAGCAGAATTACCTGGATGCGTTGTTCCTTACTCAAAGACATCATGGGCACTTGCATAAGCGGAAAAACATGAATTACTTATTTTACCCTATGGTTCCAGACTTATAGGACACCCTGTATATATATATATATGTTAAACACAGACCGTGCATGGAACAAGGAACTCTTCTGGGAAAATTAAATCCACTATAGTCCGAATAAGTAATGGTAAATGACAAATACCATAGTTTTTCTTTTTCATGATGCTAGCCCGACGTGGGCAACGGGTCTCTCGCAAAGAGGTCCCATAAATATAGCTTCCCTCACCAGCTATCTGCAAAGCAGACAGGATCCAGCTTTGGGACATGGACCTAGGGTTTAAAGCAAGCCTAGTCCCTACATTCAGAACCTCTATATAAGTAAAAGACTCGTTGCATTCACGTCGGATTGAATAAACAAAGAAAAAGGGGTAACTATTGTATTTTTAGCCAAAAAAAACAAAACTTAAACCTCAACCGGGACATTGAGCGTCCACTTTTCAAGGCACGTAACACGTCCGTTTAATATACACAAACTCAGAATGGTTCCCTGAGAAATTTATATGTTAAACACAGACCGTGCATGGAACAAGGAACTCTTCTGGGAAAATTAAATCCACTATAGTCCGAATAAGTAATGGTAAATGACAAATACCATAGTGGATTTAATTTTCCCAGAAGAGTTCCTTGTTCCATGCACGGTCTGTGTTTAACATATAAATTTCTCAGGGACCATTCTGAGTGTATATATATATATATATATATATATATATATATATAATATATATATATATATATATATGAAAATTATTTCACGAAAGTAACACGTGAAAAATATTTATGATGAATAAAACCACGAAGGTTTTATTTTTTTTTTTTTAATTTTTTATATATATCGAAACCTGACCATAGGCAGCAGTGTGTTAAAACCCGGGCAGAGTTCCAGTATAAATTTGTATTTTTATAATCCATTTGATCTTGTGCTAAAAATCGATATTTTTCCTTACAAATCTGTACGCCTCACTGGTAATCCTTTAAGGTTTTAATTTTTAATTTTTTATTTTTACTTCTCTGTTTATTGTATATATATATGTATGTATGTATGTATGTATGTATTTGTATATATAGATATGTATGTATATATATATATATATATACAGGGTGTCCCGTAAGTCTGGACCCATAGGGAAAAATAATAAAATTACAAAATAGTCCAAAAATTTATTTATAATATATTTTTTCATTATTTTTATTATTATTTTTATTATTTTTTTATTATGATCTTACTCCGCTGGAGTTTTATTTGTGGGGCCACTTGAAAGCCAAAGTGTACGAGGTCAAACTTCAGAACATTTTCCACCTTAAAGCACGCATTGTGGAGGCGTGTCAAGAAATTTCTGCGAATGTGATTCAGAAAGTGCTGTCGCAGTGGAGATTGCGTCTTCAACTATGTGTGCGACACAACGGCGGACACTTTGAACAGATTATGTAATAAATTTTTGGACTATTTTGTAATTTTATTATTTTTCCCTATGGGTCCAGACTTACGGGACACCCTGTATATGTGTGTGTGTATGTTATTTATTTTTTATTTTTTTCTTTCTGTAACCTATATATAGGCTTAACCTTTTTATGTACTTCAGTGTTCCTGAGGATGTCATTAGACGAAAGCGCTTGAGCACCATTTTGTGTTTCCTTTCCTTCGTGGTTTTATTCATCATATATATATATATATATATATATATATATATATATATATATATATATGAAAATTATTTCACGAAGGTAACACGTGAAAAATATTTATGATGAATAAAACCACGAAGGAAAGGAAACACAAAATGGTGCTCAAGCGCTTTCGTCTAATGACATCCTCAGGAACACTGAAGTATATAAAAAGGTTAAGCCTATATATAGGTTACAGAAAGAAAAAAGAAAAATAAATAACATACATACACACACACACACACATATATATATATATATATATAACATACATATCTATATATACAAATACATACATACATACATACATACATATATATACAATAAACAGAGAAGTAAAAATAATAAAAAATTAAAAATTAAAACCTTAAAGGATTACCAATGAGGCGTACAGATTGTAAGGAAAAATATCGATTTTTAGCACAAGATCAAATGGATTATAAAAATACAAATTTATACTGGGACTCTGCCGGGTTTTAACACAATGCTGCCTATGGTCAGGTTTCGATATATATAAAAAAATAAAAAAAATAAAATAAAATGCAAATTAAAAGTTAATCGATTTTTAGCACAAGATCAAATGGATTATAAAAATACAAATTTATACTAGAACTCTGTCCGGGTTTTAACACATTTCTGCCTATGGTCAGGTTTCGATATATATAAAAAAATAAAATGCAAATTAAAAGTTAATAAAGTAGAAGACAAGTTTACCAAAGATTTAATGTTTTACACTTCTTATCTAAGTCTGCTTTAAAGGAATTCAACATAACAGGATCGAGTTGAAAAAGACCTTTGCTTATGTTGAAGTTATTTGAAAGTTGGATAATGGCAGACTCAAGAATATTTCTATTAACAATGTTGCTTGAATGGAATAAAACTGAAGCATTATTCCAATCAATACAGTGGGCTAACTCTGACAAATGGACAAAAAGGGCACTGGACAACTGTCCTGTTCTAACGGAATATTGATGCTGTTTTATACGTGTGTGCAAATCCTTTCCCGTCTGACCTATGTAAAAGGAATCACATTGTTTAGCAATGCCTAAAAAGCCCGGGAAAAATGGAAGTACTAAAATATTTTTTGACAAAGTACGAGTGTTAATATTGACACGATAGAAAGTTCGTTTTGCCTTGTTGAGACAAGATTCCATAAACGCAGATGGATAACACAAATCACTTCCAATACCGTTGATTTTTTCCAATTCGGCATCGATGTATTCCGGACTGGCGATCCTAATGGCGCGGAGAAACATTGATGAAAATATGGCCTTCTTAATGGGGGTATCATGTCCCGAGTAAAAGTGTACGTAGGACAAATTGTTTGTCGTTTTCCGATAGATACTAAACTTAAAACCTGGGCTTTCCCTATGTACACGCACATCCAAAAATGGGATTGAATTGTCTTGCTCAACTTCTAAAGTAAACTTAATGGAGGGGACTTGATCATTTAACTGAAGGAGGAAGCTATCCAGGTCACGATTCATGGGCCAGATACACAAAATATCATCGACGTACCGCAACCAAGGGATGCCAACCCCCAGGATTCTCGGAATATAGGTAATTTCGAAAAACTCCATATAAATATTGGAGAGGAGGGGCCCTACCAATAATTCAGGCATTATCTATAAAATTGGTTGTAAACAATGTGATTCCTTTTACATAGGTCAGACGGGAAAGGATTTGCACACACGTATAAAACAGCATCAATATTCCGTTAGAACAGGACAGTTGTCCAGTGCCCTTTTTGTCCATTTGTCAGAGTTAGCCCACTGTATTTATTGGAATAATGCTTCAGTTTTATTCCATTCAAGCAACATTGTTAATAGAAATATTCTTGAGTCTGCCATTATCCAACTTTCAAATAACTTCAACATAAGCAAAGGTCTTTTTCAACTCGATCCTGTTATGTTGAATTCCTTTAAAGCAGACTTAGATAAGAAGTGTAAAACATTAAATCTTTGGTAAACTTGTCTTCTACTTTATTAACTTTTAATTTGCATTTTATTTTTTTATATATATCGAAACCTGACCATAGGCAGAAATGTGTTAAAACCCGGACAGAGTTCTAGTATAAATTTGTATTTTTATAATCCATTTGATCTTGTGCTAAAAATCGATTAACTTTTAATTTGCATTTTATTTTATTTTTTATTTTTTTATATATATCGAAACCTGACCACAGGCAGCATTGTGTTAAAACCCGGCAGAGTCCCAGTATAAATTTGTATTTTTATAATCCATTTGATCTTGTGCTAAAAATCGATATTTTTCCTTACAATCTGTACGCCTCATTGGTAATCCTTTAAGGTTTTAATTTTTAATTTTTTATTATTTTTACTTCTCTGTTTATTGTATATATATGTATGTATGTATGTATGTATGTATTTGTATATATAGATATGTATGTATATATATATATATATATATATGTGTGTGTGTGTGTATGTATGTTATTTATTTTTCTTTTTTTCTTTCTGTAACCTATATATAGGCTTAACCTTTTTATATACTTCAGTGTTCCTGAGGATGTCATTAGACGAAAGCGCTTGAGCACCATTTTGTGTTTCCTTTCCTTCGTGGTTTTATTCATCATATATATATATATAATATATATATATATATATATATATATATATATTAAAATAACATTAATAACCTAAGTTACAAGTCTTAAAATCCTTAAAACCTAAAATGATCTTTCTTCAGGTCAAACATTAAATGAATTGAGAATAAAAAAGTGGAAGAATTTTAGGATAAATATATTCAATCGACCTATCAAATTAGCAGGAAGTCGAAACTTGGTACACTTGTAAACTGAACCCTACTGATGAATATATTAAAAGTCCCAACAAATCCAAGTTGTGCTCCAGCCGCCATCTTGGAAAATGGCGGCCGAATTTCGGTTTTGTGGAAATAATTTCAGACCCGTAAAAGATACGAAACTTTACCAAGAGAGCAAAATCATTCTACATAAAGAGACAAACATTTTCTGTTCCCAACTTTGTTTTGTACGATGAAAAATAAAAACGTTACGCAAAATACAAAATTCCTTTATTCTATGAATCAGTGCAGACATGACGTTCAAACTTGGTTAATGGGTAGAAATTCGAATATTTTGTTGCAATTTATTATTTCAGAACCATGACAGTTTGTTTTTTATAGGTAGTTTGGTAAAAAAGTAAAGCACAACAGAACGAGCTAGAGAAAAATACTGTAATGTAATTTTTTTGATGACGGGTAGGAGCTAAGTTATCGGTTTGGAGTAACATTATTTAAAACAGTTATTTTATTCCTTCATTAGACATCTAAGTATTGAAAATGGAAATAATTATGAATGCTATTCTCAATACATACATTACTAATATTTTATGTAAAATATAACATGCATTTTTCCTTATCTTGTATACTGAAGAAAAATGTAACATAGGAAGAATTTTCATGTATTGATGATGACCATGATGTTCAGATAGGTTTTATGGATTGAACATAAAATAACATCTTATTGAATGGTCACAGTAATCCTTAGACACTTGGGAACATCACTATAGCTAACTATAATCGTCTGTTGTTACCTAAAATGAAATGTAGTAATCTAAGTCTTGGAGTGCAACGCAGTAATACAGTATATAGCTTTAACACTAAGGCACTGTGTGACATCTCTAATGTTGAATAAAGTCATCTAACATGAGCTAGGAAATAAAATGTAATTGTGTCTCCCTGTTTTAAGTATAGTTTTCTAATTACTACGCAAAAATAAGCTAGATTGTACATTTATTGCATTATGTGTAGTGTCATATTGCAACACACTCAGTTATCAGTTGTCTAGTAGCGTTTCAACATAAGAGTTCTCGCAGGTAGTTCCTTCACATCCTCCACACATCGCTGAGCACAGCAAACCAAACTGTATGCACTTGCATCTCTTGGTGCATCCTAGCTTGCAGTTACATGAAATGAGGTTAAGAAGTTGTGATGGAGCGGCTTCCTTGGTAGTAGGGACAGGCCTCAGTGATTTCCCTGTCATGGACCATCCCCACTCTGTTGGCTCCAGGCAGTTTCCTAACCATTCTTGGACCTGCAAGTACACTCTGTATGAGTGTTGCTCTGCTGCTGCACTGGTCGGAGGTAGGGATGCTAGTTGAAAAGATGTATCTAACTTCTTTTTTGCTACTATGCGATTATACATGAAGTATCTTAGCTCATCCAAGGACTTTGATTTTCATCCGTACATTTTTAAGAGGAACTTTTCCCCAGCAGCTTTGATATCTTCTTTACTGGCATCCTTTTGGTTAAATATTTTCATTTCTTCTCTCATTTCTGTATGGTTCTGTAGAAGTTGGAGACCTCTAACTTTTCCTTTTTTATACAAAGCTGATGTGGTATCGCATCCAGTTATGGCGTGAGCAGATAGCAAAACTTCACAAGCCTTCCCCATGTTTTTTTTCTCACTTTGGATGCTGAAAATACGGGGTGTGCTGTTTGATTTCCCTGGTTTGAGAAACCAAATTTCAAAGTCTTCATGGGCTAGAGCAGTTAGAAGCACTAGAAGATCCGTATCCTGGCCAACAACTACTGTTTGATTTTTGTGTTTAGCTTGATCTAGAGCAGCCTTAACAATAACAGTATCTGCATCACTCTCCGCCTGAACAACAGAATAACCTTTGATCTTCATACTAGACACAAGAGATGCAATCAGGGCCCGTTTGTTGTTTCTGTTAGCAAGAAAATCTGATTGTGGTATAGTGGTTGGTGTATTCTCATTAAATATGATATCTCTAGAAGTTCTTTTTGCTGCTCGTCGCTCTTGCTCGGCTGTCTTAGTGGTTTCTCTGTCAGGATAACCATCAAATACCACTGTACAGTTTTTACCGTAATTGCTCTCTACAGAGGTTGTATACAAGTCAAACAGCTGACCAAATGTAGCGGGTTTTGGCCAAACAACGCAATGAAGAAGGTTTCCTCCATCTAAAATGTAGTGAGGATTGGCTGGTAAAGCTAACATCTCGTTGTGCGACTGAAAAGCATTGATCAGAGAAGACTTTGTGCCTTTTCTTAACAATGTTGAGTCAAATAATGATGGAGGCACACTTGCCAGCTCATACTGAAAGTACCCTTTAACTTCTGTTTTGCTTATGTCCAAACATATCATTCTGTGGAAGAGTTATTGTGGGGAATGCAGGATTACAGTTTTTTCTTTCATCTTTATTGTGCCAGATGACAGGTTAGACAAAGGAACTACTTTCTTCTTCCTTTGCAGTCGAATATCAGAGAAGCTATAATCATAATTAAGAGTATTTATTAGAAGTAGAATATAGGAAATTAGGGACAGAGTTGCCCATATCTGCTAGAAACAAGAAAATGTATTGGTATAAATATTTAGAAAACCAGGTACTGTCACAATTTATATTTCTACTAACTCGTTCCTGTGAAATATTTTTTCACAAAATCACCCATACAAAGTAAGAGAGGTTTCTGAAAATAGGCAGTAATAACAAAACATTCGCTTTTTTTACCTACAAACCCAGTTTGAACGTCGTGTCCGCATTGATTCATAGAATGAAAAATCTTTGGTTTTGCATAACTTTTTTATTTTTCAATTTTTCATCGTACAAAACAAAGTTAGGAACAGAAAATGTTTGTCTTTTTATGTAGAATGATATTGCTCTCTTGGTACATTTTCGTATCTTTTACGGTTCTAAAGTTATTTCCAAAACACCGAAATTCGGCCGCCATTTTCCAAGACGGCGGCTGGAGCACAACTTGGATTTGTTGGGACTTTTAATATATTCATCAGTAGGGTTCAGTTTACAAGTGTACCAAGTTTCGACTTCCTGCTAATTTGTTAGGTCGATTTTCCTAAAATTCCTCTACCATCCTACAGTATGCAGTATTACATAAATTTTTATATTCTTCATTTTCATATTTAAATAGGAGTAATTTTGTCAAACACTTCCTAATTACATTTGATAAAAAGAAGACTTTTGAATGTTTTTACACCAAGACTTTCTCATTGTGCGCAATAGAAGTTTCTTGCGATTGAGAACACCTTTCCCGATCTTTCAAATCTTTCACGTTTCAAGTGACTGAGTCGTTTGAACGCTTCAGTGTTACTAACAAAGTTTTAATTTAACTGAATTCATTTCAATAAATAGCTAAAAAACACAAAATTTTCAAATCAGTGAGGGAAGTAAAATTTAATTTCATTTAGATGAGTTTGATTATTTCAATTATAATTACAATTATAGTAAAATATAACATTGTCATTACAATTACAATTACAACTAGATAGGCTCGCTTTGCTTGCAAAAGTAGGCCCTCTCCTCCTGTCTTTAATATTACAGCCGTTAATAGATACCAAATGTGGAGATTCCCTCAAAAATTAAACCTTTCAAAATATTTTTCCTGAAACCGAAAATCTTGAACATTTCTGCTCCGATATTCTACTACTCCAATACTTCGTACAGAAAAACGTAAAATCTGCAGAATTCCCCGTTCAGTGATGTTCTTAGTTTCTATTTTAATTAATGTTAAAGCTGCGTTGGAGATACCTAATTTTAAATCTCTGAAAAACAAATCTTTTCAATTATTTTTGCTGAAAGCGAAAATGCAAGAATTTCTTCTCTGAATCTAACGATATTTGGGGTGACTTAGGAGAGTGTCCCAAAGTAGGCCTACATCACTTACTGCCATATAATCTCAAAATCTGTAAGTCCAACAGCGGGCATGCCTCTTCGAACTTCCCACCTCGGTACATTGTGTTTCGCTTCCTTCATTCGGCAACAATTTACCCTTCATAAAATCCTGTATCTGCCCCTATCTTAACTTAAATGATCTTTTAATGTAATTAAATAAATTAGTACACACACACTAAATTTTTCAAGTAAAAATACATAAATATACCTTTCAAAATATTTTCTTTGAACTATTTCGAGTGGAAGAAAATCTCAGCCATAATTCACTAGGAGACAATTATTAACTGATACGAGGTATTAACTCTAAACATATTGCACAAACGTTCATCTGGGCTTCAATAGACAGATGATCTAAGCCTAAAAAAAATCAGAATTGCTTTTCTAACTAAACTTTTAAGTACTTGATTCGAAAAACAAGGTAGTTCTGAGAGAAGCTTTCTTTCGATTAATGTGAGGGAGGGATAACCCCTGAAATTGAAATGTATTTAATATAATTCGTTTTAACGAGCTTCAATTTCATGTATAAAGAATAGGTACCCTTCGAGGCAATTTCATTGCAAATTTCAATTTAAGACAGGAAAAAGTTTCAAATTCACATCCATACAAACTGTTTTTTAATTACACTGTACAACAGTGAAAAAAAACTGGAAATGAGATCGTCATTTTTATGGCTAATTATAGTATGTGTAGTCAGTGTAGATTGCGAAAATAACACTCATTTATTTGTATCACCCGCCGATTTTATGAAAATGACTATTTCATTGTATCATTTTGAGAACCACTGGTTCTCTGAACACATCTTTTACATTTTGTTCAGTTATGCATATGCTGTGGTGGTAGTGTTCGGCTCTGTGTTTCCACTTTAATGAAAGAAATTTTTCATAAAATCAATCATTTAAAACAAAATTGTCAGCCATATTTTATCATAAATCGGTGCTATAAGTGAGTATTATTGAATAACAGCTATCAAATTATGTATATTTCACCGACAACGTCTATATTGTGTGAAATTGCAAATTGATCTATCATTTTCTTATTTTACAGGTTTTTATTGATGTTATGCTACAATGCCTAGAGAGTGCAAAAATTCGCCAGACAGTTTTTGTTATATTTGTGGACATTAACGTTAAAACAATATAAAAGGAAGTTGACTTCTCATGTGAAAAAGCTTTATGAATTATACTTCGCATGCAAAGCTGGTGATCAGAACAAGCACTGGGCGCCTCATAATAATCATATCTGCTGTGTGAGATGTACAAGCTCGTTATCTGCATGGTTCAAAGGCACCGGTCCTGGTCTGGGATTCGGTGTCCCAATGGTATGGAGAGAGCCGCTGGACCATTCAACTGATTGCTATTTCTGCTTAACGAACATCACAGGTTTGAATCTTTTATTTTTCTGAATATATGTCAAATTTGGTGTTTTTAGCACATTTTAGCATATCCTGCTCTGCATAATGTATTACACAATTATGCTATCTTAAGTAGTCAACAATGTCTATTGTCTCACATTACAGGTTGCAACAGAAAAGGGAAAAAGGCTATAGTCTACCCAAATCTTCGTTCTGCTATGCGTCCTGTGGAACATTCCACAGATATACCCATCCCTCGTCCTTCAGCTGAAATGCCGACCGATAACACAGACACTGTCAAATCGGAATCAGACGGCGAATGCTATGAAGCTCAAGTCGAGTTCAAGAAAGAACAACATCTCATCACGTAGCCTGAACTCAATGATTTGGTCCGTGATTTAATACTTACCAAGCAACAAAGTGAACTGCTGGCCTCAATCTACAAGAATGGAATCTGCTGGCGGAAGAAGTACGTATTACAGCTTTCCGAAAGCGCTCCTTGGATTTGCAGGAATATTTCACAATGAAGAACAATCTTTGTTATTGCATTGATATACAATTCAGTGGTCGGCGAACAGGGGTAAATTACCCCAAATGGGGGTACATTTAAAACTTTTGGGGGTAATGCGTGCGGTATGAGAGACACCATATGCAACAATTTTAAGAGCAATTGGCTTGTTTTTGTTTACTTTGAAGTCTGGGGGTAATTTCATTTTACTCAACTAGATTTTTGGGTAATACCCAAAAAAGTTCCCCGACCCATGATATACATGGTCTGTTCGATGCTCTGGGTTTGTGCTATGAACCGAATCAATGGAGATTGTTCATTGATGCATCTCTGTACTGTAAAGTGTTAAGAGTGTACTGCTACACAATTGGAACACTGCCTTCTGTTCCGATCGCTCATTCAGTCGTCTTGAGGAAACGTATGACAATGTTGCTTTTATTCTGGACTGTATAAAATACAATGAACATGAATGGCTTATTTGCGCAAATTTGAAGGTTGTGGCTATTCTCAATGGATTGCAAACTGGCTATACGAAATACATGTGTTTCCTATGCAAGTGGGATAGCCGAGCAAGGTCTGAACACTACACATGCTCAGTATGGCAGCCGCGAGACAATTCCTCACCTGCATCTCACAATGTTATTCACGAACCTCTAGTACGAAAGGAAACGGTTATCTTACCGCCACTTCACATAAAACTAGAGCTGATGAAACAATTTGCAAAGGCGTTGAAACAGGATAAGCCTGCCTTCAAATACCTAAAGGAAAAATTCCCAAAAATAAGTGATGCCAAGATTAAAGAAGGCATATTCGTCGGCCCTCAAATTCGCCAACTCATGCTAGACGAACACTTTGAAGCGGTGATGGATGAGGTTGAGTTGGCAGCCTGGCGTGCATTCAAAAACGTGTGCAGCGGTCTACTAGGAAAGACTAAATACGACAACTATGCTGCACTTGTGGATCAACTTATCAACTCATACCAACGTCTCGGATGTAAGATGTCATTCAAAATTCATTTTTTGCATTCACATCTCTCATTCTTTCCCAAAAACGCATCTGCTGTTAGCGACAAACACGGGGAGAGATTCCACCAGGATATAGCCACACTGGAGAGCCGATACAAAGGGAAGTGGAGTCCTGCTATGCTGGCCGATTTCTGCTAGAATTTAAAGCGTGACCAACCAGAAGCATCACACAAACGCCAGCATAAATACAAATAATGAGTTGAAAACAGTATAATACGAGAGTTTTATGTTAATTTTGTGCGTATATGTTGAAGTATAGCAATAATTAAACTGTTCCATATGATAAAGCCTATCTGTTTATCAATATATTCTTATTTTTTAGTATGAAGATTTTAAGTAGTCATTACAAAAAAAGTGACATGATAGAAAAAACTATTTTCAGATTTGGAATCGGCACACTCGAGATATTAAGAATGACCGAATGTTATTCCCGTTTTTTTTCTGAACCAAAAATTTGTTGTACAGTGTTATTAATAGGACAATACCTATTGAAGCTTTAGAAGTGAAATTTGAACCAGTATATAGGAGAATTTATTGTCTAAAAAATGCTATGAAACATAAAATTCTATGATGAATATTTTTTATTATATACACAATTAAGCACTTAGAAATTAAAAATTTTAATTTTGAGCTAATCTGTCTTATAGTATTGGTTGGTTGGTTGGTTTGGTTTGCTCATTGTATCAGTTCCTTGGAGACACTAATGATACTATAGCAGAACTTAAATTGAACGATTACAAACTTGTTGTTGCGGTTATATATAGGCTAGCTAATCAAACAGCTGATACGGACGAAGCGTTATATCGCGAATTAAAGAGAATAGTAGGTAGTGAGCAGGCCTTAGTTATGGGTGACTTTAATTGCGCCACGTGAATTACGATACAATGCAGGGTGACGCGGAAGGTAATCGTTTAGTTAATTTTCTCGAGGATAGCTTTCTTATTCAAAATGGTGAGGAACCTACGAGGTTGGACAGTATTTTAGATTTAGTAATAACTACGGACGATAGGCTAATCACGGATCTTCAAGTAATAGAACCGTTAAGCAATAGCGATCACAATATGGTAGAGTTTGTCCTCTCAGTAAGTCACTCGAAACCAGCTAACTCGACTAAAATTCCTAACTTCCAGCAAGCAGACTTTTGTAAATTTAGAAATGAGTTGTCACACGCCAATTGAGAAAACGTAATGGGGATCTCCAACGCAAAACTAATGTGGGAATCGTCTGAAACAGTAGTTAGGACTATAAATGAGGAATGTGTACCGTACAAGCTTAAGCGTGCGAAAGTAAACAACAAGCCCTTATGGTTTACTTCTAGAGTAGGAAATAATATAAAGAGTAGAGATTGGACTTATAGGCTACATAAGTGCGATAAAGACAATTTGTGGTTACGAAATAACTACCTATCTCTAAGGCATGAAGTGAAAAGTGTAATAAAAAAGTCCAAGCGCGAATTGAAGTCTCTATTGCTCGTGACGGCAAAGAAAACCCCAAGCGATTCTTTCAATACGTCAACAATAGGAATCCAGTAAAAAGTGTTTTGGGGCCGTTGAAAAACTTTAACGGAGAGCTAGTTTCTGTAAACAAGCAAATGGCTACCTTGCTAAACGAATATTTTACGTCAGTTTTTACTATAGAAGATGTAACGAATATCCCTACGGTCATAGACATAATGCCTTTTGATAATGGTAATACTTTGGATAATATTGTGGTTAGTGAATGGGAGGTAATGCGCTATATTGATAAAATGAAAATGCGTAAATCACCGGGGCCGGATTCTATATATCCCATACAACTAAAAGAATTAAAAGAAAGCATTGTTGTGCCGCTAACAAAGATTTTTAATGCGTCTATTTCTGAGGGGTGCGTACCAGATAATTTCAAGTTAGCAAATGTAACACCTATCTTTAAGAAAGGCGATAAAGGTGCGGCGGGAAATTATAGGCCAATCAGTTTAACGTCTGTTGTAGGTAAGCTACTGGAATCAATAATTAGGGATCGTATAGTCGAACACTTAGAATTGAATAACTTGATTAGAAATACGCAGCACGGTTTAGGCGAAACAAATCTGGCATAATTAATCTTTTAGAATTTTTTCAAAGCGTGGTTGAAGTTTACGATAGTCATCGGGCGGTTGATGTAGTGTATTTAGATTTTCAAAAAGCGTTTGACACCGTACCGCACAAAAGACTCATTGAAAAAACTAAGGCTCATGGAATCAGAGGTGTAGTGATAAATTGGATAGAAGAGTGGTTGCGAGGTAGGAAAGAGAGGATGGTCGTTGATGGAGCGGAGTCGTGTTGGGCTAATGTACCGAGCGGCGTTCCTCAGGATTCTGTATGAGGCCCCTTGCTTTTTCTTATATATATTAACGATTTAGATGTCGGCCTCGTCATTACAGTTTAAAAGTTTGCGGATGACACGAAGTTGGGTGGTAGGGCCATTAATGACGAAGATAGAGGTAAAATCCAGGAAGATCTGAATAAAATCGTTGATTGGTCAGTCACATGGCAAATGAGCTTTAACGTCGATAAGTGCAAATTTTACATATAGGTATGCGTAACGGTAATTTTGTGTATAGTATGTCAAGAAAAGAGTTGGCAAGCGTAGAGCAGGAAAAAGATTTAGGAGTTATAGTCACTGGTGATTTAAAAGTGGCGAAACAAAGTACAGCAGCGGTCAATAAAGCGAACAAAGTGCTAGGTTTTATAGCCTGGAATTTTAAGTACAAATCGCGCGGTATTATTGTTCCTCTTTATAAATCATTAGTTAGACCCCATTTGTAGTACGCAATCCAATTTTGGAGTCCGCATATGCGAAAAGATATAAACAAAATTGAGAGAGTTCAAAGACGAAGAACTAAGATGATTCCGTCGCTTAGGTCGAAGTCGTACGAGGATATGCTAAAGGAGTTAAAATTGACTTCACTCGAGACTAGGAGGCTAAGGGGTAATCTAATCCAGGTTTTTAAAATTATGAATGGGTTCGATAACATAGATAGAGATACCTTTTTCGAAATATCTCAATATAATAGGACTAGAAATAACAGGTGTGACTTGACAAGTAGAAGGTTCGAGACAGCAGTTGCCAAAAACTTTTTTACGCATAAAATAGTAAATAGATAGAATAGTTTGCCGGTAGAAGTAATTAGTAGCACGTCTATAAACATGTTTAAAAATCGATTAGACGCATATGTTGATAGATTGGGTATAATTTAAGATAGTAAAATTAAGGCCTTGTGGTTCGGAACCCACGTAAAATTGTAGGTCCTCTCCGCCACCACGGAGGACATGTACAATACACAATTACGAACACAGTTGGGTAGACCAGCCATGAGTGGATCCTAGGGTCTTTGTTGGTCTGAAACATTATAACATTATAACATTATAAATGGAAACTATAACTATTATTGTTAATTATATATAAATGTTTGAACGCAGCAAAATTTCCCAAAATTGTGCTGTAAGCCAAGCGCGCAAAATATAGCGTATACATGTGGATCATTCAATCCTCAAATAAAATCTAGGAGAGATAAGAACTTCAAAAACTTTACAATATATGCAGCTGGAAATCCTTTACATAACAGTATAAATATAAACTGACTATTTTAAGAATATAATATTTTAGGACCACTTCTCTGTTAAAATTTATTTTTTTAAATTTCACAATTTTTCAAATAATATTTTAAATTTAATTTACTGTATCTGGTACAACTTTCGAAGAGCTTTATACCGGTATATATAAGCGTGACTTCTTTAACGAACTGTCTATGACATTTTTCGAATTTTTGGTTTTCGACACGTGCTCATTTAAATTCAAATAACTCAATAACTATAAACTATACATGCACAAAATAAGTATCATTCAAAAGAGGATGAAATTTTCTAATATTTGTTATATAAATTTTTTCTGTAAGTTTAATATTTCGAGTCTGTATTAATATTTTTTACGTCGCATAGTAATTCACGAAAACGTATAACTGAAGCTGACAGGTTTATAAAAAAATATTTTAATTTTAAACAACAGTATTATCGGGTTCTCTATGACCTTTCGCATGGTAGGTACTTGTGTAGAAGCAATAATTAGAGAAAGGGTTCCCCTTCAAAAAGAAATGCGTCATAAACTGCGCATAGCCAAGATACAACATATAAATTTTCGGAAAGTAGAAGAGTATATGAAAAATCTGTTCTAAAAACATTTTGAGATTTTTTCTTCTGCGATCTTTGGTGACATTTTTCGCACTTTGGTGGGATGCCCTGAAAAGGTATATTAAGGATTTTTTTCCGAAATAATAACACTGGTATGCAACATATCTGATGTTTCAGCATACATAACTGTTTTTTATCAATTCAAGTGTGCTGAATCCAAAAATCACATCCATTTTTCCTTATCACGTACAGTTTTCTGGCAAATGTCTATTACTCATTTTGTATGGGTGGTATGTAATAGAGATGGAACCCGGTTTTAAAAAGCCGGTTTTTAACCGGTGATGAAAATTTTTAGTCATTACCGAAACCGACGATAAGAACCGGCTTTCACATTTTTGCGCAAGTCTCCGATCACTTTGGTCCATTTTCTATGAAACAAACGTTTCCAAACGTTTAAAAACATAGTAATTATGTTTTGCATCGTTTCGTATCGTTTTTTGTTTGTTTATAAGTGTGAATAATTGATGCTTCAGTCTTGAATGTTATGTGGATGATTGCACATTGATCATTTAAGATTCTAAGATTTAATACTCCATCATGTCAAAGAAATCAAATGCTTAGTATCATTTCACTCGTAAGAATAAAGACGAAACAGAGTGTATGACATGTCACAAAGTTTTAAAGTGTTGTGGAGGTTCTACTTCAAGTTTATCATCCCACATAAAAAATATTCATGGCATAAACATCTACCAGATTAATCAGCCATTGAAGAAATAAAAAACAGTGGGAGAGCTTGTGCAAAAAAAAGTCCATAGAAGAGGAAATTTCGAAACTTGCGTGTGTAGATGGACTGAGTTTCCAATCAATTGCTAAAAGTGAATTCATTCAAGAAAGCCTAAGAAAGATAAAATACGACAAGCCTCATCCAACTTCCCATAATGGTGTCAGAAAAATGGTGCTTAGTTTTTATGAGAAAAAGAAACATGAATTGGTCAACTACTTCAAGAATCAGGTGAGACAAGGAATCCGCTATTCATTAACTATGGATGAGTATACATCTTTGCAAAACCAAAGATATATTAATATTAATGTTCATGATGAAAATCAACATTGGTCTCTTGGTCTCATGAAAATAAATAGTTCTCTCGATAGCACCAAAACCATTGCAATCGTTAGGAAAAGATTGGAAAACTTTGGCTTGGACCTAGATAAGCATATCGTGGGTTGCACCACCGACGGTGCCTCAGTAATGGTAAAATTTGGAAGGGAAATAGTACCTGATCACCAGCAATGCATTGCACATGCTATACATCTCGCGGTTTCGGATATCTTGTATTAAAAAACTGCTGAAAATTCAGTTGAAGGGGAAAGTAACCCTATCCCTGAAGATGAAGCCATCGAAGAAGATGAACACTGCACATGAGTTAAGCGAAGATGAGTGTGAAATTTTATGCACTGAAACAACTTTTGAGTCCGACATAGATGACGTAATTGTTCTTCCAAAACTTCGAGAAGATTACTTAAAAGTAATAAATAAGGTGAGAAAAATCTGCCGCATATTTCGAAAGTCTCCTTTGAAAAATGAGAGATTGCAGGATCTTGTCAAAGATGAATTTAATGGAAAGGAAATGAAGCTTATCCTTGACTGTAGAACAAGGTGGAACAGTCTTTTGGCCATGATAGAAAGATTTTTGAAACTCAAAAATTGCATTCAAAAGGCCCTCAGAGTGATACGCTCAACAGAGACTATTTCAGATGAAGAATGGAATGCTCTAAAGAGCCTCTTTGACACGCTTCGTCCATTGGAAATTGTTTTGAAGATGCAAATTTGCTCAAAGCTGAATCTTCCATGAAGTTCATTTTGGATAAATTTGAAAGCAAAAACAATCCTTTAGCTTTTGAGCTACGTCAGTGTCTCGTTGATCGCTACTCATCGAGAAGACAAAAAGAAGCTGTTGCCTTGCTGAGTTTTCTCCACAATCCCGAGGTCTTGAAAAATGAATCATCAGCACCGTTCCTCTTTCCTTCAAGACAAGCACTTAAGAAGTATGTGGATCATACATTTAAGAGGCTTTTTCCAGAAGCTTGCCGGATTTCAGAAACAGAAAACCAAGTCCAATCAACTGCTTCGAAACTCGAAGATTCACAATGCAGCTCAGTTCGTGAAGTAAATGATGACGATCAACTTATGAACGAGTACATGTGTAAGATGAACAAACTGAAAATGAAACCCAAGAATGATTCTTCTGAGACCTTTGACGTAAACAATGAATTCAAATATTTTGAAGCTACTTTGAATAGAAGCGAAAATTTGGATCGAATGTACGAGGCGTTGCTTACAATAAAAGCCACCAGCGTAGCGTCCG
The DNA here is from genome assembly GCA_023014485.1 of Bathynomus jamesi. Taxonomy (NCBI): domain Eukaryota; kingdom Metazoa; phylum Arthropoda; class Malacostraca; order Isopoda; family Cirolanidae; genus Bathynomus; species Bathynomus jamesi. The sequence goes on along the minus strand of JAJOZX010001280.1, from coordinate 162,414 downwards.
AGAGAGTGTTTTCAGCTGCTGGTTTATTCGTCACAAAGATTCGATCAAGAATGTCAGATCAGACACTTAATGCTCTTTGTTTTCTCAAGTGTTATTTCAAAAATTAAGTTCGATAATAAACTTTTTAATTCAAATGTTACACATACTTCATTGAATCAATTAAAACCTTATTTCTGTTTATTATTTTGATCATTTACCTCTCTAAAAAGCATACAGAATCCCATCGGTGAAAACCGGTAAAAACCGACTTTAAGAATACAGCGACGGTGAAAACCGGCTTTACACTTTTCGGTTATTTTCCATCCCTAGTATGTAGACATACAGCCAGTTATGCAATATATGTGTATGATATATAAGTAGAATGATTTATTCATTATATTTATATGCAGATACCATATATATATATATATATATATGAAAAGAAGGATCAACACAACGGCAAACATTTTCATTTATTTGTACTTCAGACGTTTCGACAAATCTTTTGTCATCATCAGTGAATTAAGTCTTAACACCTTAAAACAAAAGTAAAAAGTGAAAATTACATCAATACAAATAAATGAAAATGTTTGCCGTTGTGTTGATCCTTCTTTTCATCTGTAAGCTCCGTTTCCCTAAGGAGAAGTCAATAGCTTTGATATATATATATATATATATGAAAATTATTTCACGAAAGTAACACGTGAAAAATATTTATGATGAATAAAACCACGAAGGAAAGGAAACACAAAATGGTGCTCAAGCGCTTTCGTCTAATGACATCCTCAGGAACACTGAGGATGTCATTAGACGAAAGCGCTTGAGCACCATTTTGTGTTTCCTTTCCTTCGTGGTTTTATTCATCATATATATATATATATATATATATATATATATATATATATATATATATATATATATACACAGGGTGTCCCATAAGTTCGGCATCATAGGAGAAATTCACATTTTTCTATTTCTACAAACCATAATTCATATTTTTCTCTTTCTACAGGCCACAATGTCTGTGAGCAAGGAAGAACGAATTCAGATAATTCTACTCATAGGAAATCGGAGTCAAAGAGAGGCCGCTGCTGAATTTAACAGACTGCATCCAGACCGCGAGCCAATAACACAGAGTTGTGTTAGCAGACTTGTTGCAAAGTTTAAGGAAACAGGATCCATAGAAGATAAACCACGCAGTGGACCTTCAAGGAGGTCCACTGACGATGATACAGCGACTGCTATCCTGGCTCATTTTAACAGAAGTCCCAATAAGTCTCTTCGGCAATTGTCCGCCGAGACAGGAGTGTCGAAAAGTAGCATCCATCGCATTCTTCAGGCTCACAAATGGCATCCATATAAACTTTAGATCCTACAGAAATTAAGCGAAGATGATCCCGACCGGCGGATGGAAATTTGTGAATGGGCTACGGAACAATATGCTCGGGATGCCAATTTCCCGTCCACCATTGTGTTCAGTGACGAGGCTGTTTTTTATGGAAATGGTGAGGTAAATCGACAGAACACCCGCTACTGGTCTCAAAACAACCCTCACTGGCATACCTCTTCAAAGGAACAAGGTGCATCTCGGGTGATGGTATGGTGTGGCATTTGGAAGGATCGCATCATAGACCCCCTCTTTTTCGATGAACATGTCACTGGAGGCACCTACCTACGTATGCTCAAGGAAGAAGCATTTCCTAGTGTCTTGAACGAAGAAGGAAATTTCCCAACATGGTTCCAGCAATACGGCGCTCCTGCATATTACAGCACCGAAGTAAGGGAATACCTGTACCAACAATTCCCTGGTCATTGGATAGGACGTCGAGGGCCTGTGGAATGGCCAACTAGAAGCCCGGATCTGACGCCACTAGATTTTTATCTCTGGGGCCACTTGAAAGCGCTGGTATATGCAGAGAAAATTAGGAGTGTTGAACATTTGCGGCAGCGCATTATTGGGGCATGTAACACCATTACTCCTGACATCATTCACCGTGTGCTTGCTGACTGGGTATCACGTCTGAATTTGTGTATTGAAAACAATGGTGGACATATTGAGCACGTTCTGTAAATAAAAGCTTTTGTTTTGTCTTTTTTTATTATTTTTCCTATGATGCCGGACTTATGGGACACCCTGTATAATAACCAGGCTACTGATATAAAAAGAAATCATAATGATCTCACAATATTAATTCCAAACTATTTTCCTGAAAATTTGGGTATTGTGAGTGAGGAACAAGGAGAAAGGTTCCACCATTATATCAAGACTATGGAAAAAAGATACCAAGGGAGGTGTATGTCAACATGATGGCAGACTACTGCTGGTCTCTGGAACGGGAAGGCTCGGAAGAAATGCAGCACAAGAAGCGAGCAAAAAAACGACGATTTTCTCCTACTGATCAATCATGATTAATCGTTATGTATCAATTAAGTGTCAAAGATGAATTTACTTTGAAATGTATTTTCTTTGTATTTCTTATAATTTTGTACTCTTGGAAATTTAGATGTTTAATACATACTACGAATATATCTGACCTATGTTTTGTGAAAATCCTCACGGTGATACATAAAAATGGTTGTGAAATTTGAAATCAGCATGGCAAAATTGTATAAGATCACGTAATAAAAATAAAACATCTCGTACTTTGGTTTGAAATGCAGACTTGTGTAATCAATCAAAAAAAACATTCTCTCAACATTCCTGCCGAGTTTCATCATGATTGGTCAAAAATCCATGATTTTAGAAATTATCACTAACACCGATAACTTAGACTTACTGTAGACTTAATTCCCATCTGGAGGTCTCCAGGTTGGGTCCCGTGCGATGCGTCTCCCCCGTCGGTAATCTCACCACTGTGCCCCGTCTCTGGCGCCAGGTTAAACCCGGATTCTCTCTTTCTACCGTTTTGAGCCACGTCGTCTTTGGGCGTCCCCGGGGCCTCGATCCCACTATTCTTCCGTACATCAGCCTTCTCGGAAGTCGGTCCTCTCCCATCCTCTCCACATGGCCGTACCATATCTTCTGCTCCACCACCCTGTCCACTATGGTGAATTTAACGCTGAAGTTGACTGCATCCAGTGATGGGCAGTATCTAGATACATGTATCGTCGATACGTATCGATCGATACTTTTGTATCGGTATCGGTATCGATTTAGCTACTTGAAAAAAGTATCGATTTATCGGTATCGCTAAGGTCAATTTTCTTAAATGTATCGAAAAAAATCGATACTTCGATACATCGATACATTAATAAGAATTTTTAAATATTTAAATAGATGTTATAATATGACACTACTGAGTTATATTTATGAATATACATAAATAATAATATTATTAAATATTTATTTAATGACAGTACTACTCTACTGGTCACGTCACACAGTACGGCGCGCGCGCAACGTTTAAACACGTTTGTACTTGTGTTATTGAGATTAATTAACCATAATATGAGTGTAAAGCAGCAATACTGGCATCGTCTTCAAATCCTCTGTTCAAGTTAAAGTGGATGACAATAAAAGGCAAATTTAATACTAACATTGTCAAAAAGAGGGTTCAAGAAATGTTGGTTGATGCTGTTAAGAGCCTCAGCGAGCAGACCCCCAAGCAACAACTAAATGATGCTGCATCTGACGGAAGTGCAGATGATTTCTTCTGTTATGAGTCTGCTTCCACTAATGTCTCTGCAACCCAAGATTCCACTGAGATGGAAGTTTTACAGTATCTGGGTGACGGAAGTCATTCTCTCCAATCTCTGAGGCAGTACCCAGGAATTCTACGGGTCTTCCTGAAGTATAACACACCACTACCATCCTCTGCTCCTGCAGAACGGTTGTTTAGTTTGGCTGGTCACATTCACGCTCCAAAAAGGAATAGACTGTCTGACCAGATGTTTAGCCAGCTGGTATTTTTGAAGGGTAATAGTAATTACTTTTAATTGTTAGTGTAATATTTTCAGTCATTCATGTATCCTACAAAATTAAAACGTACTTTCATTAAATAAAGCAATTGTTTTTATTTACATCTATAAAACCCATTAAAATGTCGTTGATTTTACTTATAGTGCATACAAATTACTAGTATAAACAATAATATCTAATACCTACATATTAAATGAATAATTATAAAAGTGTACCGGCGATACATGTATCGGTATCGGTATCGCTTAAGACATCTAGAAAGTATCGGCGTATCGGTATCGCCTAAGACGTTCTTCATGTATCGATGTATCGGTATCGCTTTAGCGATTTTCATGTATCGATGCCCATCACTAATTGCATCATAGAGTTTCAATGGCGAAATAGGGCAGCCGGCTCGCCACTCCTCTGCTACCCGTACTCGATAATAAACTTACTTCGTCTTAGGATTGTACGTTATTATTGTAAATTTCTTTTCAAGGTTTCTTATTATTAATGCAAAAAAGATATGCCTTATTTCAGAACGCATTTTTCAGACTACTGAAAATTAGTTCTACTGTATGATTATTATTTGAGCTAAAATATATTTTATCTGCACAATTCACCATTATTTATGTCATGAAATGAAAATAACGTTCATGTTTTTTGTATCTTCTAAAAGTTTACTCTTGTTTCAAGTACTTGACATGACAAATGCCAGTGTATTTTTTTTTTTTTACCACTGAACAACAAAATTTAACTTTTTTTTCCTCCTTCGAATGAATTTATGTGATTTCAATGTACATTTTTACGCTGATTACGAATTTGAAAACAGAATTTTTCTAGCACCACTAATTTCGATGAAAATGCTTATGAAAATTTACAGATTTTCTTACGTTTTTGGTATATTTATTCTTACAAAAAAGAAGAGTACCTTATCTAAAGTGTTTTTGCAGCTAATTTTCGCTTATAACTAGTACTAGGGGCTTCTCTTATAAGTGTCCAACAGTAGTCGGCCAATATACTGGTCACTTCGACAAAATTCAGTTCCAGGACAGAAAAATGTTGTCTATCAGTAGACTCAACAAAAGTTTTCTTACCACCTCTCCATCAAACTTGGCTTGAAAAATTTTGTAAAAGCCCTGAATAACGACGGACCTGGATTTCTATATCTCAAACAGAAATTCCCTAGAATCAGCGAAGCGAAAATGAAAGAAGAAATTTTTGTGGGTCCACAGATCAGAGAAGTGATGAAAGCCACTGCATTTGATGAGTCTTTGAATGGGTTTGAAAGAGCAGCGTGGAAAGCTTTTAAAGAAGTGACTACGAATTTCCTCGGCAGCGTCAAATCAGAAAATTATTTTTCCCTAGTGGAGCAAATGTTTAGTGTTTACCAACCCATGGAGTGTAACATGTCTTTTTGAAAATGCATTTCCTGCACTCCCACCTGGACTTCTTCCCATCAAACCTGGGCGCTGTCAACGATGAGCATGGTGAAAGATTTCATCAGGATATATCAACCATGGGAAAGCGGTACCAAGGAAGATATAGCCCCAGTATCCACTCTTTCTGTGTATAATGACTCCCCTTAGCTCGGCTGTCCCACTTGCAGAGGAGACAAGAGAACTTTGTGTATCGTAACTGTAAGCCGAGGAGTAGCGCAATCACTTTCAGATCACCACAGATATGCCAGGTGTTTATTATAGTCAATATCAGACTTGTTTTCAAGTCGTTTTTATCGAGTCCGAGTCAAGTCGCGAGAGTTTTAGCGCGAGTTTCAAGTCAAGTCAGGAGTTTTTAAGCGCCAGTCGCAAGTCGAGTCTCAGGTCTTTTTTTGCGAGTCTCGAGTCAAGTCTCAAGTCAATATGGGTAAATGAATATAGATGTAAAATGCGTGGAGTGATGACATATGTAATGGTTAAATCTTGTTAAACCACACTATTAGTGCCAGAGCTGCATTGGATAATAAAAAGTATAAACAGAAGACAATATTTCAATATCATTTACCAATTCGTTTTTTTATTTATGAGAGAATGTCACTGTAATACAGTACATATAAGAAAGTAACAAATGAGGATAGAAACTCAAGATTTGATATTTATCTAGGTTTATATACTTATATATGCAGGTCACCAGGCGTAAATTCCTATATTGTACCCCAGAAAAACAAATTTACTTATTATTTAAAAATCGTTTGTATTTATTACACAATTCAAAGTTTTGATATTTCTTAAATTTTTATGATTATATGTAAATAAAAAAATATTCTCCATAGCGTGCATCCATCTTCGAGTCACTTATATTTTGTGTTAAAACAAATAAATTGTACATTTACAAGGGTTTTGACATAATTCGGAAAAAAACTCGAGTCATTTCATCCAAGTCGCAAGTCAGAAGAAGCAAAGTCTCAAGTTAAGTCAAGTCAAATTACACCCAAGTCCGAGTCAAGTCTCAAGTAAAAAAAAAATAGGGACTCGAGTCCGACTCGAGTCCGAGTCGTTAACTCGAGTCTCCATCTCTAGTCAATATGTTTCAAAAGTAACTGCATATTGTCATATGATTCCTTCATATGAACTTTATGTGTAATCGGAACTGAAGGATAGATATTACTTTATGTGCAATCGGAACCTAAGGATAGACATTACCGTTGTGCAATAGTACAGCTTTCAAACTCAACTTTGATGAATTGACAAAAAGCCTCCATTCCTTAGGATTGTGCTCTCGACCAAGTGCCTCCATGAGAGCGTTCACATCATTACAGTACATTAAATCACTTTCCAGAGAGAAAAACGATGTGAAGTGTGTTTGATGCTTACGAAATTAATTTATTTTTACAGTTTTTTATAAGAGATTCCAACTTTTTAATCTAGAACCTAAGAGCTCAGCCTGATTTTTAGATAAATTCAACTCTGACAAGATCATTTAATTCTGACTGAGAAATTAAATGAGGATCATCCGATGAAGGTGGTTGAAATTGTGTATCCATGTCATCTCGTCTGTCCAAAAGTTAATCACGAGATTCATCATCAGGTTCATCATTATCTAAAGTCCATGTCTTTGGTGGATTTGGTACTGGCAAATCGTTACAATGTGAAAGAGGTCGCATAGCTGAGAGTAAATTAGGATATTGAATCGCATGTTTAGATTTTGAGGAATATCCACTTATCTGGGCTCCTCATGTATGTTGTGTTTCTTGTGCAAGATCTCTGAGAAGGTGGTTAAAAGGTACTCATTCTTCAATGCCTTTTGCAGTCCCAATGGTATGGAGAGAACAATGAGACCACTCGAGTGATTGTAGCAATCAATCGAGTGGTCTCATTGTTCTCTCCATACCATTGGGACCGCAAAAGGCATTGAAGAATGAATACCTTTTAACCACCTTCTCAGAGATCTTGCACAAGAAACACAACATACATGAGGAGCCCAGATTTTGTCTTGATCTCCAACTTTGCAATCAAAATAAAGTTCATACGCCTTCTTAATATATGCAGTATACTTAAATAAATATATGCATATTATATATAAACATGTAAATATAAACAATAATATGCATAATATAAAGATTTTATACAAAATAAATGACTACAAATAAATCTCGTATTATGTTGCAAAATGAGGAATGCTATCTCGATCTCAAAGAGTTTTAAATTGCAAATCCCTCAAAAACTGTAGATGATAGAAAAAAATCTGTTTTCATTTTCGTTATCAGCGTAAAAAAAGAACATAAGAATCACTCACATTTATCAAAGGGAGAAAAACTTTGTTGAAAAGTGGATTAGTATTAGTAATTACAATTTTTTGAAGATATTATTAGCTTATGTTTACAGGAAAATATTTTTACTTCTATCACTTTTGCTCGGACACGCAATATTTTTTCAAGTTGATACACTGACCTATGGTCAAAATTTATTGGAGTAAGCTCATAGCAACGGTACCAGTAGCTATGGCTAAAAACATCAGATACGAGATGCTCATATCTGGCGAATGGAGCCAACAATTTCATCTCACCGCCAACTACGAGATATCTCGTATGAGTGTTTTTTCACTTCAATCAAATAAAAATGGATGTGTATATATTTCTAAATATTATAGTTTCTTGGGATCCTCACAGCATGTGTGATGCATGAGTTGGCAAATAGATAAGACCACACAAAAACCGGTCCGGCAGAGAACTTGTTAAACTGAAGCACAACAGGTTTTAGCAAGAGACTTTTCTTAATTTTTTTCAATTTTTTTCCTCTTGTCTGACCTGAAGATAGACCGCGGTGTCGGTTTGCAACATATCTTTTCTTTTATGGGTTTTAAGGGTATTAGGATTTGTAATTTATGTTGTCAGTGTTATTTTACCGAATTTTTTCTTCTTTTTAGTGAATTGAGAACGTAAGTAATACCAGACACGGTTACCGAAAATGTCTTCAAAATTTTTATTGCATGGGGTTTCCAACGCTTTGCTCGCGGGCAACTTGTTGCTCTCTGAGTTGTTTCAAGTGGCTCAGGAGGGCTTAATAATTTCAAGTTCAATTTAACTTTTTATTGTTCTGTGCTGCAAGTATAAGGTATATAATAGGTGTAAAGATAATAACATATACTAACATTTACATGTGCATATCATGTGTATATCATAGTGCGACAGTTCATGCATTCCTAAACATACTTAGCTTAGTAGAACACTATAAAACCGTAATAATAACAATAATAATACAATTTATTATTGTATTTATACGTTGTGATGACATCAGGTGCACCAAGAAATATATATACACACATACACGTACATGTAACAAGCACATGCACATACACACACACACACGCATAACCTTGGTTTTGCTTCCGCCCGAATTGTTCATTCTGACAAAGGTCAAACTCAGCTTGTCACTCTACCTTAGGGCTTAGACCTGCAGCCTAACGTGGAATCCGGACGACGACCCACCACCGGCGGTCAGAAATTACGAATTCCTCGCCCGGACTCGATCTCACGACCTCTCAATCAGCAGCCCAGCGTCTTAACCACTAGGCTACCCAAAGTACCTATTTCTCGACCAACCAATTTTTACTGCGTGGAAGGAAGAACAGGTGTGTTTGCTGCGCGCCGCCTGCCGTCATCGGGTTTCGAAACCAGGCCGGTGGACTCGTAGTCAGCGATGCTAACCACTACATAACCGAGGCTCATATATATATATATCAGGGATGGGGCCAAATACGTATTTGTACTTGTATTTGTATTTACAAATACAGTAAAATCTGTATTTGTATTTGATTACTGTATTTGCTGTATTTGTTTCAAATACTTGCCAAATACAAAGTACTAACTCTCTCGTTAATCGTATATATATATATATATATATATATATATATATATATATATATATAATATATATATTGTATTATACATTTATTGTTTAGAACATGTAAATGGCATATGCACGACAGATTACACTTGTCTAAACATGCTGAACACTGTATAGTTTAAAAAGCTGATAAATCATATCGTTGTATATTTTTTGACAGTATTATATCGTGTGTATTTGTTATTTGCATTTGAGACTTCGTATTTGTATTTGTATTTGATAATTCATGAACTGAAATATTTGTATTTGTATTTTATATTCCCTGTAGGAGAGTATTTGTATTTGTATGTGCTTATATGTATTTGACCCCATCCCTGATATATATATATATATATATATATATATATATATATATAATATATACCCATAAATACGCACCTGCACACATACTTGTACAGTATACAGTATATGTCCCAATATACATACATTCAGATAAGTGAGAGTGATGCCTTCATATACATACATACCATAGAACAGCCATTAACAAGAAAATTTTATGCTTTAATGTCAGAATGGAGTTATTTGGAAGGTTTTTTGGAAGGTTTTTAATGTTCTAGATTGTCTTATTGTTTGAGTGAGGGTGTTCCAGAGGCTTGGGCCTGTGGAAGATAAAGATCTAGTCGCACAACCTACAGTGTAATTCGGTTTCTGATATACGTGTTTGAGTTCACTGTTGAAAAAGAAAATGATGGGTGCCTATCTTTTCTGGATCTAAAAATCCGGGGATGCATGAATCAATTCAAATTTAAAGTTTTCCGCAAGCCTACAGTAGTATACCCGCAAAATTCCCGAGTGCAAATCAGTTGAATGCAAGCTGATCAATAATGCTCAAAGGGGGGAAAGGGGGGTAAGGTGGTTATGCAACAAGGGGGAGAGTCAGTTTAGACCAGTGGTTCTTAACCTTTTTACTACCATGCCCCCTCTAGGAATTGGTCCTTCCCTCCACGCCCCCCTTCAATCAAAATAACATTCTCAATAACTTCTCAATATTAGCCCATGCTCTCGTTAAGAGAATAACAAATACAATTAGAGAAATTCCTGTTTCTAGGGGGGCGCGCCCCCCAGGTTAAGAACCACTGGTTTAGACCATCTAAGAGGGGGAGAGGGTAACCTAACTTGGCAGCTCAGACCCACAAAAGTGTATATATATATATATATATATATATATATATATGAATTTGTTATAATGTTATGAAGTTTCAGACCAACAAAGACCCTAGGATCTACTCATGGCTGGTCTACCTAACTGTGTTTGTAATTGTGTAATGTGCATGTCTTCCTTGGTGGCGGAGGGGACCTACAATTTTACTTGAGGTCCGAACCACAAAAGCCTTAATTTTACTACCTTAAACTATACCCAATCTATCAACATATGCGTTTAATCGATTTTTAAACATGTATATAGACGTGCTACTAATTACTTCTACTGGCAAGCTATTCCAGCTATTTACTATTCTATGCGTAAAAAAGTTTTTGGCAACTGTTGTCTCGAACCTTCTACTTGTCAGCTTACATCCGTTATTTCTAGTTCTACTATATTGTGATATTTCGAAAAAGGGCTCACTATTTACGTTATCGAACCCATTCATAATTTTAAAAACCTGGATTAGATCACCCCTTCCTTAGCCTCCTAGTCTCGAGTGTTGTCAATTTTAACTCCTTAATCCTATCTTCATACGGCTTTGAATCCCTAATTATTGATTCCAGTAGCTTACCTACAACAGACGTTAAACTGACTGGCCTATAATTTCCCGCCGCACCTTTATCGCCTTTCTTAAAAATATGTTACATTTGCTAACTTGAAATTATCTGGTACGCACCCTTCAGAAATAGACCCATTAAAAATCTTTGTTAGCGGCACAACAATGTTAGAAAAAAGTAAAACCTTTATTAAGACGTGTATGGAGGTCGAGACTAGACCCTTCAAAGATGGGTAACCTAACCTAACAAGGGTAATAAAACACAAGGAAGAAAGAGAGGAGAGAGAGAAGATTCATTCGTGGCCATGGTCTATCACATAATGGTCTCTTTGCAAGCCTTCCTGGGCCATCACAGCCATTTGGCTTAGAAGGCGTAAACGGCTCACAGTCAGTTTCTTTAGAGGGACACAGCCAGTCGTATGGCTTAATCGTACACAGTTATTTCCTTGTATGTACATACAAAGGAGAATTAGAACGCACATGGCTCTGCCTCAAAACACACACACACACACACACACACATGACTTAATCGTACACAGTTATTTATACACGTAAAGGAGAAGTAACACCACTCTGTCTCAAAAAAATAGCAAAATACTCATACATGCGAACATGCCTTCCTTAGACTACTTCACAATCGCCCCTCATGCATAACACCCCAACCCTCGGCAGTATTACAGCACCAACTAACAATATAGTTTTTAAATAAAACTAGAATTTAGTTTTAGGAGTAACTTATCTATTTTTTATACAAAAATTATTTTACCACGCAGTAAAGAATCTATCGAATTATTTAAAACAAATTTTTGCCTTATTATACAAATATATTTTTAAATTATATTATAAAAAAATATTAATATAATTTATAAATAAAACTACATTTTAGATTTAGGGGTAACATCCATTTTTTATCAAAAATAATTTTACCACGATTTAAAGACTTTCGAATTATTTAAAGCAAAGTTTACATTAATATATACAAATATCATAACTTTTAAAATATATTAATTTAATTTTTAAATAAAACTAGATTTATTTTTAGAGGTAACGTATCTATTTTTTATCAATAGTTTCCTCTAGTTTCCTTTAAAACAAATTTTGCATTAACTAAATTCTCTCTCTCTCTCTCTCTCCGATTAGGTAAAAACTTAAGGACCGCCCACTAAAATTCGCTCAACCAATGAATGTTTTGTTTCCTTAAACTGCGGGGGAAGGGGAAGTCTTTTCTTCAGCATGCCCCATTCTAAGGGTGTCTTCTCCCTGCCCTATAAAAACAGTAGCAGTGACATATGTGAATCATTTTACTGTTGGGGAAGCATTTCAGTTGTTACACACAAGTTTATAACCACGAATACAGTCTGACGAACACCCCAATATCAAGTTGTAAGTAATTTTACTTCGTATATATTCTGTTCTAAATATACAGAAGTAGTGTTATTCAATAGTGCTCTGAGTGAAATATATAGAAGTTAATTCTTCTGTATCAACATTTATGTAGAAGTGTTTTGTGAAGATTTGTGATTACTGATTTTGTGATTTTGTGATTATGTGATTTATTGTATTGTGCCCAATTTTATCCTTTTATTATTTTATCTGAAAGGATCGATTCTTCCATACACAATTGCCTATCCGATTGTGCTTCGCCACATTTATACCTCTGCTGTGATACAATGTGAATACTGTTATTTTATCTACATACATTCATAACTGGGATTCATGCATTTCAGTTAGATATAAATATGTATGTAAAAATGAACAATGAATAATTCCTATATTCCTATATCCTTATATTCATTCATATAATTCTTATATTCATTCATATAATTCTTATATTCATTTATATAATTCTTATATTCATTTATATAATTCTTATATTCATTTATATAATTCTTATATTCATTCGTATAATTCTTATATTCATTCGTATCATTCTTATATTCATTCATATAATTCTTATATTCATTCGTATAATTCGTATATTTATATAATCCTTATATTTATATAATCCTTATATTCTTATATACTCGTATATTTATATTTATATTCATATATTCATTTTGACATATAGAGTCCAAATTCGCATAAAGCTGACACGAGTTTGGATAAATTTTTTATTTGCTTTCTATTATATTTTTGCTGAATAAGTGGTGAATTATTTCTTTTTAAAATACTTAATCATTTTTTTAGATTTAGCTTAGTAATGTAATCTTGTTAAAGTCTGCAATGTTCATTTTCTCTATACATTCACTCTTCGTTGTAAAAGATGAAGTCATGTCTTGCTCAACGTTTAATTTTAAATCTTAAGCATTTAATTTTCGCTCATATGTATGTTTAATTGGAATTCATAATAAAATGCATATTTCAATTTTCATTTTTAGTTAACTCGGCAGATCATGATAACATCAGACATGTAATATTCAGTTTAAAAAATAATATGGCTTCATCTTCAAATATCTTGCTTATCTGTTTAGACGTTGCTACAGCTAAAATATTTACTTATCTTCAAATATTTTGCAAAATAATGAAGCCTCTTGAGAATAAAAAACAAAACAAGTCAACATTAAATAATAATGATGTCAGCAAAATTTGTGTATATAAACTCATAATTTTTCAAATTTTCATTCTGATTTTAACTGATCTGACTTAGAAGCTAAGCATTACCTGTAATATTTTAGCAGTAAACTACAGTAAAAGAATATCTTTGTCTTCTTCGAGTCTTGTTATCTTCAGAGAACTTAGTCTTAAACAGAGAAAAATAATTTCCCGATACGTTACAAGAAAAATCGGGGAACCTTCAGAGGATTTATTAAGCCTCACAGAATCCTCCGTTCCACTACAAGAAGAAATCGGAGTATAAGAGAAAGTACTGCAAGTCCGTATACGGTACCAGCTACTCCAGAGTAACAAATCCGTTGCTGCCACCTAACCAGAACCCCCGCCAACTTCGAACCGCCCAAGGCCATAGTAGGAGGGGTTAACATACATATATATATATATATATATATATATATATATATATATATAGTTACGATAGAAGTGTTCTTCGGGAACCTTATCCTCAATAGGAATATGAAAACAAGAGATACGACTCTCAACATTTATTGGCCAAACGTTTCGGTCCACTCAGGGGCCATCTTCAGTGACTAAATAGAAGCATCTAAAAAAAACAATCATAAAACTAAAGTAAATACAAATGTCAAACTGTACAATAATAAAATCTAATACAAAAAAGTTAAAAAAGTTAAAAAAAGTTGTTAAAAAAAAACTATCTGGATTATAAGAAAATAAAAGTAAAAAATAAAACAAAAAATAAAATTTCAAAAATTTCAAAATGTAAAAAAATTTTTTTTTTTTTTTTTTTTTTTTTTTTAAAAGGACTGACCTGGATGGTAAAAGTTACAAATGACAAGCGGAGAGAACGGAAAGAAAAAACAACTTAAGTTAGTGCGTTAGTTGCGTTAAAAAGGTGTTGGTTGGTTAGGAAGTATGTAATTTTATCGATGAAAGGCTATCATTTAGTTGCTTTAATTTTAGTTCTGGATTTAATTTTAATCTTAACGTTTTTAAAGTTTTTAAATTTTTAAATTTTTTAAATTTTAGTTTTTGTTTTATTTTTTACTTTTATTTTGTCTTATAATCCAGATAGTTTTTTTTTAACAACTTTTTTTTAACTTTTTTAACTTTTTGTATTAGATTTTATTATTGTACAGTTTGACATTTGTATTTACTTCAGTTTTATGATTGTTTTTTTAGATGCTTCTATTTAGTCACTGAAGATGGCCCCTGAGTGAACCAAAACGTTTGGCCAATTAAGTGTTGAGAGTCGTATCTCTTGTTTTTATATTCCTATTGATTATATATATATATATATATATATATATATATATATATATATATATATATATATATATTCTGACTTCATTCCCATATATATATATATATATATATATATATATATATATATGAAAATACCGTATATATATATATACACACACAACACACACACAATATATATGTGTGTGTGTGTGTATATCCCATTCTCTACGCATACATTATTATTTTAGAGAGTTGATGTGTGTGTTCGTTTGATCGGCCGTGTGGA
Source organism: Bathynomus jamesi (assembly GCA_023014485.1). NCBI lineage: Eukaryota > Metazoa > Arthropoda > Malacostraca > Isopoda > Cirolanidae > Bathynomus > Bathynomus jamesi. The sequence goes on along the minus strand of JAJOZX010001280.1, from coordinate 147,390 downwards.
CAATGGCTGTATTTTCGAGCCAATCTCTACAGGATTTGGCCGGTACAAGGCCCTCAATGCGAGCCCAAAACTCTCCCCACAAGCACAAACGTTCCGAGCAGTGACGACTACATTATGTAAGCATTATGTAAATTAAGAGCAGTCTATTGTTTAATGGTATGCCCCAGCACCTCATGTACCTAATTAATTCCACTTACAAAAAAGCATTAGCATTAGTTTAATTTTTTCTATTTTTTAAAGAGAGAGAGAGAGAGATGTTAGTTAATGCAAAATTTGTTTTAAATAATTCGATAGATTCTCTAATGCGTGGTAAAATTATTTTTGATAAAAAATAGATAAATTACCCCTAAAACTAAAATCTAGTTTTATTTAAAAATTAAATAAATTTTTTTATACGTTATGATATTTCTATATATTAATGCAAAATTTGTTTTAAGTAATGCGAAAGATTCTTTAATACGTAGTAAAATGGGTAAAATGCCTAAAATTCCTAATTTTATAGGCGTTAAAACTAATATATGTACACACACACACACACATATATATATATATATATATATATATATATATATTTTATAGGCGTTAAAACTATATATATATATATATATATATATATATATATATATATATATATATATATATATACAGTGGTGGGCACCGTTAACCAAAAAGTTAACTTCGATAACGATAATCCGTTAACCCCAATTTTTAACTCCGATAACGATAATCCGATAATTTTACTACAAAGTTAACGGAAGTTAACGATAATCCGTTAACGATAACTATTTCTTTACTAACATTTAAAAAAAATCAATGAAAAAAGCTTTAAAACCCATAGAAAATGTTTATTTATGCAAAATCCAACAATAAATAGACATTTAACTGTATTTTTATCAAGTTTTGCAACTTTTTTGCTTAATAACTTTTTTTTTTTTTTTAATAAAAAATGTACTGATTACATGTTTTGAAACCCTTGTAACCACTAACCATTAACTAAATTTTAATTTACCAGAGAATTATTATGGCGGGAACTGAAGTTATGGCGGTTTGAATTCATTCGCGGAGCGGTGATCTTCGCAGTTAACGTGTTAACGGACTTTAACAGACTAAATATCGAGTTATCGGAAGTTAACTGGTCCGATAACGATAAATGGAAATTAACTTCCGTTAATAGTCCGTTAAAAAAAGTTAACTTCGTTAATTAACTGTTATCGGATTAACGCTTTAGTGCCCAACACTGTATATATATATATATAATATATATATATATATATATAAGAGATTGAACTCAGAGTGGTCCCCTGAGGTTTTTCATGATACACACAGACCGTGCATAGAACAAGTAACTCTTCTGAGAAAATTAAATCCATTATAATCCGAATAAGTAATGGTAAATGACAAACACTATAGTTTTTTTTTTTCATGATGTTAGCCCGACGTGGGCAACGGGTCCTCTCGCAAAGAGTCCCCAAAAATATAACTTCCCTGAACATCTACCTGCAAAGCAGATAGGATCCAGCTTTGGGACAGCATCTTGGGGTTACAGCTACACCTAGCCTACTATATCCAGAACCTCATATAAACAAAAGACTCGTTGCATTCACGTCGGATTGAATACATCAAAGAAAAAGGGGTAACTGTTGTATTTTTAGCCAAAAATCAAAACCTCAGGGGAACATTCTGAGTTCAATCCCATGAAACGGACATGTTATATGTCTTGAAAAGTGGACGCTCAATTTTTACCAGTTGAGGTTTAAGGTTTGGTTTTTGGCTAAAAATACAGTAGTTACTCCTTTTTCTTTGAGGTAAGCTATATTTTTAGGGCTAACATCATGAAAAAGAAAAAACTATAGTGTTTGTCATTTACCATTACTTATTCTGAATATAGTGGATTTAATTTGCCCAGAAGAGTTCCTTGTTCCATGCACGGTCTGTGTGTATCATGAAAAAACTTCAGGGAACCATTCTGAGCTCAAACCTATCATGAAACGAACATGTTATGTGCCTTGAAAAGTGGAAGCTCAATTTTGCCAGTTGAGGTTTAAGTTTCAGTTTTTGGCTAAAAATACAATAGTTAGCCCTTTTTCTTTGATGTATTCAATCCAACGTGAATGCAACGAGTCTTTTGCTTATACAGGGTGTACATAAAGTCAGGATCTATTTTTGTGAAGCACTTGGAAATTATATGGAATTCAATCATAAAATGATAAAGTGGTAACATTTATCAAATAATTAAGAGTAGGATTCAACGTGACGCCCATCAGTATCCCTGCACAGCTCAAATCGTTCCGCAGCATTTCTAAACACATTCTGGAGCATTTGCGGGGTTATGTTATCTGCAGCAGTTCGTATACGTGTACGTAAGTTTTCAAGACTCGTAATCTTCGTCTGATAGACGTGCGATTTGATAAAGCCCCATGCAAAGAAATCTAAAGGGGTTAAATCTGGTGATCTCGCTGGCCAAGGTCTGTTGCTTCCGCGTCCGATCCAGCGATTTGGAAAACGTCCATTTAGATAATCCTGAACAATTTTGGCATAGTGACAAGGAGTACCATCATGTTGATAGACGACGGTACTAACAATACCGTCGTCTATCAACATGATGGTACTCCCCAATCAGCTGAGGTTCAAGGAATTGCTGCAACATGTCCAGATAAATAAGCCCTGTAACTGTAGCTTCAGCAAAGAAAAAAGAACCATAAACCTTAGATTTTGTTAAACCCATCCAGACATTAACTTTAGGTGAGTCTCTTTCCCAATTTTGGACGAAATCATTCGGTCTTTCATCTGCCCAAATTCGACAGTTATGGCGATTTACTTTTCCACACGTATGGAAAGTGGCTTCATCACTAAAGAGAATGTTGTCCATTAAATTATCACTCCAGATTTGTTCTACGAGATCAGCACACACAGAGCACTTCGTCGAGGGAAATCTTCCTCATGTAAATCATGTAAAACCTGCAAATGATAGCTTTTCTTCTGCAAATTAACTTTCAGAATTTTGTGCACAGATGACGTCGGGAGGCCGAGTCTGTGTGATGCAGCACGAACGGACGTACGTGGCTCGTCAGTGATAATTCCGCGTACTGCATTCACGGTAAGATCTGACATACACAGTCGACCTGATCTTGCTTCATCATTTACAGATCCCGTTCGTTTAAATTTGTTCACCAATTTTCGTATTGTCTTGTCTATTGGCCCCGGCTTTGAAATCTCCTTCTAAACTTCTCTCTGATGTCATTGTATTTCTTTCCCTCGATTCGCCAAATTACTATTGCCACACGTTCTTCTGTATTCATTCTAAGGGCTTCTGAAAAGAAAAATAGAAAAAAATAATTATTTCACAAAAATAGATCCTGACTTTATGTACACCCTGTATTGAGGTTCTGGATATAGTAGGCTAGGTGAAGTTGTAACCCCTAGATTCTGTTAGAAAGCTGGATCCTATCTGTTTTGCAGACAGTTGGTGAGGGAAGCTATATTTTTGGGGCCTCTTTGCGAGTGACCTGTTGCCCACGTCGGGCTAACATCATGAAAAAGAAAAATCTAGGGTGTGTCATTTACCATTACTTATTCGGACTATAGTGGATTTAATTTTTTTCAGAAGAGTTCCTTGTTCCATGCACGGTCTGTGTATCATATATATATATATATATACATATATTGTGTAAAAACGAAATTATGTATTATTGCCACTCCTATTTGTATATGTGCGATTAAACATCGAAGCCAATATTATGTAAAAAATGTGATGCATCCAATAAACGAAATTATGTATTAATTTATAAATACACTTAAAATGTTACCCATAGTTTTATTATTTAATAAAATGTTGAAAATACTCAATTTATTCTTACCCGACACACACACGCACAAGAAAAAAGAAAAACTTGCATCGTTTCTTCGATTATCACACATTCCATGTTTCGGGGCCTAAAATACCTAAAATGCCTAAAAATGCCTAAAATCTAGTTTATTTAAAAATTAAATTAATATTTTTTTAGAAGTTATGATATTTGTACTGTATATATTAATGCAAAATTTGTTTTAAATAATTCGAAAGATTCTTTTATGTGTGGTAAATTGTTTTTTATAAGAAATAGATAAGTTACCCCTAAAACTGAAATCTAGTTTTATTTAAAAATTATATTAATATTTTTTATATAATTTAAAGATATATTTGTATATGAAGGCAAAAAATTTTTCAAATAACTCGATAGATTCTTTAATGCTTGGTAAAATTACTTTTCATAAAAAATAGATAAGTTATCCCTAAAACCAAAATCTAGTTGTATTTAAAAATTATGTAGTTAGTTGGTGTAATACTGCCAATGGTTTGGGGGGGTTATGCATGAGGGGCTATGTATGAAGGGGATTGTGAGGTAGTCTAAGGAAGGCATCTTCACATGTAAGTATATGTGTATTTTGCTATTTTTTTTTAGACAGAGCTGTGTTAATTCTCCTTTACGTGCATAAATAACTATGTACGATTAAGTTATATACGATATGTGTGTGTGTGTGTGTGTGTGTGTGTGTATTTTGAGGCAGAGCGAGGTGCGTTTTAATTCCCCTTTATAGGTACGTACAAGGAAATAGCTGTGTACGATTAAGCCATATACGACTGGCTGTGTCCCTCTAAAGAAACTGGCCGTGAGCCGTTTACACCTTCTAAGCCTTGCTCCTAAAGATTGTATGTATGTGTAAGATTGTGTATGTGTATGTCCCTCTAAAGAAACTGGCTGTGAGCCGTTTACGTCATACGAATGACTGTCTTCTAACTTCTAAGCCAAATGGCTGTGATGCTAAAGCCGCTCAGGAAGGCTTGTAAAGACATCATTATGTGATGCGCCATGGCCACGAATGGAGCTTCTCTCCTTCTTGTGTTTTATTACCATTATGAGGTTAGGTTACCCACCTCTGAAGGGTCAAGTCCCGGCCCGCATACACCTCTTAATAAAGGTTTTTTTCTATACAAACCTGCATGCATACACACCCACATATATATACACATAAATTCATATACGTTTTAGGGTCTGACCTGCCATTTAGGTTACCCTCTCCCCCTTTCGAGGGTCTAAACTGACTCTTCCCCCTTGTTACATAACCTCCCTGCCCCCACTCTCCCTCCTTTGAGCATTATTGTTCATGTTGCATTCAATTGATTTGTCCTAGGGATTTTTGAGGGTATACTTCTACTAATAATAATAATAACTCTCATATGCAGTTTTATTCTGATAACCCGTCGATAAAATCTTCTATTTTCTCTGCTATGTTTCTCAGAGCATTGAGAGTTGTCAGTCCTGAATTTTTAGATTCTGAGTTATGCAATATCATGAATAGTGTTACTAAATTATGTTATCCTATTTCATTTCTAGATAACTGCCTTAGGTAAGCTAAGAATAGGTATTATAATAGTGTAACTGTAAATGGATTTGAGCTTAAAAATATCCTTAGCCTACCTTACCATGTAAATTTTAAATATCTTCTGACTTCACTTAAAACATTTAGTATCAACGTAGTCTTTAAGTATAATAATACGGTTAAATCTTGACAAATAAAGAATAGCACGGATAATGTGGTTGGCTGTGTGTATTCGATCGGATGTACACAATGTAACTCAGTATATATAGGTCAAACGGGAAAAACTTTAGATATCAGGGTAAAACAGCAGATGCGTATGCGTATAGAACAGCAAATTCTAATGCATTGTTGGATAGTTCTAAAGAGCTCGTTAAAAATACAGATATAATTGAAAGGAATATTCTAGAATGTGCATTCATCCATTTTAAAAATATATAATTTTCATTCTCATTGAAGTTCTGTATGTTGGTCTCTCTTCACACGAAGGTCAAGCTGGTGGCCCTACCTCTAGGCCTGGCTTGGTGAATGAGCGAATTGTTCTCTTGCGCTCTCCACCACACATGACTAAGTACAACCGGCTCATCTGGTACTATCCTGAGCCAGGCATCTAGTCTTTTTTGAAGACTTCAACTTTCTCAAGTCCTTTGGAAGCTTGTTAAAAAGTCTTGGCCCCCTGACAACCAAGCTATTTTCCTTCAGTGTTGAAGAGGTCCCTTGTCGGGCCTTTAATTTGAGAACACTACACATTCTGCCTTTCCTATTTTCCAGCGTTGTTTGGATGGTGATTGGGTTTAGTTTGGGGTTTGTTACCAGTTTTTCCATCATTTTCCACGTGTAGATTGTGTTGTATTTCTCTCTTCTTTCCAGGGAGTACAGATTTAGTTTATGTAGTCTTTCCCAGTAGTTGAGTTCTTTGCAGCCATCACTCTTAGCTGTGAAATGTCTCTGAGTTTCTTTCAGTTTATTAGTTTCTTCCTTTTTATACAGGGCCGTCAAGACTGAGCAGTATTCAAGTTTTGGTATAATCAGTGTTTTCAGGATGGGAATCATTACTGTCTTGTCTCTTTTGAACGTTCTTAGTACCTGTCCCGCGACTCTTTTTCCTTTGTTTGTCGCTGTCTGATTTTGTGTTTCGAATTTCGCATCATCGGTCATTATAACCCTGAAATTGATGGCTTTCGTGCTTCCCTGAATTTCCTGTCTATCTGGAGCATAATATGCAGTATGTTTAAGTTTCTCATTTCTACCATATCTCAAGAGCTGAAAGTTTTCGGTTTTAAATGTCATGTTGTCTTTTGACCATCTATATGTTTTGTTCGTGTCCCTCTGCAAAGCCTCCACCTCTTTTGCATCCCTGATTTTTCTGCTTATCTTTGTAGCAAAATCCGTATGTATGACATCATAGTTTTCATTGTCTTCCAGTGCATCTAGGATATTGTTTTAGTGCTATGTAAGTTGTGATAGGCATAATCTTCCTGATCGGAATCCATGCTGATTTTCGTTGAATCTTTCCAGTGTCTTCAAGAAGTTATGGATTTTCTCTCTAACTATTCTTTCAAATACTTTGGTAAGGTGGGACGTCAATGACACTGGTCTATAGTTTTTTGCTTGAAATCTATCCCCTCCTTTATATATAGGGACAATGTTTGCTCTTTTTAAGATGCTCGGTATTTCCCCAGTGTCTATGGATCTACTCCATATCCAGTATAAGGGTGTAGCTACTTAATGCTTACACTTTTTAATCAATAATGCGTTCCAGTTCTCCGAGGAACCCCTAAAGAGGTCTCCCACAGCGGGAGTTCATTGCAATTTGGGGGATAACTCCGCCTCCAAGTTGCATAACCCCTTGTTGCTCTTGCAGCAACCCTCTCCCCCTTTAGGGGTGGATGCCTTGCAACAAAGGGCGGTTGGCACTGACACTGTGGGGTGCCTTGCACCAAAGGGTGGGAGAGGTGGGGTTGGCACTCTTGCAATATTGATCAACATTTGCAATTGCATTGCACTCTCCCCCTTTGGGCCCATACTACTGAAGTCCAACGTGGGCAACGGGTCACTCTCAAAGAGGGCCCAAAATGTAGCTTCCCTCACAAGCTATCTGCCAAGCAGATAGGATCCAGCTTTGGTGCAGGATTTAGGGTTTAAAGCCACCTAGCCCACACCATTCAGAACCCCAATATACGCAAGAAACTCGTAGCATTCACGTCGGATTGAATACATAAAAAAAGGGGTAAATATTGTATTTTTAGCCATAAACCAAAACTTAAACCTCACCCGGAAAATTTGAGCGTCCATTTTTCAAGGCACATAATTTTCCCAGAAGAGTTCCTTGTTCCATGCACAGTCTATGTATAACAAAAGTTTCTCAGGGAACCATTCTGAGCTGTAACATATATACTCGTAAGTATGTTTTTACTGTTACATTTTATGAACGTTATACTACTTCATTTAATTAATATGTACTGAAATAAGCGATTTTATTTTGAGAGATTAGGCGGTTCTGCGCTACAAGCTACATTCATTTACCAAAAGTCAACGCCATAACAATAAATAAGGCTATTTCCAAATAACATAAATTTATATATACTCTGGTATTTCCTTGTTGTCTCTGAATAATGGAAAAAGCGACAAACGAATTTGCCAAAGTTTAACTTGCAGTCGTAAAGGAATCGCTACACATGCTGTAAGTAATAAAAAGGAAATTACATTTTATATTTGCCGGTCAAAAGAATTGCTCCACGTTTTTTTACTATCGAGTCACATTACGTTTTAGAAATACATTATGATAGCCAAATGCTTTCATTTCAACAAAGAACTTTATATGTACGTAATTTGTTTGTAAATTTTAGTTTATATACAGCCGAGAGACTTCTCTTCAGATTTTGGTGTAGTTCAGTGGCGTTCTGCTTTCTGCGGTAGTATGAAACCTCTTCAGTTGATTAGTTACCTAGATTTAAAATGATAAAAATTAGAAAATTTTAGAATGAATACAAGTAGCCAGAAATGATTTTGTAAACATATTACAAGCAAACAGTAGTTATTTAATATAGCCACTGCAAGAAATTATCATCTAGACTCAGACGACGGTCACCCATCCAACTACTCCAGACCTAATCTCGCTTAACTTTGCTGAACGTTAGAAAATCTTAGAGGATGAGTTATTGTTGTCCTAAAGCGATATGGTTATTAGACTAATTAATGCATTATTGCTTGTATATCTTAGGTTAGGCTAATTCATTACCTGTTGTAATGAATTAGTCATTTATTTAACAAAACATAAAAAATCAGGTTTTATCTTATGGCTGTATATATAAACTTGATGTTTGTATTTCCAACCTTATTTTTAATCAGTGTGAAAACAGTTTCCCACCACCCTTCAATAATCCGAGGTATTAGATCCTTGGTAAGAGGTTTCTGATAAAGTATGTATATAAGCTGGGGGGACTCGTTTGTATTTTCAGTTTCCCTGAAGAGAAATTGAAATAAATTCGAAAGTACTTGGAGTGGATGTTTCAATTTTCCTGCTTAGGAACAACCCGCAGGATGACGTCATCAAATCATTTAATAGTGGCTTGAAACGCATTCTCAAAAATCATAAGGACTTAATTCCGCTTTCCACGTCCACTTCGCCTTTTCTTTCATACCTTTACGGTCTTATTAAACCCACAAACCTGGCAACCCTTTGCGCCCTATTATTAGCTGTGTGGGTTCTATTACCTATAAACTCTCCAAATGGCGTGTCAAAGTCTTGTCCCCCATTCTCAGAACTATTTCTGATTCACATGTAAAAAATTCCATGGATCTTACTGAAAAACTGAATAATATACGCACTGAAACCAACGATAGATTGATCAGTTTCAACGTTCGTTCATTGTTTACAAAAGTGCCAACTGACGATATACTTGACTTTCTCTCCCGAGAATTACATAAGTATGACCTGCCACTACCTGCACATATCGTTTTGGAACTCATTAAACTTTGCATCAAAGACTGTAAATTCACTTTCAATAGCGGGTATTATTAACAGGTTTTTGGGACGGCCTTGTCGCTGCTCCTCTCCAATATTTATATGGAGTTTTTCGAAATCACTTACATTCCGAGAATCCTGGGGGTTGGCATATCATGGTTGCGGTGTGTCGACGATATTTTGTGTATCTGGCCCATGAAGTGTGACCTGGATGACTTCCTCCTTCAGTTAAAAAATCAAGTCCCCTCCATTAAGTTTACTTTAGAAGTGGAACAAAACAATTCAATCCCGTTTCTGGACGTGCGTGTACATAGGGAAAGCCCAGGTTTTTAGTTTAGTATTTATCGGAAAAACAAACAATTTGTCCTACGTACACTTTTACTCCGGACATGACAACCATGTCATATTTTCTTCAATGTTTCTCCGCGCTCTTAGCATCACTAGTCCGGAATACATGGATGCCGAATTAGAAAAAAATCAACAGTATTGGAAGCGATTTGTGTTACCCACCTGCGTTTTTGGAATCTTGTCTTAACAAGGCAAAACGAACTATCTAGTACTTCCATTTTTCTGAGGCTTTTTAGGCATTGCTAATGTACTTAAACTTTTGAATATTAATGTAGTATTTTCATATGACAATATTGTGAAAAATATCATAGTAAAAAATAGCCCTACCAATAAATTCAGGCATTATCTATAAAATTGGTTGTAAACAATGTGATTCCTTTTACATTGGACAGAGGGGAAAGGATTTGCACACGCGTGTAAAACAGCATCAATATTCCGTTAGAACGGGACAGTCATCCAGTGCCCTTTTCGTCCATTTGTCAGTTATCCCACTGTATTGATTGGAATAAAGCTTCAATTTTGTTGCACTCAAGCAACATTGTTAATAGAAATATTCTTGAGTCTGCCATTATTCAACCTACAAATAATTTCAATATTAGCCAGGGCCATTTTGCGCTTGATCCCGTTGTTTTGAATTCGTTCAGAACGGATTTAGACAAGAGGAGGCAAAGTGCTAAAACTCTGTAGCGTTTCCTTATAAATTTGTATGCTCCTCCTACAATTTTTATTTTTCTATTAAAAAAATTTTGTGACCTACTGTATATACGTATAGTCTCGAACATGTTATTTATTTCAGTGTTTCTGAGGATGTCATTAGACGAAAGCTCTTGAGCACCATTCTGTGTTTCCTTTTTCCTTCGTGGTTATTTTCATCATAAATATTATTCACGTGTTACTTTCGTTAAATAATTTTCATATATATATATATATATATATATATAATTATATACTATGTGTATATATATTATATATTCAATTCTCATCTCACAAACAAAACATTCAGATGCAGAATCCATCAATATAAAAATCGTCGACTCCGTTTCGGATCCCGGCCGAGAAACACCTTCGATTCTTCCAATTCCAGTTCCCATTACTGACAAAAGAAACAACTACATCCCCATTCCGGTCGAGCCCTCATTCATTGTTATGCAAAAATGTGTAGCAATTCCTCCCCATGTGAATACGAACGCATTTACGATAGTGTAGTATAATTGCCCACCCATTCGAACCCTTATTGTTAAAAAAAACAATTTGGTTTCACTCGGATTTAAACAGACACTTCAAAAGAACCTTTTTGAGCATTTAATTAAAAACTTTACGGTTCTTTTGATTTTAATGGGTTTTGACACTTGGGTTTGTTTCTTTCGTTAGAAATTAACGGTTTTATTAGGTTTTAAAGTTAAAATTAATTTAAATATTAAATTACTCCAAACAAAAGGTTTTATTTATTTCATATATATAAATAAATAAATGAATATATATATATATATATATGAAAATTATTTCACGAAATATGAAAATAAAAACCCACTCTAATAGACAGAGTTTATTTCCACGACAGTTTCGACGCCCACTGGCATCCTCCTCGGGTGGATACAGAAACACGAATGAACCAAAACAAGAGGGAAAAACAGTCCAGGGACCGACCGTTAAGAAATTCGCACCTAGGTTAGATCCCATTCTCCCGACACCGGAAGGGCATTTTCATTAAGTACATTCGCGCAAATTTAAAACTGTCTTCCTGTTCTAAACATACAGATTCTATTATTTTTTATTTTTTACATAATTATTACATTTATTATTAAATTTATTACATTTAATATTGCATAATTATTTATTACAGAAATTATAAATTTATTATTACATTGGTTATTACATTGTTGTTATTATACAGAACTTATAAACCGAAAAACGAAAGAAAAAAGCCGATTAGGAAACAATCCAGAGACCATTGAGAAATTCGCACCTAGGTTAGATACCGTTCTCCCGACACCGGAAGGGCATTTTATTACAGGGTCCGCTTATAAGTACATTCCCACAAATTAAAACTATCTTCTTGTTCTATACATACAGATTCTAATATTTTGACATAATTACTGCATTTATTATTGCATTTACATTTTTTAACATTTCTTTCGTGGTTAATTTCATCATATATATATATAGTATATGAGGTTGCAGACACCCATCGACCAGGGAAGTACTCAGCAGGGTGGGGGACCTTAGGCATGAGACTGGAGTCCTGGAACTCCCGTTTCTTCTGTCACTGTCCTCCTAAGCTGATCTTTTTTCCGTGTCTCAACTACCATGTGAGCTGTCGGACACATCATACTCTCAAACACATACTTCTCCCTCTATTCCTCACTACACATACATGCATCTCACACACTACCCAATCTTTTAAAAAATTTTAAAAAAATGGGGCATCGTTTTCGTTCTTGATTTCGGCTTTCTTCTCTTTATATGGGAAGGGGACATTTCTGCAGACATTCGTCCCCAAAAATATAGCTTCCCTCACCAACTCTCTGCAAAGCAGATAGGATCCAGCTTTGGGACAGGATCTAGTGTTTACAGCTACACCTAGCCTACTATATTCAGGACCTCAATATAAGCAAAAGACTCGTTGCATTCACGTCGGATTGAATACATCAAAGAAAAAGGGGTAACTATTGTATTTTTATCCAAAAACCAAAACTTAAACCTCAACTGGCAAAATTGAGCGTCCACTTTTTCAAGGCACATAACATGTCCATTTCATAGGATTTGGGGCCTTTTTGCGAGTGAACTGTTGCCCACGTCGGGCTAACATCATGAAAAAGAAAAAACTAGTGTTTGTCATTTACCAGGGGCGGAGCTAGCTAGTGGCAGGCGGGGCAGTGCCTCGGGGCCCGGGCCTTTGGTGGGGGGGGCCCCGGGTCGTTTCAACAAGTGATGAGAAGTTATTTGAGAGAGCAACAAAGCTAGTAAATAAATATAAAAATGATATTTCCTCTGGATTTCCAAGTCAATTATTTCTTTTCGAATGTGCTTAAAAACAGACATTGATAAAATGACGACAATCCATGAGCTATATTCATTTTTAATTAAAGACAACAGTACTTTGTGCTCAAGTTCTCCCGAAGTTGTGTCTGCCATAACATTGTTCCTCACAATTCCTGTGACAGTTTCAAGTGCAGAGAGATCGTTTTCAAAACTTAAACTAATAAAGAACTATCTTCGAATTCTATGAATGAAAAAAGATTAAGTGGACTCTCAATTATATCAATTGAAAACAAGAAAGCTAGAAATATTAACTTGGAGGATTTAATTAATGAATTTGCTGAAAGAAATGCAAGGAAAATCAAGTTCTGATGTTGTCGTAAGTAAACTTTTATTTCACGTATCCTTTTTAAAGCTCAGTATTTTGCATAATGTTTTGCCTTCTTCTATGCCTCCATGCGTACAAGTAGTATCATAATCTTAATATATGTTAAATAAAAATGCAAAGAAAAGCAATATAAATGTATAATAACAATTTTGTTAGGGGGCCCGTAAATACGTTTTGCCCCGGGGCCCGTGACACTTGCTCCGTTTCTGTCATTTACCATTACTTATTCGGACTATAGTGGATTTGAGGGGTCGCGCGTCTTAAGGTACCTAAGCGCCACCACAGGCGAAAACGTGTTTTTTGATGGATATCACTATTTTCACCCTTCCTCTATCGCGTGGTTTGGGTTATAATGACCTTACGACACTAGAAGTATGGTTGAAAACCTTATGAAGCGAACTACTTTTTTCACCTCTATCGCCAGCCAAAAGTTCACCCAAAGTTCGGCATAATAAGAAATCAAAAAATTAAAAAATATATATAAAATATATAAAATATGAAAATCTATTCCAAAAATCATCAAACATCTTCATTAGCATACTTAGAACTCTAATTTAGCCAAAAATGAACGTTCTAGCTCAATTAATAACATAAATACTATTGCGAGAATATTGCTGAACTTTGGAGACGATTTCTGGTGAATTTTAATTTTGGCGCTTAGGTACCTTAAGACGCGGGACCCCTCATTTAATTTTTCCCAGAAGAGTTCCTTGTTCCATGCACGGTCTTGTGTATCATGAAAAAAACTCAGCGGACCATTCTGAGTTCAATCCTACATATATATATATATATATATATATATATATATATATATATATACAACTGCAAAGAACACGCAGTATAAATAACGTAAAGAACGACGCTTGTATAAGGAGATATTCAGCGCAAGACGAGAGAGAGAGAACGAAACAACTGATTCATTTGTTTCGTTCTCTCTCTCTCGTCTTGCGCGGAATATCTCCTATACAAGCGTCGTTCTTTACGATATATATATATATATATATATATATATATATATATACACTGTGTAATGTGTATATACCAGTACCCAGTAGAACAGTAGAAAAAATCTTGTCTACAGTAATTTAATAAAACAGACATATCAGTTTTTATAAATTTAAGTTCTACTCCGTTACCATAGCAATGATTCTATTTGAAGACAAACACGTTCGTGGGACTTCGCATTGATCTTTATTTTGGTTTTTATACCTTAAACATTAGTCATTTATATTTAAAGCCAGTAATTAAAATTTCATGAGTGAAAGGGTCGTGCCTTTGAATGATGATTGAAAGGGAAACAATTTTTATTGCAATGGATATGAACCAGTAAAAATAAGGATTTCATTCACTTTTCGAAGACTGCTTTACACGAGGCTTATTTCCAGGAGATTAGGAGCGAATGTTATTTTACGATTTCTCCCCTATCGATTACAAGTTCAGTGACAGTTAATGTTAGTGATGGTAATAAGAATGAAATCCCGGCATCATAGTTTAATGACCTAGTTGTTGCAACAGTCATCATTATGACATCGCAACAAAAAAATGAATACAAAAGCATTATGCACATGACCCCTTTTGGTCAATTTGGCGCCCCTTTTTGTCAATTTGGCCCCCCTTTAGGTCAATCTTGAGCCCCTTCCAAATGCTTTATTTTTTATAATAATTTTTTTAATTTCTAAAAGCAAAAAAGTACATACTTTTTAAATTATAAAAATATCAACACCACCCTTGTAAGTACCTGGCAACTTACCTTTCAATTTTATTTTTAGAAACTGTGTATAAAAATAATATTTCTCTTCGTATACTCAATCAAATTATGCTTTCCAGCTTTACATATTCATTTATTAATGGTTGTAAGCATCTGTAGACACAAGGTTAATGTGCTTGTAAACCCTTTGCGTAGTATTCACATTCATGATCTTCCTCTTTCTAAATGACTGATTAGAGTAATACTTTGAACAGATGGATTAGATAACGTCAATCAAATTAGTTCCAATATTTACTACCAGAAACCTTGTCTTTAACTACATTTCAGTAAATGCTAAAAATTTGCCTGTTGGTGCTTAAAGGGTTAACCTATGTATTTTTAATTCCAATGTATGTAATTATATTTATATATAATTAAACATTATTTTCGCGCAATTTTTACATATGTAAAGGTCCGCCCTCCCACCCCCCCTTTCGAAAATCCTAGATGCGCTACTGACCATGAGCACACTAATGAGCAATGCCAAAATAAAGAAATCGGTATAATTAATAGGAGTATTAAATAAATTAATAGGATTAACTTACAGAATTGTTAGTACGCGCATAAAAACTGAGATTAAATAATATTAGGAAACACGTGATAATAGAAGATGTCTCAAATTAACGAAAGATGTCTTTCACAGCTAAATTGTTAAGAAATTTTATGAAAGTTAGCTCTGAGTTGCGTTTGGAATATTCCACAGCATGAAAGCTGATAAACTTTTAATACAGGGGATGGGAATATATCAACCCAATAGGTGCACATTCTGAAAGATAGATAAGTATATGCCTGTTCTACAGGAGCGGGGTAAACAACGGAATGAAAGAGTTGTATCTTGACTCCCGATGAACCATGCCTCCGGAGCTTAGGTGAGAAAGTGTCACGAAATTGTATTGTCTCTATGCGTGTGTGTATGCCCGTATACGTGTATTAAACATCACTTTTCCTGATTCAAAATAAAGAGAGAGAGAAAGAGTGAGTGAGAGAGAGAGAGAGAGAGAGAGCTACAAGGAGATACAAGTACAAGAAGAAGAAGTACCTCAAAAGGCCTTGCGGCCCATACCGAGGGGGTACCAATGGCAACGGGTGCCAGGGAAAAATTCCTACACATTGTCACAGCTAACTTCTGGAACAGCCACCCCTAGAAGACAGTAACATACATCCTCAAATAGTGTGCAAGACTTGGTTTAACATTTTTTTGAACTGATCAACAGAGGAACTGTTCACAACTTCTGAAGGTAGCCTGTTCCACGTGTCACATATCTTATAGGTAAAGTAATTCCCACACACACTAGTAATAAACCGTTTCAAATCCAAATTCCAACCATTGTTGCGAGTTGAGTTATCATTTAAACTAAACATGTTTCTAAAATCGACATCGTCGAACCCTTGTAAGAGCTTGAAAACCTCAATGAGTTGACCGCGCAGCCTCCGAGTTTCCAGCAAAAACAAATTCAGGGCGTGTAAGCGTCGATTGTAGCCCATATGCCTAACAGAAGGGATTAACTTTGTGGCCCTCGCCTGGACTCGCTACAGCCTGTCAATATCTTCCCTGAGGGTGGGCGACCAGAACTGCACAGCGTACTCCAGGTGTGGCCGAACTAGAGAATTGTACAGAGAGAGCACAATCTCCTTGTTCCGAAATCGAAATTGCCTCCTGATAGAACCCAACAGCTTCTGGGCTTTCTTTTCCACCTCTGCGTACTGTTTGGTGAACTTAAGGTTGCTGCTAATTAGCACACCCAATTCCTTTTCAAAATCAGTGGCCTCGATATTACTCCCCAACATGAAGAAGTCCGACTTGGGATTGGCGTAGCCAATGTGCATGACCTTGCATTTACCCAAATTAAACGGCATTTGCCATTTTTTGGACCACTCTCCTATCCTACGTAGGTCTGCACGCAGTTGCTCGATCGCTTCGGGCGTCCCAACATTGGCCCCAAGCTTGGTGTCATCAGCGAATTTGGCGATCCTACTAACGATGCCAGCGTCGATATCACTTATGTAAATGGTAAACAACAGTGGCCCCAAAACGGAACCCTGAGGAACCCCCTTAGTGACCGAGGCCCAACCCGAGGTAGCCCCTTTAATTACAACCCTCTGCCGCCTATTCTTCAGCCACTTTCCAATCCAGCTATCTACTTCCCCATCGATACCCAGCGCACGGACTTTGGCCATTAGCTGGCGGTGAGGTACCTTACCAAAGGCCTTCTGAAAGTTGAGATAAAGTATATCAATCGCCCTACTCTTATCGTACTCACTCCACATGACGTGGAAAAACTCGAGCATGTTGGTGAGACACGACCTATGCCGCCTAAACCCACGTTGGGAGTACCCAAGCAGCTTGTAGAAATCCAAATGGTCAACGATCCTATCCGCTATTATCCCCTGTAATAATTTACCTACGACCGAAGTGAGACTAATGGGACGATAGTTCCCTGAACTTTCGTGATCCACTTTCTTAAAGATAGGGGTCACGTTGGCTTCCCTCCAGTCACCAGGCGCTTGGCCCGTCTCCATCGATTTGTTGAAGACTGTGGCCAGGTGTGGAGCCAGCTGGTCGCACACTTCCCGCAAGACTCTGGAGAGGAACTGGTCCGGCTCAGGAGCCTTAAACGCGTTCAGTTTGTCTATTCTATCCGCAACGTCTGTCGTGGGACACCAAGCACTATCCAGGCGAGCACCGTCGTGCCTGACGCCTGGCTCGGGGATGAGGCGGGTGTCCTCTCTGGTGAACACTCCCGCAAAGCAGAGGCTTGCCACCCGGAGTTCTTCGTTACGTTTGGCTAGCCTAACCTTCGCCTTGACTTCCCTTCCCTGCATAGTATATGAGGTTGCAGACACCCATCGACCAGGGAAGTACTCGGCGGGATGGGGGACCTTAGGCACGAGACAGTGGATCCTGGAACTCCCGTTTTTCCTGTCACTGTCCTCCTAAGCTGATCTTTTTTCCGTGTCTCAACTACCATGTGAGCTGTTGATCATACTCTCAAACATACTTCTCCCGCTATTCCTCACTACACATACATGCATCTCACACACTACTCAATCTTTTAAAAAAAAAATTAAAAAGGGGCATCGTTTTCGTTCTTCATTTCGGCTTTCTTCTCTTTATATGGGAAGGGGATATTTTTGCAGACATTCGTCCCCAAAAATATAGCTTCCCTCACCAACTATCTGCAAAGCAGATAGGATCCAGCTTTGGGACAGGATCTAGTGTTTACAGCTACACCTAGCCTACTATATTCAGGACCTCAATATAAGCAAAAGACTTGTTGCATTCACGTCGGATTGAATACATCAAAGAAAAAGGGGGTAACTATTGTATTTTTATCCAAAAACCAAAACTTAAACCTCAACTGGCAAAATTGAGCGTCCGTTTTTTCAAGGCACATAACATGTCCGTTTCATAGGATTTGGGGCCATTTTGCGAATGAACTGTTGCCCACGTCGAGCTAACATCATGCAAAAGAAAAAAACAGTGTTTGTCATTTACCATTACTTATTCGGACTATACGCAGCTTTCCTATTTCGGATAGCCGGAGCGATGTCACGACTGAACCACTTAGGCTGTGTTGAAGCAGGGGTGACCGGTTTTGAGGGTATGGCAGCAGACTGCAGCACCATAAACTGGTTCCGGAATGCACTCCACACTCCCTCAACATCGCCGCCGACCTCTAACCCCATCTCACCTACGCTATCCAGGAGGCCAACAAAGTCCGCTCGCCGTAGATCGAGCTTACGGTCTCGCGAGTTACTACGCTTCAGGGATGCAGACATAGAACCTAATCAGACCGTGATCACCAGCCCAACGATTCGTCAAAGGTGAGGCCAGTGACGAGATTGTCTTCGGTCGTAAATACTAAGTCTAGAACGCTTTCGCCTCGTGTAGGCCCATTGACACACTTAGTCAGGAAGTTCTCATCAGCAAAGTCAACTAGCCTCCTCCCCTCGGCATAAGCAGTCCTGTCTCCCCAGTTTATGCCACGACAGTTCTCCTAAAACTACACACACACACACACACCCTGTCCCCTAGCAGGCTACGGAGTTCGGTGTACAAGGCTGTATCCTCCTCGAGGAAGAGATGCGGAGATCTGTACACGAAGATTAACCTATAGTTCAACCTTCCCAAGTTCAAATCGACGCCAAGCAGCTCCCGTTCCGATCGGAACTGGCAGTCAACCGGACTCAACGTGTCCCTGACGTATATTAATACCCCTTCCCCCTCCCCACGGGTACGGTCCTTGTGAAACATTCTATACCCGTGAATCTCGAACTCCCCAACGCAGTCCCTACGATCAGCATGAATGCAGGACTCGGTGATAGCAACGATATCCTGGTATTCTGATGCTAAGAGCGCACGTAGCTCGCAAAACTTAATCCTAATCGACCTAGCATTAAAAAGCACTGCACGGAGGGAGCCTTCCCTATTCTGACCGCCCCCTAGCACGATCCGTTTCCTGAGAGAGAGAGAGAGAGAGAGAGAGAGAATGAGTTCGATTGTGAAAGAAAGAAAGTAAGATTATTAACTCAATTAATAGGGCTGGTTTAAGCGAGAAGCATTAGTATGTCAAATTATAAACTTATGTGAAATATACATTTCAAAACTAATTTTACTAAACTACAAAACAAACAAACTGTAGAAGCTATACAGTAAGATTATAAGATGTAAAGTATTTTGTTCGCGGTTGCCTATTTTGGTAAAATAAGCCCAAAATCTGATAGGAGAAATTTCATAAGGGATGCAGAACATGCATGAACGGATGGGATTTAACCCAGCTGAGTTATAAAGTAATAAAAATAAAAGAAAAGTTTTGTTTGTTTTTCTGTGTGGGAAGTTTCTTGGACCGAATTCTTAAATAAAAACGTTAAAACATAATTATAAAGCTGAAGTGTAAATTGATACCCCAGAAATCTGTGATCTTATTTCTTTAATACGAATAAAATTAAATGATGTTGATTTAAAAAAATGCGAAACAAAACCAACATTAATATAATTATAATCTAAGGCCTTTCACCTAAAGCTAAAATCGAAATCAAAATGTTTTGTGATACATATAAATTTTTTTTTAAGGAATTAAATTAAAAAATAAGATGTACAACATTAAAACGTCAATAGATGTGGGCTAAAGAGAAATTAATGACAAATAAAATGTCTTAAGTTGACACAATATGTGAGAGAAAGAGAAATGTGTGTGTGTGTGTGTGTGTGTGTGTGTGTGTGTGTGTGTGATATATGTATATTAGGGCGGCTCGTTTTTACACTTTTTTCGATATTTGATTGGGGGTAGTGCGGAAAAGTTGCGATTTGGAGAGAAAATAAAGTGTGTAAAATTTTTTTGATCTACGTCAATACCTTCCGGTGGTGGCGAGTCCTTAAAAATAGAAAAATAGGCCTAACGGGGTAGATTGGAAAATGGTTTTAAAGACTTACAAAATAAACAATAAAAATTTCAGCACAATCTGTTAATAACTTCCGGTGGCGTCTTAGCCGTTAAAATATCCAAAATATTGATTTATAGCAAGTTTTAACAAGATGTTATACAAATGTTAATTCCGGTATATTTCTGTGTAAACAACCCTGAGAACACTATTATAGGCTTGAATAAATTAATAGCAGTCATTGAACAATGAACATTATATAAAAATTATATAAAATTATATAAAAAATTTATGTGTTTTTAGGCCTATTTTTCGATTTTTAAGGACTCGCCGCCACCGGAAGGTAGTGACGTAGATCAAAAAAATGTACACACTTTATTTTCTCTCCAAATCGCAACTTTTCCGCACTACCCCCAATCAAATATCGAAAAAAGTGTAAAAACGAGCCGCCCTAATGTATATGTAGGCCTATACTATATATTATAGAGATATATTATAGAGAGAGAGAGAGAGAAATACGCACCTTTGTGACCACATGAAGAACTTCTCGCCTGCTCAGCCTTAGATAGAACATCTGGTGTTTTCTTTCGGCCTAACACCTAGAGGAGGTTGAAAATTAATGAATTTTTCTGCTCTTTGCATTATAATAGGACGTCTCATTACTGATGGGGTTAGTCGTTGTGGTGAAGCCAACTTCTTTGTACGCTCACACTCTACATATGTACTTGACAGTGATGTTGCGAGCTGCTAGTACCCATGGGTCGAACAGTAATTTCTGATGCGTTTCCCCTATCTTTTACTTTATATATACAGTATATATATTTATATATAGGCCATATATATATATATATATATATATATATATATATATATATATACATTTCAACTGCAAAGAACACGCAGTACAATTAACGTAAAGAACGAGGCTTGTATAAGAGAACATTCCGCGCAAGATGAGGAGGGAGAACGAACAAATGAAAAAATGAGGTGTGTATATATATATATATATATATAGTGCTTTTTTTCTGGAAAGAAAGGTTCAGGAACTCTGCTATAAACGTTTGCTACTTGTAACCTCATACTAATCCTCCCCTCCTCCCCCGCCAAGAAAACGTCCTTCTAATTCCTAAAAAAGTTTCATGTAAGAAAATAAATAAATAAATCGAAAATAAAATAAAAACAATTTTTGGTAAATATTCGTTTTAGCAAACATCGGTGTTTTTCGACGAAAACATTTTTTTCTGGTCAATTTTTAGTCGTTTTGCACGAATCTGACATCCCTTTCCTGTGCAAATGTGTAGTTTTTGAGATATTTCACTTGAAAATATCGCAAAAATTACGCGTTTGCACAGAAAACGGATATCAGATTCGTGCAAAACGACTAAAAATATACCATAAAAATATGTTTTTATCTTTCCCTAATAAATAACCTAACCTAATCTATCCTAACCTTAACCTAACGTAACCTTAACCTAACCCTAACGTAGCCCTAACCTAGCAAGGAAAGCATGTAATTTCGTGCATCTTAAGGATGCAAGAATTACCCCGTGATTACTAAAGACTTCTAGAGCTGTTTCGTCTTCGCGGCCGATAGAGCGGAATAGCTCCTCAAAATCAAGATCACAGGAAGGCACAACATATCGCGAATACGTACAGCTGATAACTAAATGAAGAAGAGCGAAAAAACTCAACATGTCATGAATACGGCTACTAAATGAGGAACGAAAAAATTAAAAAATGATGAAACCACTAGATAAAAACTCGATATTTTCAAGTGAAGATATTTCAAAAAATATACGTTTGCACAGGAAACGGATATCAGAAAAATGTTTTAATCGAAAAACACTGATGTGTGCTTAAACGAATATTACCCCAATTTTCTTCTGCATGTTGAAAATAAAAGGTATCTGTACTCCGTTCCACCAGAAAAAAAGGCCACTTTTGATGGCGTCGAGAAACTGTTCAGGGTCGACCTGTGTCCGACCACTCTTCAGCATCCCGCCTCATTTATAGGACTTACTACAGTAGGAGAGTTGTTTTCTACTTTTATCCTTCCCTCATGACACATGGCTGGCTAGTCAGGTACTTTACACAGAAATTTGTCGAGTTCATATTTGAAGGTAGGTGGGTTGGCGTGCGTTCCTCCAGTTCTTTCGGCAGCACGTTAAAGAGTTGTGGACCTCGTAGTCTGAGAGTATTTTCCATCATTTTCATGGTCCCTTTTCTCACTGCAGCTGGGATAGGATAGAATGTACCTGTTCTTTTATTCCAATGTATTTTTATTTCATCTCTAAAGTTTTGGTCATATCCCTCGGGTATCTTACATGTGTTTATTATTGTATATCGCCCACATATTCTTTCCATGTTTTAAGATTTGTAGTCGTGACTAGTATTCTTCATCTTTCGCTTCCTTTTTCGTTGATTTAAGTCCTTTTTAGCGTCCATGTTTGGAATGTCTTTTTTTCTGCATTGGCTAGTGAGTACTGAGCAATACTTAATTATTATTAGGAGGATTAAACTCTTCCATATTTTTAGTATGATGTAATTAATCCTCTCTTGTATTGAAGCTCCTTCAGATAATTCCCAGGATTTTTGTAGCTCTTATAATTTCAGTGTTATAGTGAATTTGAATTCTGCATCGGATGACATTATACTCCACCATTTTTGACTTGTAGGGTGGGTTGTTATCTATTTGTTTTGCCGAGTTTTAGACCCTTTATTCTGTAGCATCTTGCTATCATCATATCTTAGAAGTTAGAATTTTTCTTCGTTGAACTTCATTTATATTGTTGTCTTTCGCCTGCCTGAATGGTGTTTTAATATTATTTTGTAATTTTTCAATGTGACCATCTGATATTTTCATGCATATCGTTCGCGAAACACGATATGACACTACATCTATATCTGCGATCATTATAATAAGTAGAAAGGTTCTTTGGGTCAGAAAATTAAATATCTATCGTTCCAGCTTTCTGGTGATTCCCATTTTCTTAAGTTCGTGTATTATAATCCCATGATAACTTTTATCGAACGAAGTCTTCAGCAAAATCAGTATATATTAGAGATGTTGCAAATATCCGCATCCGCGGAACATCCACAATTTCACATTCGCATCTGCACACACATCCGCATCCGCGGATGTCAATTTTCTGACATCCGTAGCATTCCTAGTGTATATTACATCTATAGTTTGTCCTCAACACATTGCTTCCAATATTTTCTTTTGCTGGTTTAGTAGCTGTGATAGCATAATCTAGCCCTGAATCCATGTTGGGTCGGATTGAAATTTTTTTTTCTTGTAGGTAGTAAGCATTTTTGTCTCTAAATAACCATAAAAAGCACTTTATAAGGTGAGATGTGAGTACTACTAAACGATAATTCTTAGGCATTGCTGTTAACTGTTTTGAATAAGGGAATGATATGATGTTCGCCTTCTTTAATGAAAGTAGGATTTGTTCTGCGACGAGTGATTCTCTCCATACCAATTAAAGTGGTTCAGCTACACTCTGCATTTCTTCAGACACTTTTCACTCCATGTGTTTGTCTCTAGTGCTGAATGTTCTCGTATTTGTGATTGATAGAGCCTTAATTATGTCCCCTTACGAGAAATCTAAATCAAATAATAAAGTCGTGTTCGTACCCTGTTTTTGAGTGATTTGTATCTATGTCAAAGAATTCATCCAAATTTTCTATTTTCATCTTGTTCTTCAAGCAATCCTCTCATTTTTTTCGAGGTAAAATATATATTCGCGTACTTAATATTTTAACTACACAACATTCTCTTTAAAAGTATAGAAATATTTTGAGTTAGTTTTATTTCCTCTTTCCTTGTCTTCTTCTTCGTTCGTTTTGTGAATAAATGTTTGTTTTTACGTCCGTTTTTATTTCGCGTTCTTTTTTTTTTCTCGAGTTTCCTTGCATCTGTAGATATTTTTTGTAGTTTGTTTCCGTTTTCTAAATAGTTTTGATTTTTTCTCGATTTTACTAAGCTTTCATTTTTGTCTCTTTAAAACATGACTCAGCAATGTAGGTCTAGTTTCGTTTTCTACTATAAGTATGTAGTATTTCTTCTTGGTTGCTTTGGGAAGTATGAATTCCCAATTTAATTCCATTAAATTTTCAATTATACTTGCCCACTCTCTTCCTCTGAATTCATATTTAATCCTTCAGATGTTCCTTCTGTCTATATATATATATATCAGTGGCGGTTCTTTAGATTAGGCAGGTGAGGCGACGCCTCACCTAATAAAAAAAAATATTCCATCTCATATATATATATATATATAAAATATACTTAAAATATGCAAATGACGTAGTATGTCTGCATATATCATTGCTCCTATCAGCCATGCTTGCTCATAGCTATATCCCACCATCTAGCCTACAGTCCAGACCTGGCACCTTCGGATTTTCACCTGTTTGGACCACTAAAAGACGCTTTGAGAGGTCAGCGATTCCAAGGCGATGATGACCTGAAGGAGGCAGTGCATGACTGGCTACGCACACAGCCAAAAACATTCTTTTGTGATGGCATTAGGAAGCTTGTAGATCGCTAGACCAAGTGTATTGAGAAACAGGGAAACTACTTTGAGAAGTGATGTTTATAATCTATCAGATGTGAAAATAAAATTGTGAAAATAAAAAGTGCAGATACGTATTGAATTACCCTCGTATATATATATATATATATATATATATATCTGAGGAGTGTTAGGTCTTCTTGTTTCTGACTTTATTTGCTTTATTTGTATATCAGTTATGTTATGACGAGAAAAATTAGTTTGTTTTACATTTTTATTTATTATCACATCAAAAAAATCCTGTTTTCAAGCTGCTTCACAGATTTCCTGGTTAAACATATAATTTCCATATCTAATGGCATTTTGCCTGAATTTTGTCGTCCTTTGTAATACCGTCGTGGAATTTCTCCATATATATAAACTCTTAATTTTTTTCCCTCTTATGAATAGAACGTTAAAATTCCAACAAATCAATATATTTGGTGCAAAGGTTCTATGTTATTTTAATGTTCTTTCTATGCCATTTGTAACGAATTGGAATTCAATTTTTGCGGTGTTTGGTTATCTGTACACGAGAAGTGTCCAGGAGTGGAGAAGGGTCATGAAAATATGCCTACTGGACGTTTTCCCATGGTCCTAATGTGAGAAATTCGAAAATCATAGATTTATTTTTTGTTAAATGATTTTTAATGGTCGCGCATGCGCGTTACAATTAATCGATTGAAAATCTTCAGGAACTCTAGAAGTGGTTCATATGACATGAAATGACGAAACTGTATGCTCCCTGAAGGAAGAGATATGCAGCAATCCTCTGGTTTCTGATACTGCCAAAGATGCTGGATGCATTTTTCAGTCTTTGAGGTCAGGTGATTCGTCAGATCTAGAGATCAAAGGTCAAAGATGGCTAAATTACTCTGGCTTTGCAGTATTTAGTTAGATATTGTTTGTTTAAATTGAAAACAAACAAACACGTGTATTAATTAACGCTATGATTTATCTAACAGGCACCCACCTGCGCGACGGGGACGTAACGGAACCATCCCAAAGATTGTAGGCAAAGGGATGACAGAGGGATTGGGGGTTACGTGGTCGGCCGCCTACGAGTTATATTCTTCACAGCTTTCATGACCATCGTCTCGTGCGATGGAAGTTTATAATCAAACTCCTTTTGACTAACATTACAATAATATCTTTTTCTTAGCTTTGCTTAAAAAATTTTCTAGAAATGAAACAAGGTAACATTGTGGAGTACCAATGTTCATAATATTTTAAAACTCAGAATAAAATATTCAGGGCTGACAGCTGTAAGGATTCGAAAAAACATAAACGAGAAAATGAAGACTTTATCGAAGGATGATGGTCAGAATAAGAGTGAACATATGTGTTATTGTTAGAAGGTTTGCGGAAGACATCAAATTTGAGTTGATTTGCACACCTCAGAACTTTTAGATGCAGAAATGATACGCATTTGTCATTTTCTTTTTTGAAAATAAAATTTATTGATAGAAGTAAGTAACTGAGCATACCAAGAAATTCATCAACATCAAAATTATTAGGCCAGAGCCACAATATATCACCTATTGTATACTAGTACCAAACACTGTTAAAGTTTAAAGTAGAAGAAAAAATTCTAATTAGAAAAAAAATATCCAAATATAAATTATTTAGTAGTGAAATTTACAATCTCTAACGCAAAGCTTAATTGTTTGCATTGCAAAATAAGGATTTATTAATAATATGATTTATACGAGTAATAACAATATAAGTTTCACGTAGGCCTCAGATGAATTTTAAAAAATAAAGACTTTTGGCACGAAGCCCAAAGAACAGGTTTCCACAAGTTAGTGGTTGTAATATTGTTTAACCAATAAGGAATGGAAATATCAGTCACGTGATGCCCCACCTCCAGTTTCGTCCAATCCTGTATTGATAGAGGGATCACTGTATTTCTTTCAAGCCTGTTTTAGTTTTAAATAGTATTTAATATATATAATTAAATCACTTAATCTTGTCAAATAGGTCAAATAAGTTATTTAAACAATATAAAGCAGATAAGAATTTGTAAAACTCATAAAATACTGTTTGAAAAAACTGTCTCTAAGTTCCAGATTTATAAGGAAGATGGACGAAGGATTGTTTTACCGATGCGAGATTAAAATCCGAAATGCCGAATGTTGAAGGAGAACCTCTGCATCCAGGATTCTTCCAGTCTTCCAGACCCTGGAACTAGAATCAACATCCAGTTGACCGGCGTGTCACGACTTCCAATTCGTCACATCCACCGTTGAACCGGTGTGTCACGACTCCAAGTTCTCCACGCCTAGTCTTCATCCAAGAACAAGTAGCAAGCAAGACACGTCTTCAGGACACGTCTCCAAGGATTTCGCCGTAGGAATCTTGTTAAGTACAGAGCTCTTTTTTTTAAAGTAATCTCTAAACATTTGAGAAGTCAGTATTATTAACAGTTAATAATTAGTATCAAGCCAGAATTAACAAGAAACACAGTGAACATTCCCTACACCAGTGATACATTTCTTTTTCTTAAAACTGAATTATTTTCACAATTATAATTCGTATAATATAATTTTATTTTATATACCAAACATAATATTACCGTACCTTCGCGTACATTCGAGTGAAATGTTTACATGTTTTATTTTTGTTTACAATTTTTTCAAATTATTGAATTAAATTGACTTGAAATTATTGTGCATTTATTGTGCATTATTATAATGCACAAATTGTGCATTATTTGTGTATTTCTTGGATAGAGAGATAGTTTATAGATATAGTTTATAGTTTATAGAGATACTTGATAGCAGTTCAAGTCAGTAGGTTGCATCCAGAGGGACAACCACTCCAGAGAATACTAGAATAGAGAAATACTTGATAGCAGTTCAAGTCGGTTGCATCCAAGAGGGACGACAGCCCCAGAAAATAATAGACTTCACTTGATAGCAGTTTCAGTTGCAAGTCAGTTTCAGTTGCACGTCAGTTGCAAATTAGTTGCAAGTCAGTTTCAGTTGCAAGACAATTGCAAATCAGTTGCAAGTCAGTTGCAAGTCAGTTTCAGTTCCAAGTCAGTCAGTTTTAAGTCAGTTTCAAGTCTCAGTCAGTTTCAAGTCAGTCAGTTTCAAGTCTCAGTCAGTTTTAAGTCTCAGTCAGTTTCAAGTCTCAGTCAGTTTCAAGTTCAGTCAGTTTCAAGTTCAGTCAGTTTCAAGTTAGTCAGTTTCAGTCAGTTTCAAGTCTCAGTCAGTTTCAAGTGCAGTCAATTTAATTCAACCTTCTTTTTTTGTTGTAAGAGGAAGGAAATTGATAGATTTGTCTCTTTTTGCATGCAGTATTTGCGTATATAAATATATAGGTGAAATTATATATTTTATTGTTTGTAACCAAAACAGTTTTTACAAATGTTTGTAACGATTTTTACAATTATTGTGATGTATATGATGACAGTAATAGTGTAGTAACTAATCGATCATGTCCCAATGACTTTTTAAATTACTATGGGGAGGAACATGCCGTCCCTTCGTTTTGTTTGAACTCCTTTAATTTGTGTTCTGAGCAGTGTGACGAACAATCTTTTCTAAAGAGCAAAGTGCTCACGAAAAGACGTATTGTCAATTTCAGACATCATGTCTCCCCGATTGGTCATTCGATTCCCCCGAATGCAGTATTCCAAATTTTATTTTTTCCCAATACCCCAACCCCAGTTGAGCCCAGTGTCAACCAGGGAAATGGTTCAACCATGGTTGACTCTTCTTTGGCTCCAGTCAAACCACAGTTTAACCATCTGTTTTCTTTCACCCAGGTTGGTCCTGAAGCCAACTAGGAGCAGAGGCGGATCCTCGAATTTAAGCAGAGGGGGGTCCAATCTTGGTGGGGCTCGTTACTGATATGTCCTCGGCCTTCGGCCGAGGACGCGCGAGCGAAGCGAGCGCCAGGGGGGGACATAAACTTTTTTCTTTATTCATTTTAAGGAAATTAATTTTGTGGTAATCTGGATACATTACATGTACCTTAAGCCATTTTAAGTCTTCAGGTCTTATTTTTCATATATAGGAGCAAACAAACGCAATCGAAAAATCGTTGGTCACCGTGAGCAGGGGGGTCAGGACCCCCTCGACCCCCCCTGGATCCGCGCCTGAGGAGCCTCTTTTGGTACTGCGGAACATTCCTGTCTCATAAAGTGATCGTTCCAACGATCATTCTCCTCTTTCTTCCCTCATACTTTACTGATTTTTCCCTTTGGCTCTTCCTGGACCCCTTTCTGAAACCAGTAAAAGTTATCCTTCTTAATCCCGGGTGTGCTCGCATGATCAGTCCACTGTTTTCCAGGCATGTTGCGAATCCCCTGTAACCGTATGACCCGCATGCCCTATCGTATGACCACCTAACCATGCACTTAATTTATCTTGCTTTGTATGTTGGTGAAATTTACCCGTATGACCGCACATACCCTAAATTTAGGTTAAATTGTGTTTTTTATTTTTAAGAGTATTATATGGAACCTATAACCCTATGTTCAGTTCATTATAGTTCATAATTGATTTCTATTTTCAATTTTTATTTATTTTTTGTTCGATTAATCTTGAGTTATTGTCATTAAATTGTTATGATACCATCTGCTAAGGTATCAAACCATTCTAATATCACTGCCCCGTCAAATCGTCAAATGAAAATTTAATTATCTTACTGATACTTCTGGTTAATATTAATGGTTATATACTGTTCATACATGGCTATGAATGTTACTAGTCGAATACATCACCATTAATGCTACCTGTATTAGATTTTAATAATAATTGACTTTAAACTTAAAGGATTTTATAACACTACCCCCCCCCCCTTTAAATTATTATACATTATTTTTAAACTTTGTTAATTCGAAAACCTTCCGAATCCCAACACATACCCACGCATGTATGCACACTGTATATACTATATATACAAACTTTATGCCAAAATCATTGGATATCACAATAAACTATTTAATTGCGTGTAAGTGCGAACTATGATATTTACTCTAGATTATTCAAATTTATTTAATCTTAATAATTGTTGCTTACTATATATAATCTTGCTCATGCATTTTTTAAGTTATTTTAACCAACCTCTAAGCTAATCTGTTCCTTAAAGTATATATATAAATATATATACAGATGTAATCCTAATCCACGAAAGACCTCTAATGATTTAGTTCTATACGGGATAAACCAATTTCTCTCATAATCTACAATCATATTCTACGTATGCGTATATATACGTATGCGCACTTACGTATAACTTCAACTATAAATCCCTTTTCCCCATTAGGACATATCACCAACCACTTACACTCTGTATCTAATGCACGTAAATACACACGTGACCTCAGGTGTAGATATATATCATCCATTACGTAATTCAGTTTTTACCTACACTAGTCAATAAAATTAGTTTATTGACTGTACGATCATGGTAACTTTGGATATTCCTGAACTTTAAAATTTAAATTTTTCCACAGGAAAATAAATTTTTGTAAAAAATTTAACAATATCATTGGCTGTCTAAATTTATTAATTGTCTAAAATTAGATTTCATTACTGTGCATTGTAACATAACCACCCCGACTTATGTTGTGTATATAAATCTGTATTATAAAAACAATAGTTATTACCTAGTTAGCATTAGTTAGGATGTTATATTATTGTAGTAATATCATTCTAGAGGGGAGAGCCCTGTAAAAATGAACAATGAATAATTCCTATATAATCTTTATATAAATCCTTATATTCAATACAATCTTTATATAAATCCTTATATTCAATACAATCTTTATATAAATCCTTATATTCAATACAATCTTTATATTCATTATATTCATACAGTTCTCATATTTATATAATCTTTATATTCAAATATTCATTTTTACATAAGGACCAAACTCGCATAACGCAAGTTATATGTTGTTCAATTCATACGTCCATGTCCTTTATTGACCTTTATTTTTTGTTAAATTTATTAATTATTCATTCAGCTACCTAGTGTCTACCTATTGTCAACCTAATGTGTGACTACCGATATGTGTACAATACTTTATGCATTCGTACATGTCTACTGAGGACGTACATAATTACCTTACATGTAAATACGTTCACATGTATACTTTGTATTTTTTATTTATTTAATTTCCCGCAAGACACTCGTTCATGCTGACGCAGGTGTTCGAATTCAGATGACGACGCCAAAAGCGGGCATCTCAATACGATATCTCCTCTCTTGCTTGCTTCTAATCCGAAAACATTATTATGTTGCATATTCTTATATAACTTATTATGTGTGTTATGTTATATATATGTGCCCATGTACTTTGTGGTAAATCCTAAAATAATAGTTATCCTAATATAAATATGAAACACTGTAAACTATAGTTAATCACGGTCAATTGTAATTAACTGTAATGATTTAATATGATGTAATTAATGTACTTTAATGAAACTGTAATTAACGATAATAAGTGAATGTGAATTAATTGGTAATTATAATCATAATTATAGTACACCAAAATTACAATGTACTCAGTGATGTACTTTGGTTGTACTCAATGTACGACCCGACATTATGTCACCATTTAAGAATGTATACTCAGCGATATCATTATTATTTGTTATTATTATTTTTTCGTTGGGATAAATTCTTGATATGCTTCTTATTTTGCCAAATAATTGGTGACTTGTTCTTTTCAAAATTTCTTAATCATTTTTTTAGATTTAGCTTCATAATGAATCCTGATTGAATTTTGTAATGTTCGTGTTTTGTATGCATTCTCTCTTCGTTGTGGAGGGTGAAGTCGTGTCTTGCTTGGGCATTTGATTGTGAATCTTAAGCCTTTGATTTTTGCTCATATGCATATTTTAGTGTAAAGATGCATTGTTCAATTTCCACTTCTAATTAACTCAGCAGATCATGATAACATCAGATCTGAAAATACGCGGTTTAAGATAAAAATATGGTTTCATCTTCAAATATCTTGTTTATCTGTTTAAACATTGCGACAGCAAACAAATTTACTTTATTTTCAAATACTGTGCAACAACAATGCAGCATATAGAGAATAGAAACAACACAAGTCAACTTTTAATAATAATGATTTTAGCAAATTATGGGTATATAAACCCACAAAATTTCTTCCATGTTCATTCAGAATCAGATTTAGAGGCTGATCACTACCTGTACATTTTAGGAGTAAATTACAGTAAGAAAAGTCTGTCTTTATCCTCTCCTTCGAGCCTTGCTCTCTTCAGAGAACTTAGTCATTAAAATAGAGAAAAACAATTTCCCGATACGTTATAAGAAGGATCGGGGAACATTCAGAGAACTTAGTCTTCATTAGAGAAAAAATAATTTCCCGATACGTTATAAAAAGAATCGGGAAACCTTCAGAGAATTTAGTAAGCCTCCCAGAATCCTCCGCACCACTATTAAAGAACTCGGAGAGTAGTATAGAAGAAACTACTGCGAATAACAAATCCGTTGCTGCCTCCTAACCAGAACCCCCGTCCACTTCTAACCAACCAAGGCCATAGACGAAGGGATTATCATATCATATATATATATATATATATATATATATATATATATATATATTAATATATTACATATATATATATATATATATATATTATATATATGTATATTATGATTATATATATATAGTATATGTATGATATCTATATATACGGGTGTGCCATAAAAAGGTTACATCTTAAAAAGGCTATAAAATCAACATTTTCATTTAATTTTAATAAAACTTCTACACAATAAAACATATGTATTTATCTATATGCAAACAAGTTTTCAGCCTAAAATATCAAACAATACAAATTCTATCAACATTTAACGAAAGAGTATGATTTTTCTACTTAACATGCAAAAATTATTAAGCCTTTTCAATATTTTTTTTTAGAAAAATAATTTTTCACGTAAAATTTACCTGAAATTATTAAAAAAATTGTTCGAAATGCTTTCCTTTCATTTCGAACAATTTTTTTTAATAATTTCAAGTAAATTTTACGTTAAAAATTATTTTTATGGAAAAATATTAAAAAGGTTTAATATCATAATTTTTGCATGTTAAGTAGAAAATGATACTCTCGTTAAATTTTGATAGAACTTGAATTATTTGATAATTTAGTCTGAAAACTTGATTGCTTACAGACAAATACATATGTTTTATTGTGTAGAAGTTTTATTAAAATTAAATGACAAATGGTGATTTTATAGCTTTTTTAAAATGTACCCTTTTTAGTGGCACACCCGTTATATATATATATATATATATATATATATATACATACAAATGTATATATGTTATGAGAAGAATCCACCGAACCACTAGAGAAGAACTCGGAGAATAGTATAGAGAAACTACTGCGATTAACAAATCCGTTGTTGCCTCCTAACCAGAATCATCGTCGACCTAGAACCAACGAAGGCCATAGACGGAGGGTGTTAACATTATATATACATAATATATATATATATATATATATATATATATATATATATATATATGTGTGTGTGTGTGTATATTTATGATATCTATATCTATATACATACATATATGTATATGTACGATATATATATATATAAGGCTATAGACGGAGGGGTTAACATTTTATATATATACATATAAGCTTATATATATATATATATATATATAATATATATATGTATATATGTGTATATTTATGATATCTATATCTACAGGGTGGGGCAAAAGTCTGGCCCCCATAGGAGGTTTATGTTCACATAGACCAGGGGTGGGGAACCTGCTGCCGTAAGGCCGCATGCGGCCTTTTGGGGTACTAGTTGCGGCCTTCTGCCTGTTTGACATTCAGAATTCATACCGTACGATAATGGACAGCAACTGATACCCCTTTAGGGCTTTAGGCTATTTCATTAGATCATGGTTTCAGCTTCACTGCTTCTTACACATACAAGCCTTCTTTATGGCTTGAACAATAGGAAATATGGCAACGCTGCCAGTTGAAACTGGCAGCGTTGCCTTACGGCTTACGCCTAGGCTGACCATACGTACCGTTTTGAACGGGACAGTACCGTTTTTTTTATATTTCCTGGCCGTCCCGTCGTTTTAATAAAAATGTCAATTTTGTCCCGGTTTATGTACTTACTTTTTCATGAATACAGAATATTACATAACCCCCGTCCCTTTTTTGCCATCCCAAAGTATGTCCCGTTTTTGTCTCAAGGAAATATGGTCAGCCTACAGTTACGCCCTTACCTATCAACGATCAACTCGACTGGCTGACTGGATGACAGTTACTGACGATTCTCCGATAGTGACACGCACGCTTGTTTCCTTTAAAACTGTAAATCTTTGATCAATTCGTGTACTATTTTTATTTATAAATCTTCTGGTACCCCAATCATGTCAAAAACTGTGAAAAGAAAATTAAAGGAAGAGAACAGAGTATTCCATGAAGAATTGGAATTGCAGTATTTCATAGTTGCTGAAAAAGATAAAATGATGTGTTTGCTCTGCAACGCCATAATTGCAACACTGAAGAAACACAATGCATATCAGCATTATGCAACTCATAAGAACCACAAGTATGCTATATTGGAAGGAGAACCCCGAAAGTCTGCACTTACGAAGATGAACTTCAAAGCAGCAACAACAGCAGTATTTAAATGATGTCAGGCCAAGGGACTGAAATCACTGAAGCAACTTATAAAGTAGCATATATACTTGGAAAAAGAGTAAGCCATATAGTGATGTGGAAATCATAAAAGAAGCATTCTTGAAGTTGTAGCCTCTTTAGATTCAGACAAAGTTAACAAATACAAACAACTACCTCTTTCAAGAAGGACCATAACTGATCGGCAACATGAATTAGCCCTCAATGTAACTGAACAACTTTATACAATATGCCAAAGCGAAAATACTTATTATTCGATTGCCTTGGATGAGTCCACTGATATTACTGACTCAGCGCAAGTGTCATTTTTTATTCGTGTTATAACTGCAGATTTTCAATGCTACGAGGAGTTACTGGCTTTGGGTACCCTTACGGGGAAGACACGTGGAATTGACGTCTTGTCTCTCTTCAAAGAAAAATGCCGTGAAGCGAAACTGAATTGATGTTATTTAGTAAGTGTATGCACCGATGGTGCGACTTCCATGAGAGGAAAATGTGAAGGATTTGTTGTGCTACTACAAAAAGTACTGCCAAATCCAGATAGCTTGATTTCCTTTCACTGTATTTTGCATCAACAGAATGTCTGTGCCAAATCTACTGTTTTAAGTGACACATTAAGTAAAGTTATACGTATTGTGAACTACATTAGAGCAAATGCATCACGACATCGCCAGTTTCGCAATATGCTTATGCTTGATGATGAAACATTCACTGTGGATCTTCCGTATCATTCTAAAGTGCGCTGGTTGTCACAAGGGCAAGTCTTTGAAAAACTTTTGTCTTTGCGAAAACAAATCACAAGATTTTTTGAGGAACTCAATGAACCATGTGAATTGTCAAAAAAGGATTTCTGCAGAAATGTTGCATTTTTGTATGACGTATGTCAAAGCAAAATTACCTGAATATTCTTTGCAAGGTAAAACTAAATCCATATTTGAAATGTGGAAAAAATCCAGGCTTTTCGGAGGAAGTTGCGCTTTTTCAAAACTATCCTTACCCGATCGGAACTTTCAGCTGAACACCTCCCTGAACTGGCAAAGGTAATTGATGAAGAAGATACAAGCAAATCATTAAGGGAATGCGATGTGAAAGAATATACAGCTGTCCTAGACTCCCTGATTGAAGAATACGATGAAAGATTTGAAGATTTTGAGAAACTTGACTTCACACTGAAACTAGCTTTCGAACCACACCTGGTTGATGTCTCCAAAGCACCTGAAGATTTACAGATGGAGTTGATTGAGCTATTAGAAGATAATATCCTTGTCTCTATTTGATACTAAGAAGGATCCTGTTGAAATATGGAAAAGTGCCGTTCAATACCCACGTCTGTGCCAACATGATCGTCGAATGTTGTCTTGTTTCGGCACAACTTACCGTTGTGAATCAACGTTTTCATATGTGACTCAAATCAAAACGCGCTTGAGATCTCAGATGACGAATATTCACCTGGAGGACGAACGAAAACTACGGTCAACGATGCTGGAACCAAATGTACGACTCCCGTCCCGCAATAAGCAGTCACAAAAAAGTCATTAAATGGTTTATCACTTTTTCACTTAATATCGTATTAACATCATTTCACTTAATATCATTTTTCACTTAATATCATATTAACATCATTTCACTTAATATCATTTTTCACTTAATATCATATTAACATCATTTCACTTAATATAATTTTTCACTTAATATTAGTTCTATTGTCAATTATTCCCCCAAAAATAAATGTGCACTTGCTGAATTTTTTTATTTATTATAAAAGCCCTCACGTATTATCAAGTTTGATTTAAAATTAGTAAATATGTAGATTTTAGACTAAAATATGACATTTTGTTGTACTGTATATGTTAAATTCTCAGCATGCGGCCTAATAGGGTCTTGGTTAAATGAAATGCGGCCTTCCAATGAAAAAAGGTTCCCCACCCCTGGACTAAACCATAAAAATGGTAGATCGTAGGGTTGTGACACAAACAAAAAGAGGAAGCTACAAGTAAAATTATTATCCAAACTCGCGTTAAGCGATTTTGGTTCTTATGTAAAAATGAATATTGATTATTCATTGTTCATTTTTACATTGCTCTCCCCTTTAAAATGATATTTATACAATAATATAATAGGGTACAATTCATACAATACAATACAATTGAGAAAATAACATACTAACTAATTCAAGTTAGATAACGAATTTTTCTTTACATTACAAGTTTTATACAGAACAAGTGAGTTCGGATTGTTGGGTACAATGCAGAGTAGTCAAATTTTTAACATGACACTCGCTTAGAGGGCTATTATAAAATATAAAAATTCAAAGATTAAAACTTTAATTTTATGCAAACAGAATAAAAGGATTAATACGTTAATTTAGACAAACAATTAAGTTAGATAAAGAATGATATTGTTAAATTTAAAAAAAAAATTCTGTGGGGAAAATTACATGCATAATGAATAGTAGGTAAAAGGGAAAAATATAAATTATTTTCCAAAGTTACCCTCATCGTACAGTCTATAACTAATTTTATTGACTATTGTAGGTAAAAAAACGAATTACGTAATGGATGATGTATAGACCTGTGGTCTAGTGTGTATTTGTGTGTATTAGGTACAAAGTGTGTATCTTACAATTTTGAGGGACAGATTAGCTGAGAGGATTGTTAAATTAACTGAATAAATGGCTGAGCAAAAATTTATATACAGTAAGCAAAAATGCTTAAGACTATATAAATAGCATAGTTAGCACTTACACGCACTGAAATACTTTATTGTGATATCCAATGATTTAGCATAAGGTTTGTATATATATAGTATATATAGTGTGCATACGTGTGTGTGTAAACGTTTAAGGGTTATTATTATTATTATAAACTCCTTTAACTACAAGGTAGTATTTCAGTATTTAATTACATCAGTTACACGTATTAAGGTAACAAAAAAACGTACTTAGAGGACCTTACAAGTAATGAAAATAAATCTAGCCGTGTTAAAACTTTGTGCATACGTGTGTGTGTAAACGTTTAAGGGTTATTATTATTATTATAAAATTCTTTAAGTTCAAGGTAGTATTTAAGTATTTAATTACATCAGTTGCACGTATTAAGGTAACAAAAAAAACGTACTTAGAGGACCTTACAAGTAATGAAAATAAATCTAGCGGTGTTAAAACTTAAATTTTGAAGGTGGAATTAAATTCGACTAGTAACATCCTTAGCTATATATGAACTATATAACCATTAATATTACCCAGAAGTATCGGTACGATAATTGAATTAAGAAAATTAAGAATACAAATTAAAAATAGAAATCAATTATGCATTTTAATGAACTAAACATAGAGTATACTTAACAAAACAACACAACTTAACATAAATTGAGGTTATGTTCCATAGTACCAAAGAGGAATTAACCATGGTTGAACCATTGCTCTGGTTGACACTGGGTTCAACTAGGGTTGGGGTGTTAAAATAAAATAAAATAAAAAAACAAAGTTTGGAGTACTACATTCGGGGGGATTGAGTGATTAAGGGGGGGTATATGTCTGAAATTGACAATTACGTCTTTTTTTTTTAAAGAAAAGGGATTGCTTGTCACACTACTTAGAACAAAAATTAAAAGAGTTCAAACAAGACGGGGGGACGGCACGTTCCTCCCTATAGTAATTTAAAAAGGAAGTCATTGGACATGATTGATTAATTATTACACTATTAATGTTATCATATAATCATAAAAATTATAAAACTCGTTACAAATATTTGTAAAAACGGTTTTGGTTGCAAACAATAAAATATGTCATTTTACTTATACATTTATATACACAACAATGCCATGAAAAGAAAAGACAAATCTGTCAAGTTCCCTCTTACAAAAAAAAAAAAAATTAAACTAAAGACAAACCGGTCAATTCAGGTTGAATTTAATTCTCTTTTACAACAAAAAAAAGGTTGAATTAAATTCTCTTAAACAACAAAAAAAAGGTTGAATTAAATTCTTAAATTACATTTTCTTAAATTAAATTCTCTTAAACTACAAAGAAAAAGTTGAATTCAATTGACTGCATTGAAATGACTCCGGACTTAAAAATTGAGACTTCAAATAAAACTGACTTCAAATAAAATTGACTTCAAATAAAACTGACTTCAAATAAAACTGACTTCAAATACTTCTGAAATCTCTGGGGCAGTTGTCCCTCTGGATGCAACCTTCTGACTTGAACTCTTATCAAGTATTTCTATAAATCTCTGGGGCGGTTGTCGCTCTTGGATGCAACCTATTGACTTGAACTCTTAACAAGTATTTCTATAAATCTCTGGGGCGGTTGGTTCTCTTGGATGCAACCTATTGACTTGAACTCTTATCAAGTATTTCTATAAATCTCTGGGGCAGTTGGTTCTATTGGATGCAACCTATTGACTTGAACTCTTATCAAGTATTTCTATAAATCTCTGGGGCGGTTGTCCCTCTTGGATGCAACCTTCTGACTTGAACTCTTATCAAGTATTTCTATAAATCTCTGGGACGGTTGTCCCTCTGGATGCAACCTTCTGACTTGAACTAACTGAAATGGACTACACTGAAATGCTAGCAGTGGAGTCTACTATTCTCCGGATTTGGTTGTACCTCTTTGATGCAACCAATTGAATGGAACTAACTGAAAATGGAAAATGACTGCACTTGATCTCTATCAAATGGAGATTATTAACATCTGGGGTTTGGTTGTCCCTCTTGGTGCAACGGACTTACTTGAAATACTATCCAGTATATGACTCTCTGGGGTTCGGTTGTCCCTCTTGGATACAACCAAATGAAATTGTCTGAAAACTTATTTGCAACTGATTTGCAACTAAAACTGACTCGAAATTACCACAAGTATCTTCATAAATCTCTGGGGTTTGGTTGTCCCTCTTGGATGCAACCAACTGAAACTGAAAACTGATTTGCAACTTATTTGCAACTAAAACTGACTCGAAACTACTTCGAGTATCTCTCTAAATCTATAAACTCTCTAGAAACTCTCTCTTTCTTAATTTGCAAGTCAATTCAATTCAATAATTTGAAAAAAAATTGCAAAC
The DNA here is from genome assembly GCA_023014485.1 of Bathynomus jamesi. Classification (NCBI taxonomy): domain Eukaryota; kingdom Metazoa; phylum Arthropoda; class Malacostraca; order Isopoda; family Cirolanidae; genus Bathynomus; species Bathynomus jamesi. The sequence goes on along the minus strand of JAJOZX010001280.1, from coordinate 107,931 downwards.
AAAAATAAAAGAATGTAAACAACATTTCACTCGAATGTACGCGAAGGTACGGTACTATGTTTGGTACATAAAATAGAATTATTCTATACTGACTATAATAGTGAAAATAACTCAGAAATTAACTCTCTGAAATTAACTCTCTGAAATTAACTCTCTGAAATTAACTCTCTGAAATTAATTCTGTACATTTAATTTCTGTTACATTTAACTTCTGTGACTTTTAACTTTTGTGACTTTTAACTTCTGTGAAAATTACTGTTTCACTAAAAAAATTTATCACTGGTGTCTGAAGTGTTCACTGTGTTTTGTGTTAATTCTGGCTCAATACTAAATATTAACTGTTAATAATACTAACTTTTCAAATGTTTACAAATTACTTAAAAAAAACAACTCTGTACTTAACAAAATTTCTACGACGAAATCCATAGAGGACGTGTCCTGAAGACGTGTCTTGCTGGCTAACTTCTTCTCGATGAAAACTAGGCGTGGAGAACTTGGAGTCGTGACACACCGGTTCAAGGGTGGATGTTACGAAGGAAGTCGTGACACGCCGGTCAACTGGTGGGTCTTATTATCTTGGTAGTAGGGTCCCCAATGTTTATCCTGGCTATAGGGTCGCCACTGTTTGTAAGATCCTGGCAAGGTCGCCAGACTGTTAACCCCTCCGTCTATGGCCACGGGTGGTTCGAATCGACGGGGGTTCTTGTTTGTAGGGAGCAACGGATATTTTCTCGCGATACTTTTCTTCTATAACATTCTAATTCTTTTCTCGCTTTATGGGTCGACAGTTGTTAATTCTTCTCTTTCTATAATACTCTGATACTTTCTCTTGGCACTAAATTCATCGACTTTACTGACTAAATTCCTGAAGAGAACAAGGCTTGAAGGAAAAGATAAAAAAAAACTTCTTTTACTGTAGTTTACTTCTAAAAATGTACAGGTAGTGCTCTGAATTTACAGGGGTAGAGATTCGACCTCTTTCGACCGTGGCTCAGGCCGGAATCTAAAAAAATTAAGGAGGCAAGGGGCCTCTGCCCCTTCCTCGCAGCGAGGCTGCTAACAAGGGAGTCTCGTAGCAGTGACCAAAGAAGAGTCCCGTAATGAAGTGAAGTTCATTTTACAAATACATGTATCATATAAGCCTAAATATTGGGGGAAGGCAGTTGAAGGTTAAGTTCCCCCCTTTTAAAAACATGATCAGATGTTTGAAAGATTCCAAATAAAAATAAAAAAATAAAAAAATAATCGTATTTTTTTGCCGAGTCTTCATTTCTGAAGGCGATATCATTTCGTAGTAGTACATAAGTACAATTTAAGTACACCACTGAGCACATTTTCGTTTTGGTCTATTACAATTATGATTGCGATTATGGATTACTTCACATTCGCTTATGATTTTCCATTACAGTTCTATTAAAGTACATTCTTACATTATATGTTAGGTCATTACATTTAATTACAGTTTCATTGAAGTACATTACGTCGTTTACCATTCTTACAGTGTTTTTTTTATATTTATATATGGTTATAATATATGGTTATTATATATGGTTATTATATATGGTTATTATTAGAGCCCGGATGTTTAGGCACTAAAAAACCCTTAAAAAAGGCAGGCAAATAGGCAAAATGAATATTCAAAATAGGTAGTAAAACTCCCAAAAAAGGCATTTATAAATTTGCTTAAAAAAACGTTTAATCTATAATAATACCTTTATATACGCATAATACATATACATTGCCTTCAGTGAACAAAACAATAGGTATTGAAAATATTAGTTGCACATAATAACAATGATTTCATTTCCAAAAATAAAGTTTAATATAGAATAATACGAAAAAAAAACCCCACTCTAATAGACAGAGTTTATTTCCACAACAGTTTCGACGCCCACTGGCATCGTCCTCGGGTGGATTCGTTTTTCTGTATCCACCCGAGGAGGATGCCAGTGGGCGTCGAAACTGTTGTGGAAATAAACTCTGTCTATTAGAGTGGGTTTTTATTTTCATATTTTGACCTTCACGTAGAAAAAAGAAGTTTTTTGCATTTATAGAATAATACCATTATCCACGTATAAATAAAAATAATGCATATTACAACGCCATTACTATAATGAACAAAACAATAGGCATTCAAAATGTTCGTTCAATAATGGCAAGGATTTAAATTTCAAAAAGTTTAATACAAAATAGTACTATTATGCACGCTCAGTTTCTTTTCTGTTATATATATATATATATATATATATATATATATATAACTGAAAAATATAACAGAAACTGATAGCCCTACTTTGGGACTTTAATGAAATAATACTAGAAAATAATGGAAAAAAGGCAAATTAGGCACCTTATGATGAAAAAGGCACTTTTTGCTGTAATCTCAAAAATAAGCAAAGAAAGGCATTTATGGCATTTTGCCTGAACATTCGGGCTCTAGTTATTATATATGGTTATTAGTACAACAAAATTACGTGGGCACATACGAGATAATTTATATACAACATAATATGTTATATTATGTTATAATATGTTATAAATTTGGATCAGAGCGAGAGGAGATATTTATCTTAGAAGCGTTCGATTTTGCTGTGATTACCGAATTCGATCACTTACCTAAGCATTTATGAATATCTTGTGAGGGATGAACGCACTTAAAAGAAAAAAAAAATACATGTGGACGTTTTTTATATGTACGTACCACAATAGGTTGTATGCGTAATATAGACACGCGTAAAATATGGACTGATAGGTTGATAGGCATCAGTAGACAATAGGTAGGAAACAACATAAATAATGATGTATAGAGAATTAAATATTTTTTTATTTTTTTTTATTATTAAAGAATTTACCATACATTGAATATGGAAGATGTCCAAATACTAAACACGTGATTCAGTGTTCAAGGTATGGAAAACGTGAAGATAATTAAGTTACTTTATGACGTCATAGTTATTCACATTATGTCATACGTACAGTGTAACTGTAAGTCATTATTTGGGAGGACCTAAAAGAAACGAATTAAAGACAAAGAGTGGGTATCAAGGACTACGAAGCACAACTACGGATTCCAATCCTGTTATATGCAATGTGTATGCATAATCTAGGGTCGAGGGTGAGATGCAAGACAATCATAATTAATTATAATAACTTCTATAACAATTGGAAAATGGATATGACTAAACCATAGAAATGGTAGATCGTAGGGTTGTGACACAAACAAAAAGAGGAAGCTACAAGTAAAATTATTATCCAAACTCGCGTTAAGCGATTTTGGTTCTTATGTAAAAATGAATATTGATTATTCATTGTTCATTTTTACATTGCTCTCCCCTTTAAAATGATATTTATACAATGATACAATAGGGTACAATTCATACAATACAATACAATTGAGAAAATAACATCCTAACTAATTCAAGTTAGATAACGAATTTTTCTTTACATTACAAGTTTTATACAGAACAAGTGAGTTCGGGTGGTTGGGTACAATGCAGAGTAATCAAATTTTTAACATGACACTCGCTTAGAGGGCTATTATAAAATATAAAAATTCAAAGATTAACACTTTAATTTTATGCAAACAGAATAAAAGGATTAATACGTTGATTTAGACAAACAATTAAGTTAGACAAAGAATGATCTTGTTAAATTTAAAAAAAAAAATATTTTTCTGTGGGAAAAATTACATGCATAATGAATAGTAGGTAAAGGGGAAAAATATAAATTATTTCCCAAAGTTACCCTCATCGTACAGTCTATAACTAATTTTATTGACTATTGTAGGTAAAAAAACGAATTACGTAATGGATGATCTATAGACCTGTGGTCTAGTGTGTATTTGTGTGTATTAGGTACAAAGTGTGTATCTTACAATTTTGAGGGACAGATTAGCTGAGAGGATTGTTAAATTAACTGAATAAATAGCTGAGCAAAAATTTATATACAGTAAGCAAAAATGCTTAAGACTATATAAATAGCATAGTTAGCACTTACACGCAATGAAATACTTTATTGTGATATCCAATGATTTTAGCGTAAGGTTTGTATACATATAGTACATATAGTGTGCATACGTGTGTGTGTAAAAGTTTAAGGGTTATTATTATTATTATAAAATCCTTTAAGTTCAAGGTAGTATTTCAGTATTTAATTACATCAGTTACACGTATTAAGGTAACAAAAAAAACGTACTTAGAGGACCTTACAAGTAATGAAAATAAATCTAGCCGTGTTAAAACTTTGTGCATACGTGTGTGTGTAAACGTTTAAGGGGTTATTATTATTATAAAATCCTTTAAGTTCAAGGTAGATTTAAGTATTTAATTACATCAGTTGCACGTATTAAGGTAACAAAAAAACGTACTTAGAGGACCTTACAAGTAATGAAAATAAATCTAGCGGAGTTAAAACTTAAATTTTGAAGGTGGAATTAATTCGACTAGTAACATTCCTAGCTATATATGAACTGTATAACCATTAATATTAACCAGAAGTATCGGTACGATTATTGAATTAAGAAAATTAAGAATACAAATTAAAAATAGAAATCAATTATGCATTTTAATGAACTAAACATATAGTATACTTAAAAATAAAAAAACACAACTTAACATAAATTGAGGTTATGTTCCATAGTACCAAAGAGGAATTAACCATGGTTGAACCATTGCTCTGGTTGACACTGGGTTCAACTAGGGTTGGGGTGTTAAAATAAAATAAAATAAGAAAACAAAGTTTGGAGTACTACATTCGGGGGGATTGAGTGACTAAGCGGGGGGTATATGTCTGAAATTGACAATTACGTCTTTTTTTTTTAAAGAAAAGGGATTGCTTGTCACACTACTTAGAACAAAAATTAAGAGTTCAAACAAGACGGGGGGACGGCACGTTCCTCCCTATAGTAATTTAAAAAGGAAGTCATTGGACATGATTGATTAATTATTACACTATTAATGTTATCATATAATCATAAAAATTATAAAACTCGTTACAAATATTGGTAAAAACGGTTTTGGTTGCAAACAATAAAATATGTCATTTTACTTATACATTTATATACACAACAATGGCATGACAAGAAAAGACAAATCGGTAAAGTTCCTTCTTACAAAAAAAAAAAAATTTAACTAAAGACACAAACCGGTCAATTCAGGTTGAATTTAATTCTCTTTTACAACAAAAAAAAAAGGTTGAATTAAATTCTCTTAAACAACAAGAAAAGGTTGAACTAAATTCTTAAATTACATTTTCTTAAATTAAATTCTCTTAAACTACAAAGAAAAAGTTGAATTCAATTGACTGCATTGAAATGACTGGGGACTTAAAAACTGAGACTTCAAATAAAACTGACTTCAAATAAAACTGACTTCAAATAAAACTGACTTCAAATACTTCTGAAATCTCTGGGGCGGTTGTCCCTCTGGATGCAACCTTCTGACTTGAACTCTTATCAAGTATTTCCATAAATCTCTGGGGCGGTTGTCGCTCTTGGATGCAACCTATTGACTTGAACTCTTATCAAGTATTTCTATAAATCTCTGGGGCGGTTGTCCCACTTGGATGCAACCTTCTGACTTGAACTCTTATCAAGTATTTCTATAAATCTCTGGGGCGGTTGTCCCTCTTGGATGCAACCTTCTGAATTGAACTCTTTTCAAGTATTTCTATAAATCTCTGGGGCGGTTGTCCCTCTTGGATGCAACCTTCTGACTTGAACTAACTGAAATGGACTACACTGAACTGCTAGCAGTGGAGTCTACTATTCTCTGGGTTTGGTTGTCCCTCTAGCATGCAACCAATTAACTGGAACTAACTGAAAATGGAAAATGACTGCACTTGATCTCTATCAAATGGAGATTATTAACATCTGGGGTTTGGTTGTCCCTCTTGGTGCAACCGACTTACTTGAAATACTATCCAGTATATAACTCTCTGGGGTTCGGTTGTCCCTCTTGGATACAACCAACTGAAATTGTCTGAAAACTTATTTGCAACTGATTTGCAACTAAAACTGACTCGAAATTACTACAAGTATCTTTATAAATCTCTGGGGTTTGGTTGTCCCTCTTGGATGCAACCAACTGAAACTGAAAACTGATTTGCAACTTATTTGCAACTAAAACTGACTCGAAACTACTTCGAGTATCTCTCTAAATCTATAAACGCTCTATAAACTCTCTCTTTCTTAATTTGCAAGTCAATTCAATTCAATAATTTGAAAAAAATTGTAAACAAAAATAAAAGAATGTAAACAACATTTCACTCGAATGTACGCGAAGGTACGGTACTATGTTTGGTACATAAAATAGAATTATTCTATACTGACTATAATAGTGAAAATAACTCGAAATTAACTCTCTGAAATTAACTCTCTGAAATTAACTCTCTGAAATTAACTCTCTGAAATTAATTCTGTACATTTAATTTCTGTTACATTTAACTTCTGTGACTTTTAACTTCTGTGACTTTTAACTTCTGTGAAAATTACTGTTTCACTAAAAAAATTTATCACTGGTGTCTGAAGTGTTCACTGTGTTTTGTGTTAATTCTGGCTCAATACTAAATATTAACTGTTAATAATACTAACTTTTCAAATGTTTACAAATTACTTAAAAAAAAACAACTCTGTACTTAACAAAATTTCTACGACGAAATCCATAGAGACGTGTCCTGAAGACGTGTCTTGCTGGCTACTTCTTCTCGATGAAAACTAGGCGTGGAGAACTTGGAGTCGTGACACACCGGTTCAAGGGTGGATGTTACGAACTGGAAGTCGTGACACGCCGGTCAACTGGTGGGTCTTATTATCTTGGTAGTAGGGTCCCCAAATGTTTATCCTGGCTATAGGGTCGCCACTGTTTGTAAGATCCTGGCAAGGTCGCCAGACTGTTAACCCCTCCGTCTATGGCCACGGGTGGTTCGAATCGACGGGGGTTCTTGTTTGTAGGGAGCAACGGATATTTTCTCGCGATACTTTTCTTCTATAACATTCTAATTCTTTTCTCGCTTTATGGGTCGACAGTTGTTAATTCTTCTCTTTCTATAATACTCTGATACTTTCTCTTGGCACTAAATTCATCGACTTTACTGACTAAATTCCTGAAGAGAACAAGGCTTGAAGGAAAAGATAAAAAAAACTTCTTTTACTGTAGTTTACTTCTAAAAATGTACAGGTAGTGCTCTGAATTTACAGGGGTAGAGATTCGACCTCTTTCGACCGTGGCTCAGGCCGGAATCTAAAAAAATTAAGGAGGCAAGGGGCCTCTGCCCCTTCCTCGCAGCGAGGCTGCTAACAAGGGAGTCTCGTAGCAGTGACCAAAGAAGAGTCCCGTAATGAAGTGAAGTTCATTTTACAAATACATGTATCATATAAGCCTAAATGTTGGGGGAAGGCAGTTGAAGGTTAAGTTCCCCCCTTTTAAAAACATGATCAGATGTTTGAAAGATTCCAAATAAAAAAAAATAAATAAAAAAATAATCGTATTTTTTTGCCGAGTCTTCATTTCTGAAGGCGATATCATTTCGTAGTAGTACATAAGTACAATTTAAGTACACCACTGAGCACATTTTCGTTTTGGTCTATTACAATTATGATTGCGATTATGGATTACTTCACATTCGCTTATGATTTTCCATTACAGTTCTATTAAAGTACATTCTTACATTATATGTTAGGTCATTACATTTAATTACAGTTTCATTGAAGTACATTACGTCGTTTACCATTCTTACAGTGTTTTTTTTATATTTATATATGGTTATAATATATGGTTATTATATATGGTTATTATATATGGTTATTATTAGAGCCCGGATGTTTAGGCACTAAAAACCCTTAAAAAAGGCAGGCAAATAGGCAAAATGAATATTCAAAATAGGTAGTAAAACTCCCAAAAAAGGCATTTATAAATTTGCTTAAAAAAACGTTTAATCTAGAATAATACCTTTATATACGCATAATACATATTACATTGCCTTCAGTGAACAAAACAATAGGTATTGAAAATATTAGTTGCACATAATAACAATGATTTCATTTCCAAAAATAAAGTTTAATATAGAATAATACGAAAAAAAAACCCACTCTAATAGACAGAGTTTATTTCCACAACAGTTTCGACGCCCACTGGCATCGTCCTCGGGTGGATTCGTTTTTCTGTATCCACCCGAGGAGGATGCCAGTGGGCGTCGAAACTGTTGTGGAAATAAACTCTGTCTATTAGAGTGGGTTTTTATTTTCATATTTTGACCTTCACGTAGAAAAGAAGTTTTTTGCATTTATAGAATAATACCATTATCCACGTATAAATAAAAATAATGCATATTACAACGCCATTACTATAATGAACAAAACAATAGGCATTCAAAATGTTCGTTCAATAATGGCAAGGATTTAAATTTCAAAAAGTTTAATACAAAATAGTACTATTATGCACGCTCAGTTTCTTTTCTGTTATATATATATATATATATATATATATATATATATATATATATATATATATAACTGAAAATATAACAGAAACTGATAGCCCTACTTTGGGACTTTAATGAAATAATACTAGAAAATAATGGAAAAAAGGCAAATTAGGCACCTTATGATGAAAAAGGCACTTTTTGCTGTAATCTCAAAAATAAGCAAAGAAAGGCATTTATGGCATTTTGCCTGAACATTCGGGCTCTAGTTATTATATATGGTTATTAGTACAACAAAATTACGTGGGCACATACGAGATAATTTATATACAACATAATATGTTATATTATGTTATAATATGTTATAAATTTGGATCAGAGCGAGAGGAGATATTTATCTTAGAAGCGTTCGATTTTGCTGTGATTACCGAATTCGATCACTTACCTAAGCATTTATGAATATCTTGTGAGGGATGAACGCACTTAAAAGAAAAAAAAAATACATGTGGACGTTTTTTATATGTACGTACCACAATAGGTTGTATGCGTAATATAGACACGCGTAAAATATGGACTGATAGGTTGATAGGCATCAGTAGACAATAGGTAGGAAACAACATAAATAATGATGTATAGAGAATTAAATATTTTTTTATTTTTTTTATTATTAAAGAATTTACCATACATTGAATATGGAAGATGTCCAAATACTAAACACGTGATTCAGTGTTCAAGGTATGGAAAACGTGAAGATAATTAAGTTACTTTATGACGTCATAGTTATTCACATTATGTCATACGTACAGTGTAACTGTAAGTCATTATTTGGGAGGACCTAAAAGAAACGAATTAAAGACAAAGAGTGGGTATCAAGGACTACGAAGCACAACTACGGATTCCAATCCTGTTATATGCAATGTGTATGCATAATCTAGGGTCGAGGGTGAGATGCAAGACAATCATAGTTAATTATAATAACTTCTATAACAATTGGAAAATGGATATGACTAAACCATAGAAATGGTAGATCGTAGGGTTGTGACACAAACAAAAAGAGGAAGCTACAAGTAAAATTATTATCCAAACTCGCGTTAAGCGATTTTGGTTCTTATGTAAAAATGAATATTGATTATTCATTGTTCATTTTTACATTGCTCTCCCCTTTAAAATGATATTTATACAATGATATAATAGGGTACAATTCATACAATACAATACAATTGAGAAAATAACATCCTAACTAATTCAAGTTAGATAACGAATTTTTCTTTACATTACAAGTTTTATACAGAACAAGTGAGTTCGGGTGGTTGGGTACAATGCAGAGTAATCAAATTTTTAACATGACATTCGCTTAGAGGGCTATTATAAAATATAAAAATTCAAAGATTAACACTTTAATTTTATGCAAACAGAATAAAAGGATTAATACGTTGATTTAGACAAACAATTAAGTTAGACAAAGAATGATCTTGTTAAATTTAAAAAAAAAAAATATTTTTCTGTGGGAAAAATTACATGCATAATGAATAGTAGGTAAAGGGGAAAAATATAAATTATTTCCCAAAGTTACCCTCATCGTACAGTCTATAACTAATTTTATTGACTATTGTAGGTAAAAAAACGAATTACGTAATGGATGATCTATAGACCTGTGGTCTAGTGTGTATTTGTGTGTATTAGGTACAAAGTGTGTATCTTACAATTTTGAGGGACAGATTAGCTGAGAGGATTGTTAAATTAACTGAATAAATAGCTGAGCAAAAATTTATATACAGTAAGCAAAAATGCTTAAGACTATATAAATAGCATAGTTAGCACTTACACGCAATGAAATACTTTATTGTGATATCCAATGATTTTAGCGTAAGGTTTGTATACATATAGTACATATAGTGTGCATACGTGTGTGTGTAAACGTTTAAGGGTTATTATTATTATTATAAAATCCTTTAAGTTCAAGGTAGTTTCAGTATTTAATTACATCAGTTACACGTATTAAGGTAACAAAAAAACGTACTTAGAGGACCTTACAAGTAATGAAAATAAATCTAGCCGTGTTAAAACTTTGTGCATACGTGTGTGTGTAAACGTTTAAGGGTTATTATTATTATTATAAAATCCTTTAAGTTCAAGGTAGTATTTAAGTATTTAATTACATCAGTTGCACGTATTAAGGTAACAAAAAAAACGTACTTAGAGGACCTTACAAGTAATGAAAATAAATCTAGCGGTGTTAAAACTTAAATTTTGAAGGTGGAATTAAATTCGACTAGTAACATTCCTAGCTATATATGAACTGTATAACCATTAATATTAACCAGAAGTATCGGTACGATTATTGAATTAAGAAAATTAAGAATACAAATTAAAAATAGAAATCAATTATGCATTTTAATGAACTAAACATATAGTATACTTAAAAATAAAAAAACACAACTTAACATAAATTGAGGTTATGTTCCATAGTACCAAAGAGGAATTAACCATGGTTGAACCATTGCTCTGGTTGACACTGGGTTCAACTAGGGTTGGGGTGTTAAAATAAAATAAAATAAGAAAACAAAGTTTGGAGTACTACATTCGGGGGGATTGAGTGACTAAGCGGGGGTATATGTCTGAAATTGACAATTACGTCTTTTTTTTTAAAGAAAAGGGATTGCTTGTCACACTACTTAGAACAAAAATTAAGAGTTCAAACAAGACGGGGGGACGGCACGTTCCTCCCTATAGTAATTTAAAAAGGAAGTCATTGGACATGATTGATTAATTATTACACTATTAATGTTATCATATAATCATAAAAATTATAAAACTCGTTACAAATATTGGTAAAAACGGTTTTGGTTGCAAACAATAAAATATGTCATTTTACTTATACATTTATATACACAACAATGGCATGACAAGAAAAGACAAATCGGTAAAGTTCCTTCTTACAAAAAAAAAAAAATTTAACTAAAGACACAAACCGGTCAATTCAGGTTGAATTTAATTCTCTTTTACAACAAAAAAAAAAGGTTGAATTAAATTCTCTTAAACAACAAGAAAAGGTTGAACTAAATTCTTAAATTACATTTTCTTAAATTAAATTCTCTTAAACTACAAAGAAAAAGTTGAATTCAATTGACTGCATTGAAATGACTGGGGACTTAAAAACTGAGACTTCAAATAAAACTGACTTCAAATAAAACTGACTTCAAATAAAACTGACTTCAAATACTTCTGAAATCTCTGGGGCGGTTGTCCCTCTGGATGCAACCTTCTGACTTGAACTCTTATCAAGTATTTCCATAAATCTCTGGGGCGGTTGTCGCTCTTGGATGCAACCTATTGACTTGAACTCTTATCAAGTATTTCTATAAATCTCTGGGGCGGTTGTCCCACTTGGATGCAACCTTCTGACTTGAACTCTTATCAAGTATTTCTATAAATCTCTGGGGCGGTTGTCCCTCTTGGATGCAACCTTCTGAATTGAACTCTTTTCAAGTATTTCTATAAATCTCTGGGGCGGTTGTCCCTCTTGGATGCAACCTTCTGACTTGAACTAACTGAAATGGACTACACTGAACTGCTAGCAGTGGAGTCTACTATTCTCTGGGTTTGGTTGTCCCTCTAGCATGCAACCAATTAACTGGAACTAACTGAAAATGGAAAATGACTGCACTTGATCTCTATCAAATGGAGATTATTAACATCTGGGGTTTGGTTGTCCCTCTTGGTGCAACCGACTTACTTGAAATACTATCCAGTATATAACTCTCTGGGGTTCGGTTGTCCCTCTTGGATACAACCAACTGAAATTGTCTGAAAACTTATTTGCAACTGATTTGCAACTAAACTGACTCGAAATTCTACAAGTATCTTTATAAATCTCTGGGGTTTGGTTGTCCCTCTTGGATGCAACCAACTGAAACTGAAAACTGATTTGCAACTTATTTGCAACTAAAACTGACTCGAAACTACTTCGAGTATCTCTCTAAATCTATAAACGCTCTATAAACTCTCTCTTTCTTAATTTGCAAGTCAATTCAATTCAATAATTTGAAAAAAATTGTAAACAAAAATAAAAGAATGTAAACAACATTTCACTCGAATGTACGCGAAGGTACGGTACTATGTTTGGTACATAAAATAGAATTATTCTATACTGACTATAATAGTGAAAATAACTCAGAAATTAACTCTCTGAAATTAACTCTCTGAAATTAACTCTCTGAAATTAACTCTCTGAAATTAATTCTGTACATTTAATTTCTGTTACATTTAACTTCTGTGACTTTTAACTTCTGTGACTTAACTTCTGTGAAAATTACTGTTTCACTAAAAAAAATTTATCACTGGTGTCTGAAGTGTTCACTGTGTTTTGTGTTAATTCTGGCTCAATACTAAATATTAACTGTTAATAATACTAACTTTTCAAATGTTTACAAATTACTTAAAAAAAAACAACTCTGTACTTAACAAAATTTCTACGACGAAATCCATAGAGACGTGTCCTGAAGACGTGTCTTGCTGGCTACTTCTTCTCGATGAAAACTAGGCGTGGAGAACTTGGAGTCGTGACACACCGGTTCAAGGGTGGATGTTACGAACTGGAAGTCGTGACACGCCGGTCAACTGGTGGGTCTTATTATCTTGGTAGTAGGGTCCCCAAATGTTTATCCTGGCTATAGGGTCGCCAATGTTTGTAAGATCCTGGCAAGGTCGCCAGACTGTTAACCCCTCCGTCTATGTCCATGGGTGGTTCGAATCGACGGGGGTTCTTGTTTGGAGGGAGCAACTGATATTTTCTCGCGATACTTTTCTTCTATAACATTCTAATTCTTTTCTCGCTTTATGGGTCTACAGTTGTTAATTCTTCTCTTTCTATAATACTCTGATACTTTCTCTTGCACTAAATTCATCGACTTTACTGACTAAATTCCTGAAGAGAACAAGGCTTGAAGGAAAAGATAAAAAAAACTTCTTTTACTGTAGTTTACTTCTAAAAATGTACAGGTAGTGCTCTGAATTTACAGGGGTAGAGGTTCGACCTCTTTCGACCATGGCTCAGGCCGGAATCTAAAAAAATTAAGGAGGCAAGGGGCCTCTGCCCCTGCTCGCAGCGAGGCTGCTAACAAGGGAGTCTCGTAGCAGTGACCAAAGAAGAGTCCCGTAATGAAGTGAAGTTCATTTTACAAATACATGTATCATATAAGCCTAAATGTTGGGGGAAGGCAGTTGAAGGTTAAGTTCCCCCCTTTTAAACACATGATCAGATGTTTGAAAGATTCCAAATAAAAAAAAATAAATAAAAAAATAATCGTATTTTTTTGCCGAGTCTTCATTTCTGAAGGCGATATCATTTCGTAGTAGTACTAAGTACAATTTAAGTACACCACTGAGCACATTTTCGTTTTGGTCTATTACAATTATGATTGCGATTATGGATTACTTCACATTCGCTTATGATTGTCCATTACAGTTCTATTAAAGTACATTCTTACATTATATGTTAGGTCATTACATTTAATTACAGTTTCATTGAAGTACATTACGTCGTTTACCATTCTTACAGGTTTTTTTTATATTTATATATGGTTATAATATATGGTTATTATATATGGTTATTATATATGGTTATTATTAGAGCCCGGATGTTTAGGCACTAAAAACCCTTAAAAAGGCAGGCAAATAGGCAAAATGAATATTCAAAATAGGTAGTAAACTCCCAAAAAAGGCATTTATAAATTTGCTTAAAAAAACGTTTAATCTAGAATAATACCTTTATATACGCATAATACATATTACATTGCCTTCAGTAAAAAACAATAGGTATTGAAAATATTAGTTGCACATAATAACAATGATTTCATTTCCAAAAATAAAGTTTAATATAGAATAATACGAAAAAAAACCCACTCTAATAGACAGAGTTTATTTCCACAACAGTTTCGACGCCCACTGGCATCGTCCTCGGGTGGATTCGTTTTCTGTATCCACCCGAGGAGGATGCCAGTGGGCGTCGAAACTGTTGTGGAAATAAACTCTGTCTATTAGAGTGGGTTTTTATTTTCATATTTTGACCTTCACGTAGAAAAAAGAAGTTTTTGCATTTATAGAATAATACCATTATCCACGTATAAATAAAAATAATGCATATTACAACGCCATTACTATAATGAACAAAACAATAGGCATTCAAAATGTTCGTTCAATAATGGCAAGGATTTAAATTTCAAAAAGTTTAATACAAAATAGTACTATTATGCACGCTCAGTTTCTTTTCTGTTATATATATATATATATATATAACTGAAAAATATAACAGAAACTGATAGCCCTACTTTGGGACTTTAATGAAATAATACTAGAAAATAATGGAAAAAAGGCAAATTAGGCACCTTATGATGAAAAAGGCACTTTTTGCTGTAATCGCAAAAATAGCAAAGAAAGGCATTTATGGCATTTTGCCTGAACATCCGGGCTCTAGTTATTATATAATGGTTATTAGTACAACAAAATTACGTGGGCACATACGAGATAATTTATATACAACATAATATGTTATATTATGTTATAATATGTTATAAATTTGGATCAGAGCGAGAGGAGATATTTATCTAGAAGCGTTCGATTTTGCTGTGATTACCGAATTCGATCACTTACCTAAGCATTTATGAATATCTTGTGAGGGATGAACGCACTTAAAGAAAAAAAAAATACATGTGGACGTTTTTTATATGTACGTTACCACAATAGGTTGTATGCGTAATATAGACACGCGTAAAATATGGACTGATAGGTTGATAGGCATCAGTAGACAATAGGTAGGAAACAACATAAATGAATGTATAGAGAATTAAATATTTTTTTTATTTTTTTTTATTATTAAAGAATTTACCATACATTGAATATGGAAGATGTCCAAATACTAAACACGTGATTCAGTGTTCAAGGTATGGAAAACGTGAAGATAATTAAGTTACTTTATGACGTCATAGTTATTCACATTATGTCATACGTACAGTGTAACTGTAAGTCATTATTTGGGAGGACCTAAAAGAAACGAATTAAGACAAAGAGTGGGTATCAAGGACTACGAAGCACAACTACGGATTCCAATCCTGTTATATGCAATGTGTATGCATAATCTAGGGTCGAGGGTGAGATGCAAGACAATCATAGTTAATTATAATAACTTCTATAACAATTGGAAAAATGGATATGACTAAACCATAGAAATGGTAGATCGTAGGGTTGTGACACAAACAAAAGAGGAAGCTACAAGTAAAATTATTATCCAAACTCGCGTTAAGCGATTTTGGTTCTTATGTAAAAATGAATATTGATTATTCATTGTTTCATTTTTGCATTGCTCTCCCTTTAAAATGATATTTATACAATGATATAAATAGGGTACAATTCATACAATACAATACATTGAGAAAATAACATCCTAACTAATTCAAGTTAGATAACGAATTTCTTTACATTACAAGTTTTATACAGAACAAGTGAGTTCGGGTGGTTGGGTACAATGCAGAGTAATCAAATTTTTAACATGACACTCGCTTAGAGGGCTATTATAAAATATAAAATTCAAAGATTAAACTTTAATTTTATGCAACAGAATAAAAGGATTAATACGTTAATTTAGACAAACAATTAAGTTACAAAGAATGATATTGTTAAATTTAAAAAAAAAAATGTATTTTTTGTGGGAAAAATTACATGCATAATGAATAGTAGGTAAAGGGAAAATATAAATTATTTTCCAAAGTTACCCTCATCGTACAGTCTATAACTAATTTTATTGACTATTGTAGGTAAAAACGAATTACGTAATGGATGATGTATAGACCTGTGGTCTAGTGTGTATTTGTGTGTATTAGGTACAAAGTGTGGTATCTTACAATTTTGAGGGACAGATTAGCTGAGAGGATTGTTAAATTAACTGAATAAATGGCTGAGCAAAAATTTATATACAGTAAGCAAAAATGCTTAAGACTATATAAATATCATAGTTAGCACTTACACCCAATGAAATACTTTATTGTGATATCCAATGATTTTAGCATAAGGTTTGTATATATATAGTATATTAGTGTGTATACGTGTGTGTGTAAACGTTTAAGGGTTTATTATTATTATTATAAATCCTTTAAGTTCAAGTAGTGTTTCAATTTAATTACATCAGTTACACGTATTAAGGTAACAAAAAAACGTACTTAGAGGACCTTACAAGTAATGAAAATAAATCTAGCCGTGTTAAAACTTTGTGCATACGTGTGTGTGTAAACGTTTAAGGGTTATTTTATTATTATAAAATCCTTTAAGTTCAAGGTAGTATTTAAGTATTTAATTACATCAGTTGCACGTATTAAGGTAACAAAAAAAACGTACTTAGAGGACCTTACAAGTAATGAAAATAAATCTAGCGGTGTTAAAACTTAAATTTTGAAGGTGGAATTAAATTCGACTAGTAACATTCCTAGCTATATATGAACTGTATAACCATTAATATTAACCAGAAGTATCGGTACGATTATTGAATTAAGAAAATTAAGAATACAAATTAAAAATAGAAATCAATTATGCATTTAATGAACTAAACATTAGTTACTTAAAATAAAAAAACACAACTTAACATAAATTGAGGTTATTTCCATAGTACCAAAGAGGAATTAACCATGGTTGAACCATTGCTCTGGTTGACACTGGGTTCAACTAGGGTTGGGGTGTTAAAATAAAATAAAATAAGAAAACAAAGTTTGGAGTACTACATTCGGGGGGATTGAGTGACTAAGCGGGGGGTATATGTCTGAAATTGACAAACGTCTTTTTTTTTAAAGAAAAGGGATTGCTTGTCACACTACTTAGAACAAAATTAAGAGTTCAAACAAGACGGGGGGACGGCACGTTCCTCCCTATAGTAATTTAAAAAGGAAGTCATTGGACATGATTGATTAATTATTACACTATTAATGTTATCATATAATCATAAAAATTATAAAACTCGTTACAAATATTGGTAAAAACGGTTTTGGTTGCAAACAATAAAATATGTCATTTTACTTATACATTTATATACACAACAATGGCATGACAAGAAAAGACAAATCGGTAAAGTTCCTTCTTACAAAAAAAAAAAAATTTAACTAAAGACACAAACCGGTCAATTCAGGTTGAATTTAATTCTCTTTTACAACAAAAAAAAAAGGTTGAATTAAATTCTCTTAAACAACAAGAAAAGGTTGAACTAAATTCTTAAATTACATTTTCTTAAATTAAATTCTCTTAAACTACAAAGAAAAAGTTGAATTCAATTGACTGCATTGAAATGACTGGGGACTTAAAAACTGAGACTTCAAATAAAACTGACTTCAAATAAAACTGCTTCAAATAAAACTGACTTCAAATACTTCTGAAATCTCTGGGCGGTTGTCCCTCTGGATGCAACCTTCTGACTTGAACTCTTATCAAGTATTTCCATAAATCTCTGGGGCGGTTGTCGCTCTTGGATGCAACCTATTGACTTGAACTCTTATCAAGTATTTCTATAAATCTCTGGGGCGGTTGTCCCACTTGGATGCAACCTTCTGACTTGAACTCTTATCAAGTATTTCTATAAATCTCTGGGGCGGTTGTCCCTCTTGGATGCAACCTTCTGAATTGAACTCTTTTCAATATTTCTATAAATCTCTGGGGCGGTTGTCCCTCTTGGATGCAACCTTCTGACTTGAACTAACTGAAATGGACTACACTGAACTGCTAGCAGTGGAGTCTACTATTCTCTGGGTTTGGTTGTCCCTCTAGCATGCAACCAATTAACTGGAACTAACTGAAAATGGAAATGACTGCACTTGATCTCTATCAAATGGAGATTATTAACATCTGGGGTTTGGTTGTCCCTCTTGGTGCAACCGACTTACTTGAAATACTATCCAGTATATAACTCTCTGGGGTTCGGTTGTCCCTCTTGGATACAACCAACTGAAATTGTCTGAAAACTTATTTGCAACTGATTTGCAACTAAAACTGACTCGAAATTCTACAAGTATCTTTATAAATCTCTGGGGTTTGGTTGTCCCTCTTGGATGCAACCAACTGAAACTGAAAACTGATTTGCAACTTATTTGCAACTAAAACTCTGACTCGAAACTACTTCGAGTATCTCTCTAAATCTATAAACGCTCTATAAACTCTCTCTTTCTTAATTTGCAAGTCAATTCAATTCAATAATTTGAAAAAAATTGTAAACAAAAATAAAAGAATGTAAACAACATTTCACTCGAATGTACGCGAAGGTACGGTACTATGTTTGGTACATAAAATAGAATTATTCTATACTGACTATAATAGTGAAAATAACTCAGAAATTAACTCTCTGAAATTAACTCTCTGAAATTAACTCTCTGAAATTAACTCTCTGAAATTAATTCTGTACATTTAATTTCTGTTACATTAACTTCTGTGACTTTTAACTTCTGTGACTTAACTTCTGTGAAAATTACTGTTTCACTAAAAAAAATTTATCACTGGTGTCTGAAGTGTTCACTGTGTTTTGTGTTAATTCTGGCTCAATACTAAATATTAACTGTTAATAATACTAACTTTTCAAATGTTTACAAATTACTTAAAAAAAAACAACTCTGTACTTAACAAAATTTCTACGACGAAATCCATAGAGACGTGTCCTGAAGACGTGTCTTGCTGGCTACTTCTTCTCGATGAAAACTAGGCGTGGAGAACTTGGAGTCGTGACACACCGGTTCAAGGGTGGATGTTACGAACTGGAAGTCGTGACACGCCGGTCAACTGGTGGGTCTTATTATCTTGGTAGTAGGGTCCCCAAATGTTTATCCTGGCTATAGGGTCGCCAATGTTTAAGATCCTGGCAAGGTCGCCAGACTGTTAACCCCTCCGTCTATGTCCATGGGTGGTTCGAATCGACGGGGGTTCTTGTTTGGAGGGAGCAACTGATATTTTCTCGCGATACTTTTCTTCTATAACATTCTAATTCTTTTCTCGCTTTATGGGTCTACAGTTGTTAATTCTTCTCTTTCTATAATACTCTGATACTTTCTCTTGGCACTAAATTCATCGACTTTACTGACTAAATTCCTGAAGAGAACAAGGCTTGAAGGAAAAGATAAAAAAAACTTCTTTTACTGTAGTTTACTTCTAAAAATGTACAGGTAGTGCTCTGAATTTACAGGGGTAGAGGTTCGACCTCTTTCGACCATGGCTCAGGCCGGAATCTAAAAAAATTAAGGAGGCAAGGGGCCTCTGCCCCTGCTCGCAGCGAGGCTGCTAACAAGGGAGTCTCGTAGCAGTGACCAAAGAAGAGTCCCGTAATGAAGTGAAGTTCATTTTACAAATACATGTATCATATAAGCCTAAATGTTGGGGAAGGCAGTTGAAGGTTAAGTTCCCCCCTTTTAAAACATGATCAGATGTTTGAAAGATTCCAAATAAAAAAAATAAATAAAAAAATAATCGTATTTTTTTGCCGAGTCTTCATTTCTGAAGGCGATATCATTTCGTAGTAGTACATAAGTACAATTTAAGTACACCACTGAGCACATTTTCGTTTTGGTCTATTACAATTATGATTGCGATTATGGATTACTTCACATTCGCTTATGATTGTCCATTACAGTTCTATTAAAGTACATTCTTACATTATATGTTAGGTCATTACATTTAATTACAGTTTCATTGAAGTACATTACGTCGTTTACCATTCTTACAGTGTTTTTTTTATATTTATATGGTTATAATATATGGTTTATATATGGTTATTATATATGGTTATTATTAGAGCCCGGATGTTTAGGCACTAAAAACCCTTAAAAAAGGCAGGCAAATAGGCAAAATGAATATTCAAAATAGGTAGTAAAACTCCCAAAAAAGGCATTTATAAATTTGCTTAAAAAAACGTTTAATCTAGAATAATACCTTTATATACGCATAATACATATTACATTGCCTTCAGTGACAAAACAATAGGTATTGAAAATATTAGTTGCACATAATAACAATGATTTCATTTCCAAAAATAAAGTTTAATATAGAATAATACGAAAAAAAAACCCACTCTAATAGACAGAGTTTATTTCCACAACAGTTTCGACGCCCACTGGCATCGTCCTCGGGTGGATTCGTTTTTCTGTATCCACCCGAGGAGGATGCCAGTGGGCGTCGAAACTGTTGTGGAAATAAACTCTGTCTATTAGAGTGGGTTTTTATTTTCATATTTTGACCTTCACGTAGAAAAAAGAAGTTTTTTGCATTTATAGAATAATACCATTATCCACGTATAAATAAAAATAATGCATATTACAACGCCATTACTATAATGAACAAAACAATAGGCATTCAAAATGTTCGTTCAATAATGGCAAGGATTTAAATTTCAAAAAGTTTAATACAAAATAGTACTATTATGCACGCTCAGTTTCTTTTCTGTTATATATATATATATATATATATATATATATATATATAATAACTGAATAATAACAGAAACTGATAGCCCTACTTTGGGACTTTAATGAAATAATACTAGAAAATAATGGGAAAAAGGCAAATTAGGCACCTTATGATGAAAAGGCACTTTTTGCTGTAATCGCAAAAATAGCAAAGAAAGGCATTTATGGCATTTTGCCTGAACATCGGGCTCTAGTTATTATATATGGTTATTAGTACAACACAATTACGTGGGCACATACGAGATAATTTATATACAACATAATATGTTTATTATGTTATAATATGTTATAAATTTGGATCAGAGCGAGAGGAGATATTTATCTTAGAAGCGTTCGATTTTGCTGTGATTACCGAATTCGATCACTTACCTAAGCATTTATGAATATCTTGTGAGGGATGAACGCACTTAAAAGAAAAAAAAATACATGTGGACGTTTTTTATATGTACGTACCACAATAGGTTGTATGCGTAATATAGACACGCGTAAAATATGGACTGATAGGTTGATAGGCATCAGTAGACAATAGGTAGGAAACAACATAAATAATGATGTATAGAGAATTAAATATTTTTTTATTTTTTTTTATTATAAAGAATTTACCATACATTGAATATGGAAGATGTCCAAATACTAAACACGTGATTCAGTGTTCAAGGTATGGAAAACGTGAAGATAATTAAGTTACTTTATGACGTCATAGTTATTCACATTATGTCATACGTACAGTGTAACTGTAAGTCATTATTTGGGAGGACCTAAAAGAAACGAATTAAAGACAAAGAGTGGGTATCAAGGACTACGAAGCACAACTACGGATTCCAATCCTGTTATATGCAATGTGTATGCATAATCTAGGGTCGAGGGTGAGATGCAAGACAATCATAATTAATTATAATAACTTCTATAACAATTGGAAATGGATATGACTAAACCATAGAAATGGTAGATCGTAGGGTTGTGACACAAACAAAAAGAGGAAGCTACAAGTAAAATTATTATCCAAACTCGCGTTAAGCGATTTTGGTTCTTATGTAAAAATGAATATTGATTATTCATTGTTCATTTTTGCATTGCTCTCCCCTTTAAAATGATATTTATACAATGATATAATAGGGTACAATTCATACAATACAATACAATTGAGAAAATAACATCCTAACTAATTCAAGTTAGATAACGAATTTTCTTTACATTACAAGTTTTATACAGAACAAGTGAGTTCGGGTGGTTGGGTACAATGCAGAGTAATCAAATTTTTAACATGACACTCGCTTAGAGGGCTATTATAAAATATAAAATTCAAAGATTAAACTTTAATTTTATGCAAACAGAATAAAAGGATTAATACGTTAATTTAGACAAACAATTAAGTTAGACAAAGAATGATCTTGTTAAATTTAAAAAAAAAATGTATTTTTTGTGGGAAAAATTACATGCATAATGAATAGTAGGTAAAGGGAAAAATATAAATTATTTCCAAAGTTACCCTCATCGTACAGTCTATAACTAATTTTATTGACTATTGTAGGTAAAAAACGAATTACGTAATGGATGATGTATATACCTGTGGTCTAGTGTGTATTTGTGTGTATTAGGTACAAAGTGTGTATCTTAAAATTTTGAGGGACAGATTAGCTGAGAGGATTGTTAAATTAACTGAATAAATGGCTGAGCAAAAATTTATATACAGTAAGCAAAAATGCTTAAGACTATGTAAATATCATAGTTAGCACTTACACCCAATGAAATACTTTATTGTGATATCCAATGATTTTAGCATAAGGTTTGTATATATATAGTATATATAGTGTGTATACGTGTGTGTGTAAACGTTTAAGGGTTATTATTATTATTATAAAATCCTTTAAGTTCAAGGTAGTGTTTCAGTATTTAATTACATCAGTTACACGTATTAAGGTAACAAAAAAAACGTACTTAGAGGACCTTACAAGTAATGAAAATAAATCTAGCCGTGTTAAAACTTTGTGCATACGTGTGTGTGTAAACGTTTAAGGGTTATTATTATTATTATAAAATCCTTTAAGTTCAAGGTAGTATTTAAGTATTTAATTACATCAGTTGCACGTATTAAGGTAACAAAAAAACGTACTTAGAGGACCTTACAAGTAATGAAAATAAATCTAGCGTGTTAAAACTTAAATTTTGAAGGTGGAATTAAATTCGACTAGTAACATTCCTAGCTATATATGAACTGTATAACCATTAATATTAACCAGAAGTATCGGTACGATTATTGAATTAAGAAATTAAGAATACAAATTAAAAATAGAAATCAATTATGCATTTTAATGAACTAAACATATAGTATACTTAAAAATAAAAAACACAACTTAACATAAATTGAGGTTATGTTCCATAGTACCAAAGAGGAATTAACCATGGTTGAACCATTGCTCTGGTTGACACTGGGTTCAACTAGGTTGGGGTGTTAAAAATAAAATAAAAGAAAACAAAGTTTGGAGTACTACATTCGGGGGATTGAGTGACTAAGCGGGGGGTATATGTCTGAAATTGACAATTACGTCTTTTTTTTTTAAAGAAAAGGGATTGCTTGTCACACTACTTAGAACAAAAATTAAGAGTTCAAACAAGACGGGGGGACGGCACGTTCCTCCCTATAGTAATTTAAAAAGGAAGTCATTGGACATGATTGATTAATTATTACACTATTAATGTTATCATATAATCATAAAAATTATAAAACTCGTTACAAATATTGGTAAAAACGGTTTTGGTTGCAAACAAAAATGTCATTTTACTTATACATTTATATACACAACAATGGCATGACAAGAAAAGACAAATCGGTAAAGTTCCTTCTTACAAAAAAAAAAAAATTTAACTAAAGACACAAACCGGTCAATTCAGGTTGAATTTAATTCTCTTTTACAACAAAAAAAAAAGGTTGAATTAAATTCTCTTAAACAACAAGAAAAGGTTGAACTAAATTCTTAAATTACATTTTCTTAAATTAAATTCTCTTAAACTACAAAGAAAAAGTTGAATTCAATTGACTGCATTGAAATGACTGGGGACTTAAAAACTGAGACTTCAAATAAAACTGACTTCAAATAAAACTGACTTCAAATACTTCTGAAATCTCTGGGGCGGTTGTCCCTCTGGATGCAACCTTCTGACTTGAACTCTTATCAAGTATTTCCATAAATCTCTGGGGCGGTTGTCGCTCTTGGATGCAACCTACTGACTTGAACTCTTATCAAGTATTTCTATAAATCTCTGGGGCGGTTGTCCCTCTTGGATGCAACCTTCTGAATTGAACTCTTTTCAAGTATTTCTATAAATCTCTGGGGCGGTTGTCCCTCTTGGATGCAACTCTCTTCTGACTTCTGACTAACTGAAATGGACTACACTGAACTGCTAGCAGTGGAGTCTACTATTCTCTGGGTTTGGTTGTCCCTCTAGCATGCAACCAATTAACTGGAACTAACTGAAAATGGAAAATGACTGCACTTGATCTCTATCAAATGGAGATTATTAACATCTGGGGTTTGGTTGTCCCTCTTGGTGCAACCGACTTACTTGAAATACTATCCAGTATATAACTCTCTGGGGTTCGGTTGTCCCTCTTGGATACAACCAACTGAAATTGTCTGAAAACTTATTTGCAACTGATTTGCAACTAAAACTGACTCGAAATTCTACAAGTATCTTTATAAATCTCTGGGGTTTGGTTGTCCCTCTTGGATGCAACCAACTGAAACTGAAAACTGATTTGCAACTTATTTGCAACTAAAACTGACTCGAAACTACTTCGAGTATCTCTCTAAATCTATAAACGCTCTATAAACTCTCTCTTTCTTAATTTGCAAGTCAATTCAATTCAATAATTTGAAAAAAATTGTAAACAAAAATAAAAGAATGTAAACAACATTTCACTCGAATGTACGCGAAGGTACGGTACTATGTTTGGTACATAAAATAGAATTATTCTATACTGACTATAATAGTGAAATAACTCAGAAATTAACTCTCTGAAATTAACTCTCTGAATTAACTCTCTGAAATTAACTCTCTGAAATTAACTCTCTGAAATTAATTCTGTACATTTAATTTCTGTTACATTTAACTTCTGTGACTTTTAACTTCTGTGACTTAACTTCTGTGAAAATTACTGTTTCACTAAAAAAAATTTATCACTGGTGTCTGAAGTGTTCACTGTGTTTTGTGTTAATTCTGGCTCAATACTAAATATTAACTGTTAATAATACTAACTTTTCAAATGTTTACAAATTACTTAAAAAAAAACAACTCTGTACTTAACAAAATTTCTACGACGAAATCCATAGAGACGTGTCCTGAAGACGTGTCTTGCTGGCTACTTCTTCTCGATGAAAACTAGGCGTGGAGAACTTGGAGTCGTGACACACCGGTTCAAGGGTGGATGTTACGAACTGGAAGTCGTGACACGCCGGTCAACTGGTGGGTCTTATTATCTTGGTAGTAGGGTCCCCAAATGTTTATCCTGGCTATAGGGTCGCCACTGTTTGTAAGATCCTGGCAAGGTCGCCAGACTGTTAACCCCTCCGTCTATGGCCATGGGTGGTTCGAATCGACGGGGGTTCTTGTTTGGAGGGAGCAACGGATATTTTCTCGCGATACTTTTCTTCTATAACATTCTAATTCTTTTCTCGCTTTATGGGTCGACAGTTGTTAATTCTTCTCTTTCTATAATACTCTGATACTTTCTCTTGGCACTAAATTCATCGACTTTACTGACTAAATTCCTGAAGAGAACAAGGCTTGAAGGAAAAGATAAAAAAAACTTCTTTTACTGTAGTTTACTTCTAAAAATGTACAGGTAGTGCTCTGAATTTACAGGGGTAGAGGTTCGACCTCTTTCGACCATGGCTCAGGCCGGAATCTAAAAAATTAAGGAGGCAAGGGGCCTCTGCCCCTGCTCGCAGCGAGGCTGCTAACAAGGGAGTCTCGTAGCAGTGACCAAAGAAGAGTCCCGTAATGAAGTGAAGTTCATTTTACAAATACATGTATCATATAAGCCTAAATGTTGGGGGAAGGCAGTTGAAGGTTAAGTTCCCCCCTTTTAAACATGATCAGATGTTTGAAAGATTCCAAATAAAAAATAAATAAAAAAATAATCGTATTTTTTGCCGAGTCTTCATTTCTGAAGGCGATATCATTTCGTAGTAGTACATAAGTACAATTTAAGTACACCACTGAGCACATTTTCGTTTTGGTCTATTACAATTATGATTGCGATTATGGATTACTTCACATTCGCTTATGATTTCCATTACAGTTCTATTAAAGTACATTCTTACATTATATGTTAGGTCATTACATTTAATTACAGTTTCATTGAAGTACATTACGTCGTTTACCATTCTTACAGTGTTTTTTTATATTTATATATGGTTATAATATATGGTTATTATATATGGTTATTATATATGGTTATTATTAGAGCCCGGATGTTTAGGCACTAAAAACCCTTAAAAAGGCAGGCAAATAGGCAAAATGAATTCAAAATAGGTAGTAAAACTCCCAAAAAAGGCATTTATAAATTTGCTTAAAAAAACGTTTAATCTAGAATAATACCTTTATATACGCAAATACATATTACATTGCCTTCAGTGAACAAAAAAAGGTATTGAAAATATTAGTTGCACATAATAACAATGATTTCATTTCCAAAAATAAAGTTTAATATAGAATAATACGAAAAAAAACCCACTCGAATAGACAGAGTTTATTTCCACAACAGTTTCGACGCCCACTGGCATCGTCCTCGGGTGGATTCGTTTTTCTGTATCCACCCGAGGAGGATGCCAGTGGGCGTCGAAACTGTTGTGGAAATAAACTCTGTCTATTAGAGTGGGTTTTTATTTCATATTTTGACCTTCACGTAGAAAAAAGAAGTTTTTTGCATTTATAGAATAATACCATTATCCACGTATAAATAAAAATAATGCATATTACAACGCCATTACTATAATGAACAAACAATAGGCATTCAAAATGTTCGTTCAATAATGGCAAGGATTTAAATTTCAAAAAGTTTAATACAAAATAGTACTATTATGCACGCTCAGTTTCTTTTCTCTTATATATATATATATATATATATATATATATATATATATATATATATATATATATATATATACTGAAACATATAACAGAAACTGATAGCCCTACTTTGGGACTTTAATGAAATAATACTAGAAAATAATGGGAAAAAAGCAAATTAGGCACCTTATGATGAAAAAGGCACTTTTTGCTGTAATCGCAAAAATAGGCAAAGAAAGGCATTTATGGCATTTTGCCTGAACATCGGGCTCTAGTTATTATATATGGTTATTAGTACAACACAATTACGTGGGCACATAGAGATAATTTATATACAACATAATATGTTATATTATGTTATAATATGTTATAAATTTGGATCAGAGCGAGAGGAGATATTTATCTTAGAAACGTTCGATTTTGCTGTGATTACCGAATTCGATCACTTACCTAAGCATTTATGAATATCTTGTGAGGGATGAACGCACTTAAAAGAAAAAAAAATACATGTGGACGTTTTTTATATGTACGTACCACAATAGGTTGTATGCGTAATATAGACACGCGTAAAATATGGACTGATAGGTTGATAGGCATCAGTAGACAATAGGTAGGAAACAACATAAATAATGATGTATAGAGAATTAAATATTTTTTTATTTTTTTTTATTATTAAAGAATTTACCATACATTGAATATGGAAGATGTCCAAATACTAAACACGTGATTCAGTGTTCAAGGTATGGAAAACGTGAAGATAATTAAGTTACTTTATGACGTCATAGTTATTCACATTATGTCATACGTACAGTGTAACTGTAAGTCATTATTTGGGAGGACCTAAAAGAAACGAATTAAAGACAAAGAGTGGGTATCAAGGACTACGAAGCACAACTACGGATTCCAATCCTGTTATATGCAATGTGTATGCATAATCTAGGGTCGAGGGTGAGATGCAAGACAATCATAATTAATTATAATAACTTCTATAACAATTGGAAATGGATATGACTAAACCATAGAAATGGTAGATCGTAGGGTTGTGACACAAACAAAAAGAGGAAGCTACAAGTAAAATTATTATCCAAACTCGCGTTAAGCGATTTTGGTTCTTATGTAAAAATGAATATTGATTATTCATTGTTCATTTTTGCATTGCTCTCCCCTTTAAAATGATATTTATACAATGATATAATAGGGTACAATTCATACAATACAATACAATTGAGAAAATAACATCCTAACTAATTCAAGTTAGATAACGAATTTTCTTTACATTACAAGTTTTATACAGAACAAGTGAGTTCGGGTGGTTGGGTACAATGCAGAGTAATCAAATTTTTAACATGACACTCGCTTAGAGGGCTATTATAAAATATAAAAATTCAAAGATTAAAACTTTAATTTTATGCAAACAGAATAAAAGGATTAATACGTTAATTTAGACAAACAATTAAGTTAGACAAAGAATGATATTGTTAAATTTAAAAAAAAAATGTATTTTTTGTGGGAAAAATTACATGCATAATGAATAGTAGGTAAAGGGAAAAATATAAATTATTTTCCAAAGTTACCCTCATCGTACAGTCTATAACTAATTTTATTGACTATTGTAGGTAAAAAACGAATTACGTAATGGATGATGTATACCTGTGGTCTAGTGTGTATTTGTGTGTATTAGGTACAAAGTGTGTATCTTAAATTTTGAGGGACAGATTAGCTGAGAGGATTGTTAAATTAACTGAATAAATGGCTGAGCAAAAATTTATATACAGTAAGCAAAAATGCTTAAGACTATGTAAATATCATAGTTAGCACTTACACCCAATGAAATACTTTATTGTGATATCCAATGATTTTAGCATAAGGTTTGTATATATATAGTATATAGTGTGTATACGTGTGTGTGTAAACGTTTAAGGGTTATTATTATTATTATAAAATCCTTTAAGTTCAAGGTAGTATTTAAGTATTTAATTACATCAGTTACACGTATTAAGGTAACAAAGAAAACGTACTTGGAGGACCTTACAAGTAATGAAAATAAATCTAGCGGTGTTAAAACTTAAATTTTTAAGGTGGAATTAAATTCGAATAGTAACATTCTTAGGTATATATGAACTATATAACCATTAATATTAACCAAAGTATCGGTACGATAATTGAATTAAGAAAATTAAGAATACAAATTAAAAATAGAAATCAATTATGCATTTTAATGAACTAAACATATAGTATACTTAAAAAAAAAAAACACAACTTAACATAAATTGAGGTTGTGTTCCATAGTACCAAGAGGAATTAACCATGGTTGAACCATTGCTCTGGTTGACACTGGTTCAACTAGGGTTGGGGTGTTAAAATAAAATAAAATAAAAAACAAAGTGTGGAGTACTACATTCGGGGGATTGAGTGACTAAGCGGGGGTACATGTCTGACATTGACAATTACGTCTTTTTTTTTCTTTTTTTTTTAAAGAAAAGGATTGCTTGTCACACTATTTAGAACAAAAATTAAAAGAGTTCAAACAAGACGGGGGACGGCACGTTCCTCCCTATAGTAATTTAAAAAGGAAGTCATGGACATGATTGATTAATTATTACACTATTAATGTTATCATATAATCATAAAAATTCTAAAACTCGTTACAAATATTTGTAAAAACGGTTTTGGTTGCAAACAATAAAATATGCCATTTTACCTATACATTTATATACACAACAATGGCATGACAAGAAAAGACAAATCGTCAATTTCCTTCTTACAAAAAAAAAAAAATTAACTAAAGGCACAAACTGGTCAATTCAGGTTGAATTTAATTCTCTTTTACAACGAAAAAAAAGGTTGAATTAAATTCTCTTAAACAACAAAAAAAGGTTGAATTAAATTCTTAAATTACATTTTCTTAAATTAAATTCTCTTAAACTACAAAGAAAAAGTTGAATTCAATTGACTGCATTGAAATGACTCGGGACTTAAAAACTGAGACTTCAAATAAAACTGACTTCAAATAAAACTGACTTCAAATAAAACTGACTTCAAATACTTCTGAAATCTCTGGGGCGGTTGTCCCTCTGGATGCAACCTTCTGACTTGAACTCTTATCAAGTATTTCCATAAATCTCTGGGGCGGTTGTCGCTCTTGGATGCAACCTATTGACTTAACTCTTATCAAGTATTTCTATGAAATCTCTGGGGCGGTTGTCCCTCTTGGATGCAACCTATTGACTTGAACTCTTATCAAG
This sequence comes from Bathynomus jamesi, assembly GCA_023014485.1. Classification (NCBI taxonomy): domain Eukaryota; kingdom Metazoa; phylum Arthropoda; class Malacostraca; order Isopoda; family Cirolanidae; genus Bathynomus; species Bathynomus jamesi. The sequence continues at coordinate 77,717 of JAJOZX010001280.1, read as the reverse complement.
TATTTCTATAAATCTCTGGGGCGTTGTCGCTCTTGGATGCAACCTTCTGACTTGAACTCTTATCAAGTATTTCTATAAATCTCTGGGGCGGTTGTCCCTCTGTGCACCTTCTGACTTGATCATCAAGTATTTCTCTCTGGGGCGGTTGTCCCTCTGATGCAGCCTTCTGACTTGAACTAACTGAAATGGACTACACTGAACTGCTAGCAGTGGAATCTACTATTCTCTGGGTTTGGTTGTCCCTCTTGGATGCAACCTATTAACTGGAACTAACTGAAAATGGAAAATGACTGCACTTGATCTCTATCAAATGGAGATTATTAACATCTGGGGTTTGGTTGTCCCTCTTGGTGCAACCGACTTACTTGAAATACTATCCAGTATATAACTCTCTGGGATTCGGTTGTCCCTCTTGGATACAACCAACTGAAATTGTCTGAAAACTTATTTGCAACTGATTTGCAACTAAAACTGACTCGAAATTACTACAAGTATCTTTATAAATCTCTGGGGTTTGGTTGTCCCTCTTGGATGCAACCAACTGAAACTGAAAACTGACTTGCAAATTATTTGTAACTAAAACTGAATCGAAACTACTTCGAGTATCTCTCTAAATATATAAATTCTCTATAAACTCTCTCTTTCTTAATTTGCAAGTCAATTTAATTCAATAATTTGAAAAAAATTGTAAACAAAAACAAAAAATGTAAACAACATTTCACTCGAATGTACGCGAAGGTACGGTACTATTATGTTTGGCACATAAAATAAAATTATTCTATACTGACTATGATAGTGAAAATAACTGAAATTAACTCTCTGAAATTAACTCTGAAATTAATTCTGTACATTTAATTTCTGTTACATTTAACTTCTGTGACTTTTAACTTCTGTGACTTTTAACTTCTGTGAAAATTACTGTTTCACTAAAAAAAATGTATCACTGGTGTCTGAAGTGTTCACTGTGTTTTGTGTTAATTCTGGCTCAATACAAATATTAACTGTTAATAATACTAACTTTTCAAATGTTTACAAATTACTTAAAAAAAAACAACTCTGTACTTAACAAAATTTCTACGACGAAATCCATAGAGACGTGTCCTGAAGACGTGTCTTGCTGGCTACTTCTTCTCGATGAAAACTAGGCGTGGAGAACTTGGAGTCGTGACACACCGGTTCAAGGGTGGATGTTACGAACTGGAAGTCGTGACACGCCGGTCAACTGGTGGGTTTTTATCTTGGTATAGGGTCCCCAAATGTTTATCCTGGCTATAGGGTCGCCACTGTTTGTAAGATCCTGGCAAGGTCGCCAGACTGTTAACCCCTCCGTCTATGGCCATGGGTGGTTCGAATCGACGGGGGTTCTTGTTTGGAGGGAGCAACGGATATTTTCTCGCGATACTTTTCTTCTATAACATTCTAATTCTTTTCTCGCTTTATGGGTCGACAGTTGTTAATTCTTCTCTTTCTATAATACTCTGATACTTTCTCTTGGCACTAAATTCATCGACTTTACTGACTAAATTCCTGAAGAGAACAAGGCTTGAAGGAAAAGATAAAAAAAACTTCTTTTACTGTAGTTTACTTCTAAAAATGTACAGGTAGTGCTCTGAATTTACAGGGGTAGAGGTTCGACCTCTTTCGACCATGGCTCAGGCCGGAATCTAAAAAAATTAAGGAGGCAAGGGGCCTCTGCCCCTCCTCGCAGCGAGGCTGCTAACAAGGGAGTCTCGTAGCAGTGACCAAAGAAGAGTCCCGTAATGAAGTGAAGTTCATTTTACAAATACATGTATCATATAAGCCTAAATGTTGGGGGAAGGCAGTTGAAGGTTAAGTTCCCCCCTTTTAAACACATGATCAGATGTTTGAAAGATTCCAAATAAAAAAAAATAAATAAAAAAATAATCGTATTTTTTTGCCGAGTCTTCATTTCTGAAGGCGATATCATTTCGTAGTAGTACATAAGTACAATTTAAGTACACCACTGAGCACATTTTCGTTTTGGTCTATTACAATTATGATTGCGATTATGGATTACTTCACATTCGCTTATGATTGTCCATTACAGTTCTATTAAAGTACATTCTTACATTATATGTTAGGTCATTACATTTAATTACAGTTTCATTGAAGTACATTACGTCGTTTACCATTCTTACAGTGTTTTTTTATATATTTATATATGGTTATAATATATGGTTATTATATATGGTTATTATTAGAGCCCGGATGTTTAGGCACTAAAAACCCTTAAAAAAGGCAGGCAAATAGGCAAAATGAACATTCAAAATAGGTAGTAAAACTCCCAAAAAAGGCATTTATAAATTTGCTTAAAAAAACGTTTAATCTAGAATAATACCTTTATATACGCAAAATACATATTACATTGCCTTCAGTGAACAAAACAATAGGTATTGAAAATATTAGTTGCACATAATAACAATGATTTCATTTCCAAAAATAAAGTTTAATATAGAATAATACGAAAAAAAACCCACTCGAATAGACAGAGTTTATTTCCACAACAGTTTCGACGCCCACTGGCATCGTCCTCGGGTGGATTCGTTTTTCTGTATCCACCCGAGGAGGATGCCAGTGGGCGTCGAAACTGTTGTGGAAATAAACTCTGTCTATTAGAGTGGGTTTTTATTTTCATATTTTGACCTTCACGTAGAAAAAAGAAGTTTTTTGCATTTATAGAATAATACCATTATCCACGTATAAATAAAAATAATGCATATTACAACGCCATTACTATAATGAACAAGACAATAGGCATTCAAAATGTTCGTTCAATAATGGCAAGGATTTAAATTTCAAAAAGTTTAATACAAAATAGTACTATTATGCACGCTCAGTTTCTTTTCTCTTATATATATATATATATATATATATATATATATATATATATATATATATATATATATATATATATAACTGAAACATATAACAGAAACTGATAGCCCTACTTTGGGACTTTAATGAAATAATACTAGAAAATAATGGGAAAAAAGCAAATTAGGCACCTTATGATGAAAAAGGCACTTTTTGCTGTAATCGCAAAAATAGGCAAAGAAAGGCATTTATGGCATTTTGCCTGAACATCCGGGCTCTAGTTATTATATATGGTTATTAGTACAACACAATTACGTGGGCACATAAGAGATAATTTATATACAACATAATATGTTATATTATGTTATAATATGTTATAAATTTGGATCAGAGCGAGAGGAGATATTTATCTTAGAAACGTTCGATTTTGCTGTGATTACCGAATTCGATCACTTACCTAAGCATTTATGAATATCTTGTGAGGGATGAACGCACTTAAAAGGAAAAAAAAATACATGTGGACGTTTTTTATATGTACGTACCACAATAGGTTGTATGCGTAATATAGACACGCGTAAAATATGGACTGATAGGTTGATAGGCATCAGTAGACAATAGGTAGGAAACAACATAAATAATGATGTATAGAGAATTAAATATTTTTTTATTTTTTTTTATTATTAAAGAATTTACCATACATTGAATATGGAAGATGTCCAAATACTAAACACGTGATTCAGTGTTCAAGGTATGGAAAACGTGAAGATAATTAAGTTACTTTATGACGTCATAGTTATTCACATTATGTCATACGTACAGTGTAACTGTAAGTCATTATTTGGGAGGACCTAAAAGAAACGAATTAAAGACAAAGAGTGGGTATCAAGGACTACGAAGCACAACTACGGATTCCAATCCTGTTATATGCAATGTGTATGCATAATCTAGGGTCGAGGGTGAGATGCAAGACAATCATAATTAATTATAATAACTTCTATAACAATTGGAAATGGATATGACTAAACCATAGAAATGGTAGATCGTAGGGTTGTGACACAAACAAAAAGAGGAAGCTACAAGTAAAATTATTATCCAAACTCGCGTTAAGCGATTTTGGTTCTTATGTAAAAATGAATATTGATTATTCATTGTTCATTTTTGCATTGCTCTCCCCTTTAAAATGATATTTATACAATGATATAATAGGGTACAATTCATACAATACAATACAATTGAGAAAATAACATCCTAACTAATTCAAGTTAGATAACGAATTTTTCTTTACATTACAAGTTTTATACAGAACAAGTGAGTTCGGGTGGTTGGGTACAATGCAGAGTAATCAAATTTTTAACATGACACTCGCTTAGAGGGCTATTATAAAATATAAAAATTCAAAGATTAAAACTTTAATTTTATGCAAACAGAATAAAAGGATTAATACGTTAATTTAGACAAACAATTAAGTTAGACAAAGAATGATATTGTTAAATTTAAAAAAAAAAATGTATTTTTTTGTGGGAAAAATTACATGCATAATGAATAGTAGGTAAAAGGGAAAAATATAAATTATTTTCCAAAGTTACCCTCATCGTACAGTCTATAACTAATTTTATTGACTATTGTAGGTAAAAAACGAATTACGTAATGGATGATGTATATACCTGTGGTCTAGTGTGTATTTGTGTGTATTAGGTACAAAGTGTGTATCTTAAAATTTTGAGGGACAGATTAGCTGAGAGGATTGTTAAATTAACTGAATAAATGGCTGAGCAAAAATTTATATACAGTAAGCAAAAATGCTTAAGACTATGTAAATATCATAGTTAGCACTTACACCCAATGAAATACTTTATTGTGATATCCAATGATTTTAGCATAAGGTTTGTATATATATAGTATATATAGTGTGTATACGTGTGTGTGTAAACGTTTAAGGGTTATTATTATTATTATAAAATCCTTTAAGTTCAAGGTAGTATTTAAGTATTTAATTACATCAGTTACACGTATTAAGGTAACAAAGAAAACGTACTTGGAGGACCTTACAAGTAATGAAAATAAATCTAGCGGTGTTAAAACTTAAATTTTTAAGGTGGAATTAAATTCGAATAGTAACATTCTTAGGTATATATGAACTATATACCATTAATATTAACCAAAAGTATCGGTACGATAATTGAATTAAGAAAATTAAGAATACAAATTAAAAATAGAAATCAATTATGCATTTTAATGAACTAAACATATAGTATACTTAAAAATAAAAAACACAACTTAACATAAATTGAGGTTGTGTTCCATAGTACCAAAGAGGAATTAACCATGGTTGAACCATTGCTCTGGTTGACACTGGGTTCAACTAGGGTTGGGGTGTTAAAATAAAATAAAATAAAAAACAAAGTGTGGAGTACTACATTCGGGGGGATTGAGTGACTAAGCGGGGGGTACATGTCTGACATTGACAATTACGTCTTTTTTTTTTCTTTTTTTTTTAAAGAAAAGGGATTGCTTGTCACACTATTTAGAACAAAAATTAAAAGAGTTCAAACAAGACGGGGGGACGGCACGTTCCTCCCTATAGTAATTTAAAAAGGAAGTCATTGGACATGATTGATTAATTATTACACTATTAATGTTATCATATAATCATAAAAATTCTAAAACTCGTTGCAAATATTTGTAAAAACGGTTTTGGTTGCAAACAATAAAATATGCCATTTTACCTATACATTTATATACACAACAATGGCATGACAAGAAAAGACAAATCGGTCAATTTCCTTCTTACAAACAAAAAAAAAATTAAACTAAAGGCACAAACTGGTCAATTCAGGTTGAATTTAATTCTCTTTTACAACGAAAAAAAAGGTTGAATTAAATTCTCTTAAACAACAAAAAAAGGTTGAATTAAATTCTTAAATTACATTTTCTTAAATTAAATTCTCTTAAACTACAAAGAAAAAGTTGAATTCAATTGACTGCATTGAAATGACTCGGGACTTAAAAACTGAGACTTCAAATAAAACTGACTTCAAATAAAACTGACTTCAAATAAAACTGACTTCAAATACTTCTGGAATCTCTGGGGCGGTTGTCCCTCTGGATGCAACCTTCTGACTTGAACTCTTATCAAGTATTTCCATAAATCTCTGGGGCGGTTGTCGCTCTTGGATGCAACCTATTGACTTGAACTCTTATCAAGTATTTCTATAAATCTCTGGGGCGGTTGTCGCTCTTGGATGCAACCTTCTGACTTGAACTCTTATCAAGTATTTCTATAAATCTCTGGGGCGGTTGTCCCTCTTGGATGCAACCTTCTGACTTGAACTCTTATCAAGTATTTCTATAAATCTCTGGGGCGGTTGTCCCTCTGGATGCAGCCTTCTGACTTGAACTAACTGAAATGGACTACACTGAACTGCTAGCAGTGGAATCTACTATTCTCTGGGTTTGGTTGTCCCTCTTGGATGCAACCTATTAACTGGAACTAACTGAAAATGGAAAATGACTGCACTTGATCTCTATCAAATGGAGATTATTAACATCTGGGTTTGGTTGTCCCTCTTGGTGCAACCGACTTACTTGAAATACTATCCAGTATATAACTCTCTGGGATTCGGTTGTCCCTCTTGGATACAACCAACTGAAATTGTCTGAAAACTTATTTGCAACTGATTTGCAACTAAAACTGACTCGAAATTACTACAAGTATCTTTATAAATCTCTGGGGTTTGGTTGTCCCTCTTGGATGCAACCAACTGAAACTGAAAACTGACTTGCAAATTATTTGTAACTAAAACTGAATCGAAACTACTTCGAGTATCTCTCAAATATATAAATTCTCTATAAACTCTCTCTTTCTTAATTTGCAAGTCAATTAATTCAATAATTTGAAAAAAATTGTAAACAAAAACAAAAAATGTAAACAACATTTCACTCGAATGTACGCGAAGGTACGGTACTATTATGTTTGGCACATAAAATAAAATTATTCTATACTGACTATGATAGTGAAAATAACTGAAATTAACTCTCTGAAATTAACTCTGAAATTAATTCTGTACATTTAATTTCTGTTACATTTAACTTCTGTGACTTTTAACTTCTGTGACTTTTAACTTCTGTGAAAATTACTGTTTCACTAAAAAAAATGTATCACTGGTGTCTGAAGTGTTCACTGTGTTTTGTGTTAATTCTGGTTCAATACCAAATATTAACTGTTAATAATACTGACTTTTCAAATGTTTACAAATTACTTAAAAAAAACAACTCTGTACTTAACAAAATTTCTACGACGAAATCCATGGAGACGTGTCCTGAAGACTTGTCTTGCTGGCTACTTCTTCTCGATGAAAACTAGGCGTGGAGAACTTGGAGTCGTGACACACCGGTTCAAGGGTGGATGTTACGAACTGGAAGTCGTGACACGCCGGTCAACTGGTGGGGTTTTATCTTGGTAATAGGGTCCCCAAATGTTTATCCTGGCTATAGGGTCGCTACTGTTTGTAAGATCCTGGCAAGGTCGCCAGACTGTTAACCCCTCCGTCTATGGCCATGGGTGGTTCGAATCGACGGGGGTTCTTGTTTGGAGGGAGCAACGGATATTTTCTCGCGATACTTTTCTTCTATAACATTCTAATTCTTTTCTCGCTTTATGGGTCGACAGTTGTTAATTCTTCTCTTTCTATAATACTCTGATACTTTCTCTTGGCACTAAATTCATCGACTTTACTGACTAAATTCCTGAAGAGAACAAGGCTTGAAGGAAAAGATAAAAAAAAAACTTCTTTTACTGTAGTTTACTTCTAAAAATGTACAGGTAGTGCTCTGAATTTACAGGGGTAGAGGTTCGACCTCTTTCGACCATGGCTCAGGCCGGAATCTAAAAAAATTAAGGAGGCAAGGGGCCTCTGCCCTCCTCGCAGCGAGGCTGCTAACAAGGGAGTCTCGTAGCAGTGACCAAAGAAGAGTCCCGTAATGAAGTGAAGTTCATTTTACAAATACATGTATCATATAAGCCTAAATGTTGGGGGAAGGCAGTTGAAGGTTAAGTTCCCCCCTTTTAAACACATGATCAGATGTTTGAAAGATTCCAAATAAAAAAAAATAAATAAAAAAATAATCGTATTTTTTTGCCGAGTCTTCATTTCTGAAGGCGATATCATTTCGTAGTAGTACATAAGTACAATTTAAGTACACCACTGAGCACTTTCTCGTTTTGGTCTATTACAATTATGATTGCGATTATGGATTACTTCACATTCGCTTATGATTGTCCATTATAGTTCTATTAAAGTACATTCTTACATTATATGTTAGGTCATTACATTTAATTACAGTTTCATTGAAGTACATTACGTCGTTTACCATTCTTACAGTGTTTTTTTTATATTTATATATGGTTATAATATATGGTTATTATATATGGTTATTATATATGGTTATTATTAGAGCCCGGATGTTTAGGCACTAAAAACCCTTAAAAAGGCAGGCAAATAGGCAAAATGAACATTCAAAATAGGCAGTAAAACTCCCAAAAAAGGCATTTATATATTTGTTTAAAAAAACGTTTAATCTAGAATAATACCTTTGTATACGCATAATACATATTACATTGCCTTCAGTGAACAAAACAATAGGTATTGAAAATATTAGTTGCACATAATAACAATGATTTCATTTCCAAAAATAAAGTTTAATTTAGAATAATACGAAAAAAAACACTCTAATAGACAGAGTTTATTTCCACAACAGTTTCGACGCCCACTGGCATCGTCCTCGGGTGGATTCGTTTTCTGTATCCACCCGAGGAGGATGCCAGTGGGCGTCGAAACTGTTGTGGAAATAAACTCTGTCTATTAGAGTGGGTTTTTATTTTCATATTTTGAACCTTCACGTAGAAAAAAGAAGTTTTTTGCATTTATAGAATAATACCATTATCCACGTATAAATAAAAATAATGCATATTACAACGCCATTACTATAATGAACAAAACAATAGGCATTCAAAATGTTCGTTCAATAATGGCAAGGATTTAAATTTCAAAAAGTTTAATACAAAATAGTACTATTATGCACGCTCAGTTTCTTTTCTGTTATATATATATATATATATATATATATATATATAAAACTGAAACATATACAGAAACTGATAGCCCTACTTTGGGACTTTAATGAAATAATACTAGAAAATAATGGGAAAAGGGCAAATTATGCACCTTATGATGAAAAAGGCACTTTTTGCTGTAATCGCAAAAATAGGCAAAGAAAGGCATTTATGGCATTTTGCCTGAACATCCGGGCTCTAGTTATTATATATGGTTATTAGTACAACACAATTACGTGGGCACATACGAGATAATTTATATACAACATAATATGTTATATTATGTTATAATATGTTATAAATTTGGATCAGAGCGAGAGGAGATATTTATCTTAGAAGCGTTCGATTTTGCTGTGATTACCGAATTCGATCACTTACCTAAGCATTTATGAATATCTTGTGAAGGATGAACGCACTTAAAAGAAAAAAAAATACATGTGGACGTTTTTTATATGTACGTACCACAATAGGTTGTATGCGTAATATAGACACGCGTAAAATATGGACTGATTGGTTCATAGGCATCAGTAGACAATAGGTAGGAAACAACATAAATAATGATGTATAGAGAATTAAATTTTTTTTTATTTTTTTTTATTATTAAAGAATTTACCATACATTGAATATGGAAGATGTCCAAATACTAAACACGTGATTTAGTGTTCAAGGTATGGAAAACGTGAAGAGAATTAAGTTACTTTATGACGTCATAGTTTTTCACATTATGTCATACGTACAGTGTAACTGTAAGTCATTATTTGGGAGGACCTAAAAGAAACGAATTAAAGACAAAGAGTGGGTATCAAGGACTACGAAGCAAAACTACGGGTTCCAATCCTGTTATATACAATGTGTATGCATAATCTAGGGTCGAGGGTGAGATGCAAGACAATCATAATTAATTATAATAACTTTTATAACAATTGGAAAATGGATATGACTAAACCATAGAAATGGTAGATCGTAGGGTTGTGACACAAACAAAAAGAGGAAGCTACAAGTAAAATTATTATCCAAACTCGCGTTAAGCGATTTTGGTTCTTATGTAAAAATGAATATTGATTATTCATTGTTTCATTTTTACATTGCTCTCCCTTTAAAATGATATTTATACAATGATATAATAGGGTACAATTCATACAATACAATACAATTGAGAAAATAACATCCTAACTAATTCAAGTTAGATAACGAATTTTTCTTTACATTACAAGTTTTATACAGAACAATGAGTTCGGGTGGTTGGATACAATGCAGAGTAATCAAATTTTAACAGACACTCGCTTAGAGGGCTATTATAAATATAAAATTCAAAGATTAACACTTTATTTTATGCAAACAGAATAAAAGGATTAATACGTTAATTTAGACAAACAATTAAGTTAGACAAAGAATGATCTTGTTAATTTAAAAAAAAATATATATTTTTCTGTGGGAAAAATTACATGCATAATGAATAGTAGGTAAAGGGGAAAAATATAAATTATTTCCCAAAGTTACCCTCATCGTACAGTCTAACAATTTTATTGACTATTGTAGGTAAAAAAAACGAATTACGTAATGGATGATGTATAGACCTGTGGTCTAGTGTGTATTTGTGTGTATTAGGTACAAAGTGTGTATCTTACAATTTTGAGGGACAGATTAGCTGAGAGGATTGTTAAATTAACTGAATAAATGGCTGAGCAAAAATTTATATACAGTAAGCAAAAATGCTTAAGACTATATAAATAGCATAGTTAGCACTTACACGCAATGAAATACTTTATTGTGATATCCAATGATTTTAGCATAAGGTTTATGTATATATATAGTACATATAGTGTGCATACGTGTGTGTGTAAACGTTTAAGGGTTATTATTATTATTATAAAATCCTTTAAGTTCAAGGTAGTATTTAAGTATTTAATTACATCAGTTACACGTATTAAGGTAACAAAAAAAACGTACTTAGAGGACCTTACAAGTAATGAAAATAAATCTAGCGGTGTTAAAACTTTGTGCATACGTGTGTGTGTAAACGTTTAAGGGTTATTATTATTATTATAAAATCCTTTAAGTTCAAGGTAGTATTTAAGTATTTAATTACATCAGTTACACGTATTAAGGTAACAAAAAAAACGTACTTAGAGGACCTTACAAATAATGAAAATAAATCTAGCGGTGTTAAAACTTAAATTTTGAAGGTGGAATTAAATTCTACTAGTAACATTCCTAGCTATATATGAACTGTATAACCATTAATATTAACCAGAAGTATCCGTACGATTATTGAATTAAGAAAATTAAGAATACAAATTAAAAATAGAAATCAATTATGCATTTTAATGTACTAAACATATAGTATACTTAAAAATAAAAAACACAACTTAACATAAATTGAGGTTATGTTCCATAGTACCAAAGAGGAATTAACCATGGTTGAACCATTGCTCTGGTTGACACTGGGTTCAACTAGGGTTGGGGTGTTAAAATAAAATAAAATAAAAAAACAAAGTTTGGAGTACTACATTCTGGGGGATTGAGTGACTAAGCGGGGGGTATATGTCTGAAATTGACAATTACGTCTTTTTTTTTTAAAGAAAAGGGATTGCTTGTCACACTACTTAGAACAAAAATTAAGAGTTCAAGAAGACGGGGGGACGGCACGTTCCTCCTATAGTAATTTAAAAGGAAGTCATTGGACATGATTGATTAATTATTACACTATTAATGTTATCATATAATCATAAAAATTATAAAACTCGTTACAAATATTGGTAAAAACGGTTTTGGTTGCAAACAATAAAATATGTCATTTTACTTATACATTTATATACACAACAATGGCATGACAAGAAAAGAGAAATCGGTCAAGTTCCTTCTTACAAAAAAAAAAAATTAAACTAAAGACACAAACCGGTCAATTCAGGTTGAATTTAATTCTCTTTACAACAAAAAAAAAAGGTTGAATTAAATTCTCTTAAACAACAAGAAAAGGTTGAACTAAATTCTTAAATTACATTTTCTTAAATTAAATTCTCTTAAACTACAAAGAAAAAGTTGAATTCAATTGACTGCATTAAAATAACTGGGGACTTAAAAACTGAGACTTCAAATAAAACTGACTTCAAATAAAACTGACTTCAAATAAAACTGACTCCAAATACTTCTGAAATCTCTGGGGCGGTTGTCCCTCTGGATGCAACCTTCTGACTTGAACTCTTATCAAGTATTTCCATAAATCTCTGGGGCGGTTGTCGCTCTTGGATGCAACCTATTGACTTGAACTCTTATCAAGTATTTCTATAAATCTCTGGGGCGGTTGTCCCTCTTGGATGCAACCTTCTGACTTGAACTCTTATCAAGTATTTCTATAAATCTCTGGGGCGGTTGTCCATCTTGGATGCAACCTTCTGAATTGAACTCTTTTCAAGTATTTCTATAAATCTCTGGGGCGGTTGTCCCTCTTGGATGCAACCTTCTGACTTCAACTAACTGAAATGGACTACACTGAACTGCTAGCAGTGGAGTCTACTATTCTCTGGGTTTGGTTGTCCCTCTTGGATGCAACCAATTAACTGGAACTAACTGAAAATGGAAAATGACTGCACTTGATCTCTATCAAATGGAGATTATTAACATCTGGGGTTTGGTTGTCCCTCTTGGTGCAACCGACTTACTTGAAATACTATCCAGTATATAACTCTCTGGGTTCGGTTGTCCCTCTTGGATACAACCAACTGAAATTGTCTGAAAACTTATTTGCAACTGATTGCAACTAAAACTGACTCGAAATTACTACAAGTATCTTTATAATCTCTGGGGTTTGGTTGTCCCACTTGGATGCAACCAACTGAAACTGAAAACTGATTTGCAACTTATTTGCAACTAAAACTGACTCGAAACTACTTCGAGTATGTCTCTAAATCTATAAACGCTCTATAAACTCTCTCTTTCTTAATTTGCAAGTCAATTCAATTCAATAATTTGAAAAAAATTGTAACAAAAAATAAAGAATGTAAACAACATTTCACTCGAATGTACGCGAAGGTAAGGTACTATGTTTGGTACATAAAATAGAATTATTCTATACTGACTATAATAGTGAAAATAACTCAGAAATTAACTCTCTGAAATTAACTCTCTGAAATTAACTCTCTGAAATTAATTCTGTACATTTAATTTCTGTTACATTTAACTTCTGTGACTTTTAACTTCTGGGACTTAACTTCTGTGAAAATTACTGTTTCACTAAAAAAAATTTATCACTGGTGTCTGAAGTGTTCACTGTGTTTTGTGTTAATTCTGGCTCAATACTAAATATTAACTGTTAATAATACTAACTTTTCAAATGTTTACAAATTACTTAAAAAAAACAACTCTGTACTTAACAAAATTTCTACGACGAAATCCATAGAGACGTGTCCTGAGACGTGTCTTGCTGGCTACTTCTTCTCGATGAAAACTAGGCGTGGAGAACTTGGAGTCGTGACACACCGGTTCAAGGGTGGATGTTACGAACTGGAAGTCGTGACACGCCGGTCAACTGGTGGGTCTTATTATCTTGGTAGTAGGGTCCCCAAATGTTTATCCTGGCTATAGGGTCGCCACTGTTTGTATGATCCTGGCAAGGTCGCCAGACTGTTAACCCTCTGTCTATGGCCATGGGTGGTTCGAATCGACGGGGGTTCTTGTTTGGAGGGAGCAACGGATATTTTCTCGCGATACTTTTCTTCTATAACATTCTAATTCTTTTCTCGCTTTATGGGTCGACAGTTGTTAATTCTTCTCTTTCTATAATACTCTGATACTTTCTCTTGCACTAAATTCATCGACTTTACTGACTAAATTCCTGAAGAGAACAAGGCTTGAAGGAAAGATAAAAAAAAAACTTCTTTACTGTAGTTTACTTCTAAAAATGTACAGGTAGTGCTCTGAATTTACAGGGGTAGGTTCGACCTCTTTCGACCATGGCTCAGGCCGGAATCTATAAAAATTAAGGAGGCAAGGGGCCTCTGCCCATCCTCGCAGCGAGGCTGGTAACAAGGAGTCTCGTAGCAATGACCAAAGAAGAGTCCCGTAATGAAGTGAAGTTCATTTTACAAATACATGTATCATATAAGCCTAAATGTTGGGGAGGCAGTGCAGTTGAAGGTTAAGTTCCCCCCTTTTAAACACATGATCAGATGTTTGAAAGATTCCAAATAAAAATAAAAAATAAAAAAATAATCGTATTTTTTTGCCGAGTCTTCATTTCTGAAGGCGATATCATTTCGTAGTAGTACATAAGTACAATTTAAGTACACCACTGAGCACATTTTCGTTTTGGTCTATTACAATTATGATTGCGATTATGGATTACTTCACATTCGCTTATGATTGTCCATTACAGTTCTATTAAAGTACATTCTTACATTATATGTTAGGTCATTACATTTAATTACAGTTCATTGAAGTACATTACGTCGTTTACCATTCTTACAGTGTTTTTTTATATTTATATATGGTTATAATATATGGTTATTATATATGGTTATTATATATGGTTATTATTAGAGCCCGGATGTTTAGGCACTAAAAACCCTTAAAAAAGGCAGGCAAATAGGCAAAATGAACATTCAAAATAGGTAGTAAAACTCCCAAAAAAGGCATTTATAAATTTGCTTAAAAAAACGTTTAATCTAGAATAATACCTTTATATACGCATAATACATATTACATTGCCTTCAGTGAACAAAACAATAGGTATTGAAAATATTAGTTGCACATAATAACAATGATTTCATTTCCAAAAATAAAGTTTAATATAGAATAATACGAAAAAAAAACCCACTCTAATAGACAGAGTTTATTTCCACAACAGTTTCGACGCCCACTGGCATCGTCCTCGGGTGGATTCGTTTTTCTGTATCCACCCGAGGAGGATGCCAGTGGGCGTCAAAACTGTTGTGGAAATAAACTCTGTCTATTAGAGTGGGTTTTTCTTTCATATTTTGACCTTCACGTAGAAAAAGAAGTTTTTTTGCATTTATAGAATAATACCATTATCCACGTATAAATAAAAATAATGCATATTACAACGCCATTACTATAATGAACAAAACAATAGGCATTCAAAATGTTCGTTCAATAATGGCAAGGATTTAATTTCAAAAGTTTAATACAAAATACTACTATTATGCACGCTCAGTTTCTTTTCTCTTATTATATTATATATATATATATATATATATATATATAACTGAAACATATAACAGAAACTGATAGCCCTACTTTGGGACTTTAATGAAATAATACTAGAAAATAATGGGAAAAAGGCAAATAGGCACCTTATGATGAAAAAGGCACTTTTTGCTGTAATCGCAATAATAGGCAAGAAAGGCATTTATGGCATTTTGCCTGAACATCCGGG
The DNA here is from genome assembly GCA_023014485.1 of Bathynomus jamesi. NCBI lineage: Eukaryota > Metazoa > Arthropoda > Malacostraca > Isopoda > Cirolanidae > Bathynomus > Bathynomus jamesi. The sequence continues at coordinate 62,376 of JAJOZX010001280.1, read as the reverse complement.
CTCTAGTTATTATATATGTTTATTAGTACAACACAATTACGTGGGCACATAGGAGATAATTTATATACAACATAATATGTTATATTATGTTATAATATGTTATAAATTTGGATGAGGGATAATTTGGATACGAGATAATTTATATACAACATAATATGTTATATTATGTTATATATGTTATAAATTTGGATGAGGGATGAACGCACTTAAAAGAAAAAAAAAATACATGTGGACGTTTTTTATATGTACGTACCACAATAGGTTGTATGCGTAATATAGACACGCGTAAAATATGGACTGATAGGTTCATAGGCATCGGTAGACAATAGGTAGGAAACAACATAAATAATGATGTATAGAGAATTAAATTTTTTTTATTTTTTTTTATTATTAAAGAATTTACCATACATTGAATATGGAAGATGTCCCAAATACTAAACACGTGATTCAGTGTTCAAGGTATGGAAAACGTGAAGATAATTAAGTTACTTTATGACGTCATAGTTATTCACATTATGTCATACGTACAGTGTAACTGTAAGTCATTATTTGGGAGGACCTAAAAGAAACGAATTAAGAAAAAGAGTGGGTATCAAGGACTACGAAGCACAACTACGGATTCCAATCCTGTTATATGCAATGTATGCATAATCTAGGGTCGAGGGTGAGATGCAAGACAATCATAATTAATTATATAACTTCTATAACAATTGGAAAATGGATATAACTAAACCATAGAAAGGTAGATCGTAGGGTTGTGACACAAACAAAAAGAGGAAGCTACAAGTAAAATTATTATCCAACTCGCGTTAAGCGATTTTGGTTTTATGTAAAAATGAATATTGATTATTCATTGTTCATTTTTGCATTGCTCTCCCTTTAAAATGATATTTATACAATGATATAATAGGGTACAATTCATACAATACAATACAATTGAGAAAATAACATCCTAACTAATTCAAGTTAGATAACGAATTTTCTTTACATTACAAGTTTTAACAGAACAAGTGAGTTCGGGTGGTTGGGTACCATGCAGAGTAATCAAATTTTTAACATGACACTCGCTTAGAGGGCTATTATAAAATATAAAAATTCAAAGATTAAAACTTTAATTTTATGCAAACAGAATAAAAGGATTAATACGTTAATTTAGACAAACAATTAAGTTAGACAAAGAATGATATTGTTAAATTTAAAAAAAAAAAATGTGTTTTTATGTGGGAAAAATTACAAGCATAATGAATAGTAGGTAAAAGGGAAAAATATAAATTATTTTTCCAAAGTTACCTCATCGTACAGTCTATAACTAATTTTATTGATATTGTAGGTAAAAAAACGAATTACGTAATGGATGATGTATAGACCTGTGGTCTAGTGTGATTTTGTGTATTAGGTACAAAGTGTGTATCTTACAATTTTGAGGGACAGATTAGCTGAGAGGATTGTTAAATTAACTGAATAAATGGCTGGGCAAAAATTTATATACAGTAAGCAAAAATGCTTAAGACTATGTAATATCATAGTTAGCACTTACACCCAATGAAATACTTATTGTGATATCCAATGATTTTAGCATAAGGTTTGTATATATATAGTATATATAGTGTGTATGTGTGTGTAAACGTTTAAAGGGTTATTATTATTATTATAAAATCCTTTAAGTTCAAGGTAGTATTAAGTATTTAATTACATCAGTTACACGTATTAAGGTAACAAAAAAAACGTACTTAGAGGACCTTACAAGTAATGAAAATAAATCTAGCGGTGTTAAAACTTTGTGCATACGTGTGTGTGTAAACGTTTAAGGGTTATTATTATTATTATAAAATCCTTTAAGTTCAAGGTAGTATTTAAGTATTTAATTACATCAGTTACACGTATTAAGGTAACAAAAAAAACGTACTTAGAGGACCTTACAAGTAATGAAAATAAATCTAGCGGTGTTAAAACTTAAATTTTGAAGGTGGAATTAAATTCTACTAGTAACATTCCTAGCTATATATGAACTGTATAACCATTAATATTAACCAGAAGTATCGGTACGATTATTGAATTAAGAAAATTAAGAATACAAATTAAAAATAGAAATCAATTATGCATTTTAATGTACTAAACATATAGTATACTTAAAAATAAAAAACACAACTTAACATAAATTGAGGTTATGTTCCATAGTACCAAAGAGGAATTAACCATGGTTGAACCATTGCTCTGGTTGACACTGGGTTCAACTAGGGTTGGGGTGTTAAAATAAAATAAAATAAAAAAACAAAGTTTGGAGTACTACATTCGGGGGATTGAGTGACTAAGCGGGGGGTATATGTCTGAAATTGACAATTACGTCTTTTTTTTTTTTTAAAGAAAAGGGATTGCTGTCACACTACTTAGAACAAAAATTAAGAGTTCAAACAAGACGGGGACGGCACGTTCCTCCCTATAGTAATTTAAAAAGGAAGTCATTGGACATGATTGATTAATTATTACACTATTAATGTTATCATATAATCATAAAAATTATAAAACTCGTTACAATATTGGTAAAAACGGTTTTGGTTGCAAACTAAAATATGTCATTTTACTTATACATTTATATACACAACAATGGCATGACAAGAAAAGAGATCGGTTCAAGTTCCTTCTTACAAAAAAAAAAAATTAAACTAAAGACACAAACCGTCAATTCAGGTTGAATTTAATTCTCTTTTACAACAAAAAAAAAAGGTTGAATTAAATTCTCTTAAACAACAAGAAAAGGTTGAACTAAATTCTAAATTACATTTTCTTAAATTAAATTCTCTTAAACTACAAAGAAAAGTTGAATTCAATTGACTGCATTAAAATGACTGGGGACTTAAAAACTGAGACTTCAAATAAAACTGACTTCAAATAAAACTGACTTCAAATAAAACTGACTTCAAATACTTCTGAAATCTCTGGGGCGGTTGTCCCTCTGGATGCAACCTTCTGACTTGAACTCTTATCAAGTATTTCCATAAATCTCTGGGGCGGTTGTCGCTCTTGGATGCAACCTATTGACTTGAACTCTTATCAAGTATTTCTATAAATCTCTGGGGCGGTTGTCCCTCTTGGATGCAACCTTCTGACTTGAACTCTTATCAAGTATTTCTATAAATCTCTGGGGCGGTTGTCCCTTGGATGCAACCTTCTGAATTGAACTCTTTTCAAGTATTTCTATAAATCTCTGGGGCGGTTGTCCCTCTTGGATGCAACCTTCTGACTTCAACTAACTGAAATGGACTACACTGAACTGCTAGCAGTGGAGTCTACTATTCTCTGGGTTTGGTTGTCCCTCTTGGATGCAACCAATTAACTGGAACTAACTGAAAATGGAAAATGACTGCACTTGATCTCTATCAAATGGAGATTATTAACATCTGGGGTTTGGTTGTCCCTCTTGGTGCAACCGACTTACTTGAAATACTATCCAGTATATAACTCTCTGGGGTTCGGTTGTCCCTCTTGGATACAACCAACTGAAATTGTCTGAAAACTTATTTGCAACTGATTTGCAACTAAAACTGACTCGAAATTACTACAAGTATCTTTATAAATCTCTGGGGTTTGGTTGTCCCACTTGGATGCAACCAACTGAAACTGAAAACTGATTTGCAACTTATTTGCAACTAAAACTGACTCGAAACTACTTCGAGTATGTCTCTAAATCTATAAACGCTCTATAAACTCTCTCTTTCTTAATTTGCAAGTCAATTCAATTCAATAATTTGAAAAAAAATTGTAAACAAAAATAAAAGAATGTAAAACATTTCACTCGAATGTACGCGAAGGTACGGTACTATGTTTGGTACATAAAATAGAATTATTCTATACTGACTATAATAGTGAAAATAACTCAGAAATTAACTCTCTGAAATTAACTCTCTGAAATTAACTCTCTGAAATTAATTCTGTACATTTAATTTCTGTTACATTTAACTTCTGTGACTTTTAACTTCTGGGACTTAACTTCTGTGAAAATTACTGTTTCACTAAAAAAAATTTATCACTGGTGTCTGAAGTGTTCACTGTGTTTTGTGTTAATTCTGGCTCAATACTAAATATTAACTGTTAATAATACTAACTTTTCAAATGTTTACAAATTACTTAAAAAAAAACAACTCTGTACTTAACAAAATTTCTACGACGAAATCCATAGAGACGTGTCCTGAAGACGTGTCTTGCTGGCTACTTCTTCTCGATGAAAACTAGGCGTGGAGAACTTGGAGTCGTGACACACCGGTTCAAGGGTGGATGTTACGAACTGGAAGTCGTGACACGCCGGTCAACTGGTGGGTCTTATTATCTTGGTAGTAGGGTCCCCAAATGTTTATCCTGGCTATAGGGTCGCCACTGTTTGTAAGATCCTGGCAAGGTCGCCAGACTGTTAACCCCTCCGTCTATGGCCATGGGTGGTTCGAATCGACGGGGGTTCTTGTTTGGAGGGAGCAACGGATATTTCTCGCGATACTTTTCTTCTATAACATTCTAATTCTTTTCTCGCTTTATGGGTCGACAGTTGTTAATTCTTCTCTTTCTATAATACTCTGATACTTTCTCTTGGCACTAAATTCATCGACTTTACTGACTAAATTCCTGAAGAGAACAAGGCTTGAAGGAAAAGATAAAAAAAATTCTTTTACTGTAGTTTACTTCTAAAAATGTACAGGTAGTGCTCTGAATTTACAGGGGTAGAGGTTCGACCTCTTTCGACCATGGCTCAGGCCGGAATCTATAAAAATTAAGGAGGCAAGGGGCCTCTGCCCCTCCTCGCAGCGAGGCTGGTAACAAGGGAGTCTCGTAGCAATGACCAAAGAAGAGTCCCGTAATGAAGTGAAGTTCATTTTACAAATACATGTATCATATAAGCCTAAATGTTGGGGGAAGGCAGTTGAAGGTTAAGTTCCCCCCTTTTAAACACATGATCAGATGTTTGAAAGATTCCAAATAAAAATAAAAAAATAAAAAAATAATCGTATTTTTTTGCCGAGTCTTCATTTCTGAAGGCGATATCATTTCGTAGTAGTACATAAGTACAATTTAAGTACACCACTGAGCACATTTTCGTTTTGGTCTATTACAATTATGATTGCGATTATGGATTACTTCACATTCGCTTATGATTGTCCATTACAGTTCTATTAAAGTACATTCTTACATTATATGTTAGGTCATTACATTTAATTACAGTTTCATTGAAGTACATTACGTCGTTTACCATTCTTACAGTGTTTTTTTATATTTATATATGGTTATAATATATGGTTATTATATATGGTTATTATATATGGTTATTATTAGAGCCCGGATGTTTAGGCACTAAAAACCCTTAAAAAAGGCAGGCAAATAGGCAAAATGAACATTCAAAATAGGTAGTAAAACTCCCAAAAAAGGCATTTATAAATTTGCTTAAAAAAACGTTTAATCTAGAATAATACCTTTATATACGCATAATACATATTACATTGCCTTCAGTGAACAAAACAATAGGTATTGAAAATATTAGTTGCACATAATAACAATGATTTCATTTCCAAAAATAAAGTTTAATATAGAATAATACGAAAAAAAAACCCACTCTAATAGACAGAGTTTATTTCCACAACAGTTTCGACGCCCACTGGCATCGTCCTCGGGTGGATTCGTTTTTCTGTATCCACCCGAGGAGGATGCCAGTGGGCGTCAAAACTGTTGTGGAAATAAACTCTGTCTATTAGAGTGGGTTTTTCTTTCATATTTTGACCTTCACGTAGAAAAAGAAGTTTTTTGCATTTATAGAATAACCATTATCCACGTATAAATAAAAATAATGCATATTACAACGCCATTACTATAATGAACAAAACAATAGGCATTCAAAATGTTCGTTCAATAATGGCAAGGATTTAAATTTCAAAAAGTTTAATACAAAATACTACTATTATGCACGCTCAGTTTCTTTTCTCTTATATATATATATATATATATATATATATATATACTGAAACATATAACAGAAACTGATAGCCCTACTTTGGGACTTTAATGAAATAATACTAGAAAATAATGGGAAAAAGGCAAATTAGGCACCTTATGATGAAAAAGGCACTTTTTGCTGTAATCGCAATAATAGGCAAAGAAAGGCATTTATGGCATTTTGCCTGAACATCCGGGCTCTAGTTATTATATATGTTTATTAGTACAACACAATTACGTGGGCACATAGGAGATAATTTATATACAACATAATATGTTATATTATGTTATAATATGTTATAAATTTGGATGAGGGATAATTTGGATACGAGATAATTTATATACAACATAATATGTTATATTATGTTATAATATGTTATAAATTTGGATGAGGGATGAACGCACTTAAAAGAAAAAAAAATACATGTGGACGTTTTTTATATGTACGTACCACAATAGGTTGTATGCGTAATATAGACACGCGTAAAATATGGACTGATAGGTTCATAGGCATCGGTAGACAATAGGTAGGAAACAACATAAATAATGATGTATAGAGAATTAAATTTTTTTTATTTTTTTTTATTATTAAAGAATTTACCATACATTGAATATGGAAGATGTCCAAATACTAAACACGTGATTCAGTGTTCAAGGTATGGAAAACGTGAAGATAATTAAGTTACTTTATGACGTCATAGTTATTCACATTATGTCATACGTACAGTGTAACTGTAAGTCATTATTTGGGAGGACCTAAAAGAAACGAATTAAAGACAAAGAGTGGGTATCAAGGACTACGAAGCACAACTACGGATTCCAATCCTGTTATATGCAATGTGTATGCATAATCTAGGGTCGAGGGTGAGATGCAAGACAATCATAATTAATTATAATAACTTCTATAACAATTGGAAAATGGATATGACTAAACCATAGAAATGGTAGATCGTAGGGTTGTGACACAAACAAAAAGAGGAAGCTACAAGTAAAATTATTATCCAAACTCGCGTTAAGCGATTTTGGTTCTTATGTAAAAATGAATATTGATTATTCATTGTTCATTTTTGCATTGCTCTCCCCTTTAAAATGATATTTATACAATGATATAATAGGGTACAATTCATACAATACAATACAATTGAGAAAATAACATCCTAACTAATTCAAGTTAGATAACGAATTTTTCTTTACATTACAAGTTTTATACAGAACAAGTGAGTTCGGGTGGTTGGGTACAATGCAGAGTAATCAAATTTTTAACATGACACTCGCTTAGAGGGCTATTATAAAATATAAAAATTCAAAGATTAAAACTTTAATTTTATGCAAACAGAATAAAAGGATTAATACGTTAATTTAGACAAACAATTAAGTTAGACAAAGAATGATATTGTTAAATTTAAAAAAAAAAATGTTTTTATGTGGGAAAAATTACATGCATAATGAATAGTAGGTAAAAAAAAATATAAATTATTTTCCAAAGTTACCCTCATCGTACAGTCTATAACTAATTTTATTGACTATTGTAGGTAAAAAAACGAATTACGTAATGGATGATGTATAGACCTGTGGTCTAGTGTGTATTTGTGTGTATTAGGTACAAAGTGTGTATCTTACAATTTTGAGGGACAGATTAGCTGAGAGGATTGTTAAATTAACTGAATAAATGGCTGAGCAAAAATTTATATACAGTAAGCAAAAATGCTTAAGACTATGTAAATATCATAGTTAGCACTTACACCCAATGAAATACTTTATTGTGATATCCAATGATTTTAGCATAAGGTTTGTATATATATAGTATATATAGTGTGTATACGTGTGTGTGTAAACGTTTAAGGGTTATTATTATTATTATAAAATCCTTTAAGTTCAAGGTAGTATTTAAGTATTTAATTACATCAGTTACACGTATTAAGGTAACAAAGAAAACGTACTTGGAGGACCTTACAAGTAATGAAAATAAATCTAGCGGTGTTAAAACTTAAATTTTTAAGGTGGAATTAAATTCGAATAGTAACATTCTTAGGTATATATGAACTATATAACCATTAATATTAACCAGAAGTATCGGTACGATAATTGAATTAAGAAAATTAAGAATACAAATTAAAAATAGAAATCAATTATGCATTTTAATGAACTAAACATATAGTATACTTAAAAATAAAAAACACAACTTAACATAAATTGAGGTTGTGTTCCATAGTACCAAAGAGGAATTAACCATGGTTGAACCATTGCTCTGGTTGACACTGGGTTCAACTAGGGTTGGGGTGTTAAAATAAAATAAAATAAAAAACAAAGTGTGGAGTACTACATTCGGGGGGATTGAGTGACTAAGCGGGGGGTACATGTCTGACATTGACAATTACGTCTTTTTTTTTTTTTTTTTTTAAAGAAAAGGGATTGCTTGTCACACTATTTAGAACAAAAATTAAAAGAGTTCAAACAAGACGGGGGGACGGCACGTTCCTCCCTATAGTAATTTAAAAAGGAAGTCATTGGACATGATTGATTAATTATTACACTATTAATGTTATCATATAATCATAAAAATTCTAAAACTCGTTACAAATATTTGTAAAAACGGTTTTGGTTGCAAACAATAAAATATGCCATTTTACCTATACATTTATATACACAACAATGGCATGACAAGAAAAGACAAATCGGTCAATTTCCTTCTTACAAAAAAAAAAAAATTAAACTAAAGGCACAAACTGGTCAATTCAGGTTGAATTTAATTCTCTTTTACAACGAAAAAAAAGGTTGAATTAAATTCTCTTAAACAACAAAAAAAGGTTGAATTAAATTCTTAAATTACATTTTCTTAAATTAAATTCTCTTAAACTACAAAGAAAAAGTTGAATTCAATTGACTGCATTGAAATGACTCGGGACTTAAAAACTGAGACTTCAAATAAAACTGACTTCAAATAAAACTGACTTCAAATAAAACTGACTTCAAATACTTCTGAAATCTCTGGGGCGGTTGTCCCTCTGGATGCAACCTTCTGACTTGAACTCTTATCAAGTATTTCCATAAATCTCTGGGGCGGTTGTCGCTCTTGGATGCAACCTATTGACTTCAACTCTTATCAAGTATTTCTATAATCTCTGGGGCGGTTGTCCCTCTTGGATGCAACCTATTGACTTGAACTCTTATCAAGTATTTCTATAAATCTCTGGGGCGTTGTCCCTTGGATGCAACCTTCTGACTTGAACTCTTATCAAGTATTTCTATAAATCTCTGGGGCGGTTGTCCCTCTGGATGCAGCCTTCTGACTTGAACTAACTGAAATGGACTACACTGAACTGCTAGCAGTGGAATCTACTATTCTCTGGGTTTGGTTGTCCCTCTTGGATGCAACCAATTAACTGGAACTAACTGAAAATGGAAAATGACTGCACTTGATCTCTATCAAATGGAGATTATTAACATCTGGGGTTTGGTTGTCCCTCTTGGTGCAACCGACTTACTTGAAATACTATCCAGTATATAACTCTCTGGGATTCGGTTGTCCCTCTTGGATACAACCAACTGAAATTGTCTGAAAACTTATTTGCAACTGATTTGCAACTAAAACTGACTCGAAATTACTACAAGTATCTTTATAAATCTCTGGGGTTTGGTTGTCCCTCTTGGATGCAACCAACTGAAACTGAAAACTGACTTGCAAATTATTTGCAACTAAAACTGACTCGAAACTACTTCGAGTATCTCTCTAAATATATAAATTCTCTATAAACTCTCTCTTTCTTAATTTGCAAGTCAATTCAATTCAATAATTTGAAAAAAATTGTAAACAAAAACAAAAAATGTAAACAACATTTCACTCGAATGTACGCGAAGGTACGGTACTATTATGTTTGGTACATAAAATAAAATTATTCTATACTGACTATAATAGTGAAAATAACTGAAATTAACTCTCTGAAATTAACTCTCTGAAATTAATTCTGTACATTTAATTTCTGTTACATTTAACTTCTGTGACTTTTAACTTCTGTGACTTTTAACTTCTGTGAAAATTACTGTTTCACTAAAAAAATGTATCACTGGTGTCTGAAGTGTTCACTGTGTTTTGTGTTAATTCTGGTTCAATACCAAATATTAACTGTTAATAATACTGACTTTTCAAATGTTTACAAATTACTTAAAAAAAACAACTCTGTACTTAACAAAATTTCTACGACGAAATCCATAGAGACGTGTCCTGAAGACGTGTCTTGCTGGCTACTTCTTCTCGATGAAAACTAGGCGTGGAGAACTTGGAGTCGTGACACACCGGTTCAAGGGTGGATGTTACGAACTGGAAGTCGTGACACGCCGGTCAACTGGTGGGTCTTATTATCTTGGTAGTAGGGTCCCCAAATGTTTATCCTGGCTATAGGGTCGCCACTGTTTGTAAGATCCTGGCAAGGTCGCCAGACTGTTAACCCCTCCGTCTATGGCCATGGGTGGTTCGAATCGACGGGGGTTCTTGTTTGGAGGGAGCAACGGATATTTTCTCGCGATACTTTTCTTCTATAACATTCTAATTCTTTTCTCGCTTTATGGGTCGACAGTTGTTAATTCTTCTCTTTCTATAATACTCTGATACTTTCTCTTGGCACTAAATTCATCGACTTTACTGACTAAATTCCTGAAGAGAACAAGGCTTGAAGGAAAAGATAAAAAAAACTTCTTTTACTGTAGTTTACTTCTAAAAATGTACAGGTAGTGCTCTGAATTTACAGGGGTAGAGGTTCGACCTCTTTCGACCATGGCTCAGGCCGGAATCTAAAAAAATTAAGGAGGCAAGGGGCCTCTGCCCCTCCTCGCAGCGAGGCTGCTAACAAGGGAGTCTCGTAGCAGTGACCAAAGAAGAGTCCCGTAATGAAGTGAAGTTCATTTTACAAATACATGTATCATATAAGCCTAAATGTTGGGGGAAGGCAGTTGAAGGTTAAGTTCCCCCCTTTTAAACACATGATCAGATGTTTGAAAGATTCCAAATAAAAAAATAAATAAAAAAAATCGTATTTTTTTGCCGAGTCTTCATTTCTGAAGGCGATATCATTTCGTAGTAGTACATAAGTACAATTTAAGTACACCACTGAGCACATTTTCGTTTTGGTCTATTACAATTATGATTGCGATTATGGATTACTTCACATTCGCTTATGATTGTCCATTACAGTTCTATTAAAGTACATTCTTACATTATATGTTAGGTCATTACATTTAATTACAGTTTCATTGAAGTACATTACGTCGTTTACCATTCTTACAGTGTTTTTTTTATATTTATATATGGTTATAATATATGGTTATTATATATGGTTATTATATATGGTTATTATTAGAGCCCGGATGTTTAGGCACTAAAAACCCTTAAAAAAGGCAGGCAAATAGGCAAAATGAATATTCAAAATAGGTAGTAAAACTCCCAAAAAAGGCATTTATAATTTGCTTAAAAAAACGTTTAATCTAGAATAATACCTTTATATACGCATAATACATATTACATTGCCTTCAGTGAACAAAACAATAGGTATTGAAAATATTAGTTGCACATAATAACAATGATTTCATTTCCAAAAATAAAGTTTAATATAGAATAATACGAAAAAAAAACCCACTCTAATAGACAGAGTTTATTTCCACAACAGTTTCGACGCCCACTGGCATCGTCCTCGGGTGGATTCGTTTTTCTGTATCCACCCGAGGAGGATGCCAGTGGGCGTCGAAACTGTTGTGGAAATAAACTCTGTCTATTAGAGTGGGTTTTTATTTTCATATTTTGACCTTCACGTAGAAAAAAGAAGTTTTTTGCATTTATAGAATAATACCATTATCCACGTATAAATAAAAATAATGCATATTACAACGCCATTACTATAATGAACAAAACAATAGGCATTCAAAATGTTCGTTCAATAATGGCAAGGATTTAAATTTCAAAAAGTTTAATACAAAATAGTACTATTATGCACGCTCAGTTTCTTTTCTGTTATAATATATATATATATATAATATATATATATAACTGAAAATATAACAGAAACTGATAGCCCTACTTTGGGACTTTAATGAAATAATACTAGAAAATAATGGAAAAAAGGCAAATTAGGCACCTTATGATGAAAAAGGCACTTTTTGCTGTAATCGCAAAAATAGCAAAGAAAGGCATTTATGGCATTTTGCCTGAACATCGGGCTCTAGTTATTATATATGGTTATTAGTACAACACAATTACGTGGGCACATACGAGATAATTTATATACAACATAATATGTTATATTATGTTATAATATGTTATAAATTTGGATCAGAGCGAGAGGAGATATTTATCTTAGAAGCGTTCGATTTTGCTGTGATTACCGAATTCGATCACTTACCTAAGCATTTATGAATATCTTGTGAGGATGAACGCACTTAAAAGAAAAAAAATACATGTGGACGTTTTTTATATGTACGTACCACAATAGGTTGTATGCGTAATATAGACACGCGTAAAATATGGACTGATAGGTTCATAGGCATCAGTAGACAATAGGTAGGAAACAACATAAATAATGATGTATAGAGAATTAAATTTTTTTTTATTTTTTTTTATTATTAAAGAATTTACCATACATTGAATATGGAAGATGTCCAAATACTAAACACGTGATTCAGTGTTCAAGGTATGGAAAACGTGAAGATAATTAAGTTACTTTATGACGTCATAGTTATTCACATTATGTCATACGTACAGTGTAACTGTAAGTCATTATTTGGGAGGACCTAAAAGAAACGAATTAAAGACAAAGAGTGGGTATCAAGGACTACGAAGCACAACTACGGATTCCAATCCTGTTATATGCAATGTGTATGCATAATCTAGGGTCGAGGGTGAGATGCAAGACAATCATAATTAATTATAATAACTTCTATAACAATTGGAAAATGGATATGACTAAACCATAGAAATGGTAGATCGTAGGGTTGTGACACAAACAAAAAGAGGAAGCTACAAGTAAAATTATTATCCAAACTCGCGTTAAGCGATTTTGGTTCTTATGTAAAAATGAATATTGATTATTCATTGTTCATTTTTACATTGCTCTCCCCTTTAAAAGATATTATACAATGATATAATAGGGTACAAATCATACAATACAATGCAATTGAGAAAATACACATCCTAACTAATTCAGTTAGATAACGAATTTTTCTTTACATTACAAGTTTTATACAGAACAAGTGAGTTCGGGTGGTTGGATACAATGCCGAGTAATCAAATTTTTAAACATGACAGTCGCTTAGAGGGCTATTATAAAATATAAAAATTCAAAGATTACACTTTATTTTATGCAAACGAATAAAAGGATTAATACGTTATTTAGACAAACAATTAAGTTAGACCAAAGATGATCTTTTAAATTTAAAAAAAAAATATATTTTTCTGTGGGAAAAATTACATGCATAATGAATAGTAGGTAAAGGGAAAAATATAATTATTTTCCCAAAGTTACCCTCATCGTACAGTCTATAACTAATTTTATTGACTATTGTAGGTAAAAAAAACGAATTACGTAATGGATGATGTATAGACCTGTGGTCTAGTGTGTATTTGTGTGTATTAGGTACAAAGTGTGTATCTTACAATTTTGAGGGACAGATAGCTGAGAGGATTGTTAAATTAAACTGAATAAATGGCTGAGCAAAAATTTATATACAGTAAGCAAAAATGCTTAAGACTATATAAATAGCATAGTTAGCACTTACACGCAATGAAATACTTTATTTGATATCCAATGATTTTAGCATAAGGTTTATGTATATATATAGTACATATAGTGTGCATACGTGTGTGTGTAAACGTTTAAGGGTTATTATTATATTATAAATCCTTTAAGTTCAAGGTAGTATTTAGTATTTAATTACATCAGTTACGTATTAAGGTAACAAAAAAAAACGTACTTAGAGGACCTTACAAGTAATGAAAATAAATCTAGCCGTGTTAAAACTTTGTGCATAGTGTGTGGTAAACGTTTAAGGGTTATTATTATTATTATAAAATCCTTTAAGTTCAAGGTAGTATTTAAGTATTTAATTACATCAGTTACACGTATTAAGGTAACAAAAAAAACGTACTTAGAGGACCTTACAAGTAATGAAAATAAATCTAGCGGTGTTAAAACTTAATTTGAAGGTGGAATTAAATTCGACTAGTAACATTCCTAGCTATATATGAACTGTATAACCATTAATAAACCAGAAGTATCGGTACGATTATTGAATTAAGAAAATTAAGAATACAAATTAAAAATAGAAATCAATTATGCATTTTAATGAACTAAAACATATAGTATACTTAAAAATAAAAAAACACAACTTAACATAAATTGAGGTTATGTTCCATAGTACCAAAGAGGAATTAACCATGGTTGAACCATTGCTCTGGTTGACACTGGGTTCAACTAGGGTTGGGGTGTTAAAATAAAATAAAATAAAAAACAAAGTTTGGAGTACTACATTCGGGGGATTGAGTGACTAAGCGGGGGGGTATATGTCTGAAATTGACAATTACGTCTTTTTTTTTTAAAGAAAAGGGATTGCTTGTCAACTACTTAGAACAAAAATTAGAGTTCAAACAAGACGGGGGGACGGCACGTTCCTCCTATAGTAATTTAAAAAGGAAGTCATTGGACATGATTGATTAATTATTACACTATTAATGTTATCATATAATCATAAAAATTATAAAACTCGTTACAAATATTGGTAAAAACGGTTTTGGTTGCAAACAATAAAATATGTCATTTTACTTATACATTTATATACACAACAATGGCATGACAAGAAAAGAGAAATCGGTCAAGTTCCTTCTTACAAAAAAAAAAAAATTAAACTAAAGACACAAACCGGTCAATTCAGGTTGAATTTAATTCTCTTTTACAACAAAAAAAAAAGGTTGAATTAAATTCTCTTAAACAACAAGAAAAGGTTGAACTAAATTCTTAAATTACATTTTCTTAAATTAAATTCTCTTAAACTACAAAGAAAAGTTGAATTCAATTGACTGCATTAAATGATGGGGACTTAAAAACTGAGACTTCAAATAAAACTGACTTCAAATAAAACTGACTTCATAAAACTGACTTCAAATACTTCTGAAATCTCTGGGGCGGTTGTCCTCTGGATGCAACCTTCTGACTTGAACTCTTATCAAGTATTTCCATAAATCTCTGGGGCGGTTGTCGCTCTTGGATGCAACCTATTGACTTGAACTCTTATCAAGTATTTCTATAAATCTCTGGGGCGGTTGTCCCTCTTGGATGCAACCTTCTGACTTGAACTCTTATCAAGTATTTCTATAAATCTCTGGGGCGGTTGTCCCTCTTGGATGCAACCTTCTGATTGAACTCTTTTCAAGTATTTCTATAAATCTCTGGGGCGGTTGTCCCTCTTGGATGCAACCTTCTGACTTGAACTAACTGAAATGGACTACACTGAACTGCTAGCAGTGGAGTCTACTATTCTCTGGGTTTGGTTGTCCCTCTTAGATGCAACCAATTAACTGGAACTAACTGAAAATGGAAAATGACTGCACTTGATCTCTATCAAATGGAGATTATTAACATCTGGGGTTTGGTTGTCCCTCTTGGTGCAACCGACTTACTTGAAATACTATCCAGTATATAACTCTCTGGGGTTCGGTTGTCCCTCTTGGATACAACCAACTGAAATTGTCTGAAAACTTATTTGCAACTGATTTGCAACTAAAACTGACTCGAAATTACTACAAGTATCTTTATAAATCTCTGGGGTTTGGTTGTCCCACTTGGATGCAACCAACTGAAACTGAAAACTGATTTGCAACTTATTTGCAACTAAAACTGACTCGAAACTACTTCGAGTATCTCTCTAAATCTATAAACGCTCTATAAACTCTCTCTTTCTTAATTTGCAAGTCAATTCAATTCAATAATTTGAAAAAAATTGTAAACAAAAATAAAAGAATGTAAACAACATTTCACTCGAATGTACGCGAAGGTACGGTACTATGTTTGGTACATAAAATAGAATTATTCTATACTGACTATAATAGTGAAAATAACTCAGAAATTAACTCTCTGAAATTAACTCTCTGAAATTAACTCTCTGAAATTAATTCTGTACATTTAATTTCTGTTACATTTAACTTCTGTGACTTTTAACTTCTGTGACTTAACTTCTGTGAAAATTACTGTTTCACTAAAAAAAATTTATCACTGGTGTCTGAAGTGTTCACTGTGTTTTGTGTTAATTCTGGCTCAATACTAAATATTAACTGTTAATAATACTAACTTTTCAATGTTTACAAATTACTTAAAAAAAAACAACTCTGTACTTAACAAAATTTCTACGACGAAATCCATAGAGACGTGTCCTGAAGACGTGTCTTGCTGGCTACTTCTTCTCGATGAAAACTAGGCGTGGAGAACTTGGAGTCGTGACACACCGGTTCAAGGGTGGATGTTACGAACTGGAAGTCGTGACACGCCGGTCAACTGGTGGGTCTTATTATCTTGGTAGTAGGGTCCCCAAATGTTTATCCTGGCTATAGGGTCGCCACTGTTTGTAAGATCCTGGCAAGGTCGCCAGACTGTTAACCCCTCCGTCTATGGCCATGGGTGGTTCGAATCGACGGGGGTTCTTGTTTGGAGGGAGCAACGGATATTTTCTCGCGATACTTTTCTTCTATAACATTCTAATTCTTTTCTCGCTTTATGGGTCGACAGTTGTTAATTCTTCTCTTTCTATAATACTCTGATACTTTCTCTTGGCACTAAATTCATCGACTTTACTGACTAAATTCCTGAAGAGAACAAGGCTTGAAGGAAAAGATAAAAAAAAACTTCTTTTACTGTAGTTTACTTCTAAAAATGTACAGGTAGTGCTCTGAATTTACAGGGGTAGAGGTTCGACCTCTTTCGACCATGGCTCAGGCCGGAATCTATAAAAATTAAGGAGGCAAGGGGCCTCTGCCCATCCTCGCAGCGAGGCTGGTAACAAGGGAGTCTCGTAGCAATGACCAAAGAAGAGTCCCGTAATGAAGTGAAGTTCATTTTACAAATACATGTATCATATAAGCCTAAATGTTGGGGGAAGGCAGTTGAAGGTTAAGTTCCCCCCTTTTAAACACATGATCAGATGTTTGAAAGATTCCAAATAAAAATAAAAAATAAAAAAATAATCGTATTTTTTTGCCGAGTCTTCATTTCTGAAGGCGATATCATTTCGTAGTAGTACATAAGTACAATTTAAGTACACCACTGAGCACATTTTCGTTTTGGTCTATTACAATTATGATTGCGATTATGGATTACTTCACATTCGCTTATGATTGTCCATTACAGTTCTATTAAAGTACATTCTTACATTATATGTTAGGTCATTACATTTAATTACAGTTTCATTGAAGTACATTACGTCGTTTACCATTCTTACAGTGTTTTTTTATATTTATATATGGTTATAATATATGGTTATTATATATGGTTATTATATATGGTTATTATTAGAGCCCGGATGTTTAGGCACTAAAAACCCTTAAAAAAGGCAGGCAAATAGGCAAAATGAACATTCAAAATAGGTAGTAAAACTCCCAAAAAAGGCATTTATAAATTTGCTTAAAAAAACGTTTAATCTAGAATAATACCTTTATATACGCATAATACATATTACATTGCCTTCAGTGAACAAAACAATAGGTATTGAAAATATTAGTTGCACATAATAACAATGATTTCATTTCCAAAAATAAAGTTTAATATAGAATAATACGAAAAAAAAACCCACTCTAATAGACAGAGTTTATTTCCACAACAGTTTCGACGCCCACTGGCATCGTCCTCGGGTGGATTCGTTTTTCTGTATCCACCCGAGGAGGATGCCAGTGGGCGTCAAAACTGTTGTGGAAATAAACTCTGTCTATTAGAGTGGGTTTTTCTTTTCATATTTTGACCTTCACGTAGAAAAAAGAAGTTTTTTGCATTTATAGAATAATACCATTATCCACGTATAAATAAAAATAATGCATATTACAACGCCATTACTATAATGAACAAAACAATAGGCATTCAAAATGTTCGTTCAATAATGGCAAGGATTTAAATTTCAAAAAGTTTAATACAAAATACTATTATATGCACGCTCAGTTTCTATATATATATATATATATATATATATATATATATATATATATATAACTGAAACATATAACAGAAACTGATAGCCCTACTTTGGGACTTTAATGAAATAATACTAGAAAATAATGGGAAAAAGGCAAATTAGGCACCTTATGATGAAAAAGGCACTTTTTGCTGTAATCGCAATAATAGGCAAAGAAAGGCATTTATGGCATTTTGCCTGAACATCCGGGCTCTAGTTATTATATATGTTTATTAGTACAACACAATTACGTGGGCACATAGGAGATAATTTATATACAACATATGTTATATTATGTTATAATATGTTATAAATTTGGATGAGGGATAATTTGGATACGAGATAATTTATATACAACATAATATGTTATATTATGTTATAATATGTTATAAATTTGGATGAGGGATGAACGCACTTAAAAGAAAAAAAAAATACATGTGGACGTTTTTTATATGTACGTACCACAATAGGTTGTATGCGTAATATAGACACGCGTAAAATATGGACTGATAGGTTCATAGGCATCGGTAGACAATAGGTAGGAAACAACATAAATAATGATGTATAGAGAATTAAATTTTTTTTATTTTTTTTTATTATTAAAGAATTTACCATACATTGAATATGGAAGATGTCCAAATACTAAACACGTGATTCAGTGTTCAAGGTATGGAAAACGTGAAGATAATTAAGTTACTTTATGACGTCATAGTTATTCACATTATGTCATACGTACAGTGTAACTGTAAGTCATTATTTGGGAGGACCTAAAAGAAACGAATTAAAGAAAAAGAGTGGGTATCAAGGACTACGAAGCACAACTACGGATTCCAATCCTGTTATATGCAATGTGTATGCATAATCTAGGGTCGAGGGTGAGATGCAAGACAATCATAATTAATTATAATAACTTCTATAACAATTGGAAAATGGATATGACTAAACCATAGAAATGGTAGATCGTAGGGTTGTGACACAAACAAAAAGAGGAAGCTACAAGTAAAATTATTATCCAAACTCGCGTTAAGCGATTTTGGTTCTTATGTAAAAATGAATATTGATTATTCATTGTTCATTTTTGCATTGCTCTCCCCTTTAAAATGATATTTATACAATGATATAATAGGGTACAATTCATACAATACAATACAATTGAGAAAATAACATCCTAACTAATTCAAGTTAGATAACGAATTTTTCTTTACATTACAAGTTTTATACAGAACAAGTGAGTTCGGGTGGTTGGGTACCATGCAGAGTAATCAAATTTTTAACATGACACTCGCTTAGAGGGCTATTATAAAATATAAAAATTCAAAGATTAAAACTTTAATTTTATGCAAACAGAATAAAAGGATTAATACGTTAATTTAGACAAACAATTAAGTTAGACAAAGAATGATATTGTTAAATTTAAAAAAAAAAATGTGTTTTTATGTGGGAAAAATTACAAGCATAATGAATAGTAGGTAAAAGGGAAAAATATAAATTATTTTCCAAAGTTACCCTCATCGTACAGTCTATAACTAATTTTATTGACTATTGTAGGTAAAAAAACGAATTACGTAATGGATGATGTATAGACCTGTGGTCTAGTGTGTATTTGTGTGTATTAGGTACAAAGTGTGTATCTTACAATTTTGAGGGACAGATTAGCTGAGAGGATTGTTAAATTAACTGAATAAATGGCTGAGCAAAAATTTATATACAGTAAGCAAAAATGCTTAAGACTATGTAAATATCATAGTTAGCACTTACACCCAATGAAATACTTTATTGTGATATCCAATGATTTTAGCATAAGGTTTGTATATATATAGTATATATAGTGTGTATACGTGTGTGTGTAAACGTTTAAGGGTTATTATTATATTATAAAATCCTTTAAGTTCAAGGTAGTATTTAAGTATTTAATTACATCAGTTACACGTATTAAGGTAACAAGAAAACGTACTTGGAGGACCTTACAAGTAATGAAAATAAATCTAGCGGTGTTAAAACTTAAATTTTTAAGGTGGAATTAAATTCGAATAGTAACATTCTTAGGTATATATGAACTATATAACCATTAATATTAACCAGAAGTATCGGTACGATAATTGAATTAAGAAAATTAAGAATACAAATTAAAAATAGAAATCAATTATGCATTTTAATGAACTAAATATAGTATACTTAAAAATAAAAAAACAACTTAACATAAATTGAGGTTGTGTTCCATAGTACCAAAGAGGAATTAACCATGGTTGAACCATTGCTCTGGTTGACACTGGGTTCAACTAGGGTTGGGGTGTTAAAATAAAATAAAATAAAAAACAAAGTGTGGAGTACTACATTCGGGGGATTGAGTGACTAAGCGGGGGGTACATGTCTGACATTGACAATTACGTCTTTTTTTTTTTTTTTTTTTAAAGAAAAGGGATTGCTTGTCACACTATTTAGAACAAAAATTAAAAGAGTTCAAACAAGACGGGGGGACGGCACGTTCCTCCCTATAGTAATTTAAAAAGGAAGTCATTGGACATGATTGATTAATTATTACACTATTAATGTTATCATATAATCATAAAAATTCTAAACTCGTTACAAATATTTGTAAAAACGGTTTTGGTTGCAAACAATAAAATATGCCATTTTACCTATACATTTATATACACAACAATGGCATGACAAGAAAAGACAAATCGGTCAATTTCCTTCTTACAAAAAAAAAAAATTAAACTAAAGGCACAAACTGGTCAATTCAGGTTGAATTTAATTCTCTTTTACAACGAAAAAAAGGTTGAATTAAATTCTCTTAAACAACAAAAAAAGGTTGAATTAATTTCTTAAATTACATTTTCTTAAATTAAATTCTCTTAAACTACAAAGAAAAAGTTGAATTCAATTGACTGCATTGAAATGACTCGGGACTTAAAAACTGAGACTTCAAATAAAACTGACTTCAAATAAACTGACTTCAAATAAAACTGACTTCAAATACTTCTGAAATCTCTGGGGCGGTTGTCCCTCTGGATGCAACCTTCTGACTTGAACTCTTATCAAGTATTTCCATAAATCTCTGGGGCGGTTGTCGCTCTTGGATGCAACCTATTGACTTCAACTCTTATCAAGTATTTCTATGAATCTCTGGGGCGGTTGTCCCTCTTGGATGCAACCTATTGACTTGAACTCTTATCAAGTATTTCTATAAATCTCTGGGGCTGTTGTCGCTCTTGGATGCAACCTTCTGACTTGAACTCTTATCAAGTATTTCTATAAATCTCTGGGGCGGTTGTCCCTCTGGATGCAGCCTTCTGACTTGAACTAACTGAAATGGACTACACTGAACTGCTAGCAGTGGAATCTACTATTCTCTGGGTTTGGTTGTCCCTCTTGGATGCAACCAATTAACTGGAACTAACTGAAAATGGAAAATGACTGCACTTGATCTCTATCAAATGGAGATTATTAACATCTGGGGTTTGGTTGTCCCTCTTGGTGCAACCGACTTACTTGAAATACTATCCAGTATATAACTCTCTGGGATTCGGTTGTCCCTCTTGGATACAACCAACTGAAATTGTCTGAAAACTTATTTGCAACTGATTTGCAACTAAAACTGACTCGAAATTACTATAAGTATCTTTATAAATCTCTGGGGTTTGGTTGTCCCTCTTGGATGCAACCAACTGAAACTGAAAACTGACTTGCAAATTATTTGCAACTAAAACTGAATCGAAACTACTTCGAGTATCTCTCTAAATATAAATTCTCTATAAACTCTCTATTTCTTAATTTGCAAGTCAATTCAATTCAATAATTTGAAAAAAATTGTAAACAAAAACAAAAAATGTAAACAACATTTCACTCGAATGTACGCGAAGGTACGGTACTATTATGTTTGGTACATAAAATAAAATTATTCTATACTGACTATAATAGTGAAAATACTGAAATTAACTCTCTGAAATTAACTCTCTGAAATTAACTCTCTGAAATTAACTCTCTGAAATTAATTCTGTACATTTAATTTCTGTTACATTTAACTTCTGTGACTTTTAACTTCTGTGACTTTTAACTTCTGTGAAAATTACTGTTTCACTAAAAAAAATGTATCACTGGTGTCTGAAGTGTTCACTGTGTTTTGTGTTAATTCTGGTTCAATATCAAATATTAACTGTTAATAATACTGACTTTTCAAATGTTTACAAATTACTTAAAAAAAAATAACTCTGTACTTAACAAAATTTCTACGACGAAATCCATAGAGACGTGTCCTGAAGACGTGTCTTGCTGGCTACTTTTCGATGAAAACTAGGCGTGGAGAACTTGGAGTCGTGACACACCGGTTCAAGGGTGGATGTTACGAACTGGAAGTCGTGACACGCCGGTCAACTGGTGGGTCTTATTATCTTGGTAGTAGGGTCGCCAAATGTTTATCCTGGCTATAGGGTCGCCACTGTTTGTAAGATCCTGGCAAGGTCGCCAGACTGTTAACCCCTCCGTCTATGGCCCTGGGTAGTTCGAATCGACGGGGGTTCTTGTTTGGAGGCAGCAACGGATATTTTCTCGCGATACTTTTCTTCTATAACATTCTAATTCTTTTCTCTCGCTTTAGGGTCGACAGTTGTTAATTCTTCTCTTTCTATAATTCTCTGATACTTTCTTTTGGTACTAAACTTATCGACTTTACTGACTAAATTACTGAAGAGAACAAGGCTCGATGGAAAAAATAAAAAAACTTCTTTTACTGTAGTTTACTTCTAAAAATGTACAGGTAGTGCTCTGAATTTACAGGGGTAGAGGTTCGACCTCTTTCGACCATGGCTCAAGCCGGAATGTAAAAAAATTAAGGAGGCAAGGGGCCTCTCCTCGCAGCGAGGCTGCTAACAAGGGAGTCTCGTAACAGTGACCAAAGAAGAGTCCCGTAATGAAGTGAAGTTCATTTTACAAATACATGTATCATATAAGCCTAAATGTTGGGGGAAGGCAGTTGAAGGTTAAGTTCCCCCCTTTTAAACACATGATCAGATGTTTGAAAGATTCCAAATAAAAATAAGTACTACATAAGTACAATTTAAGTACACCACTGAGCACATTTTCGTTTTGGTCTATTACAATTATGATTGCGATTATGGATTACTTCACATTCGCTTATGATTGTCCATTACAGTTCTATTAAAGTACATTCTTACATTATATGTTAGGTCATTACATTTAATTACAGTTTCATTGAAGTACATTTCGTCGTTTACCATTCTTACATTGTTTTTTTTATATTTATATATGGTTATAATGTATGGTTATAATATATGGTTATAACATATGGTTATTATATATGGTTATTATATATGGTTATTACTACAACACAATACGTGGGCACATACGAGATAATTTATATACAACGTAATATGTTATATTATGTTATAATATGTTATAAATTTGGATCAGATCGAGAGGAGATAGTTATCTTAGAAGCGTTCGATTTCGCTGTGATTACCGAAATCGATCACTTACCTAAGCATTTATGAATATCTTGTGAAGGATGAACGCACTTAAAAGAAAAAAAAAAAAAATACATGTGGACGTATTTTACATGTACGTACCACAATAGATTGTGTGCGTAATATAGACACGCGTAAAATATGGACTGATAGGTTGATAGGCATCAGTAGACAATAGGTAGGAAACAACATAAATAATGATGTATAGAGAATGAAGTTTTTTTTTTTTTATTATTATTATTAAAGAATTTACCATACATTGAATACGGAAGATGTCCAAATACTAAACACGTGATTCAGTGTTCAAGGTATGGAAAACGTGAAGAGAATTAAGTTACTTTATGACGTCATAGTTATTTACATTATGTCATACGTAGAGTGTAACTGTATGTCATTATTTTGGAGCACCTAAAAGAAACGAATTAAAGACAAAGAGTGGGTATCAAGGACTAAGAAGCACAACTACGGATTCCAATCCTGTTATATGCAATGTGTATGCATAATCTAGGGTCGAGGGTGAGATGCAAGACAATCATAATTAATTATAATAACTTCTATAACAATTGGAAAATGGATATGACTAAACAATGGAAATGGTAGATCGTAGGGTTGTGACACAAACAAAAAGAGGAAGCTACAAATAAAATTACTATACAAACTCGCGTTAAGCGATTTTGGTTCTTATGTAAAAATGAATATTGATTATTCATTGTTCATTTTTACATATACATATATATATATATGTATGCATTTAACTGCAATGACCACGCAGTATATAAATGAATAGAAACGACATAATATTAAGGAACGTTTCTGCACACGCGGAAGAGAAATAACGAATTTCTCTTCCGCGTGTGCAGAAACGTTCCTTAATATTATGTCGTTTCTATTCATTTATATACTGCGTGGTCATTGCAGTTAAATGCACATATTCACGATTTGCGAGGGTGCCCTCTCAGGGCATTGGTTTTGCCCTATGTAGGAGAATTTCGATTTGTGAATGATTGAGGTCCGTGGTGTAATGGTAGCGCATCCAACCGGCAATTGGAAGACCTTGGGTTCGATTCCCGGGCGGTTCGCCTCATTTTTCATTTATTCGTTATTTCTCTTCCGCGTGTGCAGAAACGTTCCTTAATATTATGTCGTTTCTATTCATATATATGTATTATATATATATGTGTGTGCGTGATATGTATATATATATATATGTGTGTGATATATATACACATATATATGTATGGTTATATATATATATATATATATATATCATACATATCATATATATATATATATATATTAGACGGTTTCACGATTATATGGTAATTTTTCAAATTGATTTTGATAAACGCACACACTTTTATTTTTTTATATAAAGGAAGAAAAACAGACAAAATATCATTTTATTTGAATTATAAAAAGGCACCCCTCAGATGGCACTTCTTTTACAGTAATGGATAATTAGAGCAAATATAAGACTGAACGAAAAATATGTTTTAAAACAAAGCGACTTAAATTCTATTTAAGACATATATTGATTAAGAATATACGGATTTCAGTGGCTGAGGGACCTCCTTTCTCTGATTTTCAATGATTTGAAAGGCCAGTTGTCTCTCTTCCTCACTCTTTGTGAGCTTCTCATTAAACTCTGTAGCCAGTTTGACTCCTCGTTCAGCACAGTCGTTGATTACTTTGACTGCCATGACCCGATTACGGTGCTCCTCAATGTCTTCAAGTTTCTTGGGAATTTCTATTTTCAAACACTTGAAGAAGTCTTGTGTTTGAGTTGTGACAAAACTGGTAATCTTTAAGTCATTGGGGTTTTGCAACATTCAGGGGTCCACCTTTCTTGCCCTCACTTTTCGAGGAGGAGCGTGGTGAAGGTTGTGGAGCATTAGAACCTTATCATCTTCAGTCACGAGGTTTGAGAAAAAGCCAAATCCTACAAGATCCTCACTCAAGTACCAACCATGGTTCTGAAGTTTTTTGAGGGCTGTAGCACCCACTTCCTTATCAACCTGGATCTTGTAGATATGTAGCATCTTGAGGAGGGCCAAATCATTTGCTGGAGCATCAATTCCAACTGGAGATGTATACCAAGCTTGAAGATAAACTGTCACTGAAAAGGCGTTTATTCGTATCAGAGCTTGTTTTTCATGAGGGTGAGAAGGAATTGGTTCCTAAATAAGTAAATTTTTAAGGAATAGATGCCCTTTCCCATCCATCTAGCTCTGCTGTAAGCTCCTGGGTAGTGGAATCTGCTATCAGAGCCGTTATTTGTTTTAGGCATTGGACAACCAAGGAAGATAAGTGCAAGTTCTAAGTATTCCCTGTAGTCACCTCGAGTGTGGCCCTCTTGAAGTTTGGAGTTGATGAAAGAAATAAGCTTGTCTCTGTGCTTCAAGATCCAATGATCTAAAGATTCTGAGGTGAGATCATTGGGTTCATAGGGCTTGTAATTCTGCTGATCAATGTTATCCCAACAATCTCTGAATCGATTGAATAAGGGAATTTGTGGACCCGAAGAAGAGAAAAACATGTCAAAAACTGCAGTGATAAGAAGCTCGTGGATATGGTGGCGGCATGCCAGAAAAAGAAGTGATCTCTGAAGGGCCTTTTGGATGATGGTACAAGCCCCAGCATGGATACCTGTATTGCTTGCAGTAGTATCAAAACAAAGGCCTGCTACCCACTCATTTACTTGTGGCCATTGCTTCAAGACATCTAAAACTGCTCTCCCCATTTCTTCTCCCGTTCCAGAAATAAGCTTTGGAATAGACAGTAATTTTTCTAATTCGCCTGCACCAGTCACAACAATGGGCATTACATCAATTTTACCCCCATGCATGGATGGAAGAAGCTTTCCATCAAAATGAATTATTAAATGGGTATTTGGTTGGAAACTGGCTTTAATGTCTTCTCCCATCTGCATCCGTGTTGATCGCCGAGACCTGTAGATAGAGGATGATGAAAGTGTGATCTCTTCAATTTCCACTCCAGCAGCTGAAAGGGCAGGTGCCACAATGTGCATAGCAGCTCTTGCAGATGTTCCAGTGCGGTCCAGAGCAGCCAAGAACTTTTTATCCCTAACAATTACACATGGTTCAAGCTTCTCCTTTTTTGAAGATGATGATGAGAGTGCTCTGTAGAACAATTCATCACCAGATGATTCTTCACTTCCTCCTGAACCGGAATTTTCACATTGGTTGAGATCCACAACCTTTGTCAATTGCCTCATTTCTTCCTTTGATTTCCTGCGAAGTTTTTCCATTCTTTCCATGCTTATCTGTCGTGCTTTTGCCTTTCTTGAAAACTCCTTGTCTTCTGGACCCATAATCATTTTCCGATCGTTCCTTTGATCCTTAAGAAAATCTTTATCCTCCTGCAATTTTATTTCTGTTTCCACTTCTGAATGAGCTACATCGAAAAGCTTCTTTAAGCTGGTGGCAAATTCTGCTTCATTCTTCTCTTGGGTAGGAGTTCGTCGAGTTCGGTTCTTGACCAGCCCTTCATGCTTATTGTAAAGCCTTTTAAGCTTTGAGACAATATAAGGCTTGTGGGATGTAATTAAGGAGGCTTTTTCCCACATAGCAATAACTTCGTTGGCTACAGTTGCGCAAGCTACAGAGACATTTTGCTTTCCCACCTTAATGTGATAAAAAAGACGTTTAAGGACATCACTGTTAGTTGGAAGCTGCTTCTCAGAAAAACCCTCTTCCAGCACTTGTCCGACCAACCAGACTTCACACTTGTTTCTGGTTTTTGCCATAATTCTGAGGGAAAAAGTTTTACCACCTGTTAGTCTTAATAATAATATAATATAATCATTAATCACTCACCTAAATTATATTATGACTTGATTACTGTAAGAAAGTTGTAAAGTAACATGAAGTAACCTTTCTAGAACAGTAAACTTGTGAAAATATCAGTAATTATAGATGAAAAAGCAAATAAAACATCATATAATCCATAAAGGGAAAAAATGGAAATTCTAGAATAGTTATCCTGAAAGAAGAATTTTCTAGAATTCTCTCTAAAGAATATAGGGGGGTTACTGGACCATTCCTGAAAATGACCTACTTATCTTCCAATTTTATTTATGAATTTTATATACCAAATTTAAGAGGACATCACAAAATAAATAAATATATTTGCCAGAAAAATGAAAATTTTCTCATGAGGGGTAAAATAGATATGCATTGAGGGGTGGGATAACAATAAGCTCTTGTCTTGAGTCGCATCCATGTTTTTGTCATTGGAGGTTCGTTGTTAGAAGCGAATGTCTCTTAATTTCATTCCCTTAAAGTACAAACAAGACAATCGACGGTTTAGATCGTTTAACATTTCCATCACAATATTGCCATATCTCCATTTTCCATTTATTATAGACTATGATAATTAATTATTGTTCTCTTGCATCTAACTCTCATCCCTAAATTATTTTAGATTATGCATGAACATTGCATGTGGCATGATTTGAACCCTTGTTTGTACTTCTTTATTCATTAAATTAATTATTCCACAAATATACCCAATTCCTTAATATTTACTGTATATTCGTATGAGAATATATATTTAATTAATAGTTTCACTCACTCTTTGTACAATCGCTATAAACCTTTTATTACTGTATTGCTCTAATTCGTTTCTTCTAATTTCCCCGAATAATGACTTGTACTGTACGTAAGAATTAAATAACCATGGCGTACTCATTATCAATTAAAGTATTGCATAATTTGATAAACTACGACGTCATAAAGTAACTTAATTTTCTTCACGTTTTCCATTCCTTGCATACTGAATCACGTATTTAGTATGTGGATATCTTTCGTATTCAGTGTATGGTAAATTCTTTAATAATAATAAGAAATTCTTTCTCTATAAGTCATTATTTATATGTTTTGTCCTGTCTGGTGTTATGCAGCATAAATACTGTATTATTCGACCATATTCATTCACATATCTATGTCCTTTCTTGACCGCTATCCTTTATTAATTTTATTACTTATTCATTCATCTACCTATTGTCTACTTATGCCCTATCAACCTATCAGTCCATGTTTACTCGTGTCTATATTACGCACACAACCTATTGTTTTACGTACCGATATGTGTACAATACTTTGTACATTCGTACATGTCCCCGGATGATCATGATTACGTACATAGTTACGTACATGTAAATACGTCCACATGTATTCTTTTTACTTTTTCTTTTAATTATTTCACTTCTCGCAAGACATTCTTTCATGCTTACACAAGTGTTCGAATTCCGCTGACAGCAGCAAAAGCGAGAGCTTCTGAGGTGAAAATCTCCTCTCTTGCTTGCTTCTAATTTGTAAAACATTATTATGTGTTATGTTTTATATATATATATATATATATATATATACATACCGTATGTGCCCATGTACTGTGTGCTATACTCCTAACAACCTAATTGTCTATAAATATGAAGCCCTGAAAAAAATTATACTTAACTGTTGAATTGTAATTAACTGTAATAATTCAATATAATGTAATTAATGTACTTTAATGAAACTCTAGTTAACGATAATAAGCGAATGTGAATTAATTGGTAATTATAATCATAGTTGTAATAAACCAAATTACACTGTACTTAGTGATGTACTTGGAATTGTACTCAATGTACGACCCGACATTATATCTCCACTTAGGAATGTACACTCGGCGATATTATTATTGTCACAACCATGCGACCTACCATTTCTACGATTGAGCCGTATCCATGTTTGTGCCAGTAGAAGTTCGCTGTGAGAAGCGAATGTCGCTTAAATTCATTCCCTCAAAGTACAAACAAGACAATTGACGATTTAGATCGTTTAACATTTCCATCACAATATTACCCATATCTCCATTTTCCATATGTTATAGAACTTATTATAATTAATTATTGTTGTCTTGCATCTAACCCTCATCCCTAAATTTTATTAGATTATGCATGCACATTGAATGCGGCAACATTTGAACCCTTCTTTGTACTTCTTTATTCATTTACTTAATTCTTCCTCAAATGTACCCAATTCCCTAATATTTACTGTATACTCGTGTAAGTATATATATTTAATTAATAGTTTCACTCACTCTTGTACCATGGATGTAAACCCTTCATTAATGTGTCTCTCTAATTCGTCTCCTCTAATTTCTCCCAATAATGACTTATACTGTACGTACGACGTAAATAACTATGACGTCATAAAGTAACTTAATTCCCTTAACGTTTGCCATACCTTGAATACTGAATCACGTGTTTAGTATGTGGATATCTTTCGTATTCACTCTATGGTAAATTTTTTAATAATAAAAACTTCATTCTCTATAAGTCATTATTTATATGTTGTGTCCTGTCTGGTGTTATGCAATATAAATATTATTCGACCATATTCATTCATTTACCTATTGTCCACTTATGCCCTATCAGTCCATGTTTACTCAAGTCTATATTACGCACACAATCTATTGTGTGACAACTGATATGTTTACAATACTTTGTGCATTCGTACATGTCCTCTGATGACATACATAGTTAAGTACATGCAAATACGTCCACATGTATTTTTTTTATTTTTTCATTTAATTATTTCACCTCTCGCAAGACATTCGTTAATGCTGATACGAATGTTCGAATTCCGATGACGTCGCCAAAAACAAGCATCTGAATTCGAAATCTCTCTTGCTTCTGCTACCAATTTATAACGTTAAGATGTTATGTAATATTATTATAATATACTGTTTTGTTTCCCTGCCAGGTCACTGGTTCGTTATCTGCTTAGGCCACATAGTTACCCACGTTCTCATAACTTCTATTTGCTATTTCTACCTCAATGTCATTCAAATTCTAGATTACTTGTGTTACGTTATCATAAATGTCCGTGTACTTCCAATGAAAAGTACACCGTATTTTTCTCCGCTTTCCTCATCACTGGCTATTTAGGCTTTCAAACTAGGATAACCAACCAGTTTTCTACTAATATTTGACATAATTTGGTGTAATCACTGTTAACTAAAAATATATAACAATGGTGTTAATCCCCTTTAAATTATAGAACAACGGTTAATTCTCCTTCTTTATATAAATTGTATCACCTTTTTAGATTACTTCAGTATTAGATATGTCAATTAACAATTTACTAAAATTGTAATTAACTGTAATAATTTAATATGATGTAATTAATGTACTTAATGTACTCGGTGCATATCGGCACCCCGACATTATGTCGCCATCTAAAAATGTATACTTTACAAAAATTAGTATGTTTTTGTTAAATTTTTTTTTCTTTCTAAATTTCGGTGTATGTTTAAATTATGCTTAACGTCCAAAAATTCTTTAGCTCTCTAGTTAAAGTGGGAGCTTAACCTTCAATAGCACCCCCAAAATTTAGACATACTTATTTCTTGTATTGTAAATTAAATCATTCCTGCCTGAGCCATTGTTACAAGAGGTTGCACCTCTTTCCCTTTAAATTCCTGTCGTAACCCTTATTCGAGGAGGACAAGCCTCATCGCTTTCAATTCCTGCCTGTATCTTCATTTGATTAACACCATATAATTCCCACTTAACCATTGTCAAAAGGGATCGAACCTCTACCCCTGTAGATTCCTGCCTTACCCCTTAGACCAAGGAGGTCGAACCTCCTTCCCTTTAAATTCCTATCTTCGTCACCAGTTGACCTGTTAAAAATTCCTGCCATAGCTTTTGCACGAGGAGTTCGAGCCTCCTCACTTTAAATTCCTGCTTGAGCTGTTGTTGCAAGAGGTCAAACCTCCCCCTGTAAATTTCTGACTATCAGTGCCTCGTTCTGTAGATATTTTGTGTAATAAAAATTATATGAGTGAACGAAGACTCCAATTTAGAACTGATGTGTTTCCATTCACCCCTTCGGGAAAAAATTTGGGACAAACTGTTTATTGTTACTCGGATGCTCTACGGCTAAGGCCGAGCTTCACCAACAAGGACAACCTTCGTTGGATTGTCCAAAGTACATTCATCCTAAAAGTCGCTAGCGGACAGTGGCCCGCGCACTCGCGCGACATTTTTTTTTTTAATTATTATTTTTTCGTTTGGATAAATCCTTGATTTGCTTCCTATTTTGCGAAATAATTGGTGACCTGTTCTTTTCAAAATTTCTTAATAATTTTTTTAGATTTAGCTTGATAATGAATCCCGATTGGATTTTCAATGTTCATGTTTTGTATGCATTCTCTCTTCGTTGTGGAGGGTGAAGTTGTGTCTTGCCTAAGCA
The DNA here is from genome assembly GCA_023014485.1 of Bathynomus jamesi. NCBI lineage: Eukaryota > Metazoa > Arthropoda > Malacostraca > Isopoda > Cirolanidae > Bathynomus > Bathynomus jamesi. Next base: position 30,464 of record JAJOZX010001280.1, on the reverse strand, counting down.
TTTAATTGTAAATATTAACCCTTTAATTTTTGCTCATATGCATATTTTAGTGTAAAGATGCATAGTTCAATTTCCATTTCTAATTAACTTGGCAGACTCAGAAAACATCAGAGTTGAAAATTCGTGGTTTAAGATAAAAATGTTTATTTGTTTAAACATTGCGACAGCAAAAAAATTTACTTTATTTTCAAATATTGTGCAAAAATAATACAGCCTTTTCAACATTTAATAATAATGACGTTAGCAGATTATGGATATATAAACCCACAAAATTTCTTCCATGTTCATTCTGACTAGACTGATCTAACGTAGAGGCTGAGCATTACTTGTAACATTTTAGCAGTAAATTACAGTAAGAAAAAGTCTTTATCTTCTCCTTCGAGACATGCTCTCTTCAGGGAACTTAGTCATTAAAATCTCCCGATACGTTACAAGAAGAATCAGGGAACCCTCAGAGAATTTAATAAGCCTCCCAGAATCCTCCGAACTTCTATAGAACTCGGAGAGTAGTATAAAGTAGAGAGTAATAACAAATCCGTTGCTGCCACCTAACCAGAACCCCCGTCGACTTCGAACCAACCCAGGCCATAAACGGAGGGGTTAACAACTGGCGACCTTGCATCAGAATTCTTCCAGTTTTCCAGACCCTGGAAATATGACAGCTGGCGACCTCTGCATCCGGGATTCTTCCAGTCTTCCACACCCTGGAACTAGAATCAACATCCAGTTGACCGGCGTGTCACGAGCTCCAGTTCGTCACATTCACCCTTGAACCGTTGTGTCACGACTCCAAGTTCTCCACACCTAGTTTTCTTCCAAGAACAAGTGACCAGAAAGACACGTCTTCAGGACATGTCTTCAAGGATTTCGCCGTAGGAATTGTTAAGTACAGAGCTGTTTTTTTGGAGTAATCTCTAAACATATGAGAAGTCAGTATTATTAACAGTTAATAATTAGTATCAAGCTAGAATTAACAAAAAACACAGTGAACATTCCATACACCAGTGATACATTTCTTTTTATGGAAACAGTTATTTCCACTATTATAGTTAGTATAAGAATAATTTTATTTACTGTACCAAGCATAATATTACCGTACCTTCGCGTACATTCGAGTGAAATATTATTTACATTTTTTATTTTTGTTTACATTTTTTTAAATTATTGAATTGAATTGACTTGCAATTATTCTGCATTATTATAATAGAGAAAGAGAGAGTTTATAGTTTATAGAGATACTTGATAGCAGTTCAAGTCAGTCAGTTGGTTGCATCCAGAGGGACAACCGCCCCAGAGAATAATAGACTTCACTTAATAGCAGTTCAAGTTCGAGTCAGTTTCAATTTCAGTCAGTTTCAATTGCAAGTCAGTTACAAATCAGTTTCAGTTCCAAGTCAGTTTAAGTTGTAAGTCAGTTTCAGTTCCAAGTCAGTTTCAGTTCCAGTTCCAAGTCATTCAGTTTCAGTTCCAAGTCAGTTTCAGTTGTAAGTCAGTTTCAGTTTCAGTCAGTTTCAATTGCAAGTTAGTTACAAGTCAGTTTCAATTCCAAGTCGGTTTCAGTTGTAAGTCAGTTTCAGTTCCAAGTCAGTTTCAGTTCCAGTTCCAAGTCATTCAGTTTCAGTTCCAAGTCAGTTTCAGTTGTAAGTCAGTTTCAGTTTCAGTCAGTTTCAATTGCAAGTTAGTTACAAGTCAGTTTCAGTTCCAAGTCAGTTTCAGTTGTAAGTCAGTTTCTTTTCCAAGTCAGTTTCAGTTCCAGTTCCAAGTAATTCAGTTTCAGTTCCAAGTTAGTCAGTTCCAAGTTAGTCAGTTCCAAGGTAGTCAGTTCCAAGGTAGTCAGTTCAAGTTAGTCAGTGTCAAGTCAGTCAGTTTCAAGTTAGTCAGTTTCAAGTTAGTCAGTTTCAAGTCAGTCAGTTTCAAGTCAGTCAGTTTCAAGATAGTCAGTTTCAAGTTAGTCAGTCTGAAGTTAGTTTCTAGTCAGTTTCAAGTCAGTCAGTTTCAAGTCTCAGTCAGTTTCAGTACAGTCAATTTAATTCAACCTTGTTTTGTTGTAAAAGAGAATTCAATTAACCTGAATTTAAGAGAATTTAACTTAAGAGAATTTAAGAAAATTTAATTGAAGAGAATTTAAGAGAATTTAATTCGACCTGAATTGACAGGTTTGTGTCTTTAATTCAACCTTCTGTGTCTTTTTTGCATGCAGTAGTTGCGGATATAAATATATAGGTGAAATTATATATTTTATTGTTTGTAACCAAAACAGTTTTTACAAATGTTTGTAACGATTTTTATAATTATTGTGATGTTTATGATGACAGTAATAATGTAGTAACTAATCGATTATGTCCCAATGACTTTTTAAATTACTATCGGGAGGAACATGCCGTCCCTCCGTTTTGTTTGAACTCCTTTAATTTGTGTTCTGAGCAGTGTGACAAGCAATCTTTTTCTAAAGAGCAAAGTACTCACGAAAAGACGTAGTGTCCATTTCAGGCATCAGGTCTCCCCGAAAGCAGTATTCCAAATTTTTTTTTTTCCCAATACCCCAACCCCAGTTGAACCCAGTGTCAACCAGGGAAATAGTTTAACCATGGTTGACTCTACTTTGGCTCCAGTCAAACCACAGTTTAACCATCTGTTTTCTTTCACCCAGGTTGGTCCAGACCCCAACCAGGAGCCTCTTTTGGTACTGCGGAACATTCCTCAGTATCATAACTTGATCGTTCAAACGATCATTCTCGTCTTTCTTCCCTCCTACTTTGCTGATTTTTCCCTTTGGCTTTTCCTGGACCCCCTTCGGAAACCAATAAAAGTTATTCTTCTTAATCCCGATAAGCCAACTCCTTTTTGAGTGAGCAAGACTCGCATGGTCAGTCCACTGTTTTCCGGGCATCTTGTGAATCCCCTGTAACCATATGACCTGCATGCCCTATCGTATGACCACCTAACCATGCACCTAATTTATCCTGCTCTGTATATTCGTGAAATTTACCCGTTATGACCGAACATAACCTCAAATTAGGTTAAGTTGTTTTTATGTTTTTAAGAGTATTATATGGAACCTATAACCCCATGTTCAGTTCATTATAGTTCATAATTGATTTCTATTTTCAATTTTTATTTTTAATTTTTTTTTTAATTCTATTAATCTTGAGCAATTGTCGTTAAATTGTTATTATATCATCTGTTAAGGTACCAAACGAAATTATATCCAATTTTGACACTATACCAGAACACCATTTTTTTCCCTTCTAATAATTTTGTTACGCCATTCTAATATTACTAATTACATAATTGTACTCTCACCATGAATTTCACTAAACCCTGTTATCACCTATGCTCCGTCAGATCGTCAAATAAAATTCAATTATCGTACTGATACTTCTGGTTAATATTAATGGTTATATACTGTTACTCTATGGCTATGAATGTTACTAGTCGAATACATCACCATTAATACTACCTGTATTAGATTTTAATAATAACTGACTTTAAATTTAAAGGATTTTATAACCCAACTCCCACTTTAAATTATTATAAATTATTTTTAACCTTTCTTAATTCGAAAACCTTCAAGATCCCTACACATACACACGCATGTATGCACACTATATATACTTGTTCAGATTTGCACATTTCTCCACAAACATTACGTACAAAAACACTACAAAAATCTACGGATACTGATTACACTTTCACCCAATTACAATCACCCACACTCTTGTAATCATTGGCATACTTATTGGAAAGGAAATTCACTATTCATATCCTGAATTTATTTAATCTAAATAATTGTTGTTTACTATATATAAATTTTCCTCATTTATTTATTCAGTTATTTTAACCAACCTCTATGCTAATCTGTTCCTTAAAGTATATATATAAATAAATATATATAGAGATATAATCCTAATCCACCAATGACCACTAATGATCTAGTTCTTCACAGGATGAACCAATTACTCTCATAATCTACATACTCATGTTTTACGTACACGCATCTATACGTATGCGCATTTACGTATGACTTCAACGATAAGTCTCTTTTCCCCATTTGGACATATCACCAACCACTTACACTCAGTACCTAATACACATAACTACACGCTTGACCCAAGGTCTATACATCATCCATTACATAATTCGATTTTTACCTACACTAGTCGATAAAATTAGTTTATTAACTGTACGATCATGGTAATTTTGGATATTCCTGAACTTTAAAATTTAAATTTTTCCCTTTTACCTACTGTTCATTATGTATGTCTTTTTTTTCCACAGGAAAATAATTTTTTTCCAAATTTGACGATATCATTGTTTGTCTAAATTAACGTATTAATCCTTTTATTCTGTTTGCATAAATTAAAGTACTAATCTTTAATTTTTTTATATTTTATAATAACTCTCTCAGCAAGTATCGTGTTAAGGATTTGATTTTCTAATTATTGTGCATTGTACTTAACCACCCCAACTCACGTGTTGTATATAAATTTGTAATTATAAAACCATTAGTTATCATCTAGTTTGTGTTAGTTGGGATGTTATATTATTGTATTGTATTAATGTACAGGGTGTCCCATAAGTCCGGCATCATAGAAAAAATAATAAAAAAAGGCAAAACAAAAGCTTTTATTTACAGAACGTGCTCAATAAGTCCACCATTGTTTTCAATACACAAATTCAGACGTGATACCCAGTCAGCAAGCACACGGTGAATGATGTCAGGAGTAATGGTGTTACATGCCCCAATAATGCGCTGCCGCAAATGTTCAACACTCCTAATTTTCTCTACGTATACCAGCGCTTTCAAGTGGCCCCAGAGATAAAAATCTAGTGGCGTGAGATCCGGGCTTCTAGCTGGCCATTCCACAGGCCCTCGACGTCCTAGCCAATGACCAGGGAATTGTTGGTACAGGTATTCCCTTACTTCGGTGCTGTAATGTGCAGCAGCGCCGTCTTGCTGGAACCATGTTGGGAAATTTCCTTCTTCGTTCAAGACACTGGGAAATGCTTCTTCCTTGAGCATACGTAGGTGGGTGCCTCCAGTGACATGTTCATCGAAAAAGAGGGGGCCTATGATGCGATCCTTCCAAATGCCACACCATACCATTACCCGAGATGCACCTTGTTCCTTTGAAGAGGTATACCAGTGAAGGTTGTTTTGAGACCAGTAGCGGGTGTTCTGTCGATTTACCTCACCATTTCCATAAAAAGCAGCCTTGTCACTGAACAGAATGGTGGACGGGAAATTGGCATCCCGAGCATATGAATTATGGTGTGTAGAAATAGAAAAATATGAATTTCTCCTATGATGCCGGACTTATGGGACACCCTGTATTGTATTAATATCATTCTAGAGGAGAGAGCCCTGTAAAAATGAACAACGAATAATTCCTATATAATCTTTATTTCAAATACTCATTTTTACATAAGAACCAAAATCGCCTAACGCGAGTTTGGATAAAATTTTGATTTGCTTTCTATTTTTTCAGTTTCACAACCATGCGACCTACCATTTCTATGGTTGAGTCGTATCCATGTTTGTGTCATTGGAGGTTCGTTGTGAGAAGCGAATGCCCCTTAATTTCATTCCCTTAAAATACAAACAAGACAATCGACGGTTTAGATCGTTTAACATTTCCATCACAATATTACCCATATCTCCATTTTCCATTTATTATAGACTTTATGATAATTAATTATTGTTGTCTTGCATCTAACTCTCATCCCTAAATTTTATTAGATTATGCATGCACATTGCATGTGGCATGATTTGAACCCTTGTTTGTACTCTTTACTCACTTACTTAATTCTTCTTCAAATGTACCCAATTCCTTAATATTTACTGTATATTCGTATAAGTACATATATTTAATTAATAGTTTCACTCACTCTTTGTACAATGACTATAAACCTTTCATTACTGTATTGCTCTAATTCGTTTCTTCTAATTTCCCCTATTAATGACTTGTACTGTACGTTAGAATTAAATAACTATGGCGTATTCATTATCAATTAACGTATTGCACAATTTGATAAACTATGACGTCATAAAGTAACTTAATTCTCTTCACGTTTTCCATTCCTTGCATACTGAATCACGTATTTAGTATGTGGATATCTTTCGTATTCAATGCATGGTAAATTCTTCAATAATAATAAAAACTTCTTTCTCTATAAGTCGTTATTTATATGTTTTGTCCTGTCTGGTGTTATGCAATATAAATATTATTCGACCATATTCATTCACATATCCATGAACTTTCTTGACCGCAATCCTTTATTAATTTTATTACTTATTCATTCATCTACCTATTATCTACTTATGCCCTATCAACCTATCAGTCCATGTTTACTCGTGTCTATATTACGCACACAACCTATTATTTTTCGTACCGATATGTGTACAATACTTTCTGCATTCGTACATGTCCCCTGATAGTTACGTACATGTAAATACGTCCACATGTATTCTTTTTACTTTTTCTTTTAATTATTTCACTTCTCGCAAGATATTCATTCATGCTTATACAAGTGTTCGAATTCCGCTGAGAGCAGCAAAAGCGAGAGCTTCTGAGGTGAAACTCTCCTCTCTTTATGTGTGTTACGATATATATATATATATATATATATATCGTATGTACCCATGTACTTTGTTATACTCCTAACATCGTAATTGTCTATAAATATGAAGCACAGAAAAAAACTATAGTTAACTATTGAATTGTAATTAACTAATAATTCAATATAATGTAAATAATGTACTTTATTGAAACTGTAATTAACGACATTAAGCGAATGCGAATTAATTGGTAATTATAATCATAGTTGTAATAAACCAAAATTACAATGTACTCAGTGATGTACTTGGAATTGTACTCAATGAAAGACCCAACATTATATCGCCACTTAGGAATGTACACTCGGCGATATTATTATTATTTTTTTTATTATTATTTTTTCGTTTGGATAAATTCTTGATTTACTTCCTATTTTGCAAAATAATTGGTAACCTGTTCTTCTCAAAATTTCATAATTTTTTTAGATTTAGCTTGATAATGAAACCCGACTGGGTTTTTCAATGTTCGTGTTTTATATGCATTCTCTCTTCGTTGTGGAGGGTGAAGTCGTGTCTTGCCTAAGCATTTAATTGTAAATATTAACCCTTTAATTTTTGCTCATATGCATATTTTAGTGTAACGATGCACATACTTCAATTTCCACCTCTAATTAACTTGGCAGACCCGGAAAACATCAGATCTGAAAATACGCGGTTTAGATAAAAATATGGTTTCCTCTTCCTATATCTTGTTTATCTGTTTAAACATTGCGACAGCAAAAAAATTTACTTTATTTTCAAATATTGTGCAAAAATAATACAGCCTATTCAACATTTAATAATAATGATGTTAGCAGATTATGGATATATAAACCCAAAAAATTTCTGCCATGTTCATTCTGACTAGACTGATCTAACTTACAGTAGAGGCTGAGCATTACTTGTAACATTTTTGCAGTAAATTACAGTAAGAAAAAGTCTTTATCTTCTCCGAGCCGTGCTCTGTTCAGAAAATTTAGTCATTAAAATCTCCCGATACGTTGCAAGAAGAATCAGGGAACCCTCAGAGAATTTAATAAGCCTCTCAGAATCCTCCGAACCACTATAGAAGAACTCGGATAGTATAGAGTAGAGAGTAGTAACAAATCCGTTGCTGCCACCTAACCAGAACCCCCGTCGACTTCGAACCAACCCAGGCCATAGACGGAGGGGTTAACATATATATATATATATATATATATCTATATATATATATATATATATATATATATATATACACATATATATCATACATATATCATATACATATATATATATACACATCATACATATATCATATCATATATATATATATCATACATATATATATATTTATATACAGGGCTCCAATAAACCTGCACTACACAATAAAAAGATGCATCGAATGGTGAAAACCGCATTGTTCTACACCAATTGTAGCGACCTGTAGGTGTGCTGAAAAAAACTGTTATATATATATATATATATATATATATATATATATATATATATATATATATATATATATATAAGGCTTCATTTCTGAAATAGTATATTAGATACACTGCATATAAATTTTGAAACATTTATTCCAACATTTTGAGTTAGTTCAAGCAACATGAAGTTTTAACATATTGAATAATATATAACTATAATGAATACACATGAAAAACGAAACTTATACAGCCATAAAAAGAGTTTTTTTCCAAGCTATGTGGGAAGAGACGGCGGTGTTCGTTAATATTTTGTAGAAGAAACTGTAACTCTTCTTCATCCTTCGTAAATGACTGCTGTATTCTTGAATGAGAGCAACCACTCTCTCTGCATAGTCATTCACAACGTTGATGGCTCTCACCTTCTCTTTCGCTCGTTTTTACTCCTCCAGTTCGCTCCAGGTTGTTGGATCTTCCTTGAGAAAGTGTTCCGATAGATTAAACTTTGTGAAAAGTGCGGGATTTCTTTGTGATGAAATCCTGTAGTGGCTTATCTCCGAAAGTTTTCAGATCAACTTGAACTTTTTTAGGGGGTGCTTCATCGTCCTCCGCACTACTGTTAGCATTCAGCACGTGAAAATCATCTGAAGCTTTGTCGAAGCCGAGGTCTTGTCATCAAAAAAAGCCAGAGCAACTAATTCTTCCGAAAGGTACCAGAGATGGTTGAACATTTTGGCCGAGGCGACTTGTGAAATGTCTGGATGTATTGACGAGTAACCCAGCAAATCTTTGAGGAACTGAAGATCATTTGCTGGAGCACAGGGTGCGCTGGGACAAGTGATCCAGGCTTTAATGTAGAGACGTACTGCAAAAAGGCAGATATCTCGTAGACCCTTCTCCTCGCGAGAAGAGAGGTGGAACTGGCACGAAACATCCATACTTTCAGACTGTAGATGACTTTTGACATCCAACAGGCATGGTGCATGGACCCTGGAGTCATAAAACGGGTGCCTTTTGCTTTTGCTGGCACTGCTCCGAGGAAGATGCTTGCCAGCTCCAGCAGCTCTCTATAATCATCTCTCGGTTGAGCTTCAGAAAGCTGTGAGTTGATGAATCTCAAAAGCTCCTCTTTCTCCTCTGAGAGAGATTGCATATGAAGGGATCGTTGAAACCGTTCTGGAAATTTTATTTGTCAAGACACTGCCACTTAGCTGCAAATCGTTTGAAGAGGGGTACTTCGGGCGCACTCGACTCTCCTGTACAACGTTTGAAAACCGCTGCAATTACAAGCTCGTAAATATGGTGACGGCAGGCGAAGAAGAGAAGGTTGCGTCCGAGATTCTGCTCATTCAAGATACAAGCGCCATTCATTCTTCCTGTGTTCGAGCTAGTTGTATCGAAACTCATACCTTGAACCTTTTCTTCTATTCCCCACTCTCTGAGTGCATTACAGACTGCAGTAGATTCAGCTTGTCCAGTTGCAGAAGGTAGTTTCACCAATGTTAGTAAATGAGAGATAACGCTTCCTGAGACGAGAACTGGCAGACGATCAGAATACTCTTTTCCAGTAATGTTGGGCAGTATTTTTCCGTCCCAGTGCACTACGAGAGGACCTTCCGCCTGAAAAGTTTCTTTCAGTAGATCTACAGATCTACAGAAGCTAAGGCTAACAAAGACCCTAAGATCCACTCTAAGGTTAGCCCGAGAGAAAGGAAAGAGTAGCGGGTTAAGAGAAGAGAAGAGAATAAGGGGTTAAGTAAGAGCAACACCTATCACTCATGGGTTAACATTCATTCAGAAAAAGAGGAAAAGTGTCTCACCATCATCATCCGCCGGCCACTGCCGACAAGTCAGAAAAATAGTCGGAGAGAATAGGAGAGGGGTGAAAGATGAAAAGAAGTAAAATAAGAACGCTTACAAACCATGCAAACACAGTCTTAACTCACTGTCATACCATGCAAACTACAAACATGCAAGAAAAGAGTTAGAGACATGCAAAGTAAGGAGAGGATAAGAAGGAAAAAAAAAAAAAAAAAGTAGGTAAAGTTAAACAAAAAGTGGGTTAGTTTACGCTATGAGCTACATCTACATTCGTGTTAGTCTAATTTTTTTTTTTTTTTTTTAATAATTTTATTGCTGGCATCACACGCTGGCATGTCACAAGCTGGCATTCATCGTCAACAGACTCATCCTCGAGCACCACCACCAGAGCTTCTGTTGCTAACTTTGTTGTTTTTTAAATTAAACAACGTTAATACCTTTAAAATGTCTGTCAAGACGGTTCTTAAACATATTAACGCTGGTAGAATGAACGACTGACGCGGGAAGATTATTCCATTTATCAATTACTTTAAACGTAAAGAAGTTTTTAGCGATATTAGTAATAAAACGCCTGCCACGCAACTTAAATCCGTTATTGCGAGTATTACTATTATCAAAAGTGAACAATTTGTCAAAATTTACGTTATCGATGTTATTAACGATTTTGAAAACTTCAATAAGCTCCCCCCTTAATCTCCTAGTTTCGAGTGAATACCGGTCTAACTCATTAATCCTATCTTCATAAGGCTTATTGCGCAATGACGGAATAAGTTTCGTGGCACGACGCTGAACCCTTTCTAACCTATCAATATCCTCACGCAAGTACGGGCACCAAAACTGAACTGCATATTCTAAATGAGGCCTGACTAGGGACTTGTAAAGGGGCAATATAATATCCTTCTATTTAAATTCGAAATTACGCGCTATGAAGCCTAACATCCTATTAGCTTTTGCGCAAGACTCCAGGCACTGGTTCCTAACCTTTAAATCCTTAGATACGCGTACGCCTAAATCTACTTCCTCGTCAACGCTCGCTAACTCCCTATCATCCATCGTATACGCGTAATTATTGTTGCGAGAACCTATATGCAAAACTTTACATTTGTCTACGTTAAATTGCATCTGCCACTTATCTGTCCACTCCATAATCCTATTTACATCGTCTTGAATCCTATTTCTATCGTCCTCGTTAACAACCTTACCGCCTATTTTAGTATCGTCCGCGAATTTTGACACGTTACTAGTCAATCCTACATCTATGTCGTTAATGTAAATTACGAATAGCAATGGGCCTAACACTGAACCCTGTGGGACACCGCTACCTACATCTAACCACCCTGATTCACTACCATTAACTACGACCCTCTGTCTCCTAGCACGAAGCCATTCTTCTAACCAGTTAGCTACCTGACCGCGTATACCGTGCGCTTTAACCTTCGCAATTAGTCTCCTATGCGGAACTGTATCGAACGCCTTTTTAAACATTTTAAACATTTTCTTTCGGTGTTGTTGACGAGAACGCTGAATTGTCTGCTGGTTGAGTGCCAAATCTGTGACATCATGGCCAGGCTCTTAGCTGTTTCAATCATTACCATTGTTGCCTTTCTGTCAGAGAGTTTGGTACGGTCGAGAACAGCAGATAAGGTTGAGATAATGACCATCTTTCGACCACGCTGACGAGGCTGATCGCTTGTGCTAGGTCCTGGCTCAGCAGTCCACTCAGGCTCTTCGGGTTTGACTTCAGGATCTGATTCACTGCGTGATGAAGCCTTCATTACTTTATTAGCCGCCTTCTTCTGTGAAAGAAAAAGAAGGACCAGATTAGTTTTGTGCTTTTATGAAGTAAAATCAGCAGTAAATAAGTGTATAGACTATAGAACCATGAAAATAGTGTGTATATAGAACAGAACAGAAAAGAATAGAATAATGTATATATAGTAAAATATATAGAACCATATAAATAATAAATGACAGCATTAGATTTTATATAAAGCTAAGCACTAACCCTTGAGGTTTCACGTGTGCGTCTTTGATCCTCTTCTATTTTTCTCTTTGCAGCTCTCTGTTCTTTCTTGTGCAGGCTGACATCAAACCCAGTCATGCAGCCGCGTCGCCATTTTTCTCGTTGAGCTATCAAAAATTCACGATCCTTGGGGATAGTAACCTCTTTAAGGCGTCCGCATGTGCAATGTCGAAAAGATCATCGAGCGCACTAATAAACTTCTCTTCATTAGACTTCTGAGTAGCTGATGTTCGTCCCTTGTTCCTTTTCAGCAGCATCCAATTTTCGAACACTTCCTCAAGCTTTTCCTTGCAATGATGTACTTCTTTGGTCGGTATTCTAGCTTTCTCAAAGAATGGCAGAATTTTCTGAATTACATATGTTGACGCATCTCGTTTAGTTTCTTTTTTTGATTGTGGCGATAGAGAAAAACACCAAGAGCTTGTCTGATTGATGGTAGTTTGAATCCAATAATTTCAGTAATTTCACTTCCAAGTGATAAACATCAGGTTTAGAGCGCGTATTTGGTATTATACTAGAAGCCATACTTTTTCTGAAATGAAACAAAAAGGATTAAGTATAATAATAAAATTAAAATTAATTAAATATAATTAATTAAATATAATTATTTAATTAAATATAAAATTAAAATTAATTAATATAATAAAAAAATAAATAAATAGGATTTGAGCACATTGAGCTACCTCTAAAAATTCTTCAAATTCTTTCCTATTTCATGTGTCGCAGTTTTACATAGAATCAAACCAATTCAGGGGGTGCAACACATAAAATTCAAAAATTCAAAAATAAGGGTCATATATATATATATATATATATATATATATATATATATATATATATATATATATGTTAACCCCTCCGTCTATGGCCCTGGGTTGGTTCGAAGTCGACGGGAGTTCTGGTTAGGAGGCAGCAACGGATCTGTTACTTGCAGTAGTATAGAAGAAACTACTGCAAGTAACCATTAACATTAACCAGAAGTATCGGTACGATAATTGAATTAAGAAAATTAAGAATACAGATTAAAAATAGAAATCATACTATATTAACTAGAATAGTAAAAATAACTGAAAATAACTGTGAAAATAATTCTGTGACAATATTGTTTTCAATAAAACAAAAATGTATCACTGGTGTCTGAAGTGTTCACTGTGTTTTGTGTTAATTCTGGGTCAATACTAAATATTAATTGTTAATAATAATGACTTTTCAAATGTTTAGAAATTATTTTAGAAAAGAGTTTTGTACTTAACAAGATTCCTACGGCGAAATCCTTAGAGACGTGTCCCGAAGACGTGTCTTGCAGGCCCCTTGTTCTTGGATAAAAACTAGGCGTGGAGAACTTGGAGTCGTGACGCACCGGTTCAAAGGTGGATGTGACGAACTAGAAGTCGTGACACGCCGGTCCACTGGGTGGATGTGACGAACTAGAAGTCGTGACGCACCGGTCAACTGGGTGGATGTGACGAACTAGAAGTCGTGACGCACCGGTCAACTGGGTGGATGTGACGAACTAGAAGTCGTGACGCACCGGTCAACTGGGTGTTGGTTCTGGTTCCAGGGTCTGGAAGACTGGAAGAATCCTGGAGTCGTGAAGATCCTGGTTAAAGGGTCGCCAGTTGTTAAGATCCTCTTCTTCTATGTGTTTATCCTGATGCAGGGTAATTTCTATCTTGGCCAAAGAGTGGCCTCTTCTTAAAATCTTCTTGTTAAAATCTTCTTGTTAAAATCTTCTTGTTAAAATCTTCTTTTAAAAATCTTCTTCTAAAAATCTTTTTCTTATCCTGGTAAAGGGTCGCCACAATGTTAACCCCTCCGTCTATGGCCCTGGGTTGGTTCGAAGTCGACGGGGGTTCTGGTTAGGAGGCAGCAACGGATCTGTTACTTGCAGTAGTTTCTTCTATACTACTCTCCGAGTTCTTCTTTAGTGGCTCGGAGGATTCTGAGAGGCTTATTAAATTCTTTGAGGTTTCTCTCCGATTCTTCTTGTAGCTTATCGGGAGATTCTATTGACTAAGTTCTTCTGAAGAGAGCACGGCTCGAAGGGGGAAAATAAAAAGTTTCTCTTGCTGTAATTTACTTCTAAACTGTTACGGGTAATGCTCAGCCTCGTAGTTGGAATCAGAACAAACATGGAAGAAATTGGTGGGCTTTATATACCCAGATTCTACTAACATCATCATTATTAAATGTTGAAGAGGCTGCATTAATTTTGCACAATATTTGAAAATAAAGTAAATCTTTTAGCTGTGTTAAGGTTTAAACGAATAAACAAGATATTTGAAGACGAAGCCATATTTTTATCTTAAATTGCATATTTTCAGATCTGATGTTATCATGATCTGCCAAGTTAACTAAAAGTGGAAATTGAACTATGCATCTTTACACTAAAATATGCATATGACTAAAAATTAAAGGTTTAAGATTTACAATTAAATGCTTAGGTAAGAGATGACTTCATCTTTTATAACGAAGAAAGAATGTATACAAAACATGACATGGCAAAAGTTACTCAGGATTCATTATTAAGCTAAATCTAAGAAGATGATTATGAGATTTTAAAAAAACAACAGGTCATCAATTATTTCACAAAGTAGAAAGCACATCAAAATTTATTCCAACGGAAAAATAATAATAAAAAAAAATAACAACAGTATTGCCGATTCTACATTCCTTATGGCGACATAATGTCGGGTCGGACATTGAGTACATTGTAATTTTGGTCTACTGTCACTATGATTATAATTATCAATTCATTTATTATCTTAACTACAATTCATTAAAGTACATTGACTACGTTATTTAGTACATTACATCATTAAGTACAGTTTCATTAAAGTACATTACATTATATTAAATTAAAAGTATTACAGTTAATTATAATTAAAAAGTTACTATAACTTTGTTTTGTTACAGTGTTTCATATTAATAGACAATTAAGATTTTAGAAATATAATACAAAGTACATGGGCACATACGGTATGGATGAATATGGTTGAATAATAATATTTATACTACATAACATATAAATAATGACTTCTATAGAGTGTACAGTTTTTATTAAATTTTCATACATTGAATACTAGAGATATGATGAAGGGAAATTAATGACGGGAAAATGTGACGTCATAGTTATTGAATTTGTACGTATAGTACAAATCATTATTAGGAAGACTTACAAGAACGAATTAGAGACAAAGAGTGGGTATTAATGACTAAGAAGTACAACTACGGGTTCCAATCCTGTTACATGCAATGTGTATGCATAATCTAGGGTCGGGGTGAGATGCAAGACAATCATAATTAATTATAATAACTTCTATAACAAAAATGAAAAATGGAAAATGGATACGACTAAACCATAGAAATGGGAGATCGTAAGGTTATGACACAAACAAAAATAGGAAGCTACAAATAAATTTTTTAGCCAAAACTCGCTTAGGCGATTTTGGTTTCTTATGTAAAAATGAATATGGATTAGTCATTGTTCATTTTTACAGTGTTTCCCCTCTAAAATGGTATTATACAATAATCTAATAGGGTACCATTAATACAATATAAATGAGAAAATAACATCCTAACTACTTCAAGTTAGATGACGAATTTTCCTTTACATTACAAATTTTTATACAGAACAAGTGAGTTATTATATAATATAAAAAATTCAAAGATTAATACTTTAATTTAGACAAACAGAATAAAGGATTAATACGTTAATTTAGACAAACAATTAAGTTAGACAAACAATGATATGGTTAAAAAATTTTTACAAAATTTTTATTTTTCTGTAGGAAAAATTATGTACATAATGAATAGAGTAGATAAAAGGGAAAAACGTAAATCGTACAATCTATAAACTAATTTTTATTGACTAGTGTGTAGAAATAGAATTACGTAATGGATGATAGACTGTGGTCTAGTGTGTATTTTTGTGTACTAGGTATAAAGTGTGTAGCTGATAATTTCGAGACAGATTTAGCTGAGGGGATTGTTAAATTTACTGTATAAGTGCATGAGCAAAAATTTATATATAGTAAGCAAAAATGATTAAGACTAAATAGCATAAGTTGCACTTACGTAATGAAATAGTTTTATTGTGATATTCAATGATTTTAGCATAAGGTTTGTGTGTGTATTATATATATATATATATAGTGTGCATGCATTTTTATTGACTGTTGTAGGTACAAATCGAATTACGTAGTGGATGATGTATAGACCTGTGGTCAAATGTGTATTTATGTTTGTTGGGTACAAAGTGTGTATCTGATAATTTCGAGACAGATTTAAATTCGACTACTAAAATTCATAACCATATACTGTAGTAGTATGTCAATTTTACTATAATTTTCGTTTGATACCTTACAAATGGTACAAAACAATTTAAGGACAGTTACTCACGATTAATTGAACAAAAGAAAAATAAAAATACAAATTAAAAATATGAATCAATTATGCATTTTAACGAGCTAACATAATTTTATAGTACTCTTAAAAAATAAAAGTAAATCGAATCATAGATAAATTTCGATCAAGAATAAAAAAGTTATTGAAATGAAAGGGAAGCATTTCGAACAATCTTTTCTTTTAATAATTTCAATTGAATTTTATATTAAAAATTATTTTTATATAATAAAAAAAATATTAAAAAGGTTTAATAATTTTTTTGACTGAAATTTAGGGTATGTGCGGTCATACGGGTAAATTTCCCGATCGTACAGAGCAGGATAAATTAGGTACATGATCGATTAATTGTTACGCTATTTCTGTCATCATATAATCAAATAATTATAAAACTCGTTAAAAACTTTTGTAAAAACGGTTTTGGTCGACACTGGGTTCAACTGGGTTTGGGGTGTTAAAATAAAAATAAAAATAAAAAACAAAGTTTGGAGTACTACATTCGGGGGAATTGAGTGACTAAGCGGGGGATATAAGTCTGAAATTGACAATAAGTTTTTCGTAAGCACTTTTTTTTTTTTTTTTTTTTTTTTTTTTTAAAGATTGCTTGTTACACTACTTAGAACAAAAACTAAAAAAAGTTGAAACAAAACGAAGGGACGGCATGTTCCTCATATACATTACAATAATTACCAAAATCGTTACAAACAATTGTAAAAACGGTTTTGTGGCAATTAATGAATTACATAACTATATATCTATATACGTAACAATGGCATGAAAAGGGAAAGTCAAATCAGTGAATTTCCGTCTTACAAACAAAGAAAAGGTTAAACCAAAGACGCAAATCGGTCAATTCAGGTTGAATTTTTAATTCTCTTTTACAAAATAAAAGGTTGAATTAAATTCTTAAATTACATTTCTTAAATTACAAGGAAAAGTTGAATTCAATTGACTGCATTGAAAACTAACTTGGGACTTGAAATAAAAATGACTTGGGACTTGGAATAAAAATGACTTGGAATAAATCTCTCTGACTTCAAGTAAAACTCTGACTTGAAATAAATCTCTCTGACTTGAAATAAATCTCTCTGACTTGAAATAAATCTCTCTGACTTCAAGTAAAACTCTGACTTGAGCTCTATCAAGTATTCTGAAACTGAAAGTGAAACTGACTTGAACTCTTATCAAGTAGTATCTTGAAACTGAAAATGAAACTACTGACTTGAACTCTTATCAAGTAGTAGCTTGAAACTGAAAATGAAACTGACTTGAACTCTTATCAAGTAGTATCTTGAAACTGTAACTTGAACTCTTATCAAGTATTCTTGAAACTTAACTGTCTAACTTGAACGCTTGTCAAGTATCTCTCTAAATCTCTCTGTAAACTCTCTCTCTCATAATTTGCAAGTCAATTCAATTCAATAATTTGAAAAAAATTTGCAAACAAAAATATAAAATGTAAACAACATTTCACTCGAATGTACACAAAGGTACGATACTATTATGTTTGATACATAAAATAAAATTATACTATATTAACTAGAATAGTAAAAATAACTGAAAATAACTGTGAAAATAATTCTGTGACAATATTGTTTTCAATAAAACAAAAATGTATCACTGGTGTCTGAAGTGTTCACTGTGTTTTGTGTTAATTCTGGGTCAATACTAAATATTAATTGTTAATAATAATGACTTTTCAAATGTTTAGAAATTATTTTAAAAAAGAGTTTTGTACTTAACAAGATTCCTACGGCGAAATCCTTAGAGACGTGTCCTGAAGACGTGTCTTGCTGGCCCCTTGTTCTTGGATAAAAACTAGGCGTGGAGAACTTGGAGTCGTGACGCACCGGTTCAAGGGTGGATGTGACGAACTAGAAGTCGTGACACGCCGGTCCACTGGGTGGATGTGACGAACTAGAAGTCGTGACACGCCGGTCAACTGGGTGGATGTGACGAACTAGAAGTCGTGACGCACCGGTCAACTGGGTGGATGTGACGAACTAGAAGTCGTGACGCACCGGTCAACTGGGTGGATGTGACGACCTAGAAGTCGTGACGCACCGGTCAACTGGGTGGATGTGACGAACTAGAAGTCGTGACGCACCGGTCAACTGGGTGGATGTGACGAACTAGAAGTCGTGACGCACCAGTCAACTGGGTGGATGTGACGAACTAGAAGTCGTGACGCACCGGTCAACTGGGTGTTGGTTCTGGTTCCAGGGTCTGGAAGACTGAAGAATCCTGGAGTCGTGAAGATCCTGGTTAAAGGGTCGCCAGTTGTTAAGATCCTCTTCTTCTATGTGTTTATCCTGATGCAGGGTAATTTCTATCTTGGCCAAAGAGTGGCCTCTTCTTAAAATCTTCTTGTTAAAATCTTCTTGTTAAAATCTTCTTGTTAAAATCTTCTTTTAAAAATCTTCTTCTAAAAATCTTTTTCTTATCCTGGTAAAGGGTCGCCACAATGTTAACCCTCCGTCTATGGCCCTGGGTTGGTTCGAAGTCGACGGGGGTTCTGGTTAGGAGGCAGCAACGGATCTGTTACTTGCAGTAGTTTCTTCTATACTACTCTCCGAGTTCTTCTTTAGTGGCTCGGAGGATTCTGAGAGGCTTATTAAATTCTTTGAGGTTTCTCTCCGATTCTTCTTGTAGCTTATCGGGAGATTCTATTGACTAAGTTCTTCTGAAGAGAGCACGGCTCGAAGGGGGAAAATAAAAAGTTTCTCTTGCTGTAATTTACTTCTAAACTGTTACAGGTAATGCTCAGCCTCGTAGTTGGAATCAGAACAAACATGGAAGAAATTGGTGGGCTTTATATACCCAGATTCTACTAACATCATCATTATTAAATGTTGAAGAGGCTGCATTAATTTTGCACAATATTTGAAAATAAAGTAAATCTTTTAGCTGTGTTAAGGTTTAAACGAATAAACAAGATATTTGAAGACGAAGCCATATTTTTATCTTAAATTGCATATTTTCAGATCTGATGTTATCATGATCTGCCAAGTTAACTAAAAGTGGAAATTGAACTATGCATCTTTACACTAAAATATGCATATGAGTAAAAATTAAAGGTTTAAGATTTACAATTAAATGCTTAGGTAAGAGATGACTTCATCTTTTATAACGAAGAAAGAATGTATACAAAACATGACACGGCAAAGTTACTCAGGATTCATTATTAAGCTAAATCTAAGAAGATGATTATGAGATTTTAAAAAAACAACAGGTCATCAATTATTTGGCAAAGTAGAAAGCACATCAAAATTTATTCCAACGGAAAAATAATAAAAAAAAAATAACAACAGTATTGCCGATTCTACATTCCTTATGGCGACATAATGTCGGGTCGGACATTGAGTACATTGTAATTTTGGTCTACTGTAACTATGATTATAATTATCAATTCATTTATTATCGTTAACTACAATTTCATTAAAGTACATTGACTACGTTATTTAGTACATTACATCATTAAGTACAGTTTCATTAAAGTACATTACATTATATTAAATTAAAAGTATTACAGTTAATTATAATTAAAAAGTTACTATAACTTTGTTTTGTTACAGTGTTTCATATTAATAGACAATTAAGATTTTAGAAATATAATACAAAGTACATGGGCACATACGGTATGGATGAATATGGTTGAATAATAATATTTATACTACATAACATATAAATAATGACTTCTATAGAGTGTACAGTTTTTATTAAATTTTCATACATTGAATACTAGAGATATGATGAAGGGAAATTAATGACGGGAAAATGTGACGTCATAGTTATTGAATTTGTACGTATAGTACAAATCATTATTAGGAAGACTTACAAGAACGAATTAGAGACAAAGAGTGGGTATTAATGACTAAGAAGTACAACTACGGGTTCCAATCCTGTTACATGCAATGTGTATGCATAATCTAGGGTCGAGGGTGAGATGCAAGACAATCATAATTAATTATAATAACTTCTATAACAAAAATGAAAAATGGAAAATGGATACGACTAAACCATAGAAATGGGAGATCGTAAGGTTATGACACAAACAAAAATAGGAAGCTACAAATAAATTTTTTAGCCAAAACTCGCTTAGGCGATTTTGGTTTCTTATGTAAAAATGAATATGGATTAGTCATTGTTCATTTTTACAGTGTTTTCCCCCTCTAAAATGGTATTTATACAATAATCTAATAGGGTACCATTAATACAATATAAATGAGAAAATAACATCCTAACTACTTCAAGTTAGATGACGAATTTTCCTTTACATTACAAATTTTTATACAGAACAAGTGAGTTATTATATAATATAAAAAATTCAAAGATTAATACTTTAATTTAGACAAACAGAATAAAGGATTAATACGTTAATTTAGACAAACAATTAAGTTAGACAAACAATGATATGGTTAAAAAATTTTTACAAAATTTTTATTTTTCTGTAGGAAAAATTATGTACATAATGAATAGAGTAGACAAAAGGGAAAAACGTAAATCGTACAATCTATAAACTAATTTTTATTGACTAGTGTAGGTAGAAATAGAATTACGTAATGGATGATGTATAGACTGTGGTCTAGTGTGTATTTTTGTGTACTAGGTATAAAGTGTGTAGCTGATAATTTCGAGACAGATTTAGCTGAGGGATTGTTAAATTTACTGTATAAGTGCATGAGCAAAAATTTATATATAGTAAGCAAAAATGATTAAGACTAAATAGCATAAGTTGCACTTACGTAATGAAATAGTTTTATTGTGATATTCAATGATTTTAGCATAAGGTTTGTGTGTGTATATATATATATATATATAGTGTGCATGCATTTTTATTGACTGTTGTAGGTACAAATCGAATTACGTAGTGGATGATGTATAGACCTGTGGTCAAATGTGTATTTATGTTTGTTGGGTACAAAGTGTGTATCTGATAATTTCGAGACAGATTTAAATTCGACTACTAAAATTCATAACCATATACTGTAGTAGTATGTCAATTTTACTATAATTTTCGTTTGATACCTTACAAATGGTACAATAACAATTTAAGGACAGTTACTCACGATTAATTGAACAAAAGAAAAATAAAAATACAAATTAAAAATATGAATCAATTATGCATTTTAACGAGCTAACATAATTTTATAGTACTCTTAAAAAATAAAAGTAAATCGAATCATAGATAAATTTCGATCAAGAATAAAAAAGTTATTGAAATGAAAGGGAAGCATTTCGAACAATCTTTTCTTTTAATAATTTCAATTGAATTTTATATTAAAAATTATTTTTATATAATAAAAAAAAATATTAAAAAGGTTTAATAATTTTTTGACTGAAATTTAGGGTATGTGCGGTCATACGGGTAAATTTCCCGATCGTACAGAGCAGGATAAATTAGGTACATGATCGATTAATTGTTACGCTATTTCTGTCATCATATAATCAAATAATTATAAAACTCGTTAAAAACTTTTGTAAAAACGGTTTTGGTCGACACTGGGTTCAACTGGGTTTGGGGTGTTAAAATAAAAATAAAAATAAAAAACAAAGTTTGGAGTACTACATTCGGGGGAATTGAGTGACTAAGCGGGGGATATAAGTCTGAAATTGACAATAAGTTTTTCGTAAGCACTTTTTTTTTTTTTTTTTTTTTTTTTTTTTTAAAAGATT
Organism: Bathynomus jamesi; assembly: GCA_023014485.1. NCBI lineage: Eukaryota > Metazoa > Arthropoda > Malacostraca > Isopoda > Cirolanidae > Bathynomus > Bathynomus jamesi. Next base: position 8,533 of record JAJOZX010001280.1, on the reverse strand, counting down.
GCTTGTTACACTACTTAGAACAAAAACTAAAAAAAGTTGAAACAAAACGAAGGGACGGCATGTTCCTCATATACATTACAATAATTACCAAAATCGTTACAAACAATTGTAAAAACGGTTTTGTGGCAATTAATGAATTACATAACTATATATCTATATACGTAACAATGGCATGAAAAGGGAAAGTCAAATCAGTGAATTTCCGTCTTACAAACAAAGAAAAGGTTAAACCAAAGACGCAAATCGGTCAATTCAGGTTGAATTTTTAATTCTCTTTTACAAAATAAAAGGTTGAATTAAATTCTTAAATTACATTTTCTTAAATTACAAGGAAAAGTTGAATTCAATTGACTGCATTGAAAACTAACTTGGGACTTGAAATAAAAATGACTTGGGACTTGGAATAAAAATGACTTGGAATAAATCTCTCTGACTTCAAGTAAAACTCTGACTTGAAATAAATCTCTCTGACTTGAAATAAATCTCTCTGACTTGAAATAAATCTCTCTGACTTCAAGTAAAACTCTGACTTGAGCTCTATCAAGTATTCTGAAACTGAAAGTGAAACTGACTTGAACTCTTATCAAGTAGTATCTTGAAACTGAAAATGAAACTACTGACTTGAACTCTTATCAAGTAGTAGCTTGAAACTGAAAATGAAACTGACTTGAACTCTTATCAAGTAGTATCTTGAAACTGTAACTTGAACTCTTATCAAGTATTCTTGAAACTTAACTGTCTAACTTGAACGCTTGTCAAGTATCTCTCTAAATCTCTCTGTAAACTCTCTCTCTCATAATTTGCAAGTCAATTCAATTCAATAATTTGAAAAAAATTTGCAAACAAAAATATAAAATGTAAACAACATTTCACTCGAATGTACACAAAGGTACGATACTATTATGTTTGATACATAAAATAAAATTATACTATATTAACTAGAATAGTAAAAATAACTGAAAATAACTGTGAAAATAATTCTGTGACAATATTGTTTTCAATAAAACAAAAATGTATCACTGGTGTCTGAAGTGTTCACTGTGTTTTGTGTTAATTCTGGGTCAATACTAAATATTAATTGTTAATAATAATGACTTTTCAAATGTTTAGAAATTATTTTAAAAAAGAGTTTTGTACTTAACAAGATTCCTACGGCGAAATCCTTAGAGACGTGTCCTGAAGACGTGTCTTGCTGGCCCCTTGTTCTTGGATAAAAACTAGGCGTGGAGAACTTGGAGTCGTGACGCACCGGTTCAAGGGTGGATGTGACGAACTAGAAGTCGTGACACGCCGGTCCACTGGAGGGAGTGTGACGAACTAGAAGTCGTGAACGCACCGGTCAACTGGGTGGATGTGACGAACTAGAAGTCGTGACGCACCGGTCAACTGGGTGGATGTGACGACCTAGAAGTCGTGACGCACCGGTCAACTGGGTGGATGTGACGAACTAGAAGTCGTGACGCACCGGTCAACTGGGTGGATGTGACGAACTAGAAGTCGTGACGCACCAGTCAACTGGGTGGATGTGACGAACTAGAAGTCGTGACGCACCGGTCAACTGGGTGTTGGTTCTGGTTCCAGGGTCTGGAAGACTGGAAGAATCCTGGAGTCGTGAAGATCCTGGTTAAAGGGTCGCCAGTTGTTAAGATCCTCTTCTTCTATGTGTTTATCCTGATGCAGGGTAATTTCTATCTTGGCCAAAGAGTGGCCTCTTCTTAAAATCTTCTTGTTAAAATCTTCTTGTTAAAATCTTCTTGTTAAAATCTTCTTTTAAAAATCTTCTTCTAAAAATCTTTTTCTTATCCTGGTAAAGGGTCGCCACAATGTTAACCCCTCCGTCTATGGCCCTGGGTTGGTTCGAAGTCGACGGGGGTTCTGGTTAGGAGGCAGCAACGGATCTGTTACTTGCAGTAGTTTCTTCTATACTACTCTCCGAGTTCTTCTTTAGTGGCTCGGAGGATTCTGAGAGGCTTATTAAATTCTTTGAGGTTTCTCCGATTCTTCTTGTAGCTTATCGGGAGATTCTATTGACTAAGTTCTTCTGAAGAGAGCACGGCTCGAAGGGGGAAAATAAAAAGTTTCTCTTGCTGTAATTTACTTCTAAACTGTTACAGGTAATGCTCAGCCTCGTAGTTGGAATCAGAACAAACATGGAAGAAATTGGTGGGCTTTATATACCAGATTCTACTAACATCATCATTATTAAATGTTGAAGAGGCTGCATTAATTTTGCACAATATTTGAAAATAAAGTAAATCTTTTAGCTGTGTTAAGGTTTAAACGAATAAACAAGATATTTGAAGACGAAGCCATATTTTTATCTTAAATTGCATATTTTCAGATCTGATGTTATCATGATCTGCCAAGTTAACTAAAAGTGGAAATTGAACTATGCATCTTTACACTAAAATATGCATATGAGTAAAAATTAAAGGTTTAAGATTTACAATTAAATGCTTAGGTAAGAGATGACTTCATCTTTTATAACGAAGAAAGAATGTATACAAAACATGACACGGCAAAAGTTACTCAGGATTCATTATTAAGCTAAATCTAAGAAGATGATTATGAGATTTTAAAAAAACAACAGGTCATCAATTATTTGGCAAAGTAGAAAGCACATCAAAATTTATTCCAACGGAAAAATAATAATAAAAAAAAATAACAACAGTATTGCCGATTCTACATTCCTTATGGCGACATAATGTCGGGTCGGACATTGAGTACATTGTAATTTTGGTCTACTGTAACTATGATTATAATTATCAATTCATTTATTATCGTTAACTACAATTTCATTAAAGTACATTGACTACGTTATTTAGTACATTACATCATTAAGTACAGTTTCATTAAAGTACATTACATTATATTAAATTAAAAGTATTACAGTTAATTATAATTAAAAAGTTACTATAACTTTGTTTTGTTACAGTGTTTCATATTAATAGACAATTAAGATTTTAGAAATATAATACAAAGTACATGGGCACATACGGTATGGATGAATATGGTTGAATAATAATATTTATACATAACATATAAATAATGACTTCTATAGAGTGTACAGTTTTTATTAAATTTTCATACATTGAATACTAGAGATATGATGAAGGGAAATTAATGACGGGAAAATGTGACGTCATAGTTATTGAATTTGTACGTATAGTACAAATCATTATTAGGAAGACTTACAAGAACGAATTAGAGACAAAGAGTGGGTATTAATGACTAAGAAGTACAACTACGGGTTCCAATCCTGTTACATGCAATGTGTATGCATAATCTAGGGTCGAGGGTGAGATGCAAGACAATCATAATTAATTATAATAACTTCTATAACAAAAATGAAAAATGGAAAATGGATACGACTAAACCATAGAAATGGGAGATCGTAAGGTTATGACACAAACAAAAATAGGAAGCTACAAATAAATTTTTAGCCAAAACTCGCTTAGGCGATTTTGGTTTCTTATGTAAAAATGAATATGGATTAGTCATTGTTCATTTTTACAGTGTTTCTCCCTCTAAAATGGTATTTATACAATAATCTAATAGGGTACCATTAATACAATATAAATGAGAAAATAACATCCTAACTACTTCAAGTTAGATGACGAATTTTCCTTTACATTACAAATTTTTATACAGAACAAGTGAGTTATTATATAATATAAAAAATTCAAAGATTAATACTTTAATTTAGACAAACAGAATAAAGGATTAATACGTTAATTTAGACAAACAATTAAGTTAGACAAACAATGATATGGTTAAAAAATTTTACAAAATTTTATTTTTCTGTAGGAAAAATTATGTACATAATGAATAGAGTAGACAAAAGGGAAAAACGTAAATCGTACAATCTATAAACTAATTTTTATTGACTAGTGTAGGTAGAAATAGAATTACGTAATGGATGATGTATAGACTGTGGTCTAGTGTGTATTTTTGTGTACTAGGTATAAAGTGTGTAGCTGATAATTTCGAGACAGATTTAGCTGAGGGATTGTTAAATTTACTGTATAAGTGCATGAGCAAAAATTTATATATAGTAAGCAAAAATGATTAAGACTAAATAGCATAAGTTGCACTTACGTAATGAAATAGTTTTATTGTGATATTCAATGATTTTAGCATAAGGTTGTGTGTGTGTATATATATATATATATAGTGTGCATGCATTTTTATTGACTGTTGTAGGTACAAATCGAATTACGTAGTGGATGATGTATAGAACTGTGGTCAAATGTGTATTTATGTTTGTTGGGTACAAAGTGTGTCTGTGATAATTTCGAGACAGATTTAAATTCGACTACTAAAATTCATAACCATATACTGTAGTAGTATGTCAATTTTACTATAATTTTCGTTTGATACCTTACAAATGGTACAATAACAATTTAAGGACAGTTACTCACGATTAATTGAACAAAAGAAAAATAAAAATACAAATTAAAAATATGAATCAATTATGCATTTTAACGAGCTAACATAATTTTATAGTACTCTTAAAAATAAAAGTAAATCGAATCATAGATAAATTTCGATCAAGAATAAAAAAGTTATTGAAATGAAAGGGAAGCATTTCGAACAATCTTTTCTTTTAATAATTTCAATTGAATTTTATATTAAAAATTATTTTTATATAAATAAAAAAAAATATTAAAAAGGTTTAATAATTTTTTTGACTGAAATTTAGGGTATGTGCGGTCATACGGGTAAATTTCCCGATCGTACAGAGCAGGATAAATTAGGTACATGATCGATTAATTGTTACGCTATTTCTGTCATCATATAATCAAATAATTATAAAACTCGTTAAAAACTTTTGTAAAAACGGTTTTGGTCGACACTGGGTTCAACTGGGTTTGGGGTGTTAAAATAAAAATAAAATAAAAAACAAAGTTTGGAGTACTACATTCGGGGGAATTGAGTGACTAAGCGGGGGATATAAGTCTGAAATTGACAATAAGTTTTTCGTAAGCACTTTTTTTTTTTTTTTTTTTTTTTTTTTTTAAAGATTGCTTGTTACACTACTTAGAACAAAAACTAAAAAAAGTTGAAACAAAACGAAGGGACGGCATGTTCCTCATATACATTACAATAATTACCAAAATCGTTACAAACAATTGTAAAAACGGTTTGTGGCAATTAATGAATTACATAACTATATATCTATATACGTAACAATGGCATGAAAAGGGAAAGTCAAATCATTGAATTTCCGTCTTACAAACAAAGAAAAGGTTAAACCAAAGACGCAAATCGTCAATTCAGGTTGAATTTTTAATTCTCTTTTACAAAATAAAAGGTTGAATTAAATTCTTAAATTACATTTTCTTAAATTACAAGGAAAAGTTGAATTCAATTGACTGCATTGAAAACTAACTTGGGACTTGAAATAAAAATGACTTGGGACTTGGAATAAAAATGACTTGGAATAAATCTCTCTGACTTCAAGTAAAACTCTGACTTGAAATAAATCTCTCTGACTTGAAATAAATCTCTCTGACTTGAAATAAATCTCTCTGACTTCAAGTAAAACTCTGACTTGAGCTCTATCAAGTATTCTGAAACTGAAAGTGAAACTGACTTGAACTCTTATCAAGTAGTATCTTGAAACTGAAAATGAAACTACTGACTTGAACTCTTATCAAGTAGTAGCTTGAAACTGAAATGAAACTGACTTGAACTCTTATCAAGTAGTATCTTGAAACTGTAACTTGAACTCTTATCAAGTATTCTTGAAACTTAACTGTCTAACTTGAACGCTTGTCAAGTATCTCTCTAAATCTCTCTGTAAACTCTCTCTCTCATAATTTGCAAGTCAATTCAATTCAATAATTTGAAAAAAAATTTGCAAACAAAAATATAAAATGTAAACAACATTTCACTCGAATGTACACAAAGGTACGATACTATTATGTTTGATACATAAATAAAATTATACTATATTAACTAGAATAGTAAAAATAACTGAAAATAACTGTGAAAATAATTCTGTGACAATATTGTTTTCAATAAAACAAAAATGTATCACTGGTGTCTGAAGTGTTCACTGTGTTTTGTGTTAATTCTGGGTCAATACTAAATATTAATTGTTAATAATAATGACTTTTCAAATGTTTAGAAATTATTTTAAAAAAGAGTTTTGTACTTAACAAGATTCCTACGGCGAAATCCTTAGAGACGTGTCCTGAAGACGTGTCTTGCTGGCCCCTTGTTCTTGGATAAAAACTAGGCGTGGAGAACTTGGAGTCGTGACGCACCGGTTCAAGGGTGGATGTGACGAACTAGAAGTCGTGACACGCCGGTCCACTGGGTGGATGTGACGAACTAGAAGTCGTGACCGCCGGTCAACTGGGTGGATGTGACGAACTAGAAGTCGTGACGCACCGGTCAACTGGGTGGATGTGACGACCTAGAAGTCGTGACGCACCGGTCAACTGGGTGGATGTGACGAACTAGAAGTCGTGACGCACCGGTCAACTGGGTGGATGTGACGAACTAGAAGTCGTGACGCACCAGTCAACTGGGTGGATGTGACGAACTAGAAGTCGTGACGCACCGGTCAACTGGGTGTTGGTTCTGGTTCCAGGGTCTGGAAGACTGGAAGAATCCTGGAGTCGTGAAGATCCTGGTTAAAGGGTCGCCAGTTGTTAAGATCCTCTTCTTCTATGTGTTTATCTGATGCAGGGTAATTTCTATCTTGGCCAAAGAGTGGCCTCTTCTTAAAATCTTCTTGTTAAAATCTTCTTGTTAAAATCTTCTTGTTAAAATCTTCTTTTAAAAATCTTCTTCTAAAAATCTTTTTCTTATCCTGGTAAAGGGTCGCCACAATGTTAACCCCTCCGTCTATGGCCCTGGGTTGGTTCGAAGTCGACGGGGGTTCTGGTTAGGAGGCAGCAACGGATCTGTTACTTGCAGTAGTTTCTTCTATACTACTCTCCGAGTTCTTCTTTAGTGGCTCGGAGGATTCTGAGAGGCTTATTAAATTCTTTGAGGTTTCTCTCGATTCTTCTTGTAGCTTATCGGGAGATTCTATTGACTAAGTTCTTCTGAAGAGAGCACGGCTCGAAGGGGGAAAATAAAAAGTTTCTCTTGCTGTAATTTACTTCTAAACTGTTACAGGTAATGCTCAGCCTAGTAGTTGGAATCAGAACAAACATGGAAGAAATTGGTGGGCTTTATATACCTAGATTCTACTAACATCATCATTATTAAATGTTGAAGAGGCTGCATTAATTTTGCACAATATTTGAAAATAAAGTAAATCTTTTAGCTGTGTTAAGGTTTAAACGAATAAACAAGATATTTGAAGACGAAGCCATATTTTTATCTTAAATTGCATATTTTCAGATCTGATGTTATCATGATCTGCCAAGTTAACTAAAAGTGGAAATTGAACTATGCATCTTTACACTAAAAATGCATATGAGAAAAATTAAAGGTTTAAGATTTACAATTAAATGCTTAGGTAAGAGATGACTTCATCTTTTATAACGAAGAAAGAATGTATACAAAAACATGACATGGCAAAAGTTACTCAGGATTCATTATTAAGCTAAATCTAAAAGATGATTATGAGATTTTAAAAAAACAACAGGTCATCAATTATTTGGCAAAGTAGAAAGCACATCAAAATTTATTCCAACGGAAAAATAATAATAAAAAAAAAATAACAACAGTATTGCCGATTCTACATTCCTTATGGCGACATAATGTCGGGTCGGACATTGAGTACATTGTAATTTTGGTCTACTGTAACTATGATTATAATTATCAATTCATTATTATCGTTAACTACAATTTCATTAAAGTACATTGACTACGTTATTTAGTACATTACATCATTAAGTACAGTTTCATTAAAGTACATTACATTATATTAAATTAAAAGTATTACAGTTAATTATAATTAAACAGTTACTATAACTTTGTTTTGTTACAGTGTTTCATATAATAGACAATTAAGATTTTAGAAATATAATACAAAGTACATGGGCACATACGGTATGGATGAATATGGTTGAATAATAATATTTATACTACATAACATATAAATAATGACTTCTATAGAGTGTACAGTTTTTTTTATTAAAGAATTTTCATACATTGAATACTAGAGATATGATGAAGGGAAATTAATGACGGGAAAATGTGACGTCATAGTTTATTGAATTTGTACGTATAGTACAAATCATTATTAGGAAGACTTACAAGAACGAATTAGAGACAAAGAGTGGGTATTAATGACTAAGAAGTACAACTACGAGTTCCAATCCTGTTACATGCAATGTGTATGCATAATCTAGGGTCAAGGGTGAGATGCAAGACAATCATAATTAATTATAATAACTTCTAAAAAAATGAAAAATGGAAATGGATACGACTAAACCATAGAAATGGGAGATCGTAAGGTTATGACACAAACAAAAATAGGAAGCTACAAATAAAATTTTTTAGCCAAAACTCGCTTAGGCGATTTTGGTTTCTTATGTAAAAATGAATATGGATTAGTCATTGTCAT